>OX637301.1:17172709-18372709 GCA_951799385.1 Hyppa rectilinea | reverse complement strand
GTCCAAATCACGACTTGAAGCTAAACTGGCTCGCGATCTGCCGGCCAGGCAAGCATCACCAAGGCCAAGGTTGACAGGGAAGGGGGGGCGCGGGACGCTGCCGCGGGCTTAACGCTCCGCTCGAACCCGCACCGACCATTCTGCACCTCGCAGTCGACTCTGACGGTTGTACAAGCGCAAGGTAAGCGGTGGTCATTTAAATATTAATCTTCGACGAAAGTTTCGCCTAGACCGCGTCCCACCAACACACCACCGCCGCTCCTGTACTCGAAAAATGTTCCTAGCTTATTGTGTGATAACCGAATCCCTACTCGAGATGTGCTTCGATAACGTTAAGTGTTCTATTTCACCGATAAGATGATTATCGGACCTATTTGAAGTCGGAATTGCATTCAAATATAACCCGCGAAGGTAACCGGTGGCGTAAATAGGGGGAACTTTCCCTCCGAAAAGTTTTGAAGCCGTTCCCGAAGGGCGGGAAGCGTGAGACCGCGTGCGTGCTGCGTGTCGCGCATCGATCGGGCCACCCCTCGCCCTCGCCACTCCCGGCTCCGATACATTCATTTGGACAAAATATCATTCCATCATTGCATTTAGTATCCTCCGTTTCTTTTATTTATTTGCAGTAGATTTAGTGATTTAGTGCATGTTTTAGCCGCTAGATATTTTAGTATTTGTGAAAATGGGTGGCTGTGCGACGAAAGAAAACAAGGAAAACAAACCGGCTGACGATGCCGACGGGTGCGTATTATTCCGGCCGGCATTTATCTCGAGTGCTCGCTGCCAAATTACATAGTTATACTGAGATTTTGTGCTCAAATCACTGTTTTGCTGTAAATTCCCATTTTAATCGTGTCCATTACCTGAATATTGGTTTCGATGTCGTAAAAATATGTCCCTTTACTAGATACGTTTTTGCAATGTCACCGACGGACATTGAACCTAAACGGGATGTAGAAATTATGGCGTTTCCGGATTGACCAGCCGTCTAATTATCCTGCCGATTAAAGCTTTGGTTGTACTTCTTGGCTTTACTGTCTGTATAATATAATATGTAAATTAAGAGGAAGGCATTGTGTTTCTATAACTCTTTTTGACGATATAATATGCAAAATCCTCATGTAAGTACTAACTGAAAAATAACGATATTTCTCAGAACTTATCGCTGATGTGTGTTAAACTTAATTTACCTATATGACGTGCAAGTAACCCAGTGTCCTTTCGCAAATAGACCTACCTACATGTACCTATATGTACCTACCTAAATGCATTCAGTATACATAATCATATCAACTCATATCCAATATCACGAGTGGCGTAATTCATGGAACGATAAGTGGATCCCGTAATCTGACGATGTTAATTACTGCAATACCTTCTCGAATAGAAATGAATGCAAAGTAATAAGAAACTTGCGATAGCACGTTCGTTCATTGGTCGCGAGTGGGAGGTAGGGACGGCTGCGCGCGACGAAGAAGCACCGGTGCGCAGTGAGCTGACACATCCGTTCGACTTGCGCGTGTCGGTCAAGGCGACCTCTAGCTAAATTACGTAATTCCACCACAAAACTGAGTGTTTCCCTGGGTGTGTTCGGTTAAAAACAATCCCATACCCGGTCCAGTCCGCGTAACATCTCCAGTACCAGTCGTTGTTGCACCCATTTTTCTATCCATAAACTAGTGGCTTTAGTTAATTCCATCAGTATGAATTATAAACTGAAAGTCACAATCCCTGTGGTGGTTTGCGGTGGCGCCGTTCTCGCGTATTACCTCATCAGGCGGTTCGTAATATTTGTAAAAATTACATTTCGTTGTTTCTCATTTATATTTTTCGTTATAATAAAATCTTTTAATATTATGGAATTCATTTTTATAGTGATATCTCTAAGACTAATCATTAATTTACGATTTAAAACTTTTTGGATGTTGACTTAGGTTTACTCTTCCACCGCTCGATTCCAGAGTCGATGGGTACGTCACTATTATTTTCACTTTTAAAATTAAAGCAGTTAGGATAGTTGGCTACGGTTGCGTCGCAAAGATTTTATGTTCGCTGTGTCTTCATTAAAATTATTCAAAATGTGCACTAGGGCGACATGCGCTGCGTTGAAAGCGTTAGAATCGTAATTATACCTTTATTTTCAGTAATAAGCAAAGTGAAATTTTATAATTGATTTTTTTGTGTGTCATTACAGAAAAGCCGCAGCAATGGTGGACGCCGCAACAATCGAGAAGTTGGAGGCTGGTTTCAGCAAGCTCCAGGCCTCTGACTCCAAGTCACTGCTGAAGAAGTACCTTACCAAGGAGGTGTTCGACGCTCTTAAGAACAAGAAGACCTCCTTCGGCTCGACTCTCTTGGATTGCATCCAGTCTGGTAAGTAGACTTTAAACGGTTGCTACTACTATTTCAAAATTATCTACTAGGTATTAGGTAGGTACATCGGCAGTACGCGTCAATAGATAACTTAAAAACAAATATCTGATTATATACTTGCAATATTGATAAAACCAACAGTTTTCCTAGTTACATACTCAATAACCTTTCGATGTCGTTATATATGTATTTAGATATGATAAGCTTTTATTATTTTCACGTAAGCCGGTAATTAATGAAACTAATGTTATTACGTAATCTTTTCTAGGTGTTGAGAACTTGGACTCTGGTGTCGGAATCTACGCCCCGGACGCTGAGGCGTACACAGTGTTCGCCGACCTGTTCGACCCCATCATTGAAGATTACCACAATGGTTTCAAGAAAACTGACAAGCACCCCGCCAAGAACTGGGGTGACGTGGAGACCCTCGGCAACCTGGACCCCGCCGGCGAGTTCGTAGTGTCGACCCGCGTGCGCTGCGGACGCTCCATGGAGGGCTACCCCTTCAACCCCTGCCTGACCGAGGCCCAGTACAAGGAGATGGAAGACAAGGTCTCCACCACCCTCTCAGGACTCGAGGGTGAACTCAAGGGTACTTTCTACCCCTTGACCGGCATGTCCAAGGAGACCCAACAGCAGCTGATCGATGACCACTTCCTGTTCAAGGAGGGTGACCGCTTCCTGCAGGCAGCCAACGCTTGCCGCTTCTGGCCCTCTGGCCGTGGTATCTACCACAATGAGAACAAGACCTTCTTGGTGTGGTGCAATGAGGAGGACCACCTCCGTCTTATCTCCATGCAGATGGGTGGTGACCTGAAGCAGGTTTACAAGAGGCTGGTGACCGCTGTCAACGACATTGAGAAGCGCGTTCCTTTCTCCCACGATGACAGGCTAGGTTTCCTGACTTTCTGCCCCACCAACCTGGGCACAACCGTGCGCGCGTCCGTGCACATCAAGCTGCCCAAGCTGGCGGCTGACAAGGCGAAGTTGGAGGAGATCGCTTCCAAGTACCACTTGCAGGTGCGCGGTACCCGCGGTGAACACACCGAGGCTGAAGGTGGCGTCTATGACATCTCCAACAAGAGGCGCATGGGACTCACCGAGTACGACGCCGTCAAGGAGATGTACGACGGCATCGCTGAACTGATCAAGATTGAGAAGTCCCTGTAAATCGGTTAACGATCTCGCGTTATCAGTATTTTTTGTATTATTTATCGTTTTCACGTAAGAATTGATTGGATGTCGGATTGGTTGGGCCGGCAGACGGCACTAGTCAGCGCCCCGCGAGTGTGGCCGGCCACGCAAGCGGCCCTATATACTGTTTTTCGTAAAAGTATTTTCTATAAGGAAATGGAAAATAAAGACAGCTAGCGTTAAGACCAATAATGTCTATTCTTTCATCCCCCTACCGGCTACCCCTATCATACAAAATACAGTTCTATGAATTCGTATCTATACAAAATATATGCAACCTACCCCAATTTCCCAATAATGTTGCCAGTAAACTCCCCGGAATATCCCTCTGCAAATGCGCGGCTTAGATCATTGATAGGTAGCCATCGCCCAGTAAAGCATCCAAGTATTTTAGTACTAAGAAAGTGATTTTGGTACGTAGGTATTTTTTGGGCAAATCAAATAATAAATTAATCAATCGCAAACTGAGCTTACATTACAACAATATTGTACAAAAAATAATTGTGTTCAGAAATATGGTTTAATTGTTTACACACATGGCAACACTGCCCTATAAATGTCAGTAAAAAAAATACTATGCTTTCAAAGTTTACCCTAGCACTATTCATTCTACAGTTTCCTTTTAAATAAAGAATCAAAGAACCATAAATGGCTACTCCAAAAAGTGAGAAGGACTTGCATTTACCATTATCTAGAGTAAAAACTATAATGAAAAGTTCACCGGACGTCGAAGCAGTTGGCGCTGAACCTCTGTATTTAGTTACGAAAGTTACCGTGAGTATGTGATGTTATGCCGGTTTTATAACCTATTGTCTCTAAACAATAGCGTTGTTTGCTATAACAACCAGTGAAAAGAGATTTGCTTCTCATGAAATAAGGCCTTCCTCATACTGAGTCATAATAAAAACAATACTTTTCATACATTGCAGGAGTTATTTGTCACAGACTTGGCCAAAAGAGCATTTAAAAGTAGCAAGAACACCTTATTAGAATATAAACACATCGCGGAAGTTGTCCAAGAGGATGATACATTAGACTTTCTACGGGAGATCATGCCTAGGAAGATAACTGTGAGGCAGTTTAAAGAAATGATGGCGAAAAAAGCAACAAAAGGCGCGAGATCTGATGATTCGAGCGAGGAATCCAGTGACGAGGAAACTAGTGAAGATAGCTCTGATAATAATGAACAAGACTCAGTGGCGTAACTATACCATCTGAGGCCCTTGGTCAGTGGGTAGCCTTAGGGGCGGCCCTTGGCAAATCCATTGCAGGGGGCCCTTTTGTATCTTTTACTAAATTTTGTTATAAATGTTAGGTCACTTTTGAGCTCGCAGCCTTTCGGGCCGGGGGCCCCAACAGTCCGGGGGCCCGTCGCATTTTGCCAGTCCTGCCACCCAATAGTTATGCCACTGACAAGACTGATGTAACTTGATACAGTTATGTGTAGGATATTTTAAGTATTATTACTTTTATTTTTTCACCTCTTGTCACTTTACACAAATAATTTTCCAAGTTTTTATTCAAACAGGATTTGTGTACTGGACCACTGCCTATACCTATGAAATATCTACTGTCAAATGGAGTGACTACAGATGCAGGGGCGAATCGAGACATAACTTTATAAGGAGTTTTAACAGTGAAATAATACAGTTTGTCGCCAAAAATTATGTATTATAGTAAACAATTTATTTATTGCATTCATCAAGATGTTACATAGTATAGGTTTCAAACATGAACCCTGCTAGGGCACAGCAACATGTTTGTTTGTAGGTAGATATAACTAGATTAATAGCTTTTGCATGCATAAACACAAACATTAAACTAAAACTGATTTTAAGCACCCTCGTTGGCAACAAACTAAAATATCCCAACATTAAAATCTATTATATATTTTGTTCCAGTTCACCTCTGCATCCCAAATCACTCTGTTTTAACATTACCTGGTAGTTACCTGAATTACTATGGTAGTGGTCAAAGATTGTTAAGTACTGTGTACTTTAGCTGAAGTTGTAATGATAATAATTAATTATGTCTGAGTGAAAAATAATAATTGAATCAGTAATGATGCTCTTGGATTACTTCACAAACAATGACATAGATAAGCAATGTTGATCCAGATTTTAGAACTGATCCATGTAAACCTTAATGTAAAAATCATGTTAATACTGAAGTTTTAGCAGATAATCAATAACAGCCAGTTCAACTATGCTTGCCATGGATAGGTGACTATAGTTACATACTCCTTCATGTCCTGGAGAGCACAATATGCTGTAGTTCTGGCTGTCATTTTTAGATCTTTGACAGTTGTTATGGGTTGTTGGAAGCCCAATTAAATCTTTCCAAGTGGTATTGTTTTACCCAATAACTGGGTTGTGAAGGTCAGCAGAAAGGCAGAGATAGGAAGTCGCTCCATGTAAAATACGGGTTTTTAGCTGCATCTGGTTAGATGGGAAGCCGAAAAGGCTAGGAAGATGAATTAAAATGGAACTCATCTGAATTTTATCTTTTAATCTGTTATTACTAAATAGAATGGTTTTTGTAAATTGGCATGATTTTATGCCAAACAATGAAATAAATTATAAAATTTAGCTATCAATTCTCTGTTCATATTGTTCCTACATTATGTGCCAAAATAATAATTATGTTGTAATGTCTCTCGCTTTTCGCAATAAATAGCACCATTGTTTTAATGTGTTAATAAATTGTCTGTCAATTTCCCGTAGCAATAAAATAGCGAATTAATTCCTAGGAACTTGAAATAACGACCTCTAGCGGAGTAGATTGAAACTTAAGTTAATCTGTATTACAGTACCTATGTGTTTTGTTACATTAGCAGATTGTTGTGGTGTTTTCCAACAGATGGCAGCACAGGTATACTTGAACTGATAAAATGGTATAGGAAACGAAATTATGGGGGTAAGCAGAATCTGTAAAACGCCTAATGTCATTTCTACAACTATTATCTACTTCTTTTGTCTACATTCAGACATCTTGTAAAACTGTGCGTGCCAGTTGCTGTGCAGTTGCACTAAACTTTTTTGTGGGACTTCAAAGTATGTAAGTAGAAGATATTTATATTTCAATACAATAGTTACTTAATACTTCTGCATTTTGACTTCCTGTTGTGTAGATACCTACCTCTCGTACCTACTCGGGAGGTATGGCCTGAGTAGGTACGAGTTATATTTAGCATATCAGCGGCAAATAAAGAAATTGTTGAAAAACTGAACTTTGGGTTGGGACAAACAATTGTTTGTCCCAACCCAAAGTTCAGTTACGCATTCTTCATTCGTTGTCGCAGTCATGATAAGATCCTCTAGTGCACAGTGTATAGGACGCGTCCAATTTAAAAAGTAATAGTCGCGCGACAGGCTTATTTATTCTGTACCTAGGCTAATGTATGACCAACAACACAGTAGGTATATATACACCTGTTTGTTTGACTACAAGACATTTAATCATGCCTACGATGTAGACTGTGTGTGTACGATGTAGACCTCCAAATTGTCACCTCTGTGAACAAGGCAAAGGTCTGTTACAAAATAAGTAGTTTCGTGCTCATGTACACGTACAGCGCTACAAGGCGTGTGGCCAAAATCGGAACTAAAGCCCCCATCTTGTTTTGTCAACACAATTTTAATTTTGTGACAATAGCATCTTCCTTGCCGCATTCTTTGTGTATGTTCGTTCATTATTTGATAGATTTCATAATAGTAGGCGCAATGCTTACACCTTTACACGGACAGCCTCAATACCATATCCGTTGAATCAAATGCATTTCCGCCGCTTACAATCTTAATTGTTTCAAATGTTTTTACATAATCCTTGTAGAGGAGGAAGCGAAGAAACATTTTTGTGTTTATTTAATTTATTACTACCTACTTATTGTAGAGCAGATTTTAATCAAAGTTACTTGCTGTCATCATCATCTTTTTTCACGTATTTACGGTTCTGTACCTCAATAAGAATCCTTAGAATCACGTCGCTGTCCGTCTCATGGTTGTGCTAGGGCGGCTGTTACTAGTGACAAAAACATCAAACGGCTAGAATGTCAATCTATGATAATCGGTTATGGTCTGTGCCGGACGGCGCGTACGTGTTCCACGCGCCTCAAAGAGATGCCAGCATAAAGGAAGGGGCCCGTCAGGGCCCTAGCCTGCCGGGTCAGCGGGATTGGTACGAAAGTGTTACCGCTACCCTGGAACATAAAGGGCTTTTTTTTTTTAAGGCTGGGAAATCATCCAATGACTGCTCCCGCTCTGGGTTATGTTTTCCGCACTTAGTCCTTCAGACGGACGATTGAGCGTGATATGCCAATCTTATTGAGAGTTAAATGTTTTATATTAGGTCATGGGGTCCGAGTGCCCACTTTATTGCCGAGATATCGCCAAGCGGTTGGTCGACTCTTCACATGACCAGAGGGCTGGCGTATTTTTTGGCCATAGAATAAGCATCGCCATACAATGTGGCAATGCTGCTAGCCTTTTGTGCACTTTTCCTGTTAACAGCGAAGCGGACGAATTTTTGGTGCCCTATGATCCTTTACTTTTTTTTTATATACCTACTTGCACTTACATAATACCTAATAATTTAAGACTGTTTGCGTAGGTACGTATATTATGTAAATATTATTTTAAGTAGTAGATATACCAACTAGGCACAATGGATAACCTATGCCCAGAGTTTGTTCTTGGGATAAATTCATCCTAACTAAGTACTGGTATTATGGTATTTTATTTTTCCTCTAAATACAGCTGAATACTAAATACTTATTGTAATTATTAAAACTTGCCGAAATAACTGCATTTCATGATACTACAAATCTACAATAGGTATGAACGTAAGTAAGTAATTGTTGATCATATCAGTGGAGTGGCCGTGACGCAACGTTCATGTGTTAAATCTTATTTAACCCGAAATATTTGTTGTTACCAAGACAAAAATCTTGATTTTTGCAACAAAAATTAAATTTTATGATGGCCTCGTGTTTTTGTGCGTTGGTATTATAAATGCACTCTGTTACCTTCCACAACTTGGTTGCCTCGTCAAAAAAAGGTAATTTCGGAAATATCCTCTTCTATAGGTAGGTACTACATTTTATGCAAAAAGATATAAGAAGATTTTTTACAGCCAGAAAGTTCACGCACGGAAATGTCATTAAAATAAATACATTCTATAAAACAGTCGCTCCCCGCTGCCTGTCCCTCTAGACTTTTAAAAATACGTAACGGATTTTAATGCGGATTTCATCAATATAAAGAGTAATTCAAGAGGAAGGTTTATACGTATAGTTTAATCCATTAGATGCTCGCCTGTTAGAAGCTGTTTGCTATAAGTGCTCAAAGATTTATACGGTTATATTTATTGTCGTTTCGAGAGAATTTTCTTACGAATCTATGGGGTTGTAGGGTGGTAGGCCGCCTAAGATTCTCAGCAATTTTATATTACTTAAATACGTCATTGTGGGAGCGCCGCTCCAGGTATTTTAGAGGACCTTGCTTTTGTCTTGAACAGTCAGAAAAAGGGAAAGCCGACCCCAACATAGTTGGGAAATGGCTAGGCAAATTGAGTCAGACAAAGGGATGGTCTAGCATAGTTGACTATTAACTTGATTCACTAAGTTTAGTTATATTCGATAACGTATTATTGATAGTATAGTTATATTCGATAGTTGGGAAAAGGCTAGGCAGAATGATTGTAGTCAGTAAAACAACTTCAACGGTATCTTTCACTCTATGCATTCGTTAATCCTAAAAAACCCGTGAAAATTGATTAGTATAATTACCTATTTATTTAATCAGATACACAGTAGGCACGTATTAACTGTTTTAGTACGATAATTGATTATCTGAAACGGCAGTTCCTACTATTCTTAGATGATTGCGTCTTATATAGTATCTAGCTTTATTTTTTGTTTACGGGGGAAACCTTCAAACGGCGGCTGGACTTTTGGGGAAAAGACCAGGGAGTGTGGGACTTTTAAATCTGTAAAACCACTCGCGGTGATCACCATCAGCTCTGTGCAACGCCTGTTAGGGCACATTTATATTAGTTAAACTTAGTAGGTACAACTTCATTAAAGTACCTACTATCTGCTAACTTTTCGCAACTTTATAAAGCCAAAAATCTTGGTAGCCTTTTTGTGATCCTTTTAGTAATGTATGACTCTAACATCAACCAGTTATAAATATAATCTCGTATTCAGCATATATCCTATTCAGCCAGTCTTACCAAGGGGTATCGTATTACCCAGTTACTGGGTTGTTGAGGTCAGATAGGCAGTCGTTTCCTGTAAAATACTGGTATTCAGCTGCATCCGGTTAGACTAGAAGCCGACCCCAACATAGTTGGGAAAAGGCTAGGCAAATTGATTGATTCATCATCCCCTAGATAGGTATGCCTCGTGGAGTATTATTTATATTAGATAACCGACTTCTAAAAAAGAAATTGTAAATTTTTCTAAGTCTTTTATTACTAAAAAAATTATAAATAGGCGGCAGAAACAAACTTGTACAGCGCCTATAACCACCCGATTGGCCTTAAAGTTACACTATTGGTATATACTTTATTTAGTAAAACATTATATATACAACGGTTAATTATTATTTCGTATTTGGATATCCCGCTATTTCACGATCTATACAAAGCAATGCTATTTTACCATTTACATTAGATAACTCTAAAGTGTAAAGTGCAGTAATTTCAACAATATTACACAATAACTGTCATTATTAGCCGTTGATAAATGGAGTATACTTTTTTGTTTCTTCCTTTATTGGTTAAAATGGCGGCTTGATTTACAATTCAGCGTGTTTAGGCGGCGGCGTTGCTGGTATTACGGGATCCCAGTAGTATTTCTGGTAGATTCCGTCCCAGAAGCGAGTGCGTTCTTCCAAGAGCACCCCACGAAGTTCTAGCTTCTCATCGATGGACATGTGTGGTGATCCGTCAGCACCAACTGCTGGCCAAGCAGGCAGGGATGACCCTTCAGGCACTGGCTTCCTGAAATGACGAGATTTTAACTTTAACCTTTCGAATGCCGTAATTACAGTCACAAATAAAAAAACCATTGTGTTTCGCGTAGATCTGCCTTTCGGCAGCCAATGGGTTAATAATATGAATATAGCATAATAAATTAGGGCACTATCATACTAGCGGATTGCGAGCGTCTTCAAAGCGGAGCGGGCGCGCAGCGAATGCGTCGCAAACACGCCGCGGCTGCTCAGCGAAGACGTCGCGGACGTGCGGCAACTTTGCAACGTGTTCGTCGCGTGTTTGTAGCAAGTTAACGACGCACAATACACTCTGTAACAAAATTGATTCTGACGAGGAGACACTGCTGTTGGCTTTGTTACTTCGAAGACGCCGGAGACGAAAACGGAAGCATCAAAGAATTTGGGAATATCCATTATCCGCAACGAATTCGCTGCGCATGCGCGGCGTATTCGTTGCGCGCCCGTAACGTATTCGTTACGCGCCCGTTCCGCTTTGAAGACGCTCGCGGTCCGCTAGTATGATAAGGCCCTTAGAGTATGGATTTATGATTGGAGATGAGCTAGAAGGTAGGAGGTAGCCAGAGACGCCAACAGAAAAACCACTTACCCAGTTTTAATAAAGTTATGCCAAAGTTCACGAACAGTTTTCTTAATTTTTTTATTCTTTTCAGACATGTTGCTCTCATCTCTTTCCATAAAGTTACCATCCATGACTGCTGTCGTTTGTGCGCAGTGGTTGGCACCTCTCCTGTTAGTGTGTGGTATTACTGGAACTCCATCGTCAACAAATGAAAATTCATACAAATATACTTGATTATTTCCAGCCTTCGCGTGCAACTTTGCAGCCGTAAGCATAGAATAAGTAAAAAGGACGTCTGAAAAGAAGTCCACGTAAGCCAAAATATTGTCATCGCTAACAGGTTTCTCGCCAAAATAGAATTCTTTAACCGTCTTGGCTACTTCTTCTCTTTCTTCATCAGATTCAAACTTTAAGTCAGCAGGCAAGAAATCAGAAAACTTTTCATTCATCTTATGCTTCCAAAATTCGAAGAAATCAATACGCATCAGTCCTTCCATTTCGGCGAAACCATACAACACAGGTAACTTTTTGTAGCTGCCTTTCTTTAGTATACTCAGAGGAGATTCCGTCAGGAATGCTTCGTCTCCTGTGTCACGTTCTACACATGGTGAAAACAAGAAAGTAGAATCAGTCCTATCCAAAAATGGGTCTGCAGTTAACAATTTAATTGAAGCTGTCTTATAGAACTTTTCTAATGCATATACATCGTCCACATTCGTGAAGTTCAGTTTCCTGGCATGTGTTTTGGCAATCTGCACAGGGTCCCTCTGAACTGCAAACGCGCCAAGGCTTCCACCGCTTTCAGGTATGACTCGGTGGAACAAACCCTCGGCTGACTTGGAGAGCATTAATAGATCGGCTGCGGCAGAACCTGCACTGCCACCAGCAAGCGTGACGTCATTAGGATTACCGCCGTAGCCAGCGATGTTGACTTGCACCCACCGCAGCAGCGCCACCTGGTCTTTCATGCCGGCATTACCTGGCACGTCCTCAGTGCCTAGGCAGAGGAACCCGTGAATGCCGAGTCGATAATTGAAAGTGACAACGATCAAATCTTTTTTCTCCATTAAGTGCAGTGCTCTCATCATATCGCCGTAACCTATAATAAATGCTCCTCCGTGAACGTAAACCAGGACGGAGAGCTTTTTCTTGTCAGTGTCAGGCACGTACACATTGGCGATGAGGCAGTCTTCATGCTGCACCAGATGTTTAGGCATCGCTTCACCCATTTCCATCCTAAACTGTGGACATACGACATGCTCAGTGGTGGCGTCATATGGATCCGACCACGTTGGGGCTGGAAGAGGTGCCTGAAAAAGAAAGTTTTTTCTACAGTCAATCAATCTGCCTATCCTTTCTCCAATTGGGGTCAGCCTCCAGTCTAACCGGATGTAGTTGATAACAAAATTTTTCGGGAAGCGACTACCTATCTGACCGCCACAGGCTTCTGACCCGTAAAGATTGTCAAACGGTCACGGTTTTCATTCGTAGATTACGAATGAAAACCGTGACCAACTTTTCATGGCACGGAGGGGTCTCGTGAATGATCACCCATCCAAGTACCGATCGCCCCGTGTCGCTGGTTTTCACTTTTCACTACTTTAGTTGATAATTTATTACTCAGATAAATAAAATCGACTGTTTTGGTCACACACTGAAGTATTTCCGTAGGATGTCACTGTCGTAATTCTTAATTCTTAGGGAATATTGAGTCTGATCGTTTTTGAACGTGGTTTTGATGTGCTGATCGCGTTCAGCTTCATTGGTGAAATTGGCCCTCAGTCTCTAATCAATCATAAAAAACCCAACAATTCTAACCTTAAATTTATCTTCACCTAGAGGCGGTGTGGCGTAGGGTATGTTGTAGAACGCGTATACTTCTCCGTCCGGGTGCTTGCGCCCGCGCACAGGCCCTTGCGGAGTTTTCACTACCCGCCATTCGTCACCAGCCAAAACAATTGAAAAGCACAAAAATAGCACACAGACCGTCCACATAGTAACTGTTCTCAACTAATTATGGATTGTACAGATAATTAATCAACTACGCGAGTAACTCATAATCGGATAGTATCTAGATACACAATTAAAGCCAATGAGTGCACTGTATGAATAATCTTATCTATTGAAGACTTATAACTCATGAATTTGACACTCAATAACATTATTATCTTCTATATAAATCAATGGCTGTTAGTAGTAGTAAATTCAAACTAGTGAACACTATCAAAAATCTTTTCCTTTTATATATTTTTTTGGCTCTTTTACCTTTACCTACAGTACTTTTTACATACATGATTATTTGATTATACTAAAATATTAACAGAAATCATCTATATTTGTTCACTCCAACCAGGCAAAATAAAATATCAAAATCTGAAATGGCCCTGATAAGCACTTGCAATTTACTACCCATCTTGGGGGAGTATCCCAATGGCTCAATGGCTGAGTGGGGTGACACTTCCCGCAACCTCGGAGGTTGGGTATTCGATGCCGTGTCTCGACAATATATATTAAAAAAATATATATATAGATATAAATTAATTCCGTTATGTGAACGATTGGTGTTATTCAATTCTTAAACAAATCATTTATTATTGACTAATTGTTATTTTTTTTCGTATTTTTTTATGCAGCTAGATATGTAGCTTGATAGGCAAATAATTATTACTGTGACACAATTAAATGCTATCAATTATTCACGAACTTTACTGCATGCAAGAAATAGAAAAAAATCATAGTCGTTCAATAATAATTTATTTGTATAATTATTAAAGATAATTCTTGTTTCCGATCATATTTATTTATATGTATGTGTTTGTTAAATACTGAGAGAGTCTACTTGTTTTCACAATACATTATTTATTAAAAACTCGACTGAAAAAAATTGATCATTTTATTTGGAAAATAATTTGGGGCAAGGGGGCCTTCGCTCCTTTGTTGTCCTGAGGCCTCCAAACCTCTAAATCCGGCCCTGTACCTACCCTACCCTACCTACCTAGCCTACCTAACTTTTCACACTTTAGGTGGGGTAGGTAGGTAGGTAGGTAGGGTAGGTAGGTAGTTAGGTAGGTAGGGTAGGTATCATAGTTAAGACAAGACAACGTCTGTTGGGTCAGCTAGTTATAAATAGTATAGTTATATGCGTATAGATATATATTATACGCATATATTCGGTACTCGGCACATACACGCATCACGCATAATATGTTACCTTGCAAAGCTACGTAAATTACGCATTACGCGTAAGTAGGTAGGTTGAAGTACCTAGTGTAATTTGTCACGGCAACTCTGATGAGGTCCTATATGCAATTATGGGGACTGTGATTAAACGATTGTCGGTTGTTATCTTACTCGACCCTCTTTGTTCCAACTCTATTGTTCTTTCTGGAAAACAGTCCCATCACTTCGGTCCCATCTTATGTCATGTCGACGGATATGTTGTGATAATTATGATCTACCGTCTACACGTAATTGTTATTTATAATACAGTAAACACATTACGGGCCCTTTTTGACCACAAGCTATATTATTTCAATGTTAAAATCTATTTTAAAGTTTCGTTACTGTTCACCCCAGCGTTCCTATTCACCCCGTTTGACTGTACCTAACCATATCTCGTGGTTAAGCAGAAGATTGTCGTATTCCCTCAAACATTCTGGTAGATAGCACGCCATTTCAGCGGGATCGTCTGAAAGGGTTAACGCTGCCCCGGAACACAAAGGGCTAAGGAAGGCATATGGATGGGTTTCAGTCAGTAAGAGTCCGACAGTCCCTTGCGCTCCATCCAGAGCGGGAGGAGTCATTTGATGATTTTCCATACTTAAAAAAAAACAGGACCTCGTTGACTCTCTTTTAATGCCCCGATAAGTTATGAAAATGAGATTGTAAGTAGGTATTACAGACGCCAGCACATCAAGTTATCTCTAAATGTCAAATTTTCTCAATTGAAAATGAACCTTAAGCTTTTGTTATAAAGTTGAAAAACTATCCAATAAATTAGAAAGATTGGGGTAACTTAATGTGCTGGCCTCTGCATATATAAATACATATGAATAGGCATATAAATTGAATGCCTGTGTTGCAAAAATAAGCCCAAATTCATTAAATAACGCACGCAACACACCCAATCTCAGTACATGAAGGATTTAACCGCAAAATCTAATTCAAAAGTATGTATTTGTACTGTGCATGTACAATGTACACAGAAGGGTGACAATATTCGTCTTCCCAATATGCTCAAAAAGTGCATATAGGTAACTCATGTAGGGACCTAAACCTGCCTAAGTGGGAGTGAGACTGAAGATGGATTAGGATACGTGTGCGGGGACCATACAACACCGCTCCAGTACCTACCTATATTTTAAAGCATCATTGTGCGCATGTAACATTTTGCATCCTTCTCCACCACCATAGAGGCGTACACCCAAAACTATCTGTCTTAGTACAAAATGAGTTAAAGTCCGAGCATAAACTTTCGAGGCAATTATTGTGTTTCTACTTTTATTCTGAGCCATGGTAAAGTTCTTAATTTAAAATTTACAAACTCGGTTGTGGTGTCAGTTTTTGAAATTCGAACCATAGTCGAAATACAGTTCGAAATTCAATAATGTTTCGATGTTTTAAATCTGGGTCTGGTTATTTAACCAAGGAAAACTTAAATAATTCCGCGGTATATTCTGAAATTGAAAATCTTTTAAAATAACATTACACCTTGTCTCCCGTAAGGGTTGGGCAGAGGTGTCCCAGGTACATATAACACTCCCATCACATAAATTCGCCAGTTACGTTAAGTTATAATAGGGAGCGAGCCTATTGCCATCAACCGGGAACAAATCCAGACTCCAGGCTTTTTTTTTTTTAGGCTGGGAAATCATCCAATGACTTCTCCCGCTCTGGGTGGAGCGGAAGGGAGTGTCACACTCATACTGACTAAAACCCATCCATTATTTTCCTTCCGTAGCCCTTTATGTTCCGGGGTAGCGGTAACCCTTTTGGGCTGCTACTAAGAAATTCTAGCTAAAATAACCCAATAACACTTTGCCTGACCTGGGAATTGAACCGAGGAACTCAGCTCCGCAACAGCGCTTGCGGCTACTACACCAACGAGACAGTCCACTTGGCTCTTACGTTGTTAATATTGATGTACCTGCCTATTGTTTGTTTTCTTTCAACTATATACACAGAGGCCAGCATATCAAGTCACCCCAATCTACCAAATTTATTTGTAATTTTTTTTACTTTATCCCAAAAGCTTAAGGTTCATTTTCAAATAAGAAAATTTTACATTTACGGATAGCTTGATGTGCTGGCGTCTGTACCTATCCTATTTACGGAGTTACTCATTTTCTTTAAATACGATAAATGCCAGCCGGGCTATTCTGCAAAAATCTCACCGTGATAATCCCTATTAACATATATATTAGCATATTTACCATATGGTCAATGAATAATGGCCAGTTTCAATACAATCAAGCCTGCTCTTGCTCTTCCCCAACAACGCCCTAAGCTCCCTGTGAGCGTCGCCCCTTAGCGTGTATTTGTAGATTTTTAAGCCCTGGCTGGAGGCCTTAATTTATTGAGGCATCCACAGGAAAGAAGTAAGGTAGTCGCAAACCTGTTAAGTCGAATTCACAAAAAAACCACCTTTTTTTTGGGAGTGGGAAATCATCAAATGACTCCTCCCGGTCTGGGTGGAGCGGAAGGAAGTGTCAGACTCTTACTGAGGCACGCGTCGTCCGGCACGGGCAGTGAGAGGACACTGACGCGGGAAAGCTGGGCGAGCCTATATTCAGACGGGCCATGATTCACAGACCGTATTTGGCTAACCTGGAACTAAAGTGGTCTATGATACAAAATAAACATTTTCTGTTATCAAACGAAACACGTTTGAAGTCACTATGTACTTATGAAATGTATGTTAAGTTGCTGTTAAACATTTATACGATAGTTAGTTCTCCATAGGTACCAACTGCTTTGGAATGGGCAACTAGCTTCATCTTTCTGACTGACCGACCCCCTTGACAATTCAAAAGTGCCTGTAATTGGTTTATTTGAAATAAATACTTTGAGTTTGAGTTTGAGTTTGAGTTTGAGTAGGTGAAGTGAAAAACACAAATTTAATGAATACGCTTTCACAGTGAGATTTTACAATACCTACTTATACAGAGCTGATACGACAGAGGGGCTTTCCTTTAAACAGCTTATACTAGGGACCATTTTCAAGCTCTGTACCAAAAATCAATTAAATAGGAGCAGTAGTTTAGTCGCAAATGTTTTTTTAAGTTTTTGCCCCGTTTGAACACGATGTATCTTTCCTAACAGTGCTCCGCGCTCGTCGGTGCCGCTGCGTTACAAGGTCAGTTTTATTTACAAAGGGTGGTTGCGTTTTACTCTGATTTGTAAGCTATTTAGTTTGTTTGAAAAAATAAAAAACCTCATTTTTGGTGCTTTTTATTTTTATACCGAGTTAATACTAAACACGAGTATACGTAGTGTAATTTAATGCCCCTCTGTCATATCAACTCTGTATAATAAAACCAAAGAGTATTGTAAGTATTAACCTAATAAAACGCATGTCTGACGTTTCAGAAAAAAATACATGTTTTTTTATTCGCTTCCATAAAGCTTACAAGGCCATAGACAATTAGGTAGGTACTAAATAGTATCTAACAAACATTTTGATATAATACGAACAACCTAAAACACTCCTGGATTCGTTTCCTCCTACTGCCACGTCCAATCTTTTCTAAACTCTTGATCAAAGCAGTCTTAGCTGTAAGATCTTGCGGTTGACTGGCTGTATCATCAATCACCTCACTACAATCGTATTGCGTATATTATATTATTTATACACATTGCAGCCCGCCATATTGTTTGACAGTTAATTTTGTTCAGGACATAAAATGTGTTACATGTAACCAACATATCTGTTTCCTTTAACTTGTTAATTATATTTTATTGCTAACTTTTACTCCTCAAGTAGATACTTTTAATTTTCAAAATCAAAACTCATATTTTATTCAAACTAGTATAGGTAACACTTCACGTGACCAGAAGGCTGGATTGTTCTTTGGCCAAAGAATTAGCATTGCCATTCAACGTGGCAGACTTCTGGGCACGTTACCGGATGACAGCCGCGATACGGATGAGTATTTATACGGTGTCCTTTTTTTTTGTATTTATTTGTATATGATTAGATAGTCATTTAATTAAGTGTGAATAAGTTGTTATTATATCTATGTAGTTTTCCGTAAAAAAATTAATAATACAACTATTAATAAATTATATATTGTACGTACTTATTTAAACGTTTATAACGTCGAGGTTGAAAGTTTTATATTTATGACATTTTCATTTTTTTTAATGTCAATTAATCAAAATATAAATTAATTGTAATTTCCATACAAAGGTCAGGACAGAGCACATAAATGAAGATTGTTATTATTGAATTGAGAATATATTTGCCTTTGGCTTCTCTTAAAAAAATATATTTAAAAGATGCACCAAATTATTTAAGACTAGTTACGTAACACCTACGTATTGTACCTACTTATCAAGTTTAATCGCAATCGGTTCATTAGTTTTTGCGTGAATAAGTAACAAACATTTTATGTATGTAAATACATACTTTTTTTTGGGATGGGAAAAAAATGACTCCTCCCGCTGTAGGTGGAGCGGAAGGGAGTGTCAGATTCTTACTGATTGTTTCCGGAGCCCTATGTGTTCCGGGGTAGAGGTAAACCTTTCAGACACTCGCTGACCCGGCAGGCATCGGCCCTTACGGGGCCTTTCCATAATACTGATATCTCTTTGAGGCGCGAGTGGAACACGGATGCGCCATCCGGCACGGGACAGGGGGTCTACTCCCTAAGCACGAAGTCCGTAGTTTCGGCCTTCGTAACGGGCGTTTCCTACTCCCTAGCACCGTCGGACGGATGATTCGTCCGTGGCCCGAACGAAGAATGAACTACAACACGAATTGACATTTGTACCTACTCCCGACGTGTTTTTTCCGTCCTAAAAATTGAACTTGACACTTGTTTCGACGGAGCGTTATGTCAGTTCATACGACATCAAAATAGTTCTCGTGCTGTTGACGAAAATTATAATTTAAAGTGTAATTTCGAACTATGGCTGCTTTTTTGTTGCTAGAATGATCATTACGGGAAGAGCGGAGGTGTCGCCGACGATATTTACGCTAGAACTTTATTTTGGCGAGTATTCCCGACGTCGAGTTCATAGGGAACTATCGGCTCACTCGTGAATTATTCGAGGACCTGTGTAAGGACTATATACCTCTTTTGCCTCAACATATACGACGAAGTGTTGATTCAATAATGAAGGTAAGGATATATCAAAGATTCTGCAACTTATTGACACCAATATTACCAATCCGTCCCACCCATTTACCTACTGTTTTCTTTGCTTACTTTTAGATTCTCGCTGCTCTTAATTTTTATGCCCGGGGGAGCTACGACAGTGTCACGTTCTCTGCGGCATGTCACAAATGTATTCAACATCCCCTCAATTTTGCAAAAATATGTAAGGTTTCCACAAAATGTTGCTGAGCTTATAAAAAAACAGTGTCTTCGAAGAGACCCTATCTGCGTAACGTGGCCCAAGTAATGGGTGGACCGCTACTAAATGTGAAGTGCAGTGAGTCTAACATGTGAAAAGTGAACATTTCTGGTTAGATTCTAATTAAGCCTTGTTAAGTGCTAATTAGTTTATATTTGTTGAATTCATCTTAGATTATGATTAATATATAGGGTTTAAGTCAATAAGACTGATATTATAAGAATTTAAGAGAATTTTTGAATGTATAGGGCAAATTACGTAACTTGAAAACATGGTTTTTTATTTATGGGAATATTTTTGTAACTTAGGGTTTATGGGGTATTTCTAAGCCTAAAACGAATAAATCCAGTGGAATTATCAAAATAAACTAAAGGGTTCGGAAGTTATAAGCGAAAATGTATAGTAAACATTGTAACTTCACAAAATCTTGATATTTTGTTTTAAGGTTATTTTATATTATGTAAATACGATAAATATTGGTGTTGAAGTATTCAACTACGACCTATGCTTTGAAGAGTGTTTACTTATACTCAAAGTGCACTAAAATAGATAGTATCATTTTTAACTTTAGTAAGCTGTATGTTTACAGATTTTATAACAAATATGCTAGACGTAGTTGACCGCATTGTAGGCAGTCGCTCCATATAACATACTGGTATTCAGCTGTATCCGGTTAGACTGGAAGCCGATCCCAACATAGTTGGGAAAAAGCTAGGCAGATGATGATGATCGTATGTATAAACTATAAAAATATAAACTTTGATTTGACTATGACAAAATGTATTTTATTTAGCACCAAGCAAATCCGAATAAATTCAACACACAACAATATACTATTACAATCAAAACATAGATTTCCTTTTATTCTAGTCGTTTTATTTTAAAATGTGCGCTCTTGCATAGGTGTACATCTTCATTCTGATTAAGAAACCGACGATACTATCGGCCGATAAAAAGTCTGTAGTCTGAGGGGGCTCTTAGCCTGAGTCATCCCACTGCTGGGCAAAGGATCCATGAATGATTCTTCCTAGAATGTGTTGGAAATAATTATTGTAGTAGAAAATTTATATAATTTTTTTGTGTAAAATGTCAAAAAATGGACATTTGACATTTCTCATCGCGACGTAAGGAAGCAACCAGACGACTCGGTACTCGATACTCACAATTAATCGATTCAAGTTTGTATGAGTATTTGATCGATTTCATTATATATTCTAAAGTGCATTGGATTAAAGTTCTGAGTAACAAAAAAATAACTTAAACTTTAATTTTGTAGGTATTTTGAAATGAAACAGTGGTACAAAAGGTCAATTTGTCTATAATTTAATATTTTTAGTTACAATTATATCCACTCATTCACAAAAAAATCAAGAGAAAGCGAAAGTGACTGAATCATCATTAAATCATTTTCTTCGGATGATGAGCCAAAATCGTCAGTTGAGCTATCGTCCTACCTATGAAAACCACCAAATGAAAATGAAATAATTATATTTACTTTTTAATTTTCCTTTTTCATTTCTTTTATCAATATGGACGTCTCTCGAATAGCGTTTGCGTCAAATGTGTCAATACCTACCTGTTACAGGCTTGCTTTTCTTTCCCATTTTAGGCGTACGTAATACATTTTTTTCAGTACCGGAAGGCCCATACTTTTCCTTCAAGATGGTTCGAATAGTTTTTTTGCTGAATTCAAGTGCTTCTGCGACACGATCTTGCACTTGCGTTACGAGCAATAAAGGTTTCGGTTAACTTCACAACTAATTGGCGTGACTGGCTGTTGATTGTACGTCCTCTTTTCGACATGTTGAAACAGTTGGTATGATTTACAACAAACACCAAAATCGAGTTCAAATCACTGTTTAAATCAATGTCCAAAATAGAAGAGCCAGGATCAACGTGATAGTAAACAGAAATAGTCCAAAAGCAAAGCCGAATCGAGATTAAAATCGAATGAAGCTGGTGATATTAAGTAATTAATTGGCTACAACATTAGTATTAAGAAAATAAGGACTGAGCACGTAACTGTTTTGAGACGTTTCGTATTCATTAGAAATTGCATGCTACTATAAAGTTAGCGCAAAAAGCAATATCAGCAATATCTTCCATCATATTATTAAACGCGCCAAAAATATTTATGTATTTTTTAAAACACTTTATGTAATTAATGATTAGTTTATTGTTTTTTTCTGTTTCGTTCCAAGTTACATTCTAGGGTCATTCTCAAATGTCAAAACTGACCTTTTACTTTTTGACAACTCTAAGAACTTTGACATGTCGTTTGATAATTGGCGTTAAAAGAAAAAACGTAAAGGTATCGACAGGATAATGCCTTATTGCCGAACCAAAAAAGGCAAAATAATTTAATTCTGTATTTAAAGACATAATAAAAAGTGTATTTTTAATAATGTGGTCATTTTCTTACAACAAAAATAAAAAAAATTGTTTAGTATGTTTCGAAACTACAGAATATGTAAACCGGTAAGCGACCGATAAAATGGCGCAACTCTATTGCCATTCGTCGTTCGTTCACGAATATTGTCCGTAAGTAGTCTATGATTCCGTCCCGTTCTGAAGAATCCGAAATCGTTAGGGAGTAGGGTTCGCTACGACGTAACGGACTACTGTCGGACGGGCCCGTTGCTTCGTTGACGGAGTTAGGGAGTAGACCCCCTGATCCTGATCAGACCGTGAGCTACCCATTACTCACTGTGGCATGGAGTCGTCACGAGGCTACCGAAGCCCGGAGCGTCTCTTGCGGCAGCTTGGACTCCGATATTGGATATTGGTCAGCTGTTACCAGGGCGCTCCGGGCGTCGTTTTATCTGGGCGCCCTGCCGCGCCGCGCCGCGCACTCGTGGGGTGCATGAGAGCCCCCCCAATAATACAATATGTAATAGTTAACTTTCATTATTTAAAGAAGGCCTCTGCAGTGTGTAAAAATAAACTTAGCACCTCGGACTTATTTTATTATATTTGCACTTGTGTACTAATTGGGGCCAAGTTCGCACTTGTGTCATAAATAATTTGTTTAAAAAGCTAAGCAATTAAGAAAAAGTTATGTAGGCTCACTTGCGTAATGTGTATGAATATTATAATACGCTTTTGTTATGAAATATGGTCCACACGCCAGCGCCGGCGCCGTGCAAATATTTAAATGTTCTTCTACTTTTGCCAATAAATTGACCCTTAAAAAAAATCTTGCTTATTTTTCTTTATTACAACAATAACTTTGTTTGTCTTCAAGATCGATACAACAAACTCAGCTTGGCCGTTGCCACACACGTTGCGTGGAAAACCACAAGTGCCCAAAAGGCTGGTAGCACTCTGTCAACCTTTTGGGCAGTTTTCCCACTGACAGCGATGCGGACGGATTGTATTATGCCCAATGAGCTTATTCCCTTTCTTTATAACCTACTTGTACAGAGGCCAGCACATCAAGTTACCACAATCTGTCAGATTTCTTTGATAGTATTTCAACTTTATTGCAAAGACATAAGGTTTATTTTTAATTGAGAAAATTTGACAGTTAGGGATAGCTTGATGTGCTGGCG
The DNA here is from genome assembly GCA_951799385.1 of Hyppa rectilinea. Classification (NCBI taxonomy): domain Eukaryota; kingdom Metazoa; phylum Arthropoda; class Insecta; order Lepidoptera; family Noctuidae; genus Hyppa; species Hyppa rectilinea. The sequence goes on along the minus strand of OX637301.1, from coordinate 18,349,439 downwards.
TCTGTACATAATATATGTTTTAGTGTTAGGTTGTATTTAAGATATGAAGAAAGGCTTCGAGCTTCAAAAAAGATCTAATTCAATGCCAATGTTATCGTTATCAGATCACCCATTATAAATCTTACCAGCAGGTCGATTCTGTAAAAAAAATGTGAGCCGTCACGGGACGCCTGGCAGATGTGAAACATCGACATTATTTTGTAAAAGTAATATGATTGAAAAGAACAGATTGCGATAGAAACTAAATATGGCATAGTGATAAAATAAAATATTACGATTTTTTCCAGAAAATGATGACTGTTTATTCAATAAACATTTATTTTCATTAAATCGCAGTCGATTGCGCATGGCGACGCGTCGCCACACAGTACACACTACTGCATATAGACTGTATATATACACCATCATAAACCGTGGCGTCGCGTCGCCACGGCATGCGTCGCCACGCCAGAAATTTTTTTTACGTGCGGCTATAGATGTTTCACATCAAAAACTCATGGTGAAAACTTTTAAATTCTTTAAATTCTTTATTTCACCAAAGCCATCACCGTACAAGAAATAAAAACTAATCATATAGGTAGGCTTATAACTATGTCACAATCAATTTAATTCCCTGACTCCTAAACTAGGTGTATATGCCTGTGTCTTAGGAGTCAGTGATTCTCAGTAGTAAACAAGACAAAGCCATAGTATAATAGATCGGGACGTTACAGTAATAAGCAAATGTTGTAAAAGAAAACAGGATATAAACTATCTAAAGAAAACACAACATGAAAAACGTTTTTAACTGTGCGGTGAGTTGAATGTAAGGTCTGAGTATGTGTGTGTGTGTGTGTAGTGAGTAAGTGTGTGTGTGTCTTGAGTTGAATGTGCGTGAAGTGAGCTGCAGGTGCACTTATTGCTAGGGATTGACACTATTGATAGCTCGACCGTTCTTAAGGTACTTCTTTCTCTAACCAAGATTAATATCGGCCTCTTGCTAACTCGCTATATAAACAAAGTTAAATGTAACTCTTCATACTCCATCTAATCGTTTGCCCCAATAGATCTGTTCCAATGGTAAATCGTAACCGCAGTTTAACCTTAAATCACGGATAAGCTGTTAACTACTTTGATAAAGACCTCACGACGTCTACAATTAGGACGGCTTCCAATTACTCTGAACCTTCGAGTGTCCAATTTTTATTGACAATGTGTTTGTTTGAAGGGTCCTCTCCTGAAAATTTGAAAAGGAATTAAATCGAATTAACACATTTCCTGTAAAAATCACACCGTGATAATGTAGGTGAAGTGAGTTGAGCTCTGCTGATTGTTGAGCTGTCAACAATGTTAATCCCTAGCATTTGGTAGAATGACGGCTCATTTCACGCTCATTTTTACAGAATAGGTTCTAAATTCCAATGACATATAAGACAGTACAGACGCCAGCACATCAAGCTATCCCTAACTGTCAAATTTTCTTTTTCTCAATTAAAATTGAACCTTATGTCTTTGCAATAAAGTTGAAATACAATCAAAGAAATTTGGCAGATTGTGGTAACTTGATGTGCTGGCCTCTGTACATCTCAGTTAAAAAAATTTCATACCTACTTATTAATAAAATAAAAATTCATTTACTAACTTAAAATAAAAGTATTTCCTTTACTGAATTTAACGCCTTAACTTATTTTTTTTTGGAAATAGTACAAAATATAAACTGTGCCTTTTTTAATAGCGGTATTGAAAAAAAAAGTAATCTCTACCGCTATTAAAAAAGGCACAGCTGATGCAGACCTCCGAAGAAAAGCAGGTACGATTCGCGTAATATGGAACTTTCAGCACTGGTAATATCAATTCGTAGGCAGGTGAAATTGAATTCATATGCAATATTTTAAGTCGTCATTGTACTCATCATTATGAACTACTTTTACTAGGTACGTGAACAAATATGAGATCTCGAAAAAACATCGGTTGTTCCCTACATTTTGCTCATGAATTCAAATCCATATAATATAGGTAATGAAACGAAAGTTTGGCCTTCAGACAAGACCTCGGCGGGTTGTTTTTTTTTCCTCCTCTAAAATAAAACAGTGTAGATTGCCTACTACAATTATTTAAAATATATGTATCAAAACATTATCTGAGTTGTGCAATAGTTCATGCGACCGTGAATGTGTCAGATTTCAGTAGATATTCTGGAACCAAATAAAAAATTGAGGCCAAGTTCAAACGGTTGGGTATAACGTCAGGTATGAGTGATACTAAATACTCCTGTTTGTTTGCTGTTCTGTGTGAGGCATCATAGGGACGGAATCCATCTGGTTAAGCAAAGCTTGTCGGGGTTGGATGAGACTCCTCCATGCCTCAGAAAGCACGCTAAGCCGTTGTTCCTGGCTGTCATTCGTGGATCTTTGACAGTCGTTACGGATAGTTAGAAGACCAAAAGTCTGACAGCCAGTCTTACCAAGGGATATCGTATTACCCAGTTACTCGGTTGTGGAGGTCAGATACACAGTTGGGAAAAGGCAGGCAGATTGATTTAATTAAATTGATTTTACAGGGACGTTAATTGACATGCGCTTATATAAATGAAAACTAGTTTCGGATGCTCTCAGCAGTCTTAATTAACTGGCAATGAAATACCTACATTCCAAGAATAAACAACTCCAAGCCCAAAATACCTATTTTGAGTACCCAACATTCATGGAGAAACACTTGGGTTTTAACTATATAAGCGCAGTGACTGTGAAACGATAATCACGCACTAATTAGTCACGAGCATTTAACAATGGTGGATGCACTGAATGATTGACGGTGTAATTCCCAACAACACGTTATACGAGGCATTTCAAACAGCAAAAACGCACAATCATAAACGTAAAGGAACGTAAAGATTATTAGCACTATTATACATTTTCTACTTGTAAGGAGTGCATGTAGCATCACTACATAGTATAAAACAAAGTCGCTTCCCGCGTCCTAATGTCTGTATGTATGCTTAGATCTTTAAAACTACACAACGGATTTTGATGCAGGTTTTTTTAATAGATAGAGTGATTCAAGAGGAAGGTTTGTATGTATAATAACATGCAATTTCCGTCATCGACGCGGGCGAAGCCGCGGGCAGAAGCTAGTGTGAAATGAAACGAAAAGCGTTTATTTATTTGTAACCATTTATGTACAGAGGCCAGCATATCAAGCTACCACAATCTGTCAAATTTCTTTGATAGTATTTCAACTTTATTGCAAAGACATAAGGTTCATTTTTAATTGAGAAATTTTGACAGTTAGGGATAGCTTGATGTGCTGGCGTCTGTACCTACACACTTTCTTTCGTCTGGTTAATGACTAACTTAGTGTCAGAGTTTTTATGCTGCCCATGGGCCTCTGACTTAGCGATTAGTTAGCTTACGATGAGTGTTTCGACGCCTTAGTGTCCTGTTTTTCATTTTTTTGGATTTATTTGTACATAGTTAGATAGTCTTTTAATTTTAGTATGTAAGTATACGTTGTTATTGTATAAGGTTGTATATTATTGTAATTAAGTTTTGTGTTCTGAAATAAATTGATACATTAACGATTTAGCTAGAGGTGGATGTTCAATTTGACTGATAAAGACAGATTTTTTTTTATATTAATACCTTTTAGCTTTAATTACTAGTTGAGAAACGCAGCGCTCAAGTTTTGCATGACTGACCGTGCAGTTGCGCATGCGTCACTGCACCGCCGAATGTCGATGCCGATGTCGATAGAACCAGTACCCAGAAAGTAGGAATAAGTAATTGTCATTAATAGTTAATTTCATTATTAAAAATGTCATATTTGCCGCATACCTTCCACCAGATCCCCTCTGGTCGAAAGATCCTCCCTTTCCTATGGAGTATGAAGAACTTTCCAACCTGCAGTGTCCGCTGTGATTTTCTTAAGCATTCTAAAACTCGGTTGATAATTCGAGTTTACACTAGAGCTACCCTTGCGAGCCTGTCAGCGAATTAAACTGAATTTACGGTGAGATTTTGCAGATAAAGTATGAGATGACGTAAGAAGTGGCATTCAGTAAGGTAATTCCCCCGTCACTACGACGCTCACTTCGCACTCGAACCCGATTCAAAGTGTCAAATAATAAAAAGCATCTCAAAATCAAAAGTCATTTATAGGCTAAAAATCAGCACTTTTTGAAGGTCAAAGTTACATAAGACAGTCCCCCAAAAACGCCCACCCTTCACATTTGTATGTCACAGTGTTAAAAATTAGTATAATAACTATATTATGTTCCTCACACCTCTGTTTGGGAATTACACCTACTCCAACCACAAGTACCAATAACTATCCCATTGCATCTTAATGCAATACATTATAATTATGTACGTTTTCATAGGAAACGCTAAAATTAAGACAATTCGAGCTAATTATAAGAATTTCCGCTCATGTGTGCAACATTGCGTTTTGTAACCGATCGAAACGCAACGCGCACCGCTTTCTTAACAGACGTACAGTCACCACACGTCGGTGGTAAGTGGCACCACTTGCACCTTTTTTTTTTGAGGGTGGGAAATCATTAAATTACCGCTCTGGGTGGAGCGGAACGGAGTGTCAGACAATTACTGACTAAAAGTCAACCATGTTCCTTCCTCAGCCCTTTATGATCTGGGGTAGCGGTAACCCTTTCGGACAATCCCGCTTACCCGGTAGCCTTGGCCCTAACGAGCCCCTTCATATGCTGACATCTCTTTGAGGCGCGCGTGGAACACGTACGCGCTGTCCAGCACGGGCCTGGTTCTGATCGGACGGTGAGCTACTCATCACTCGCAGGCCCGCGCCTACAGTGGCCGGGAATCGTCCCGTGGCGGCTGGGACGTGAGGTCCCTAACACTTGCACCATACGCTGGCCTAATGTAGTATAGAGTTTCAACAGAGTAACAGGCCAGCTTATATTAGTTTTGTTATTATACCTCTGTCGTATGGTCGCCTATGTAGAATATACTGCATTTACATGAATGAGACGCTAAACAATTATAGGATTACATGTAGGTAATTATAACAGAGCACTTAATTATAATATTTATAATCATGTATTTCGTTGGATGATTATTAGGTACTTCTGTGGTAGCGTTAGAAAGGAGGCAGTAATAGTAATAATTATTAAAATCTAGACAGGTAAATATGCTGCAACTACTTATGATCTGTGTATGGTGGTTCTCAGAAGATCTGCATGCGAATTGGATGAAAAGTATGAAAACTGTTGATTTTATAAGAGTGGGATAGATGAAAGGGCAGACAGGCATAGGTGCAGAGGCCAGCACATCAAGTTACCCCAATCTGTCTAATTTCTTTGATAGTATTTCAACTTTATAACCAAACCATATGGTTCATTTTAATTTTGGAAAATTTGACAATTTGGGATAGCTTGATATGCTGGCGCCAGCACATTGTTAGACTATGGAACTTTATAAACTGATGCGTTACGCGAGGTAGGGGTGTGCCCATTAACAAACACATTTTGTCAGTTATAATAGTTACACACATAAATCCGTGGTTGCAGAAAGAATAAATTTAAATCTTTAATAAGTTTGATAGAGATCAATTTGTGCATCTGAGATGCAATTATTCGGCTTTACAACCAAAAGTAGCCCCGAAACAAGGACTACTACTGACGCTGGGGCTACTACGAATGCTGGTTGTCAACGCTTTTTTTTAGGTTTGGAAATTATCAAACGACCTCTCCTACTCTGGGTGGATCGGAAGGGAGTGTCAGACTCTTACTGATTAAAACCCATGCAAGTTCCTTCCTTCGCCCTTTATGTTCAGGGATAGCGGTAACCCCTTCGGACAACCCGGTAGTCAGACTTAAGGCGGATTTCACCATTGAAAATTATTGCGATCATCGCTTAAACGACGTTTAAGAGTAAATACAATTATTTTCTGAGGAATATTTTCATTGACAGCTCTTGAACGCGGTTTTTAGACGTATTGATAGCGTTCAGTTTCATTGATGAAATTCGCGCTTAGTCGCAGTCAGGATGATGTATCATAAAACAGAAATCTCAAGCAAGTACAAAACTAAATAACTTCTATTCCAGTTTATTTACGTGTTAGCAACAGATAAATACTTACTTATTATTCAATTGCAAGGCTTTCTCAACACCCTGCCGTGGGTAGCAGGGATATCTACTTACGTAAGGCGTGTAATAGCAATTCCTGCTTCGATTAGGTAGGTACACGTAATACATAGTTAACCGGCCCCGTTTAACACGGTACATAGTACATACCTAGGTATTTTACGACAGCCTAGCGTAACTTCGTGTGGAAATGAACGAGTAACTAGGAGATAAAACTGATTATTACATAGCGGAGTGGTGAGGTTTCACTGCAACTTAGAAACTCTTTTTAACGAATCTTCTTTTTCTTTCCATGCACGAGATGTAGCTAAAAAGGTTTTAAGGTGAATCCTCCAACCAGCCCGCGAAATTCAAATTTTCTTAAGTTTTTTGCAATTTGCAGGCCAGTGATAGGTTGTATGTTGATGAACATTTGATTCGCGGCTGTAAGACGTATGTAGTTACAGAATTATAATCATCAAAATCATTAATACAACCCTCCGAGCTCATATTTATTGAATTTGTAACCATAATTTTGTTTGAAAGAGTCCATGGAGTTTCTTGCCCGTTCCTCTCCATAGGTACCAACTGCTTTGGAATGGGCAACTAGCTTCATCTTTCTGACTGACCGACCCCCTTTTTTTTTTTTTTTTTTTTAAGGCTGGGAAATCATCCAATGACTGCTCCCGCTCTGGGTGGAGCGGAAGGGAGTGTCAGACTCTTACTGACTAAAACCCATCCATGTTCCTTCCGTAGCCCTTTATGTTCCGGGGTAGCGGTAACCCTTTCGGACAATCCCGCTTAGACAATTCAAAAGTGCCTGTAATTGGTTTATTTGAAATAAATAGTTTGAGTTTGAACTATTTTTAACTTTCTGATTCCAAAGAGTTGCTTGAAAACAATGAAAACTCCGTCTGAAGGTATCTTATTATCCCACAGTAATAAGCTTCTCGGTAAAAAGATTAAATCATCGTGAGCATTGTTCTTTATGCAAACAAATAAATTAAAAAGAAAACTACGGTAATTTATCACGTTTTCATCATCTAAACGATTTCGTGTCAATAAAAGGTACACACCTACTGAGTTAATAATAATCATCATAGGCTCATTTACATATTCACATGGCAAGAGAATTGCTGGTATTTTTTCAACAATGGACTTTATAATTAGTGTGTTCTATGACACTCACGACTAAAGAAGAACAAGAACGTATAAAAACTGTAATATTGGATGTGGATATTTTGCAGCATTTTTTTTTTGCGTTTGATAGAAAAATGCTGACACAAATTCTTATTTTAAATCTTCGTCTACTTCCTGAACAAATGCTAAAAAATACAAAGACAATTATGAGTTTTCTTTCAGCTTATTATTTCTGCTAAAGCTGTTAATAGCTACAGAAAACTAGTAGGTAACGCAATATTTCTAAGTTTTCTAACACATGATCATATCATATTCCTGTCGACTATTCATTGCACAAAGGTAAACAAAACCTGTCACTAAACTACAATTTGTTACGTTATATTACACTTTATGTCCTAAATACATTTGCGTTCAGGAAAATCAAGGCTGCACGCCTCGCGCCTTCGCCAAAGGAAAATGTTGCCTGCATTCGTTAATCGAACGCGAAACAGAACGCACCGGCCGGCAGAAAAAAATAAAAGGTTCGAATTTCGAAACCGTGTTTTGTTTTTGTTTATGTGCGTGAAAATCAGTGGCGGGAAAATTAATTGTTATTGAAAAATGACAATCTACAGTAAAATTGTTCAAATTATTTTAGTTAGTGTGTGATGTGGTTCGGAAACGGTATCAGGATTGAAGGTTTGTTATTTTTTTCAATTATTTTACCCAAAATTAGCCATTATTAATTACTAAGAATACCGTTGACAAGTAAGTATCATTACGCCAGCATTAACTTCATCAATAACCACGTAAATAAAAGAACTATTTGAGAACTTCACGAGACTAAAGAGCTGGCTCGTTCTTTGCCCAAAGAATAAGCATTGCTATTCAACGTGGCAATACTGGCAGTCTTCTGGGTACGTTTCCAGATGAGAGCGATGCGGACGACTAGGTACTTCGACACCTGAGTGACCCTTTTGTTTTTGTAATTATTTGTAAGACGACCCTTTGACCAGTTAGTTAGTTATTCAATTTAGTACCTGGTGTAAATAATTACTTATATAATAATTATACTAAGTAAGTAAGCACTCTTATATTTTATTACTTGAATCTGTTATAACTTTTTGGAATTAAGTTTTACTTGGCTGAGTGCATAGCGGGTCTTCAGGGGCTTTCCTTGAGGCAGCCACTGATCTTACGTCGATCGTTTCAAACCACATTTGGCAACATGTACACCATAGGCTTGGATGCTTTTCGTACCTTCAGTAATTAAAAAAAAATCTGAACAGCAACAATTAAGTTTTTTACTCACAAATATTACAGGATTTTTTTCTTTTATGAAAACAACTACAATAATAAATCATGATAGCCGCAGCAATTATTTCCTAAAAACGTTAATTAAAGTATCGGCAGCTTATTTACAGCAAATATGTAGGTTAGTACTGTTTGCTACATCCGTTTAAAAACAAACGATGCTAACAGTTTTTTTTTAATTGACTTGTTGATATCAATAAAGTTTGGATAGGAGTTGTACCTACTTTATTATCATCTATCTTGCCTTTTCTCAGCTATAGTCTGGTTCAAGGCTTACCTGCTGATTGCAGCTGAATAGTTGCACCTGTATCTTTTAATTGTAATCTGCAATAAAGCTCTAATCAAATTACTAATTTAGATTTTTATTTTTTTTATCTGCTTTCATTCGCTTTAGTTAACGGTTCTACCGCACTGTTTACAAAAAATCTATTATTTGGTTCGTATAGTTATGTTGTAACTTATTAATCCCGTTATGCTCAACGGTAAAGGCATGCACTAAAGAAATGAAATTGTCTGCATTCAATTTACCTTTACGCTATGAATCTATTTCGGCAGTAACTGGTTTCGACTCCAGCTGAATCTTCTCGACATTTGAATACTTACCTACAACTGTACACTTTATATGGAGCTATTCATCGATACTCAAAAATACAGCATTCTTTTGTTGAAAGATTCGACGGCGTGTTTTTAGGTACTTACAGGTGGATCAAGTTTATCCGGTTATCAGAATTTACGATCATAAACACAGGGATCCGAATGTCAAGAAAGAAACGATATAAATAGGTCACCGGTCCCTTGCTATAAATACAGCGGTCCCTAACTGGTTTACGTAGTCGTAGGAGCTTAGTTATGGGATTTCTCATCTTCCATGCAAACTTTCATCCTCTATTCAACCCATTGGCCGAAGCCTGCAAGGTCAGCGGGGTTGTCCGAAAGGGTTACCGCTACCCCGGAATAAAAAGGGCTAACGAAGGAACATGGATGGGTTCTTCTTCTTCTTCTTGAGGCTTTGGTTTCCGCACTCAGTCCTTGGCGGACCATTGTGCGTGGGCCATGGCGGCCTGTGGCGGTTATTCCAGCCAGCCCACCTCCTTCCAGAAGTTGATGACGTCTCCTGGTCTGTGTAATATTTCTCTCCCCTGGTGTGGATGGATGGGTTTTAGTCAGTAAGAGTCTGACTCTTCCTTCCGCTCCACCCAGAGCGGGAGACACTTGATGATTTGCCAACCTCAAAAAAAGAGGGCGTACCTATTCCACAGAAAATAGTGGCACTGACAGCTCTTAAACCGAGTTTATGTGCTGATCGCGTTCAGTTTAATTGGTGAAATTAAATATCTTCCACCTACTTCTCATAATAATTATGTTTAATTATTATTGAGAATATAAAATCGCATCCAATCATCAATGACGATATTATTATCTTATACACAAACTGGTTTGTGCTAAAAATGGCTGCACTACTTTGGGATTTTCCTCCTTCCATATAATATAATCCGTTAATTCATGCAAACTTTTTGCATGTCTGTTTGGACCTGACGTCTCTACATCTAACGCCAAACATCAATTTTATATCCTCATTGGCCATTGGGCATTGAACCTACAAATGTCGATGTAATAATTTAATGATATTTTGTGTTTTTGGGAATTATTTTTTTGTTAGTGAATGAATAAACTTAAGTAGGTATAATTATTATGTTTTAAACCGTGCACCGATGGGATTTCCATTACAAATTCTCTTTTTTATATGTATATTTAAATATACCATACCGGTATATGTATATACCAATGCACGCTTGCTTTTCCAATTCACTCTGGACATTGGCAGAATGGTCGACATCGGCTTTGATTGCCATAATTATAAAATAGAATAGAAATGAAACCTTGTTATTTGACTTTGAATGTCCAACTGACAGCTGTCAGGAACGCATTCTCTCGGTGACCGGAAAGTAATTTTAATTTACTTTTACAGCTGACGTGGATGTCTAGGCATATTGAAAACTACTCGTAGCTTCCGTCCGCGGCTTCGCGCGCGTGTTTGTCGGAAAATATGCCACGGGAATGTACCTACTAACGGAATAAAAAGTATCCTATGTCTTAATCCAGGTTATAATCTATCTCTGTGCCAAATTTCATCTAGATTCGTTCTGAAGTTTTTGCTTGAAGAAGTAACAAACACACACACACATACACACTCACAAACTTTCGCCTTTAGTGTGATAAATAAGCTTGTCCATCTTTTTTTTTTAAGGCTGGGAAATCATCCAATGACTTATCCCGCTCTGGGTAGGTAGAGCGGAAGGGAGTGTCATACTCTTACTGACTAAAACCTATCCATGTTCCTTCCTTAGCTCTTTATACTCCGGGGTAGCGGTAACCCTTTCGGACAATCCCGATCCCCAATATAAGGGCGGCAAAAGGCAAACTAGCCAATCATAAAAGCAGTTTACCTTACCTTGTACATACTTCCATAGCCCTTGCATAGGCACGGATGTTTGGCGCTCGACACATTTAGATTCTACTTCCTCCATTTGACATGCGGTTTTACTAACTAAAGCAAGATACATAAATATGACGCACAAAAAATAAAACATTAAAAGCTTGAATGACGCATGACCACAGAACATAAAGAAAGAAAATACGTTTATTTGCGGCAAAAATGATGCAGTAACAAAACACAACTAACAAATAAAATCGTGGGGAATATGCGTAGGTATTTATGTATATTTAAAATTCTAATTAAATATATTCATATTTATATTTGCGATATTGTAATACCCGCCTATAGTTTGCTTACACAAAAATTGAGAAATTAATACATTATTATTTTAAGTAATCGAATCCAAGGAAAACTTAGGATTTTCATAAATAACTGCGTGACACTGGCTTCAGGTTCAATACTTTGGAAACCACTAAAGTACTAGGTACACTGTAAGTCAGCTATTAGGAAATAGTCAGTTATATTTTAAATTAACCGAAGATTTTTTCTTGAAAATTCCATTTAACACGTTAGCTGCGGCACCAATTTTTGCAAACTTTCCGTTCCTGCGGCACGAGGTATTATCGGCCCGCACCGTGACCAGACGTTAGGGCGACACGCGGTCTATTAGACCCCACCTCCTTTAACAGACTAAAATCCATTTTCTGGCGCGAAATCAAAGATAAATAAAAATGTTGGTCCTTATCGATATAGACAGTGAATTGATGTACCCTAATCTACCGTCGCCCCGGGATCTGATAACTAGTTAAGGAATTATTGGCAAAACAAAATATGGGATCTTATACACCTCGTAACGCACTGAAATAAGGTAAATTTTCGCTAAGATTAGTGATGGGAAAAATAATATCGACGCAACGATGTTTATCTATTTTTGTGTGAAAATCTTAATGCAGTTCACAGAATAGAAAGAAAAGAAAACCAGAAGTAGAAAAGAAACTATCCTATGTATTCTGCCTCGAGCTTTAAAAATACACTTATTAGAACTTGAATTAACATAAAAAAATCAGTAACAATATACATTTTTATAAAAAATCGCAATCGTTCTGTTTCTGGGTTTTTTTTTTTAAATTAATTTCTTCCGACATCGTTTAGACATGTTCGGCGATGTAAAAGGACGTGCTCTCCAATCGACGTTATGCACAACACTAGTCGCGGGAAGCTCGCGTTGGGTGCGGTACGAGGTCCGGGTGGATATGGGACGTTTTAGCCTCGTTCCGCACTGCATTAAAATTATATTAATTCAGTGCGGTACGAGGCCTAAGACATCCAGTACCAAGGTAGGTATACCACCGAGTCCGGGACCATTAGCGCGACTCAAATATACATTTATCTCTTTTCTATACTGGACCAAACCAAAGCTATGCCCTTCGCACGACAGAGATGTTCACGTTTTTCCTTGCGGCACCACAAGGAAGTTGCATGAGGGGTGATTTAGGCCTCGTTTCGCACTTATCGTGTTAACCGTTATTTCACTAAGTACTGTAGTACGTAACGATAGCAGCAGAAAACTTAATTACCTACTTATTAATTGAGTTATTATTACAGTGCAACCTCGATATAACAAATCGGAAGGGAACAAGTAAATATTCGTTATATCAAGTAATTCGTTAAACTGAGGTTTGTTATGTTGAGGTTACGTTGGTCTAAACTTTGTTATAAAGAGGTAAAAACATAGTTTTACGGAGAACAGCGTGTCGAAACCTGTCGCGACATAAATCACATACTATGGGATTAAGGCTCATACATTGGTGGGAACGTTACATAAAGGTTTTGGGTTGACAAAATTCGTTAATTAGAGGTATTTACACTTTTTCTTGATAGTTGAAAATTCGTTATAAAGAGGTTATTCGCAAAAATGTTCGCAATGTATAGGTATATTTTACATTGACTCTTATAGACAATTCAAGGGGATTACGAAGAATTTGTTAAATCGAGGAAATCGTTATATTGAGGTACGTTATATTAAGGTTGCACTGTATTATTAATAAAAAAGGCCTAAGTACCTTTTTTTATTGAATACCATTACCTTTAATGGCAATTCGGTTTGTATTTCCCCAATCTGAAAGTGGATTTAGCAATAACAATTCTGAAATCTAGATTTACAATAGCTAGACTTCAAACAAAATGTATTATGGTGGGTAGTCCAGCTAACCTAATGGACATGTAGATTATTATGAACGGCGTCGTATATTTCAACTGCAAATTATTACAAGCTGCATATATCTAAGGTCGTCAACTGTTACATGTAATTAGTTATACGTGTCAAAACAAGTTCCTACATCTAAACTAATATAGACACGACACGGTTGGTGCAGCGGTTGAGCGATTGACTGCTGCGCAGCATGTCGCGGGTTCGATTCCCGCACGGAACAAATATTTGTACGACCTGTAAGTATTTGTTACGGGTTTGGGTGTTTTTCTATCTATAATGTGTATGTATTTACAAAAAAAAATGTATATAAATAGTTTATCAGCCATCTCGTTACCATAACACAAGCATTAGGTTGCTTAGCTTGGGACGATACGGCGTTGTGTGAAATGTCCAAGGATATTATTATTATAACACAAGCATTAGGTTGCTTAGCTTGGGACGATACGGCGTTGTGTAAAATGTGATATTATTATTTATTATAATAAATGAGAAAGTAAGTTTGTTTGTCACGCTTTCTTGTTAAAACGGCTGATTGGATTTTGATGACATTAATTGGCACATGACCATGATCTAAGTTGGATATAGGATACTTTTATTCCGGTAGTTCGTTTCTGTAGGATCGTTTCCGAACTCTACACGAGCGAAGCCGCAAAAGCTAGTTAGAAATAAATCATATTCATTATTCCTTTGAATATGCTACCTGTCTGGAACCTACTCGGTCTTCCGCATCTAGCACATGTCACTAAACAGGTAAAGTATGCGTCATATTTTCAAAAATCTGCGCAGTAGCCCACATAAATGAGTTACTGCGCAGCGTCTCGTCTCATGTTCCGAGCCGTTATAAACTTTGCATCGGACTGTACTTATACAGAGTTAGTAATCAATAACCAGCCAAATTTTGAAGCACGGTTCAGAATCAATTACATTTACGATATATGAAATAAAAGCTAAAACTTTTTTTAACATAATTTTAAATTTTAATGTCCGCAAACAAAAACCTGCAACTAACAACAACATCAACAACATAATTCAGTTCAACGACCTAAGTTGGTTGCACACATACTTACATAAGGCAAGGAACACACACAACTGCAATCCCGCGAAGTGCATTGATTCCTGCTACTGTCGCGTCACACACGGTGTCCCCGCACGGCGGGGGCTGCTATGGCCCATCGACCACCAGTTTGATCTACGGACCATGATTTTAAAGGCTGGTCTATAAAAACTAACCCTGTATTATAAGAACAGTTAGCGCGAAAATGTCTATGACAATTTAATTTTTATCATAAGTGTCGAATTGATGTTTCAATTTTTATCATATTACCAAAGTATCTTTTTTAACAGGTTCTGTTCTGTCTAACCCTTAGGGGGAAACAGGCGTAATGTTAAGCTTATGTGTTGTTATGTTAAAGCACAATAGTTAAAGATAGGCACTGATACACAGCAATTGGATAAACAAATGTCAAATAGGAAATGTTAAAATATGTAGATATATGCTTTTTATCAACGAAGGGAGTTTTTTGGTTACGAAAAACAACGTCTCCACTATATAATGACAGAAGCTGCCTAGAAATTAGAATGTTCTTTTTTGTATCAAGTTGTTTACTTAGGTAGGTACCCACAGTATGTCGTACGTCACTGGTAACATTTTGACCTTCAGCTGCCCTAGCGTTGTATACGGAATTGGGATAAAATAAGAAGACAGCTATACCGGTTTCTTACCGCAGACGTGTGGCCTACCGTCCCCACGTTTAAATACCATACCTAAATAAAATATTTTAAAAGAGTAACGGTGGAGTTTCTTGCCTAATTAGAATTGATTGTAGTTGCCCCTTCCAAGAGATAGTTATACTACTAGCCTAATTGAAATAAATGTTTTAACTTTGACTAAGTCAAAGTTAAGTTGATAAAAATCTAGTTATTTAAAGTCAAATTGACTTTAAATAACTAGATTTTTATCACAGAATCTAAAATCATCCAAAGAGTTTAAAAGTCTGATCAAGTTGGGACTTTTGGCATGAAGGTACCTACACGTTTAGACCCCAAAACTATTAAAACATCAGAATCTAAGTTCAAACCAATTTTTTCCCGAAATAACCGGAAAAATCGGATTAACATCGCCAAATAGCGAATTTATGTGCATAACTAGCGACCTTATTAGGTGCACGTGCATTTGGCTCTCACTTTTCAAGGCAAAGGGTTCACTAACCGTGCGAACTCGATATAAACGTTAATTAAACGTGCTACTAACATATTGATGTTATGATTATATTGTTTAGTTTGTTAATGAATTGGAAATTAAAAATCATTTGTCTTGTGCCGGGTACAAATTGGGGAAACGTAATATGGAATGCTTATGTATGGCATTAAGTCCACATCTGTACAAATAAGTGTATAAAGTGTTAAATAAATAAATGTAACACAAATCAGCCGTTGCAAAATATGCAATGTAACACAACTAGGCGAGTTTGTTTCAACGCTTCATGTTACGTTCCACAATTTTTTATGAGCCTGCGTAGCATGGATGCGTTTAAAACTATAAACATACTATCGAAAATCAACGAGCAGCTTATTTAGGGCAAAAAAACCAATTTGATTACAAAAAATTGCTTTCTTTGTTATTTAGCCTTATTTAAGCGGGATTGTCCGAAAGGGTTACCGCTATCCCGGAACATAGAGGGCTAAGGAAGGAATATGGATGGGTTTTAGTCAGTAAAAGTCTTAAACTTCCGCCCCACCCAGAGCGGGAGGAGTCATTTGATGATTTCCCACCCTCCAAAAAAAAAGCCTTCTTGTTTTCTTCATGGTGTTAGATTTTGTCGACATCTGACAGGCGCGTCATGGGCGCGTCCATCCGAATCCCACGTCACGGCTATTTGGATGACGTCGCGAGTCGTCGGTGGTGATTTGTGTTTTGAATCGCAGGACTGTGTAATTAGAATTTATTATTTTGCTGTGACTTGAAAGACGCAATCATAAATGATCCTAATTAATTTTCTTGTTTTATCATTCTTGCATTATCAGCCTATAATGTTCTGCTGGGGACACAGGCTTCCTCTCCATGCGAGTGGGGGCAGTTATCTACCACGCGGGCCCGACGCGGGTTGGTAGTTATTCTTCTTACTTACGATAAATCACTTACTTATAAACCAGTTCCTAAGTAAGTACGAATCACTTTTCCACTATGCACCGAGAAATAAACCTTCGTGTTTTACCTCCATTAAGTACACACAATCTCAAAGGCTTTTTATAGTGTATCATTATGTTAAAGTGACGTGTCTGTCGTGCATCATACAAGAGACAAGGTTCAAGGTTATTACGTGGTTTTTGCGTGTTTGTCTCAGATCAAATGATCACTACCTACTCGAGAATTGCTATGATCTAACACTGGAGAATAGTAGCTAGATAAGCCCATCGCATTGCGTCACACGTCCGGACAAAGTGCTAAATAATACGTTTTAAAACTTAACTTTTTTGGACTTTTGAACGCGTATCTAATGTGCTGATCGACTTCAGTTTTAATGGTGAATTCCGACCTAATGTTGCACCGAAAGTTAGCGCTCAACTCCTTTAATCGTTTGAAAGAAGCAGGAAGATGTTTTTAATTCGTGTAGCTCTAAACGTATAATTTAGTGATTTTTGATTGAGTGAGCTCCGCGACCTGATTCCACCATCACCCCTTTTACTACCGGAATACCAAACGTACATGCACAGGGTACTAGTCGCACCTGGTTGATATCCTGAACAATCACTTAATCGTACGAAGCGCTTCTCCTTATTATGCGCACATCCAAAGTGTGTAATAAATTGTTAAATGATCGGATATTTGTTCCATTCTTTCTGGAAATGGAATTTGTAATGCCAATACATTTTAAAATTGACAAAATCTGTTTCTCTAATACTTATCCAAACAAAAAGTATGTAACGTTATGTTAATATGAGCCGCTATGTAAATTTGTCATTAAGAGCACGTACCACATATTAACTGATCAAACATTTCACCGTCTTATGCTAAGCATGAGGTCCTAGTGTCAATTTTCGGGTCGTCTAAAGTGTTATTGGGTATTTCCATGTGAATTTCTTCAGTAGCAGCCCGAAATCTGGGTTTGTATCAGGTTGATGGCAATAGGCTCAGCCCCATTACATAGCACTCAAACAAAATGGCGAAATGGAGGTATAATAGGTAGCCTTTCGGGAAATACACGAGTGGTGTTTTGTTAAATTATTATTTAATTTCTAAGTATATAGGTACTTTGGAATTGATTATGTGATTATATAATTGTGATTATACAACGTGGCGCTACAATGGTGACATTTATTTAACACACGGATACGTATAACTTTACATTTATATCGCATATTGAAAAAACCTTTTTCAAACTAGTTAACTAAATAATAAAATGAATTCACCTATTTTTAACCGACTTCAAAAAGGAGGAGGTTCTCAATTCGGATGTTTGTTTTTTTTTTTTTTATGTTTGTTCGCGCATAACTCCGTTGCTTGCCAACCGATTTGAAAAAATCTTTTTTTGTTGGAAAGGGTATACTTCCCAAATGGTCCCATAAAATTTTTATCGAAATCGAATCAGCGGTTTTTGAAAAATCAACAAAAATCTAAAAAAAATCCTACTTAATATATGTGGACGATGTTCTAATAAGTTCCTCTATCACTGTAATTTACATACCAGGTAGTGGTATTAAAATTTTGGGGGGGAGGGGGGGGTTTGTAGGTAGGTACCACAACTAAAAAGTGAAAAATAAAAACTTTTTTACAAAAAATAAAACCGACTTCCAAAACAAACACTACAAAGTGACAAATAATTTTGATTTCGGAAGTCGGTGGCAAAAAATTAAAGTACAAAACTGAAGACACCGACTTCCGAAATCAAAATTATTTGTCACTTTGTAGTGTTTGTTTTGGAAGTCGGTTTTATTTTTTGTAAAAAAGTTTTTTTTGCAGTTGTTTCATCCTAAAAGTATTGCTTAAATTCGTTTTAATTTCATTGATGCGAATGTTATGATTCGAGACCCCGGCAAATGACCGCTGCGCGTCAGTTCTTTAAGTACTGGTTGCTTTGATGCTATTTTCTAAAATTTTAATAAATCCGTTGATATATTTCAATATTATCAATTGAAATATAATAAAGGAGAGAGGAGCTCGTACTAACAGCCGCACAGGCTGATCCATCAGCTTGCCGGGGTTGGCCGTGGATGGGTGACCATTTTCACATAACGAGACTCCTCCGTGCCTCGGAAAGCACGCTAAGCCGTTCGCCCCGGCTGTCATTTGTGCATCTTTGACAGTCATTACGGGTCGTCAGAAGCCCGAAAACCTGACAGCCAGTCTTATCAAGGGGTATCGTATTGCCCAGTTGCTGGGTTGTGGAGGTCAGATAGGCAGTCGCTCCATGTAAAATACTGGTATTCAGCTGCATCCGGTTAGACTGGAAGCCGACCCCGACATAGTTGGGAAAATGCTACGCAGTTAATGATGAGATGTAAAAACGTACACGTGTGTTAAAATAATGACACCATTTTAGCGCTACGTTGTATAATAACATCCATAAATAGAATATAGCAAGAGGTAGCAACTGCAATGTCCTTGGAACTTAAGAAAAAATTACTTAGTGGAAAATTTTAGTGCCACGATATTGTGAACACGTAAGACGTAAACATAGGTAGGTAGGTATGGCAAGTGTTATATATAGCCAGTAGACGGACAAAATCTCGGGAAATCCAGATCGTATCATATTGTTATTAGCTTTTGAATATTGTTTCAATCCATCTGCTTAGCATATAATTATTAGTCTGGTCTAGTCTAGTCCAGCGAAATGCGGCTTTATATCTACTTTTTGCTATAACTGCCCAAACAAGTAGCGTTGATGGTCTCAGCAAACTATAAAAACAAACATAAATAATAATAATAATATCCATGGACTTCTGTTCTAATTACTGACCAGGAAAACCATAAACAATATAAAATAGACAGCGTTATAGCACTTTCATAGCAAAGGGAACGGCTATAATGCCTCGTCGGCATGTAATAAGTACTTTACCAAGCTATCGAATTTAATCGATTAGATCTGCCATTACCTAATATACCACCGAGCTTTATAATAGGAACCTTTACACAGAGAATTAAAGCCCTACTTTGCAAGGTGCCCTTTTTGATACTTATCTCAAACCTTAAATAAATGTTTAGTTTAAGGCAGGTTTGATATCTATTGGCGTGACCGCTGAACGCGAAGGTTTTAAAGAAGGTGTTTGCCTATCCAGGTTTATCCCGCTGTGAGGGTTTCTCTGAATCTAGGCAGTCGCTGGCGCCCTACATGGATAGGTTTCGGGTATCTTCGTGGATTCAGCTGGTAGCTACTCTGAAGTCTTTTATCGTAGTATGTTTTCGTGGGTTAATTTCCGAAATCCACGCCGGCTAAACTGCTAGCAGAAGCTAGTTATACATTAAATCATCCGTTGGTTTTTACAGATCCTTTTTTATTGGAAGCTTTTAGTGTATTCTTTTCAATCCGACGCAATTTCGTGTCCATTTTCGTAGAGTTACTTAGCAAAATAATATAATAGACGAGGAAGTTAAGCTAAGGCGTTAACGCAAAAAGTTACATAGGATTACGTATTAAAAGCAAGACCTCTAAATTGTCGGTTCTTACAAACAGTTCGCACTATGGAGTTAATGAAAAAAGATAATGTAACCTTCATGTTCGTTGCTCAGTTAAGTAACCAAAGGTGACACGTCTCAAGATCGAGAATAAACTCTTAGTACACTTTTAGTATGTGACTATTATGCAGCGGCCTTTGTTCAAAGTTTGATCTATATCTGGGGTCAAGGTTTTAATTTAAATTTGTTATAACTGTTGTTTGTATAGTGACAAATCAAAAAAAAACACACTAACGCTGTCTAATGAAAAGGAGTGAGGAAAAGATCTAATGGATATTCTTAAGAAAATGTTTTTGTTATCTTATCGAGAATGTATCAATAATATTGTGGTATAGTTTGTACAAAAAGTCGTAATGGCCCAGTGGTTAAGACCTCGCCTCTTGTGCATGAGGTTATTATGTTTGGGGTTTCAATCCGGGCATGTACAGACGTCAGCACATCAAGCTATCCCAAACTGTCAAATTCTCTCAATTGAAAATGAACCTTATTCTTTTGGAATAAAGTTGAAAAACTATCAAAGAAATTTGATAGATGGGGGTAACTTGATGTGCTGGCCTCTGTACTAATGAGATTTTTTTCTGAATTCTGCAATCTCATTTCACGGAATTTGTCTGGGATATAACTGACATCGATGAAGGTAAAACATTGGGAGGGAACCTGGACTTATATGTATAATTAACTAGCTTTAACCGGCCGGCTTCGCACGGGTAGAAGTACTTATCTAACGGTGCACCTGACTACCTTCCCTACCCTACCTACCTTACCTACATACCTACCCTACCTACATACCTACCTAAATTGTCCTACCTACCTACATAACCCACCTTCTTACCTTTTATCCTCCTTTTAAACCTCCTCTGGACTACGACTAACATATCAAAACCAAAATCAGCTAAATCGGCCAAGCCTTTCTCGAGTTTTAGCGAGACAAACGAACAGCTATTGATTTTTATAAGTTTTATAGTATATTATTGCATAGATATATAAGCGTGCTAAACAAGGCTCGTGCCTTCCCTGTATGAGAAGAGTATGCACTGCAGTCGAACAAGAAAAAGCTGGTGAGATTTGGTCAAAGCATTGCAATGATTAATTTGTAAGGCAAGGCAAACAATTGCAACAGTTTGGAAACTTAAAAAAAATAAATAGCAGCCTTGGACAGTGATGACCTAGTCGACACTGTTGACTGGACAAAAATGTACTTATATTTCACAATTCACAGTTTATTTAGTTAAAGAAATGAAAACCTGATGTCCCCGAGATAAATACAGTTGCAGTGGTGAAACTTTAAGTGTTGAAACAAGCCTAAAGAGATAATGTTTTTGTTATCATAGGAAGTTCCTTTTGTCTCTTCTGTAATAGGTTATTTCACAAGTCAACTAAATACCTGTGGTTATGTAGTGTCTACTTATGATCATTACATTTTGACGTTCAAAAGTGCCTTTCTTGTGCCTATTTGATATAAATGATTTGACTTTGACTTTAATCCTTGTAGAGCAGATAATCCTGAGCACTTGAAATTTAAAGCTGTTTACAATAATATATGCGAGCTTTGCTTTGCTAAGCTGGTTATTATTGGCAATACCGAAGGAAAGAAGGCACGAGGCCGGACGCCAACATGATGGTCTGACCAATTATAAGATGAGGAAGATGAGGAAGGATGAGGAGAGAAGCAAGTGGTGATAACAACTTTGGACCAGATTCCATGGTGGCAGCTTGTCCAGTGACCACGACCCTCAATAATCAATAACCGATTGAAGAAGAAAAGATAAGAGCTTTGCTGTTCAAAATAACCCTTATTTCAGTTCAGGATAAACCATTGTTCAAATATTATAGGTATTATTTCAAAAATCTGTATGTTTTTTACAAAGTAAGTCTATTCAACCCACAGTATCTCGATAAATATTCCCACCATAATAAAGTAAAGCCTAGTCACGACAGATAGGTACCTACGGATATGGTTGGCTGGTTAGCTATACAAAGTTAGCTAATTCAAACGAAAAGGAGCGTAACTGACAAGCATTGTCTCCATACCGCCCATACATGTAACCGGTGTTTTTACGCGTTTCCTTGAATTAATCTTATCATAGAACAATATGGAAATGTCATTTACCATGGGAAATTGTCATTAAAATGCCGCGCTCATGAAAACAATAGTTGAGAATTGCGGTATTGTCCATTCAATGAGTTTTTATTAAAAATATTACATACAGCTGTTGGTTTTTATAAGCTTTTATTTATTGATATGTACTTAAAAGTACTTGTCTTGTTAATTGTACTTTGATTTAATTTTAATTAAGGAATGTTAATAAAAAAAACTATCTTTTTTCCTGATCTATTTTCTGACTCGAAAAGTGGATATCAACATCATCATCACCATTAGAAACCTTGTTCCACCCACTGCTGACTAAAAACCTCCTTCCTTTTGTACCCTGCTGCCCTGGTCTGTGCGATTCTCATGTTGATAAGTACCGAGGCCAGCACATCTAATTACCCCGTTCTGTCTGTTTCTCTGATAGTTTTTCAACTTTATTACAAAAGTATAAGATTCATTTTCAATTGCCAAAATTTTACAGTTTGGGAGAGCTTGATGTGCTGGTCTGTACATATTTATTTGCATAACATAGGTATAATCGTATTATATGAATTACTAGCTTTTGCCAGCGGCTTCGCCCGCGAGTATGTAGGAAATTATCCCACGGGAACCGTACATAGTCCGGGTTAAAAGGTTATAATTATGCTACTCCAGACTATAATCTATCTTTGTGGCAAGTTTCATACAGATCCGTTAAGTCGTTTTTGAGTTTATTCGTTACAAACATACATTCAAATCTTTCCTCTTTATAATATTAAGTACTAGCTGACAGACGTTGTCTTGTCTTAACTGTGATACCTACCCTACCTACCTACCTGCCTACCTACCCTACCTACCTTACCTACCCTACCTACCCTACCTACCCTACCTACCCTACCTACACTACCTACCCTACCTACCCTACCTACCCTACCTACCCTACCTACCTACCTACCCTACCTACCTACCCACCCTACCTACCCTACCTACCTACCCTACCTACCTACCTACCCTACCTACCTACCCTACCTACCTACCCTACCTACCCTACCTACCTACCTACCCTACCTGCCTACCTACCCTACCTACCTACCCTACCTACCCACCCTACCTACCTACCTACCCTACCTACCTACCTACCTACCCTACCTACCTACCTACCCTACCTATCTACCTACCCTACCTACCTATAATTACATAAGTTTAGGTTGCTGTTTGTACCTGTAAATAAATAAAAACAAAACAATAATGCTGCAAAAGATTGCAAACGCACATCAATCTTAATTAGGATTAAGAAATGCATCTTCCGAATTGCATCTACTTGCAAGTAGCTGAAACTTTCACGTTTAGAAACAAGCCCAATTTCATAACACATAATTATGTTACTACAACTGCAGTAGCCAACAATAGCTATTACGATTAACGCAGTCTTTTTGTGTACCAACGCAATCTGATGTAGGGTTTGTTTTAATTTTATTTTAGTGCCAAAACAACCTGTTGTAACTATCCAGTTAGTGTAGCAATCACTCGACAAAGGTGCTGTTTAGCACAGCAACCATTCTTTATTGTGATTATTTTTTGTGGGACGACAGACTTTTTACTTGTGTAAACTCTGTGTAAATCTGTTTTAGATAAAATAATAAGAGGTTGTGGTTTAATGAAATGTTGAAAAGTAGTTTCTTAAATTGAACCAAAATAATGGTATAATTTAGCGTTAAATGCGCTTCTTGTTGTTTATTTTAATCCATTGTAAGCCAGTACCTTCAACACAAATGTATGTTTATAGTACATTGCAATGCGTGTTGAAGGCACTCAGTAGGGATTTTGGCGACACTTATGCGTGTTGAAGGCACAAAGCTTGAAATAGCGCCTGACAAAAAATAGTGGCAATTTTTCAGGATAAATGGACCTGTGAGCTTACATCCTAAGACTTAAAGAACGTAACTTAACAGGTATGTAGGACTTGTGTTGGCTAAGTAAGCCGGTACATAAAAAGCGGGATTGTCCGAAACGGTTACCGCTACCCCGGAACATAAAGGGCTAAGGAAGGAACATGGATGGGTTTTAGCCAGTAACAGTCTTGCACTCCCTTCCGCTCCACCCAGAGCTGAAGGAGTCATTTAATGAATTCCCACCCTCAGAAAAAAAAAGCAGTTACCTAAACAGAGATTTTGAAGATTCCAAATAGGTATGAAGAAGTTTCACTTCATTTGATAAATTAGCAACATGTATTCATGTTACTCAAACAATGAAGTAAAGGCGTACTTCAAACTTACTGTAAAATATAATTTCGTCACAAAACACAACGGGCACAATAAAAGTAACACTCTTGCCTACGCTCGTTTTTTTTTATCTTCTACACATTATCTTGACAGTAGTGTAGCATAATTACAAGTGATGGTAAGGTAAAGTGGCAATTCTGGCCACTACATTAGTTTGGACACGTCCCATTTTATTGCCCTTAAGATATCGCTCATAGTGCTCTGATGTAATGGGCTATTATTTTGTCCAGAAGTGAATGGCGCTTTCTGTAAACACTATGTAATCGAAATAATTGTATTGCAGCTACACATTCGGCCAGAAGCAGTCAGGTCGCCGACTAAGAAAGTGTACCAAGTACTAAATAGTACTTATTTTCGCAAAATCATGCTGATATAAGATAAAATTTATATAGCTATATTTTTCAGCATTCAAGTTTACTAAATTGCTTAATATATGTATATTTGTTTAGCAGTATAAATGTAAAAGATCGGTAAAAGGATCCTCATATATTATGTGCTTCATTATTTACTAAAAGCTTCAGAATTGGGAGCAACGTACCTTTCAAGACACACGTTTTACAGATGACAAGAATGACTGACAAAACACATGCGACATCTCTCGTACCAGTCAGTATGAGTAACGCTTGCAAACCTCTTTTTAATAAAACAAAGAAAAAGAGTGGACACATTGTAAAACTATTTCGCTGCCAATTTATATGAGTATCATATTTCTTTGTTTTTCAACCCTAGATCCTACACTCAATAATTGGAGGACTATTCAATGTTAAAATTGTATCCAAAGCAATCGAGTAAGTAAAGACTAAATAAAGATGCTTTATCGAAAGGTCACCCAACATGTGAGGGCGTGCTTCGTATACGGTCCTGACGTCCTTGAAGCCAATCCTTCCTAACGAGTTACTGCTCAACCGGTACTAACTACTACAACTTACTTACTAAACCTTGATCTACTTGAAAACCACTCAACTTAACCGCTCTCAAAATAAAATAAAATAACAAATACACACTTTTTTCAACAAAAAAATTGTTAGCGTTGAGTCAATAAATGTTACGGTAACAGATATGTATTATTTGTTTTAACTGTTCACGTTTACAATTATAACCCTGCCCTAAATTGCTTTTTGTAATATTTGTTTTATTATTAATTATTTTTTATTAATTTTCTACAACACAATTTACACAATGTGGTTATTTTTAAGTAATGAGTTACTTAAAAATAACCACATTAAATGCATTCTATTTGCATTCAGTCACAGTGATAGCTTTAAAATATGTGGTTTTAAATTATTTCTATTTCAATTATTAATATCAGCCTATTATTGTCCCACTTAATGGATTCAAGGTTCATCGAGCTATGGAGCGAGGTATATGCTTAGACTTTTTGAAGGATAAAATCAGAAATGCAATTATCCGAAAAAGAGCCGGAGTTACGACGTAGCTAGCAGAGTAAGCAAACTGAAGTGGCAGTGGCAGACCGATAGTCGGTGGAGCAGACAAGTCCTGGAGTTGAGCCTGCAAGTGTAGTGCGGGACGGCCTCCAGCTAGAGGGACCGAAGACCTTAAGATAGGAGGATAGGGTGTTGTGGCGCAGCCTAGGAGACGCTTTTCCAGCAGTAGACTCTTCTGATACAATTTCAGAAAAGATATTACTCATACTAAGGTACTGACATTAAAATCAACTATAAAACATTTCGGGGTTAAACTACCATAAGTACTCAATGCCAATAGGCATCGTCAAGCATATTTAACATTGCAATATAAGCAAATATCCTTCCATAGTAAATATTGAGCGTTCCACTCATTCGCGATTAACCCACGAGTTTAAATAAATACATAAAAAAGCCTTTTAAAATACCAGGCTGTAAAGTATTACAAGGCCAAAGGTCAACGCCTTTTTAAAATTGTTGATTATTTATTGCTATTGTAACCTAGAAATTTAAGATAATTTGGTTATCTTAAGGAAAATACTTCTAGACCAACGATGCAGAAAACACTTTATAATAATTATAAGTTTAAAGCTAAATTGGCCATTAAAAAGACATCAACGCGCAATACGCAGTACTTTGTGGAAAAATATACATATAATATACTCATTCATTATTAGGCTATAGAAGTTCACTACTTAAAATAGGGCTCTCTTGCACGCCATTCAGTTTGATTCTCGGCAACTCTCATCCAGCTGCAACCAGCCACCCTTCTTCGAACATCGTCGCTTCACCAACCCTGAGGCCACCCTACCTTACGCTTGCCAATTCGCGGTCTCCACTTAAGAACACGTCTACCCCAACTGTCATCGGTTCTACGGCCAATATGGCCGGTCCATTGCCACTTCAGCTTACTCATTCTGTGTAATACTCGTTATATTAAGTACACTTTAGTAATTATCAAAACAAATAGACATTTTGTATACGGTCTTAACATAAGGTGTTATCAATTAATAATTCGATTGTGTTTTACATAAGTATGATTATGCTTCAATTCTCCAACTAATTTGTTACTTAAAATAATGCGTTCCGAATAAAAGTTACATATAATTGTATAAAACTTGGTGTATGTCCATATATTTTCTTTCTGTATTAGGTATATTCCCAGACAAAATGAAAAAACCCAACTTTATAAATAAATCAATATCAACAGGGAAACTAAGAGTTAAATATAATGATAGAGCAATTTAACATCTCATTGGCTACTGTAGTTAGGCTAAGGACGCACGAACGTGTAGATAATTATTACCATCATTTAGCCGATTAAAATCTACCTAGAGGCCCTATTGTACCTACATTGTTCTTTGACAGGATAAAATGTTTCAAGATAAATCTTGAATCTACATTGTAACCGTTTGCAATAAATAAATAGTATTTATTTGAATAATGTCAAAAGTGTGTAATGCGTTGCTATTTTTCATACTTAAATAAACATGAGCAGTGATATTAAGCTGGCCATACTTATTGCAGTGTTGCCAGATGGCGCGATTACTATTTATGACAATATGATATGTACCTAAAGTGCGCATGATTGTTATTGTACAACCCCACGCAATATCTAAGTAGATACTTGAATGAAGATACTTCAGGAATACTTAAGTGCTGCCGGTTGTTAAGTTGTAGAAAATATTTCCTGCATTTCCGTGTGGTCAATATAATTATATTTGCTCACCTCTCATCTTGCACCGCCCTGTCACCTGCCCACGTGAGGACGTAATGGCTGAACCACGTGAGGAAGTATTGTTCAACTCATTTTGCTAGGTATATAAAACTTTCATGACCATCCTTTTTTTATCGCAATGACTTACGGCCTCGCGAACCATTTTAGCAATTATCCCGTGTAGACCATAAATCATTAGATTGCCTCACTGATTTATAGCCTGCCAGTGCGCACCTTTGAAGTGTCATCAATATAATTGTTGGATGGAATATCCAGTTTATACCTGTGCTAGTAACTAACCAGTTACATTGAATTTATTTATTTAGCATGGTGCATACCTATTCATTGCCTGTCTGTGTCGTAATTTCTATTCTTGTTTCTGTTACTTTACTCAAGCTCTCTCGATCCATATTCGTCTTATATTCAAGTAACAATTTATCATACTGTTGGGTTAACACCTTAGCGCATGAATTTATAATCTGTTGCAAGAAAACCTGGGATTTGAAAGACAATAAGTGGTATTTTCAAACAAATTTAAACCAGGCTTAGACCGTTTAAAATGGTCTAGACTGTTAACCTACCCTACTTGGGGTGGTTAGGTATATAAATACGTATGTATGGGCGACAAAAGGAGACTATTAAATGAAGAATTTCGTCAAGTCACACAGCTTTATAGTTTTTTTAGAGCATTGATTGGCGGCCCAGTGGTTTTGGCCCCGACACACGTGTTGTAGGTAATGAGTTTGAACCCAGGCTGGAACTTACTTTGTGTACATTACCACTCCGCCCAAAACGGTGAAGGACAACCTTGTTAGGACAACGGCATGTCCTAGAACTTCGGAGAAATTCGGAGATATATGATATCCGCTAGCACGTACTGGGCTTACTCCCTCTCACAGAGAGGAAGCCTGTGTCCCTATAGTGGGAAGTGGGAACATTATAGGCTGATTATGAAGATGATTCAGTTTTACTGAAACCAACTTCCCATTATTATCAATCTTATTATCACACAATTCACACAGCCACAAGGAAATAATACGTCATTAAGTAAATACACAAACAAAGTATCCAAATTGGTTGTTATGTAACAAACAACATGGCCGCGGTCTCACGGTCACATCGTACTATTGAACTTGACTTGACGTTGCATTTACTGACTCGAGATTAAGGTCCCAAGAATCAAGTTTATGTCTATTAATAAACTAGTTAGTTAATTTAATGGTGAAATTGTATTACTTGGTAAATCTTTATTGTTTGAGTAATTAAATAATTATGATGATATGCAGTTTGAGTTCGGATAGTTTCAAAGTGAATTTAACGCTAACAGCAGATTGGTTTGAGATAAAAGGACAATTTAAATGAAGTCTGTATTCGTTTTACAATTATTATGATAGGTACCTATATTCTCTCATATTTATATCGGTAAATATAAGTTAGAGTTAAGCATCATTCGTCAGCATCATCAGTCGTTGTATGATTGTTATGTGTGAGATTTATCAAAAATTAGCATGTACCTATTTGCTAAATGAAACATCATACTTTTAGCAAAGATTTTCTAAGAACAAGTAGATAAAAATGACTGCGATTATATAATAATTTTGTTTATCACAATTTATTTTAATAAGAAACACCTTTCGTGACTCTGCTACGTGTTTCTGGCTCTAGCTCCTATTATGTAACGAGTGTATAGACGCCAGCACATCAAGGTACCCCAAACTATCAAATATTCCCAATTGAAATTGAACCTTATGTTTTTGAAATAAGGTTAAAAGTCTATCAAAGAAATTTGTGCTGGCCGCTGTACATTTTCCGCACATAGATACAAAATTGTTTACACCATAAAAATACAGATATATCCATATATCCATAGCCAATGACACAAAACCCAAGTTTCCGTCACTTCAATGAAGTTATATCCTAGCGTTAGTATCTAAGTAATGCGAGATCATGGCAACATGGCCTCAAATAAATTGTAACCTAATAGTTCTTTAAATGAGTAATTAACTTAGAATTTTATTACTACGGTCTACCAGCGCCTACTGCATTACCTAACGCAATCCTCAACTACTCATATTATATTACTTCGTTCACATACAAGGATACGAGTTATTATAATACAATCTTTATTTTTATTTCACCTTTAATTTGTTGGAATCAACTTCAGTCTAGCTAGATAAAGTTTTAACAGTGATGTTGCCACATATCAAATATACCCCATAAGAGAGTCCCGCTGTATCTATACTAATATTATAAAGAGGTAAAATTTGTAAGTTTGTAAGTTTGTAAGTTTGTATGTAGGGGGTAATCTCCGAAACTAATGATCCAATTTCAATAATTTTTTCACTGATAGAAAGCTACATTATTCCTGAGTGCTATAGGCTATAAATTATATTTATATCATACATATTAGCCGAGCTATTGCATTTTTCGTCTAGCAAGTCGGAAAGAAATACCTCCGAAAACAGAATTATTTGCATGCGCTGCCTAAACAGTTGTTTAAAATTGAAAGCAATGTATGGCAACCCGGTTCGCCTTAATTATTTCTACAAAAAAGTCCGCGACACCACATTTCTATCTTTTGTATTTTAAATTTTATATTTCGTTTTATGTTTAAAAAAAATATTTTTTCGACTTACTTCTGTTTGGATGATTATTTAAACAACAAAATATCAATTCTTATCAAATTAAATTATTTTATGATCACAAGGACATCACAGAGATAAGATTTGCCCTCTACAGTATGTCAATTGGTCATATATTTTCCGAGATAATATAAAATTACTAAACGCAAAATGCTAAAACATTCGCCGAGCTCAACTATCATTCCTACTTCCTACGTGCTTTGTGCGGACGTTTTATCGTTTCAGAGAAGCTTTAAATTAAATAGGTTCCTCACTTAAATTTTATATTTTTAACGTTAACATTTTTAAATGATGGTTTGTATTTTGTATATAGGTAGTGTAATATCTTTTGCCAGCAGCTTCGCCCGCCTGGTTGTTGGAAATTATCCCACGGGAACGGGTACGTTTTTCCGTGATAAAAATTAGCCTATGTGTTATTCCAGACTATAATCTATCTCTGTGCCAAACATCCAGATCCGTTCAGCCGTTTTGGCGTGATTGAGTAACACACATCCATCCATCCATCCAAACTTTCACATTTATAATAGTAGTAAGATAATTTTATTATTATCCGTGTTGGGTTAAAATACATAATGCATTTGCACCTTTACAATGCGAGGCAGGGTGTCGTAAACCTTCATCTACCCCGGTCGCGATGGGGAATGGAACCGGCGAGAGATGTCGTGCGGTGTCCCACAGGGATCGGTTCTGGGGCCGCTCCTGTGGGACATCGGTTACGACTGGGTGCTGCGGGCCGACCTCCCTGACGGCGTCAGCGTAGTATGCTACGCTGACGACATGCTGGTCCTGGCGCAGGGGAGGTCGCATCAGGCGGCGGCTGACGCGATGACACGCGGGGTTGCGACAGTCATTGAGAGGATCCGGCAGTTGGGTCTCGAGGTGGCATTGCACAAATCCGAGGCCATGTCCTTTCATGGACCTCGGAATAGGCCACCATCGGGATCCCAACTTACGGTAGGAGGGGTTCACATCGGCGTCGAGACCACGATGAAATACCTAGGTCTGGTCCTCGACAGCCGATGGAATTTCGTGGAGCATTTCCGACGTTTGGCCCCCAAGCTGGAACGGACTGGGGCCGCCGTCAAGCGGCTCTTGCCCAATTTGAGGGGGCCAAACGCCTCCTGCCGGAGGCTTTACGCGGGAGTCGTGTGGTCCATGGCCCTATACGGGGCCCCGGTGTGGGCGCGTTCACTGCGGTGGCGAGCCGCCCACTATCTGAACGCGCCCCAAAAGGTGGTAGCCATACGGCTTATCCGGGGGTACCGCACGATCTCGGGCGAGGCGGCAAGCCTCCTTGCCGGACTGCCGCCGTGGGATCTGGAGGCGATAGTCCTCGCGCGCCTGTACGAGTGGCGCGCGGAGGTACTAAGCCGGGGGGAAACTCCGTTGCCGCAGCAAATTGCGGCGGAGCGGACGGACCTCCGGCGCGATCTCATGGCGGCCTGGAATCAGCGACTGTCGCAACCCAGCGCAGGGCACGCCACGATAGTGGCGGTAAGACCCCTCTTTGAAATAATTAACTCACGACGTCATTGTTTTCTGAACCAACGGCACAGAATTTTCAGGTAGGTACTGCCAAAATCGCCTTAAAAACAAATATGTGCTCTTCTCAGAATTTCGTTATGTCGAGTTCATGCGGTAGGCAGTTTATTAGGGCACGCCACGATAGTGGCGGTAAGGCCCCTCTTTGAGGAGTGGCTAGAGAGGCGTCACGGCGCCCTCACCTGCCGCCTGACGCAGGTTCTCACCGGGCATGGATGTTTCGGGAGGTTCCTGCACATCATCAGGCGGGAGAAAACGCCCGGGTGTCACCATTGTGAGGATCGCCCAGAGGACACGGTGCAAACCTGCCCCGCTTGGGCGGAGCACCGCCGTGTCCTCATAGAGCCGATCGACGGCGGTGACCTCTCGCGCCCGGCCCTGGTGCAAGCCATGGTCCGGGACGAGAGGGAGTGGGAGGCAGTCACCTCCTTCTGCGAAAAAGTCACGCTCGCGAAGGAGGTGGCGGGATGGGAGAGAGAAAGGTCCTCCCGTCCCAGCCGCCGCGGGAGAAGCCTTGGGCGTCGGGAGCCACGTGACGACTCCCGGCCACCGTAGGCGCGGGCCTGCGGACGGTGAGTAATGGGTGACTCACCGTCCCATCAGCACCAGGCCCGTGCCGGACGGCGCGTATATGTTCCACGCGCGCCTCAAAGAGATGTCAGCATATGAAGGGGCCCCTCCGGGCCAAGCCTGCCGGGTAAGCGGGATTGTCCGAAAGGGTTACCGCTACCCCGGAACATAAAGGGCTACGGAAGGAACATGGATGGGTTTTAGTCAGTAAGAGTCTGACACTCCCTTCCACTCCACCCAGAGCGGGAGCAGTCATTGGATGATTTCCCAGCCTTAAAAAAAAAAGGGTGTCGTAAAAGGCGACTAAGTTGAGCAGAAAAGATCACCTCGGTAATCTTTGGAAATTCTGATCCGATTCCAAAAATTCTCTCACTAATGGGAACCTACAGTATTGCCGAGTATCATAGGATATATTCAATGTTAAAACTAGAAATTTTCCGCGGACGAAGTCGCGGGCAGAAGCTAGTAATTAATATGTTCAGTTTCAAGCATTATTTTCTAGACTTTCTGCAGTCACGGCTTAGGGTAAGATGCTGACATCATCATCATCATCTACCTAGCTACCTTTTCCCGCGTGCATTGGGGTCGATTTCCAATCTAACCGGGTTCAGCTGAATATCAGTATTTTTCATGGAGAGACTGCCTATCTGACCTCCACAACCTAGTTACTTGATTACACAATAAGGACGATTATCAGAGCAGGAGAATGTTTACATTAACATGATTCTCATCAATTCATAAGTACGTGTTTATTTTCAGAAGGCATGTCAGAGGCGGTGGAAGGGGGCGCGGCTATAGCGTGGCGGTTGCTCGCGACGCTCGAAGGAGGCTCATTGCTCCTCGCCACTTCTGCACTCCTGGCCTACACCGTGAGGAAGAAGATAGCTGGACCGCACCGAATAAGGACGAACATACGACGGGTTTTGGTAAATAATATAACCATTGGTGGAGAATGTCCTAGTACCTAAACCTGATTTTGTCGTTAGTCAAACTATGACGAAAGCGAGGGTGCCCGAAAGGGTTACCGCTACCCCGGATCATAAAGAGCTAAGGAAGGAACATGGATGGGTTTTAGTCAGTCACACCCCTTTCCGCCCCACCCAGAGCGGCCTCCCGCTCTGGGTGGAGCGGAAAGGGAGTGTAAGACTTATTTGAGGGTGGGAAATCATCAAATGCATCCTCAGTCATTTGATGATTTCCCACCCTCAAAAAAAAAGTCTAATTATGACGTAATAGGTCATATATACAGCTCTAAAATATTTGAAAGTTTAGTGCAGCCTTTCAGAAAAGTAGACCTGTATCATTATCCAACATAAATAATTCTTTACATACCATGATCCCATCACCTCTGTCTTATTCAAGATTTAATTATCCTCAATACCGAAGTGTTAATAACATAAAATGGGTGCATAAGATGGTTTCTTGTAGGTGGGTAATTATTTCGCTGTCTGTAGCGACCTTGTTAAAATTATGATTTCTTGTAAATGATTGCAATCGCGCACAAAAACAAGCGAAGAAGTCAAATTGAAATAATTAACTCACGACGTCATTGTTTTCTGAACCAACGGCACAGAATTTTCAGGTAGGTACTGCCAAAATCGCCTTAAAAACAAATATGTGCTCTTCTCAGAATTTCGTTATGTCGAGTTCATGCGGTAGGCAGTTTATTAGGGCACGCCACGATAGTGGCGGTAAGGCCCCTCTTTGAGGAGTGGCTAGAGAGGCGTCACGGCGCCCTCACCTTCCGCCTGACGCAGGTCCTCACCGGACATGGATGTTTCGGGAGGTTCCTGCACATCATCAGGCGGGAGGAAACGCCCGGGTGTCACCACTGCGAGGATCGCCCAGAGGACACGGTAGAGCACACGGTGCAAACCTGCCCCGCTTGGGCGGAGCACCGCCGTGTCCTCGTAGAGGCGATCGGCGGCGGCGACCTCTCGCGCCCGGCCCTGGTGCAAGCCATGGTCCGGGGCGAGAGGGAGTGGGAGGCAGTCACCTCCTTCTGCGAAAAAGTTATGCTCGCAAAGGAGGTGGCGGGATGGGAGAGAGAAAGGTCCTCCCGTCCCAGCCGCCGGGAGCCACGTGACGACTCCCGGCCACCGTAGGCGCGGGCCTGCGGACGGTGAGTAATGGGTGACTCACCGTCCGATCAGCACCAGACCCGTGCCGTACGGCGCGTATATGTTCCACGCGCGCCTCAAAGAGATGTCAGCATATGAAGGGGCCCCTCAGGGCTAAGCCTGCCGGGTAAGCGGGATTGTCCGAAAGGGTTACCGCTACCCCGGAACATAAAGGGCTACGGAAGGAACATGGATGGGTTTTAGTCAGTAAGAGTCTGACACTCCCTTCCGCTCCACCCAGAGCGGGAGCAGTCATTGGATGATTTCCCAGCCTTAAAAAAAAAAAAAAAAAAAGGCAGTTTATTATTAAATAAAAAGATCATTACAGGTAACAAACACGACTAACTTATTAGGAAGAGAACTGAGGAAGCGACTAGAAGAGCGCGGCTGTAAGGTGGACACAATAAACGGAGACACGAGCCGAGCGAGCAACGGAGTGGTAAGCGGAGCGAGCGAATTAAAAGTCGACGCGATTGTGGTCGTAGGCGCAGAACCCAAGGACGATGGCCTAGACGGCATGGCCACCCTCGTCACTGAAGATGTTTACGATAACTTAAAGGTATTTAAAAAGTAATTAGAGCGAATAAACTGTTTTAATAACTGTTAAATGATGATTAAGTATGCTGATCACTAAATTTATTAGGTACGGAGTATATGAAGGGTGAATTAAAGAACGTCAAGGAAATGTTTGCTAGTCACCTTGATGGAGAGTTCAGTTCCCCGAAATTTAATAAACAAATTTTAATAAAACGAGCTACTTACCTACCTACGGTACCTATTTTGACACAGACATTTCTAAGAAAGATGAAATCCCTCCTTCCAAAATACATAGAATAGCACAAAAAAAATCGTTAAAAAAATCTGAGTTTTATACCAAGTTAAGCTTCATTCGAGTGAGGTCCGTTGAACTCAATGATTACATCCACAAATCCATCAAACAAAATATTTTTCATTTCAGCTCCTAGAATCGTTATCGTCCCGTGTCCGTCCCGGCGGGAGCATCGCGTGGGCGTGCGCCGGTGACGCAGGTGGGGGGACAGGGCCCTTCAGTGGCGCCGGCGCGGCCTTTGACACCGTCCTACTGGCCAGTCTGCAACATGTCGCTAAAGTGTAACTGAAACTTTCAGAATTAACTCTTGATTTTACGTTTTTAAGTATAGCTAAGGTCTTTCGGGCAAAAGGGAACCTTTCTCATTCAACAATGCTGAAAAGCGGCATTCGAAAAGAAGACACATTTTAGCTAAAATTTCAAACTTCACGGGGTATGCTTTATGAACATCATTGGCTTTTAATTTAAAAGTGAATTATTAAGTATCAATTCAAAATTTACAAGATCGGAGGATTTATAGGTATGATGATGTCTTCTCGTCAGACTTATGAAAATATGATAAAATCTTGGGTCAAAAAAGTTGTACCCTCCCGAGCAAGCATTTAACCTACTCCCGAGCCATAGAGGAGAATAATATAATCCCGAGCAATCGTTACAAAGACAAGAATTGTCTATTACTAAATCGATAGAGTAGCGCTTAATAATATTGTCTTTTGACACAAAGCCTGATGGTTTTTTATTGGAACGAAGTTCCATAACGCGCGTTGTGAAAGGGGGCTAGACGGAAAAAAATCTTACGAAAAGTTGTGTCACGACATTTTTTGTCGGTCGGTCGAAAATGAATCGTTTCGTCGGTGGAATAGAGTTCATTATTATTTGGACGAGCTTTTCTCTATGAAAATATTGGACCGAATTAAGACCTTATTTTTATTAAGTTAACCGCGTAATTCGGTTGTGCATCTTTGTAAAGTCGGGTCCGACACGAGACAATAGGTTTCTCAGAATAATTTTAGTAAACTGCGTATTTTTAGGTACCTAGTTTGGTATTTCTAAATTTTACCGTTTACTGTTAATAAATAAAGTCTGAATTCGCTTTTCGTGTTTTTATTTGTGTAGTTGTGTACCTAACCTATTTATCTTTCGCGTAAAATCGCGTATGTATTTTTATTTATGTTTATGTATCTTGAACGCAGGGCAGCGGCATGCGGCGCGCGGCGTCGCCGTCGCGGCATTGTTTGTTTTCGTGTCTGTGGTGTCGGATGAACTAATTAATTAGATACTTACATACCTACCTACCTATACGAGTGTAATTTAATTCGAGTTCCTTATCGCGCGTTGTGAAAGGGAAAAAATTCTTACGAAATTACAATTCCTTCACTAATTAATCGAAAGGAACTTCGTTCCATCCGGGTGTCCCTTGATACCTCTCAAGTTTTTTAATTTGAATTTGGAAATCGTTATGTCTGTCTGAAATAGTCTGAGTCTGGTTTTTAATTCATCTTATATAATTATTGATGCAGGTATTGATTGTGTTTCAGTTCTCACTGTGAGCCTATCTGGGTAGGTCGGTGTGAGGGAGCGGAGCAAGCGGCCGAGCGAGTGGTCGCCGCGCTACTCACTAGTGACGACGCGCCACAAGCTTCTAGGTTTTCTGTCAGGTGACCAAATCTACATCGTATTCGAGTTTCAGACTGACAGCAAGTTCTATTTTGTACGGTCACCAGCGCATCAATTTATACCAAACTGTCCAATTTCTCCAAATGATATTAAACCCTAAAAAGAGTTCAAAATCGATGGAGAAAATTTGACAGATGACAGGTGCTGGCGACTGTACATGAATGGTTTGCTGGCTAATTTAACAAACAAATTCCAATTCGATTTGAATTAGAATATGAAAATGTTGACAGGAAGCCAGCGACTATTAGTTGTAAAAGATTACATTGATTACATATCTCGGGTTCCCGGTTCTTTAAAACACGATCGAGAGACGACCGAAGCTAACTCCCCCGGTTGGTGTAGGACTAGGATATGAAAACAAAGATCAGTTTATTATCCAGAGCGGGAGAAGTCATTGGATGATTTCCCAGCCTTAAAAAAAAAGGCTGAAGTGAACTGGATAACTAGGAGTTTGGCCCCTGTCTGACCAATGATTTATATAGAGAAAATGCCATGGGGTAATGTGCTTGCACACTCAAAAATGGGCCCCCGAAAACGGTCGCCGGTACACAGGGCCGTAGCGACTTAACATTATTATTATTATTATCCATAACATAATTATTATGCTCTTATTTTACAGAAACGCTGCTCATCGAGTCGGGGAGTGCCTGTGCAGGTGGCTGAAAATACTTTCATGATACTTCTACCTCTCCACCTTGGTTGATGAGATGAAC
This sequence comes from Hyppa rectilinea, assembly GCA_951799385.1. Classification (NCBI taxonomy): domain Eukaryota; kingdom Metazoa; phylum Arthropoda; class Insecta; order Lepidoptera; family Noctuidae; genus Hyppa; species Hyppa rectilinea. Next base: position 18,312,020 of record OX637301.1, on the reverse strand, counting down.
TCTTTGTAAAGTTTTATTGTAGGTTTGAATGTTATTAAGCTGGTACGATAATTACTGTATTTTGTAAAATAAATAAATTATGTGATATTTGAATGTAAATCTATTGTTTTATTAATTCGAGTAAAAACTCCGTACATACTTTACTAGGCGCTGTCACCGTCGTGCGGCCTACTATGACATCTATTACCCCTATGAAGATGTAAAATGACCTTAGAGCATTTAAGAAAATGACTCGTGTAGAGGGCGTAGCTGGCTGGAAAATGCTCTAAGGGTATCCTAGGTCAGCCACCTATCTTAGAGCATTTAACCTTGCTCTAAGCCACCTATATATCTCACCCGCATAAAATATTATACGGTTAGCACACATTTAACTTCATATTTCACAGATAAATGCAATAATAATCTATTGTAAAATTTTTTCATCTTGGGATCCAGACTGAACGTTAGTCGACTTTCATTAGAATTGCGTATCTCTATTCTCGGGGCTGCCAACTCAAAAACGTTGAACTCCATGCTTCTTTTTAAATTATTATCTGCGGCAACCCTGAATAAATCTGTCACCTTTCGCAATGGAGGAGTATTGGACGTGTCCGTAACAACAAAATTTCCTTTTTATTTACTTGTAATGCTGTCACCACTTTAACAGTTATTCCAAATAACTTTTACGATTATGTTAAGTTCGAGTGGAGTTTTGTTTAGTTCAAATTCGCTGCTGAAACATGGAAGAGGTGAGTTGTTAGGTTACCAATGTTACCATATTTTTGTTGTGTCACAATACAGCGAAGTTATTGTGTGGTTATTTTGTAACAATTTTTTTCAGGAACTTAACGAGCATGATTTGGAGGAACGTCTGTATGCTATGCTACATCATGTGGATGAGACAGAGGGTAACTTAGCATCAAACCACAGCGATGGGTTGAACAAAGTGGAGAACGCGCCCAGGAGCACGGTGCGTCGATACTGGCGCACCAGCGAGCCCACTACTCCGTATCAAAAGGTGAACGTTCAGAAAGACCCTGCTGCACCACCAAGCATCAACAAACAAGCTGATGTGAACCGAACTAACCAAACACCAAAGCCCAAAGAAGAAAAACGTGACTCAACCACCAATCCTCCTGCTGTCGATCTGTCTATTTTCCAGTCTCCTGTCCCACACAACTTTAAGAGAACCATTGAAATTATTGAACAAGAGGATGAAAGAGCTGTATTGCTTGAATCTAGTGATGAAGATGAGGTTATTGAAGTGGCATTGCCTCCAAAGCCTACTATTACTATTGAAAGCTCAGATGAAGATGAACTCCACATTATCAACCCGATCTTGCCAACCAAAACCCAAGTTAATGTAGACAAGACAACTACAAGTGGAGAAAGAGAGGTTTCGGCGAGTCCCGCACCTTCAGCGGTTTCGTCTGTGTCTGATGAATTCATCCGTGGTGATTGTATAGCCTTGAACATCTCGTCCCGACATCAGGACAATCCCAGCTTTGATTTCAGTCTCCATGGATCTGATCTACTTGGACAAAGTACTCCGTCAAAAAAAAAGAAAAAGAAGAAAACTAAAGAAACTGTGACGTCTACTCCAATTGTTGCAGCTACACCAAACAAGGCATCCCCTAATGATGAATGTTTTGCTACACCAAAAAGTAAAGCCAAGAATAAAAGGCAGAAAACTAAACAGTATGCTGTGGCTGAAAAGAGTATTCCCAATGCTGATGTGTATGATTCTGACAGCAACCAATCAATGGACACAAATAAAAACAGAAACTCGTACATTGTTACTGAGAAAAGCTTACCCAGCACTGATGTGTATGAATCTGATTCCAACTTATCTGAATGTGCTAAAGAGATTCCAGAGCAAATACAAAGTAATGGCGTCAAGAGTTCAGACCTCAACACATCTGTGCATAAATCAAGTGAACAAACTTCAAAAACATTGAAGAAGAATGAATCCATTTTATCTGATGATACTGCCATTTCAATTGACTTGACAGGCAATGAGAGTTTCGTGACTATTGACGAAGCAGATATTACAGAAAGCATTGTTATGGGAAATGTGTCTGGTTTCACAGAATATGAAGACTATGGAGATGTAAGCCTGTCCGATGACATTTCCAAATTTGGCTCGACAAAAATACCTTCGATTTTGAACGAGAATCTTGATTTTGACAATTTGAAAGGCAAAGACAAGGTTTGCAAAAGACGAAGATACTCTCTGACAACTCTTCGTGCTGAAATGGAGAAATTCTATAATGAGAGCTGGGGCGGAGAGAATTTCAACCATAGGGAGATACAGAAAAGCATGTCACGTAAGTCAACTTTACTATTTTGGATTTTGATCACATAACAATGACAATACTAAGATATAACCACATTATTTTGTATTCTCATAATCATAATCATTTATTCATTTGCATATATGGGTACAAAAGAAAAGGTCTTATAATAACAATAGTGTCCATTTTAATTATGTAAAATTTAAAAAAATAGACAGATCCAGTTTGCTGAAAACCAAATAGCACCCTGTAGTAATTATGCTAACCATAATTTATAATGTTATTGACACCAAATTTTCTCACATCTTATGTGAGAGAATTAGGTGTCAATAACATAGCTTTAACGAAATTCTTAAGTGTTAATAACCCATTTTGAAAACACATTATAAGCTCATCATTAAACACCATCATTATTTAATGAGTTAATTAAATTGTAACTGATCATAGTTATTTACTTTTTAGGTGATAAGAGTTTGTGGGTGATTGATCCTAAGGACAGAGTACCATCACTGGTTAAAAGGAAAATCACGTAAGTATACTGTTTGTTATCATAATAAATACATACCTTTATTCTTTACTGACTTTTGCCACATTGGTCGTGTGGATCATGCAAATTATCCCACAGTAGCAACTGGGATAAAAACTAACTCAGTTCATGGTCTACACTTGTGCCAAATTTTTCCAAATCATAACAAACAAACTCACTATCCCATTTATATTATTAGTTAGAATTACAGTTTAGATGTTCCTTTTATATTTATTTGGTTATAAACTTATAACGATCAAGCTGCAGTATGGATGAACAATTTTATTTGGAAATAAACTGGAATTCAAAGACAGTTCATAAACACAAGACCTGTTTCCTATTAAATTAAATTTCTTAGTAATCTACCTTAAAATCAAGTTATAAATATTCATGTTTATTTATTCATTTATTCGATGCAGCAACAGTACATAAAAAAAATTTTAACACAGTAATAAAATATTAAAAGTAGTGTTGCCCAAATGCAAGACCAAGACGAGACTCAGGCCAGTCTTGGTCTTGGTCTTGCGTCAATACACCTGGTCTTGGTCTTGGTCTTGGTATTGCGCTCTCAGTCTTGGTCTTGGTCTTGGTCTTGCAGCAAGAGTCTCGCAAGTCTTGCAAGTCTTGCAAGTACCTATTAGCCTATTGCTATTTATTGAACACGTTATTTTAGATTATGATTCGCGCTGTAAGACGTATGTAGTTACAGAATTATAATCATCAAAATGATAAATATGATGATTTTGATGATTATGATTCTGTAACTACATACGTCTTACAGCGCGAATAATATTTTAATCAACAAACAATATAGCACTGGCCTGCAAATTGCAAAAAAAAATTGAATTTCGCGGGCTATCCTGGAGCATTCACCTATGAACAATGTTATCACATCATCATTCTCCTGCCCTTATCCCAATTTATTTGGGGTCGGCGCAACATGTCTTCTTCTTCCATACTTCTCTATTAGTCGTCATCTCGATAGTCACTGCCTTTCTAGCCATATCATCTTTTAATAGAAGACTACAGGCAAAGCCTACCTATGCGGCCAAAATAAGGAAGTGCGTGTGTGTTGCGATTAGCAGATTTCATTACAGTGGCGTAGGTACATTTTTTAGGCAATTTGGCGTACTCGTGACTGGCGCGCTTTGCTACGTAGGTACTGTCGTAAGTATGTGTAAGTAAGAAACGATGTAGGTACAGACGCCAGCACATCAAGCATCGATCACTAATAAATCAAGCTATCCCTAACTGTCAAATTTTCTCAATTAAAAATGAACCTTATGTCTTTGCAATAAAGTTGAAATACTATCAAAGAAATTTAACAGATTGTGGTAACTTGATGTGCTGGCCTCTGTACCTACATCGTTTCTTACTTACACATACTTACGACAGTACCTACGTAGCAAAGCGCGCCAGTCACGAGTACGCCTACTACAACAAAATTGTATTCCTAAGAAAAATAATCGTCGTACCTACACGACGATTATTTTTATTTATTTAGTAAACTATACTTTACTAAATCATCGCTGAAGACTATTGTCTTCAGCGATGATTTAGAAACTAATAATAATTAGTTTGTTTAATGGAATTGGATGGAAGAGTAGTAGAATAAAGAATCTATGCAATTTAAAATTTATTTAAATAAAAAATTGAACACAGATAAAAAAATTGCAGTACAGTACCTACACAATAGCCTTGACATAATTAACTTCCAGTAGACTTGCAAACGTTATACAAAACGAGTTCGAAAAGTTATAAGTACAAATCAAAGCGTTTCCTTTCACAAAAATTCTCCTTGTACCTATGTACAAATGTATTATTGTATCTACCTATAAATTGGTAAAAAAATTATATGAACGGCTCGCCAATATGCAGATATAAACCCCGGGAGGTTTTCGTTGTGTGGCTAAAACTAAATGTGAATATGGTTGTTTTAGAATAAAAAAAAATTATTAATATTATTATTAAAATTTTTATATAAGTATATATGTAATCTCTTGAAATAAATGAGTACCCAATTAAAAAAAAAAAAATGGCTTACTTTATAATAATTCTTTTGACCAAGAATTAATACAAAGTAACCACCTGGCTGACTCATCACTTAATCTATTTCTATGTTTTCTAATTACTAACGATGCTTTAGAAAATAATCTCTCAGCAGGTACTGAAGTTGCAGGTATCGAAAGAAAATCACGAGCCATCTTAGATAAAATCGGATATTCCGTCTCATGCGTTCTCCACCACTCTAAAATGTCTTCTGAGCTGGCGGCTCTCGGTTTACTTAGGTACTCCTCCAACTCGTCAATAACTAAGCCTTGAAGACAAGATCCAGATCCAGATGACGACGTAGAGGGACATGCATACAATTTCTCAAAGTCAATTACATCTTCATATTCTTCATCCTCACATACTTTTTCATTTCTTGGTAATTCTGGAGATTTAGACACCGAGTGTTGTTGTACGTGTAGACTTTTATATTCTTTATAAAGTTCATTAAATTTGCGCAGGCTTTCTGTTTTAATTTGCTTCCCCCATAATGTCATATCAAAAGTCTGAGCTTTGTGCCTTGGGTCTAAAATTAAAGTGGTACAGTAAATCCAGTTGCTCTTCTTATAATGTTTCAGCATTTTATCTCGGGCTGCTTGGAAACCTAGAATGAGCCTTTCATCCACTTCAGTTCGATTAGGTTTCTCATCTAATTGTTTTACCATGGATTCTATTTTATCAAGCAAAAGATTGAATGATACAATGACTAGCGGTAATGTAACATATTTTTCTCCACCAAGTTTCGTTGATAAAAGTTTAAAGTTTATTAAAAACTTATGTATTTTTTCTAGTATTTGCCATTCAGTTTCTGTGATTTGAAAATCATTCAATTCGGTAACTGAAACGCATAATATGTTAATGCCAGTTCTCACTTTTAAACCAAATCCAATCATATCATGTGTGGAATTCCATCTTGTTGGACAGTCGAGTATAGGATTCAGATTTGATGGCACGCCAACTGCTTCACAGGCAGACTGGAACTTCCTCTTCAATATCTCGCTTCTTTTTATTTTACTGCAAATACTGCGTAATTTTGTAATACCTGTACGAGAGTCAGCAATATTTGGCGCATATTCTTCATCTTCCTCAGTTTCGTCTTCATAGTCTTCATACTGCTGTTCTTGTTCTTTATTGTCAGTTTCACTGTGTAATGCTAAGGTCTTTAGTAAATCTTGTACACCAAGGTTCAAAATGTGAGCAAAGCACCGGAAATGTTGATTGTCTGAATCAAAATGCAGCAGTTGTTTGCCAAGTTCATACATAAATTTGGTATTTGCAGTTGCGTTGTCCACCGTGATACCCTGTATTTTATCAATTATGCCATATTCCAATAAACATTCGTGGAAAATCGTTGCAATATCTAACCCAGTATGTCGACCGCGCGATGGTATAAAATCAAGGACTACAGATCGATACTTCCATTCATTGTCTATATAATGAATAGTGATCCCGTAGTAACTCCTACCAGCAATGGACGTCCATCCATCAATGGTAAATGACATTTTACATGAATATTGTTGTAGTCGATTTTTAACATTCGATTGTAGCTCTTCAAATCGCTCTTTGACTTTCCTTCTTAGTGTCGACCTTTTAGGAAATATCGTATTCGGGCAAATCGATCGAAAATATTCCTGTGTATCTTCATCATCGAAAAATGAGAAAGGAAGATATTTTTTTACAATCCAATCAACTGTAGCTGTCATGAAGTTGTCAGACTGAAATAAAATATTAAAACATGTGTTAATAATAGTAATAATAGGTACCTATTAGATTTTAAAACTATGAGCATAGCATGATAACTATAAAAATATACTATAGGTACTAGCAAACCTGCGGCGGCTTTACTGTCGTAAATAACGGCATGCATGCGTTTCTATAAATCAATACCTAAACTAGCTTCGTATTTGAATAAATTACCTAGGTATAGGTACAGATAAAAATCGTGTTACAGAAAGGATATACTTAATGTACATACATATCAAGGGCACGGATTCCTATGGTGATAAGTGATAGGTAACAAACCAATAAGGCAACATTTTTTAATACCTATATAATTATAAATGTTTGTAAGTGAATTCTACACAAATCATTCATTACATAGGTACCTACGTCAGCTGATCGGTGTCAAATAGTGTCAATCAATTATTCATCCAAGAAACAACTCCGTAAAAGATTTGTTTTTCTGGTATTTTTATTATTATATTGATAGCTTTATGCCACAAAATAACAAATACTTGAACACAAATTATTTAGTACAAAATCTAAGTAGGTATTGTAGCTTGGGAAATTGCTTTTTGTTTGTAGTAAAAAAAACTCAAGAACTGCCGCGGCTGCCTCAGTAATTAAGTAACTATGTACCTACTTAAGTAGAGTACTTTATTTAGCTGACGGTTCAAATGAATGCAGATTATAAGCCAGATACCTACCTATCAACACTCTGAAGAGGGTGAACCCCGTTTGAATGGATATACCTACCTACCCTTTCTGTAACACGTAATACCTACAAAGGATACTACAAACACCCGTTGGTAGAAATAGAAATTAAAATCGTAAAACAATTTAATAACTACGTACTACAACGTCCACTGCTGGACAAAGGCCTTCCCACTCGGGGGGTAGGTAGTTGCCTTAATTGCCACGCTGGGCAGGTTTGGCGGCAATCGGAGGACTACGTACAGAGGCCAGCACATCAAGTTACCACAATCTGTCAAATTTCTTTGATAGTATTTCAACTTTATTGCAAAGACATAAGGTTCATTTATAATTGAGAAAATTTGATAGTTAGGGATAACTTGATGTGCTGGCGTCTGTACATACTACTAAATAAGTTATTTAAAAAAAAGTAAAGTCAGACCTAAGTAAACTCATAAATTTTAATGTAGGTATTTATGAAACACCCTTATTTGCATTGTTTTTTTCATCAATTTACAAAAATAAAGTACCTACGAGAAACAGCTAGGTACCTACTTTACTTTGGTAAATTACTGTAACCGCCCCTAAGGCTACCCACTGACTTAATTATTAATTGAGTACCTACGTAGTATTTACGTAACATATTTTTTTCTTACCTGTCTACTTTTTGCAGTGGTTGTAAAAAAGCTTGTGATATCTCCACTTTGACTTTGACTTAGTGTTGGTTTTCTTACAGGAAGAAATATTTGCGATTCCTTCTCGTGAAAAGATAGTAGATGCTTCCTTAAGCCTGAAGTGTTTCTGTTTTTCATTTTTATTTCAACTTTCTTATGTTGGCACAATTTACACATACCAATTTGGGACGCATGAATTATTTCGAAAAACTCGTCAAATTTGCTTTTAGGTCTTTTAGATCTATTTCTGCAACTCTCACTACTCCGACTAGAGCTATTTGAATCTTCGTCACTCATGTCAAATTGTAAACATTCACTCAGAAAGTAATAAGGATTTAGAGTAAGTAAATGGGCGAGAACAATAAATAAGATAGACTCGAAGCGAAGCTCAATTGGAAATGAGTGAAATTGAAATAAAAACTCATATTTATAAGCACAAGCCGACAAAGGAAAATGCGGCATTCTTTGATAGATAGAATAAATCTTTGAAAGATTAAAAAACAGAAGTATCAGAATCAGATAGGTTTTGTGCCTACGCAACAATAAAGTGTAGATAATTATGCAAATAATATTGTTTATAATGTTCCTATTTTATTGGAACTAGGCAAGTTCCGTTCCACTACGTTGCCTGCTGTTTTTATGGAGGTTACTCGCTACTATAGTAGTTGATAAACCGACACTGCAAATCTCGATTTTTGGAAGTGTGTGATTTTAAAACAAAATGCGTAAAGCAATATAACGTCGCTCATATTTGTAGCTTTTCCACGTTTCAAATTTGTTAAAATCACCCACTTCCAAATTTGCAGTGCAATGTCCTTTAAAAAGGTATAATAGGTAATAATAATATAAACTAGGTATATTATTATTACTTACTACAATTCTTATAATATCTACCTATCCTTACGACTACAATCTTCCTTGCGAGGACAACTTAATCTATTTGTGTCCGTTCTGAGCACCCGAAAACTTATTTTATTCTTTGGAACATGGGCGGCGACACAAAGTCTAGGAGCGGACTAAATTTTTACCTATTTTGGTAGGGTTGTCAATGTTGGCATTAGCACAGAAAAATAAAATTAAGTAAATACAACGTTTGTCTACTTTTTAATAACTAGGTATCCACGATCACGATAGAATATTTTTTCTACTAATTTCCTAAGTACTCAGTCTAAAAATATTTTTCATGATTTTTGTTTTTCAATAATTTGTTGTGTGTAATTGAATGGTAAACTCTAAATCTTACTTGAGAGTTTTTTAAAAATATACTTATGGAAAGCCCTGACATGGCATATACCATTTTCAATCCTGCTGCTTACATTTTAGTACCTAGGTATATCACTCACTATCTATAATTTACCAATATTAACAACATATGATTATTTTGAAATCAAAATATTCGCAATTCAATAGATGCCATACCTACTTAGTTATTAGTTATCATCTCGCCCGACAGCTTTAAACGCTGTAGTGTTCGAATTCGAGCCAGTGTGAGAATGTATTTATACAAGAAACTCAATTCAAGCATTCAATTTATACCTACCTACTGCCGAGACATCTTCAATGTCGTTTAATTTTATGCTCCTGTACCAACCCTACCAAAATAGGTAACAATTTTGTGTGCCTCTTTCCGTACTCTTTGTCGGCGAATGCGGCGCTCAAACAGTGTCAAATGCTGTGATACCTACACTTGTTGCAAACTGCGGCGTCTTTGTCGGTAAATTATCAAATAAGTAGGTATACCTATATTACACCGACCGACCAACAGTTTATTCGCGGAACGTCACATTTTCCCAATCAACCTTGACCTTAATTCTTTAGCAATAAAGTTGAAAATCTGTTAAAGAAATTTGACAGATTGTAGTAGGTAGCTTGATGTGTTGACGTCTGCGTCTGTACCATAACATGGTTGCCGTAAAAACTGTTACTAGACCTACTCGACTCGCTGTTAGTTTTAAATTTTGCTGAATAGAAGAATAATATAAACTTTGAAACATAAGTAGGTACCTACATAATGTTTATATAATTTGTTGGCTATAATTTTAAGCACATACCAACCTACTAACGTTTGCTGCACATTAGACACTTTTAAACAAGCATAATATATTATTATAGGTAGATACCTACCAACTTTGCTAGAAAGTTATTCTAGGTACATTTTATCACATGGGATGATGGGAACAGATTTGTGAATATTAACACGCTACCTACTTAATAAATAGTTGAAATATAATAAGTACCTACCTATTCAATACAAAACCTTTTAGGGTTCTTTCAGACGAGCGGCACGTTGCCAACTGCAGATACAACTGCAGCCCTTAGTTTAGAGTTATGTCGATGCCTACGGTTTTGATACTGGGGAACGTCTATCAAAATCGGGATTGAAACCAAATACCTACTTAATAACTCAAATCTCAGTTTGTCTAAACTGCAAGACGCGAGAGTCTTGCAGGCTTAAGTCTTGTCTTGCTCAAGTCTTGCAGGGTTCAGTCTTGGTCTTGGTCTTGCTACAATAAGGCGGTCTTGGTCTTGCGAAATTGCAAGAACAAGACCAAGACTGCAAGACCAAGACCTATTTTGGGCAACACTAATTAAAAGGTCTGGTATGTATGCTTATTAGAGGTGTACACAGAATTCACCACAAAAGACTATGAAATGTTTTCATTCATCATTGTGAACACGTGTTGTTACATTGCAGCTGCAACTACTGCAACCGCGCCGGTCACCGCGACGACACGTGTCGCATGAAGCCGCCCGTGTGCTACATGTGCGGCTCTACAGGACACTTCGAACCGAGGTGCCCTAGGAAGATCTGTGTCAACGTAAGTGCTTCAGTGTTTTACAGAAAGATTTGCGACCCCTGCCGCACATGGCTTTTATGACTTGACTAAGTACTCACCTAGTGAAGTTTAATATTAAAGTATCAGATATGTTTTGTATAAAGGTAGTATGAAATACATTCTCTAATCTAAATGATAGTGAAAACCACATCAAAGTCCGTTGCATAGGTAAAGCGGTATCGATCGTATCGTAAAACAGTCCGTAATTGGGTATTTGAAAGGGTATTTAATAACATTACTTTTTATGAACTGTCAAAACGCGGCATTTGTACGTGATTTGTACGAAATATAACAATGTGGCGTCACAGATTTTTAAAATCGAATGGAATACTTACAGCATTAAATGAAATTTAAAAAAATTATATCTTCGCATAATATTTCATTTATGTACGATGAGGGAAGTTTTTAAGACGAGTGGTCTTTTATCTATGTGATTTCATATTTTGTTTTTGACCGATTCAAATAGTCAATTCTCCCGGTGCCTTCGCTTTCACATTTTCGGTACGTGCCCATCATAATTGATAACGTTTAGTTAACTGAATCCATTGAGCCTCCTGAATAAGCGCGATTCCACCGTACTATACTGTATTATATACTTATTTATCTGTGCCTCTTTGCAGTGCGGCTCCCCGAACCAGATGTACACTCACATGTGCCGCAACTGCTGCAACTGGGGCTCACTGCGCTGCGCCGAGTGCGGGCAGAACGGGCACCCGGCCAGCCACTGCCCTGATACCTGGCGCAGATACCATAATACTGTAAGTCTATTTGTTCCAAAAGTCATCATCATCATAGCCTAGCCTTTTCCCAACTATGTTGGGGTCGGCTTCCAGTCTAACCGGATGCCTGAATACCAGTATTTTACATGGAGCTTCTGCCTATCTGACCTCCACAACCCAGTAGATGGGCAATACGATACCCCTTGGTAAGACTGGCTGTCAGATTTTCGGGCTTCTGACGTTCCGTAACGACTGTCTAAGAAGCACAAATGACAGCAGGGACCAACGGCTAAACGTGCTTTTCGAGGCACGGAGGAGTCTCGTTATGTAAAGATGGTCACCCATCCACGGCCAACCCCGGCAAGCGTAGCTTTACCTGATGGATCGACCTTTGCGGCTGTAGTAGTTAGCCACGAGCTCCTCTGTTACAAAAGTATTTGATAAAAATGTAAACAAACCTTGTTCAAGTTATTCTCTTACGCAATCACTCACTAAAAGGGAATTATTAACACATTGATCTGTATTAGAAGGTTTAAACTTTATATCTTACCGCTTTTCCCAACAATTATTGTTATAACATAATTAAATCGTAATTGAAAAAATATCGACGAAAATTGTGGTTATAAAATTAACCTCAATTGTCAAATGAAAAACATCTTTAAGGTGATTTAAAATTAAAACTTTGGGTTTAGATTATCAAATACTCAGATTGAAGCACTTAATTCTGTAAGCAGCACTACAAATAGACATCCACTGGTACAGTTGGTTGCCCATTTGTTTACATTTTCATTAGATACTTTTGTAACAAATTATAGTTAAGATACGCTTGTAATAAGAAAAATTAAAATCATAATTTAAAGAACATGCAAATTACAGCTGTACGCTTTATTTTTACGGTTTCATGTCTGTAAAGGGCAAAACGGAACCCTTATAGGATCACTTCGTTTTCCGTCTTTCGGTCCAGACCCCTTTTTCACAGGAACGCGAGATATCGAGTTGAACTACGGTCCCTTGCAACTCAAAAAAATAAAACCGACTTCCAAAAAAAACACTAGCAAGTGAAAAATAATTTTGATTTCGGAAGTCGGTGGCAAAAAATGAAAATACAATTATTTTTCACTTTGTAGTGTTTTTTTTGGAAGTCGGTTTTATTTTTTTGAGTTGCAGTTCAACTCGATATCTCGCGTCCCTCGATTTTTTGTAAAAAAGTTTTTATTTTTCACTTTTTAGTTGTGGTACCTACACAACCCACCCACCCCCCCCCCCATAATTTTAATACAACTACCTGGTATGTAAATTACAGTATTAGAACATCGTCCACATATATCAAGTAGGAATTTTTTTAGATTTTTGTTCTTTTTCAAGAACCGCTTATCCGATTTCGATAAAATTTTTATGGGACCAATTGGAAAGTATACCCTTTCCAACAAAAAAAGAATTTTTCAAATCGGTTGGCAAGCAACGGAGTTATGCGCGAACAAACATAAAAAAAAAAATATATACAGTCGAATTGAGAACCTCCTCCTTTTTTAGAAGTCGGTTAAAAATAGAAATACGGCCATTTGTGCGACATATTTTGAACAAGAATCATGAAACAAAATGCAAAATTATTAGTAATGACCCTGAGTTGTCAAACCTTACCGCCTTATTGTGGTTCATAAACTAAACAAGAACACCTGCAAAATGGATTTATCCATACTAATGTTACTGTTTGAGTTTGTTGACCCTAAATTGCCATACCTGTCTCGATCAATGTTTATTAGGAAATACTGCGTAGTCTATAGACCTTTTTTACCCAGGTGAAGTACACGCGATCTTAGATCAAATATTTCTAATAAAAACATTATTTTCCCAACAGATTGACAACAACTCTCCTTTGGAGCGCTGTAAGCATACCAAGCGTCACCACCAGCTGTACTGCAGCGGCTGCACGCGCCGAGGCCACCTGGTGCACATGTGTCGTGTGACCCTGCCTTTCTCGGGCCTGCCCATCAACTCGCCCTTCGTCTGTCTCTACCGGCCCCTGCTCCAACCGACCCCTCAGCAACAAGCCCTTGCTCCCGCGCCAACCGCGCCGCGCAACAAACGCCAGTCCAAATCCCCCACGACTCACGAAACACACGTCAATAAGAAGAGAAATCTCTCCGCTGGTGACGAGAATGAACGACGCAACACTAAAAGCCCCACGCCACAAAGAAAGACTTCCGTCAGCAAAGATATTGTGGAGGAAAGCAACAAATCTGAAACTAAGAAAAATGAACCGAATGATAATAAGAATCAAGGTGCCACAGAAAAAGCACCCAACTTCATTCCAATCACCTCCGCTAACCATGACAAGAAAGGCAACATGATTCAAGACAATGAAATCTCTTCAGACTCAAATGAAATTGTTACCTCCGCCAGGATTTACATCACCAACGAAATTATTGATAAACTCAAATCTGATGAAGGCAAGGCCTGGTTGAAGGCAACCACGGATAAACACTGCGTAGAAGTAGAGAACGCAGAAATAAATTCCTTTTTAAGTATTAAGGGTAAGCTTGAAGACCAAGAGGCTTTCCAAGCAGAGCTTCGGGACTGGTTCAAGCCCAAGGCAACAGACGACAAGCCCAAACCAAGTAGTGAGGGCGACACACAATACGAACACACTAACGAGCAGAATGCCTGGAGCATGCTGCCTAAGAACAGAAACAATCTGCTGCGGCAACTCAACAAAGCGCTCAACTCCTTAAAGGAGGATATAGGAGATCCTAGCGCGCTATACAAAGAGCTGACATTCCTTCAGAACCGTCACCAACAACTTCTGAAACAGAAAGTCATCAGCCCGAAACAGTTAAACAACAACCGCGGCAACATTAACCAAATGCTCAAGAAACTGAACATGGTTCTGATCGGGCAGGCTGGCCTCGCCGACGGCACCGCACACGTCACAGAACTGTACTCGTTTCAAGAGAGACTCATGAATTCAAGGTTGAAAACTATACCTAACGACCTGCGGAAAGAGATCGCACAGCACTACACGCTTATATTTACCGCGCTACCCAGGAACGACTACTTAGATTTACTGAAGATGTACCACATGTCGAAGCAGACGACAATGATGAAGAGGAAGAAAAAGAAGGCGTTGAACCTCAATGCTAAGATTAACCGATTGAAGATAAAAGTAAACAGCATTCCAACACAACCGATACAAAATGGTATGAAGGAGAAACGGGAGGAGCCGACAGGCCCGTGCTGTGACCCGCACATGATGCAGAAGCTAGCGTTCTACCACAAGCGGCTCATGAGCGCGCGCCCGGCCGCCGCCGCGCTCAAGAAGACACGCGGCGACCTGGTCAGGAGGCTGCACTCATCCATCGCCTCGCTATTCAGGAAAGAGAAAATGTCTTCAAAAAACATGAAGAAGGTCAAAAAGTTGCAAGAACAGGCGCAGCTGTTCTTGTCTAATGTATAAAATATAATTAGGAGATAAATATTTTATGTTGGCGCCAATCAGAGGCGTGCTCGGCATAAGACGAGCCGGCATGTACTACGTGTGGTCCCCGAATGGGATCACTTTTATGTTCGTCATAACTTGCCGGTTTGATGTAATGGCACTTTATCGTGCGTGTGAATTATTAAACTTCTTAGTGTAAAGCATTCCTTTGTTTACTTTATCAAGACCTTAAATCAACGATATAATGGTGCAGGGCAGCCTTAAAAAAAAAAAGGGCATGACAAAATTTAAATAAATTTCCTCCTAACGGCTGCCAGTAGCTAATCAAAGTTGCAACCATGGCTGGATATCGTAATTAATTTTACTGCCGCTAACCTGCATAATGCCCCCCAATCTGTAATGGTCAGATCATTGCTAAATCCCCATCCAATTCCACTCTAATCATTCTGACCTACAACTATTCTAGATCTAAAACGCAGTAACTTGTAACCTAGAACTAAAATAAATGTTTTGCTATCCTCTTGTATGCATCAGATTATCCAATTGACTTCTACAAGTTGTATTGAAGGAACATCATTTGCATCCATTGAATTCTCAATTGACTTACAATGTGACCCAGCACGAGGCCATTTCTATGATTTTCATTCTAAATCATCCACAGTCAGACTCAGGCCGTTACATGTGCTTTTAGTAAAATACACAACAGAGTTTCAATAAGTAGTGATTTAGTAAGTTCCAGAGACAATAAGGCACATCCCTAGAGTGGATATGTCTACGTCATCAAACACACAGAGAACAAAACCCTCCCGCTGCCGTACGTCATTCGTGATAATTGATAAGCTTGATACTTGTTGATTTGATAAAATCATTTTGATCAATAGCAAAACAAAACTTTTAAGTTTTAGTGCTTAGAAAATTCATAATGAAGTCGTTTATGTTTAGTGTTCTACCAAAATTCCAGTTAATTGTATTATTATGCATCATAAATTCGATTTGCGGACGAATGGTAAGGAATTAGCAATATTTATTTTAAAAAAATTCGTGCTTGATTAGAAGCTAATTTTAACGGGTTTATCATTATGTGCAGTTTGGCGAAGAAGGATACTATCCAGACGGTTACTACGACAGCCAGCAAGCTCGATTCGAAAAAATAAAAACTGCGCTCTCGAAATTGGAACACGGCATGTATATTTTTAATTTACCGCAACAATTAAACCTTATTAAAATAATTATTATCCACACGATTTCTAGATAATTTGCTGATGAAAATACACAAATAAATAAATATTTAATTCTGAAATTGATTACCGACTCTTAAAAAAGCCTACTAGTGTAGCGCACGTAATTTCCCCTGTGTATTCCCCAAGCAGCTAATAAAAACAGTTGATTGCTGTTAGCTGTATTTGTTTTTAATATTACATTTCCGAAAACAATAGTTTTTTAGAATTGTAACAGTCAAACCTTGAAATGCAATAAACCTTATTCATATAAAAATATTAGAAATCACAGTAAAACCAAATGAAATAACCTGAAGAATGTCAATTTCAAACCTAATTTTTGTCTGTAGCTCCACAATGGGTGAACGACTGGCCCGATCCCTCCATCAGAATGGGCCAGGTATCAGGAGTGGCCATAGACAACTCAGGCCAAGTGCTGGTATTCCACCGATCCCACAATCTGTGGGATGCCACCACATTTAACAACAGAGATGTGTATCAGGGTATTGGGGAAGATCCTATACCTGAACCCACAATATTAGTGTTAAATGATACAGGGGAGCTGGTTGACAGTTGGGGGCAGAACCTGTGAGTATTTTTTTTTAATCCATAGGTATTTATTATAGCAAAAATAAGTCTCTCAGTCTATCTGTTATCTTTTATGCCAAAACCACTGAGCAGATTATTATGAAATTACACAGATAGGTAGCCTGGGACCTGGAAAAGGACATAAGCTAATTTTCATTCTGGGTATTTTTATTAAGAAATGAAGAAATACAGCTAACTGCCCAACAGCTTAGCTGAGACTGTTCCTAAGGTATTGTTGTCACAAGTTGACCAATCAGTGAGCTTTGGCGTCGCACCGCATAAATACCTCAGGAATGATCCCAGTTAACACTTTCACTGCCAAGCACCCGGGTTCAACGATAATTTGTTTCCGTGCCCACAACACGGCTCCCGCGTCCTACATATAAATTGATGTATGTATGTGGCTTGTGACCATGCCCAGCACCCGCCTACCGGGTGCAAATCAAAACGTGCTACTAGGGTTGCCAGAAATAAGTTGAAAATAGTTTGAACTGGGCAGTGAAAGTGTTAAATGGTTGGACTATAGTATTCTATACTTATCTTGTTTATGTTTACAAACATAATGATGACCATTGCTGTCCTGAATTTTTCATCCCCATTTTCTTATTATTCAATCATTCTTGGCACTATTCTGTGTTGTAAAGGATACTAAGGCCAATTTGTGAAAGGTATCTGTCGAAAATAAATAAACCCAAATGCTGTATGACTATTAGAATTATTGTTTAAAGAGTTTAAGGTTCTCTGTACTCATTGGATCATCTGCAACTGTGCTCATTATAAAATTAATTCAATCAATCTGCCTAGCCTTTTTCACCTTAACATGGTTTTTTAAGGCACGGAGGAGTCTCGATATGTAAAGATGGACACCCATGCACGGACCAACCCTGTCAAGTGTAGCTAAACCTGGTGGATCGACCCGTGATCCGTGTGGCTGTTATTACTTAGCCAAGAGCTCCTCCATAGTAAAATTTATTATTACCAATTATATTATTGTCTGTCAAAGTTACCCAAGTAGTTAATTAAAACACATTTCCGTAGGTTCTACATCCCCCATGGCATAACAGTAGATTATGAAGGCAATGTGTGGGTAACAGACGTGGCTCTACATCAGGTCTTCAAGTTCACACCCTATGACAAACTGAAACCAAACATCACCTTGGGAGAGAAGTAAGTTTTTTTGTTTCTTACCTTTTTGGTCGAAAATATAAACTGTATTTTCAACGATGTTACAACATTTGAGAAAAATTTCATTAGAAAACCTGGAGTCAGATTATTCAGTGTAAACTGTGGTCTTTCGATAGAGTATTCCACAAACCTCCTATAAAACTCGATTGCTGTTTCATATAATTTAAACTAATTATGAATTATGGTTATCCCTCTAACTGTAATTCTTAACTAGTTGGAATTATAGTTATACAGTTTTTGTTTTACTTCATTGCAAATATTTATCTACTATTTCTGATACTGCTCAAGGAATGCCTCAAGGTTCTCATCTGGGAGCTGTGCTAATGAATAAATTCATAGTGTTATTTTATATGCTTTTTTATAATAATTTGTAAAGCAGATAAAAGAATTTGCATTACAGCATATAAGTTTAAAGAAGTACCCAGCACTAATGTTTTACATCGATGAATGGATACCAAATTAATTCCTCATGTCTGAATAAATAATATGTAATTAGCTCATTCTTATTACATAACTTTAATTTTGTATTTGTTATGGTTTGCTGTGGTTTTTGCTTATGATTGTTATTGTTTGTCTTTAGATTATAAATAAACCCAAGCAAAATGTCATTGTATTTCCAAGTGTCATTGTTTTTATTGTTATTGAACCACATGAAAACATGTAAATAAATGATATACAATTGGAGACCAATTCTTCTCAATATGAGAAGAGTTGGTCTCCAATGGAAACATCCATTTGGATGTGCTGATGTCATAAGAAGCCTATTTTCAATGATCATCACCACTTGTACAGCATTTTACTATGTTCGAGTTGGCTTCCAGTCAAACCATTTTATATGGAACAATGCCTATCTGACCTTCACAACCAAGCTATTGCCTAACATGATATTCAAATGTAAATTGATAGTTATTCTGTTATTAATTCCTTTATAAACAATACAGCTCAATATAACTACACTATCACATTAACATGTATTTTTCTATCCACAGATGTATTAGATCAGTGGTTCCTAACCTTTTCAATATTGTTACCTCTATGACCTATTAGGAAAACCAATTTTACCCTTTTTTTTAGGCTGGGAAACCATCCAATGACTTCTCCCGCTCTGGGTGGAGCGGAAGGGAGTGTCAGACATTTACTGACTAAAACCCATCCACATTCCTTCATTAGCCCTTTATGTTCCGGGCTAGTGGTAACCCTTTCGGACAAGCCCGCTTACCCGGCAGCCTTGGCCCTAAGGGGCCCCTTCATATGCTGAGGCGCGCGTGGAACATGTACGCGCCGTCCGGCACGGGCCTGGTCCTGATCGGACGGTGAGTCACCCATTACTCACCGTCCGCAGGCCCGCAAACAAATTTACCCTGACCTTAAAATGTTATCAATATAAACAAATACAAATATTTTTAATCACAATTTGAAAAGTCTTACAATTTTAAATTATTTAAAAAAAATAATTAATATTGTATATTATAGTATTCCTTTGTTTTCTCGTGGTAGGATTAGTTTCGATTAATGCAAGTTCCACATTGAGACGGTATCTGGTCTTTGTTTTCAGCGTAACCAACATATAATTATATCACTACATAGTATAAAACAAAGTCGCTATTTTTGTCTGTTTGTCTGTATGCTTAAATCTTTAAAACTACGCAACGGATTTTGATGCGGTTTTTTTTAATAGATAGAGTGATTCAAGAGGAAGGTTTATATGTATAATTTGTCGACATATTTTGCGGGCGAAGCCGCGGGCGGAAGCTAGTTAGATATATATATATTGGTCTTAATTATTAGGATCTTTGTTACGCCCTCGTTAAAAAGCTAATTTACCCCCGCGTGTGTAATTACCCCCATATTCGGAACCACTGTATTAGACTAACCATATTTTTCCCTTTAGTTTTCGGTTGCTTCACTCCGTTTATTAATAAGGGGATACCTCTTCAATCATAGGTTTATACCAGGCAACGATGACAAGCACTTCTGCAAGCCAAGTGCGGTGGCTGTGCTGTCCAACGGTGACTTCTTTGTTGCGGACGGTTACTGCAACCACAGGATTGTCAAGTTTTCAGCAGCCGGGACCATCATTCTGCAGTGGGGGCTCAGTGAGTATCTGACCTTTGGTAGTCTTTTGTGCATTATAGTTAGTTATGTACTTTCTTCAGATGTTAGGATCAACTGTTGAATCTCAAATGTTTACCAAACGCTGCTGAATGTCAGAATTTCGGTTTTTATTTACCTAATTGGTTACTAATATGCATGGTCCATTTACCATGTACAAACATCTTTTATGTGAGCCATACAATGGTTGTGTGACATCAAAGAAATTGTCCAATTTATTTATTTCTTATACCTTATAATTTTCCATGTTCGATTTAATTCAGAATCTCAAATAATTTACATTCACTGTCACTCTTACTCAATTATTTAGTTTAGCAACATGCAGTCCAAGTAGTTTTTTGAGTGAACATTTACCTAGTTCGTTGCGAATCATAATATACATTCAGTCAAAAAAGTATCGGGAATGGATGATTTGTTTATGGTTCCAAATTAAAATTTTTGTTTTTTTTGTAGTTGTTAGATTGGCACAACTGTTTTCCATTTTGGCGCGGAGTTTGAGTTGCATCTGTTATTTATATTAAATACAGTGCTGGTTTTAGTAATATCATATATAGTGTGTATTGCGAATTTCATAATGGACAAAAATATCGAACAAAGAGTTTGTCTTAAATTTTGCATCGCCAATGGAATTTCGTGTTCGGAGTCACTGAAAATGTTACAGAAGGCTTACGGTGAATCGACTTTATCAAAAACTCGTGCTTATGAGTGGTTCAAAGCGTTAAAAAGCGGTCGAGATGTGATGGAAGATTTGCTTCGCTCTGGTAGGCCGTCAACGTCTGCAACTGAAGTTAACATCGCAAAAGTGAAGAAAATTGTGACTGAAAATCCCCATTCAACTCTGAGAGAGATAGCCGCCGAACTTTCTGTATCTCACGAGTCGATCCGTACCATTTTAACTAATCATTTGGGTATGAAACATGTTGCTGCTCGGCTAGTCCCAAAAGATCTGAATTTTCTCCAAAAACTCAATCGCATGAAAGTCGCTGAGGACATGCTAGAACGAGTCAGTTCGGACCCAACATTCATGAAACGCATTGTTACTGGTGACGAGACGTGGGTTTACGAGTTTGACATGCAAACTAGTCAACAAGCTTCGGAGTGGCGCCTTCCAACTGAACCGAAACCGAAAAAGGGGAATTCGCGGCGAGAACTGAACTCAATTCCGGAAGCAGCGTTTAAAAAATGTTTTGATGAATGGATTATTCGTTGGCGCAAGTGTATCGTTTCTAAAGGAGCATACTTTGAAGGTGATAAAATAAATTTGGATGAATAACAGACATTTTGTGTATTATTGATCTTTTCCCGGTACTTTCTTGACAGAGTAGTATATTGATCAAGATACACCTGACACTGACTTGCAAACCCAACGAAATGTTGAATTTCCCCGGCTAACTTTACGCATCCAACATAATTATGCTAATATACTAAATTTTGAAGTACGTGGAGTAAACTAAGTAATCCCTAGTGGCGATAATGTTTGGCCCACACATAGACCATGAAGACCTACTTAAATTGACCTACTTTAATTAGAACATAGTTTTTATTTCCTTAAGTACAGACGCCAGCACATCAAGCTATGTCTAACTGTCAAATTTTCTCAATTAAAAATGAACCTTATGTCTTTGCAATAAAGTTGAAATACTATCAAAGAAATTTGACAGATTGTGGTAACTTGATGTGCTGGCCTTTGTACGTACTAAAGGGAATATTACAATCCCATTGCATAATTTCCGTCCTCTACGCGGGCGAAGCTGCAGGTGAAAGTTTACTCATAAACCGTCTCGCAGGTCATGGCAACTCTCCGTTCGCGTTCAACGTGCCCCACGCTCTCACACTAGCGGAGGACCGCGGGTTGGTCTGTGTGGCGGACCGGGAGCGCGGCCGAGTGGCTTGCTTCAGACACGACAACGGAACCTATGAGGGCAGCTTCAGCAGCTGGCTTATGGGCGGCAGGCTTTTCAGTGTGTCTTATGCACCTGTGCACGGTGAGTCTAAGTCCTGGTCCATACTAGTATTTAATGTTTGTCGATTTGTTTGCTACGAGATAACTTGAACCGTGAGGACAAAATAATAATATAATAATATCCTTGGACATTTCACACAGCGCCATATCGTCCCAAGCTAAGCAACCTAATGCTTGTGTTATGGTAACGAGATGGCTGATATACTACTTACTTATATACATTTTTTTTTGTAAATACATACATATAATAGATAGAAAAACACCCAGACTCGTAACAAATACTTGCAGGTCGTACAAATATTTGATCCGTGCGGGAATCGAACCCGCGACATAATGCGCAGCAGTCAATCGCCCAACCACTGCGGCAACCGTGTCGTCAAAATATGAGATACATGAGAATTTTTTTTTTTTGTGTATTGGTAAACTCGATATCTAAACGAACGAAATCGCGAGCAGAAAACTAGTTTCTTGCAAATATTAAAATAAAATATTGAAAATTATTATTACTCCCAACACTCATACGTAGGAAAATATATCTCGCAATGATGAGCATCATTGCGAGATATATTTTCCTACATAATGAGCAACCTATTACTTTTTCATTAAGACCAACACAGCTAAAATAGGAATATTTTGATAATTATCTAATTAAGTAAGTAACGAAATCAGAACTATAATAAAATAAAAATTTTGAATTGAATATTTTTGATAAAAGTATTTGCTATGAGGTGTGACGAGACTGATGCTGAAAATATAGTTTAGAAATTTTTTGTCCGTTTGTCTGTTTGTATGTTGTTTGGATGTATGTTCCTTGACGCAAAAACGGGCGCATAGATAAAATTTGGCAAAACCGATAGGGTATTTTTTAATCCGGTAGAACATTCCCGTGGGGTATTTTTTTATTTTCCGACATCTTCGCGCAAAAGCTAGTAACATAAACTGCATGTAATTCTCTATATTCTACGAACCACTCTTCAACCCACAGGTGGCCGCCTCTACGTAGTAAACGGACCCGACAGTCCTTTACCAAACCCAGTTCCAGTCCGTGGATTCGTAATCGACTTCTCGACCGGCCGGCTTATCCAGACCTTCGCTCCCGAAGAGGGTCTACAGAATCCCCACGACATCGTCACGTCAGCTGACGGCTCCAAGGTGTATGTCGCGGAACTGAACCCGTTCAGGGTGTACAAGTTCGTCGATGAGACGCTTAACAATGAAAGCAGGTTGGAAAAGAATATGACGTCACACGTGAAGCCCACGGCGACTGTCGGTGAGTAGGTTTGTGTCTGTTCGTTGTGTTTTGCTTTTGTTTTTTTTTTGATGCGCAGTCGCAGCATGAAAAAAGTCTTTTTGACTCAAAATTGTTCCCTCAACTTACCGCTAATTGACTATTTGAAACGTCAAAAATAAAATATGAAATCACATGGAAAAAAGACCGCTCTTCATAAAAACTTTCATCACCGTTCAGAAACTAAATATAATGCGAAAATATAATTGTTAAATTACATTTAATGCTCATAAGTATTCCATTTGATTCTAAAAATCTGTGACATCACATTGTTATATTTCATACAAATCACGTACAAATTCCGCGTTTTGACAGTTCAATAAAAGTAACGTTATTGACTACCCTTTCAAATACCCAATTATAGTAATGCCATTAAAAGATTGGGAAGAGCAGGGGGGCCCAGTGGTATCGGCCTCGACTTACGAGTAGTAGGTCGTGAGTTCGAACCCAAGCAGGCGCTTTACTTTGTGTATTTAATTCAATCACCACTGCTCTGAAAACGGTGAAGGAAAACATCGAGAGGAAAGGGGGCGTCCATTAATTACGTGAGGTGTTTTTATTAATTTTCTGTCCCTCCCTCCCCCCCTGGTGAGATGTCGTGAGATTTTATTCAGCCCCCTCCCCCGTCCCCCAATCTCACGTGAGATTTTTCAAAATGTGTGTTTCTTACGTAAACGCGTTGGATTACTTGGATTGTTATTGTAAAAAGAAAAAAAATTGTGAATGATCTTAATCATATTATGATTACGCTTAAGATTAAATCTTCAGCATGTACAATCTGGATTAAATGGACCAAAATAGTATACATTTTTTTTGTTTTAATCAGAAAAAAAATTGCGTGATATTTGCCGAGACCCCCCCTCTCTCAACGTAAGATTAGATGAGATTTGACTCGACCCCCTCCCCCCCTAAAATATCTCACGTAATTTTTGGACGCCCCCAAACCGGCATGTCCTAGAACCAAATTCGAAGACATGTGACATCCACCAACCCGCACGGGCCTACGTGGTGGATTATGGCCCACTCCCTGTCTTAGAGAGCCCTGTGTCCCAGCACTGGGAACATTATAGGCTGATTATGTTTATGATTAGGTAATTAAAAGATCTAGTAACACGTGCGGGAAAGAAATTCATTTGGAAATAACCTTTACATTCTGCAGTTGGTAGTCGCCAGCATATCAAGTTACCACAGTCAAATTTTCTCTATCGATTTTGAACTTAACTCTTTACGTTTTAAAGTTGAAAATCATTTGGATAAATTTTACGTTAACCTCCTTGCTTGTCGCGCGTTTTTTCTCATATCTGAAAGAAATAAGGTTCAGAATCAATAATGTCGGTACCTATATAAATTACTCTTCAAGTATTAATGTCTATTGCTTTATGTTTTCCTGCATATGTTATATTATTTTCTTTACAAATACTCGTTTTGTTTAGATTACAATATACTTAGCAATAATAGTATTGCATATTCCGTAGGAAATTGTTTATCATCCCGTAGGTATGTGATTATTTGTTTATACTAATTTTTTTCTTGACTTCATACCTAATTATGTTATTTTTTTCCTAGTTTATATGATGAACAAGATATTTAGATCACTACACAACTAATATTATAACTGCGAAAGTTTCTTTATTTGATACGCTTTCTCGCTTTAACAGCAGAACGGATTCGAATGAAATTTGGCACATGGGTAGTCCATGACCTGGGTTAGGACATACTTTTCATATTGGTAGCACGTTCCGTGGGATACATTCTGGCGAAGTTAAAGCTGGCAAAAGCTAGTAATATACTTTGAACTTATAGATTAGAGTCAATTATATATATATTTTTTTTTAATTCTATCAAATCTCTACATCATATTTTGTCAATGCTACTCTTTCGAGAGAGAGGTTTTGCCTTAACAAGCGATGCCTTATAAAAGGTATCGAACAGACAGTGTAGGTAGTAGTAGCATACTTTCAACCACAATTCGACGGATTTTGGAAGGAAATTGCTAATCCATTACACCATATACCTATATTATGTTTGAAAAGTTCATCTTCTCAATTTTGTAAATTGTGTAATACATGTTGTTGAGTTGCCAAATCAAAAAGTGTGTTACGCAATGATCCCGCTGATAACAGAGAGCGTAAAACCTCGTTCCAGAAGTGGTAGGCAACCCCGTGGTGGTGGGCGCGGACGGCGGGCCCGCGGGGGGCGCGTGGGAGTGGTGGAGCGGCGCGCTGGGGGGCGCGGGGGGCGCCGCCGCCGCCGCGCTGCTGGCGCTGGCCGCGCTGGCGCTGCTGCGCGCGCGCAACACCGGTAAGGGCTACGAGGCCGAGCCGCTCGTGCACTGACGCGCCACACACACACATGTACAGGGAGTGACCACACTTAGCAAAGTCGGCTTGAGCCGATCACGTAAACAGCACACTGGCCACATTTAGTTTGACAACGCGGTTTCGAGTCGCGTCGTCGCATGGAGTCCCTTCTGACCAGCTCAAGCCAATTCCAAATCGATATGTCTGGTGACTCCCTACAGCTGCGTCTACATTCCACCAGATTAAACACTGGCTATGATCAATATGTGTAGCAAAAACAAATGTATGCAAAGCCCCATGACTTCATAGACACACAATATCACAACTAATGATATTATAAGTATAAAGCTTGGCTACTAAGCCAAGTTACCTTCGTCTCGACTCTTTTTCGCTCTGGATAATAACGACATGCCGTCTTACTTCCACGTGTCATCTAATAATATGACATTACGCCTTTTTTAGGGTTCCGTAGTCAACATGGAACCCTTAAGTTTCGCCATGTCTGTCCGTCCTAACTTCTCATAGACAAGAGTCTATGAGAAGTTAGGAAATTATAGGTTTCTAGTACTAAGAAGTACTAGAAACCTATAATTTGGATATACATATTAAACACGTCAAAGTGGTAAAATACCTTTATGACAAATAAATGGGTACCTCCTGTACATGTATACGTAAAGTGAGAATGTTTTTTTCTTTTCATCCACCCCATGACGTGGGGCGTTGTTGGATGGGCCTTCCAAAAATATTACAGGTTTGTTTAATTTATAGTGTTGGGTGGATAACCAGGTTAAAAGGCAGCGAAAAAGACTTACCTTTTTTTACTTATAACATTATTGGATAATACACAACCCCCGTTTACTGTAACTTAGATAAACTTAGGCAGTATCGTGGTATAATGTTCAATGAAATAGCAAAAGTGGAATGTGGACGCAGCTTAGCAAGGTTTTATTTTTAATCGCAATCTTTAACCTACTATTAGTATAAGCACTGAAAATTTAGCCTAATTTTTTTTTGATACATTATGTACAGAGGCCAGCACATCAAGTTACCACAATCTGTCAAATTTCTTTGATAGTATTTCAACTTTATTGCAAAGACATAAGGTTCATTTTTAATTGAGAAAATTTGACAGTTAGGGATAGCTTGAGGTGCTGGCGTGTGTACTGTGGAAGTTAAAAATAAAACTTTTTTACAAACAGTAGTTAGCAATCATACCAAGATTCTTTAAATTATGTTCGCTAGCCTGAGTATAAAGTATCCTATACAAGGTTAAGTTTAAGTCGTTTTAAACTTCTTTAGGGGTCATTGTACTCATTTTAACTAGCAACTTTTACTATGGAACCAAACCTGAAAAAAATCAGCTGTTCAGTATTAATTATGCTCGTCAAAATGTACTGAACAGCTGATTTTTACTTTCGCGATTTCAAGTTTGAAACGACTTAGATTTAACCTTGTATACTATACCCATTATCTTCACATAATATGTGCTAAAGTGAAACCCTTAATGACCTAAAACTTTTAAAGTTGCATAAAAAAATAATAAGCCGTCCAAGGCATTCAAATGCTGACAGCTCAATTTATACCTGCCAATGAAGAAACCCCAGTTTTTAACAAAAATATAAAAAAAACTATTTTAACTATGGATCTGGTATAAAAAAGATCTAAGTATTAACTAAATAAAATATAATATTAGATAAGATAAAAAAAATATACAAATATTTGTAACCGTATTTGAATGGTTGTTTTCTGTGATGAATGTAACGATAGGAAAAAAATCTTTTAGGGCCGATTTTTCAATGGCCAATTAACTTTTATCCAGAGAGTAAGTTTGTCATTTTGACAGTATTTGTACGGATAATCTGTCAAAACTTCACATTTATTCTTCAAGTAAAAGTTATCTAATGATTGAAAAATCGGCCATTATTTGCAGATAAAGAAAATATTTATTTTCCGCGTAGCTCGAATACAATATTGATGTTTATTTCTTTCTGTATATTTTGTCCTTTAGTATTTTTAAGTTTGCTATATTCAAGAGATTACTACGTAGTTGCTAATTAAATTGGTGTAAAATAATTCTTTAAAACTTGCCAAGTGCTAATTTTATTTTATCTGTAACTATTGTAATAAGCTAAGCTGAGCAATTGAGGTCAGTTAGACACTCGCTCCATGTAAAATACTGGTATTCAGCTGCATCCGGTTAGACTGGAAGCCTAACCCAACATAGTTGGGAAAAGGCTATGCAGATGAGTGTACCTACTAATCGTTATTAAAACGAACTATTTTACATCAATCCATTATCTCATAGGGGTTATTTAGTAGCCAATTTGCTGCCGCCACACAAATGAAAATATCTTATAAATCTTATAATCAATCTGAGCATGAAAATAACCACTCTATTCAATTATTTTTTTTACGATATTCAATTATTTGGTTGGCGGTGATAATAATAAGGCAGCGGTTGCACTTGCAAAGCGAATGCGATGCGACGCAACAAACTCCTATAAACATACTGTGTGTAACCGAAAGAATATATACATACGAAAGTATATGCTACAGACCACCAAACTGAACAACTGTTACTATGGGACAAACTCCGAAGTCGTGAAAAAAAAATCTGCTGTTCCATACATTTCGACGAGTCACGTGACCAAAAATGTATAGAACAGCAGATTTTTTTTGCGATTGCGGAGTTGGTCCCATTGTAAAAGTTGTTCAGTTTGGTGGTTTGTAGCATATGCTTTTGTATGTATATACCCTTTCGGTTACACCCTGTACCTATAGCAAGGCATCATACAAGCGATATAAAAAAATTATTGGTGTCGTGTCTGTATCATACTCGCTTTGCCAGTGCGTCCTAACTGGTAACACTAGCTAGTCTATTTGTCTCACAATTCCGTTACTGTTATTTCTTTTTACACAAAGTCACATTTAATATTATTTTGCGCTTTCAACATTGCGATTGTAAAGAGTTGTGATGTGCAATTATATCGTTCGATTGTAATAATATATTTATTGGAAGCAGCTTTTGTATTTTTATTTATGCACCGATGCATGCTACACCTTTTTAGTTCGCCTTTGGTCAGATTCACAGAATGCATAGTTTTCTCTAAGTAAAGTTAGCGGGTCAGACAAATATGGACTTTAAGTTAAGCGAATAAGGTTCATAACTATCGCAAATTCGTTTAACCCATTAGATGTTCGCCTATTAGAAGCCGTATAAGAGCTCAACGATTTATACGGTTATATTTATTGTCGTTTCGAGAGAATTGTTCTTATGAACCTATGGGGTTCATACGATGTTTGAGAGGTTAAACTAATATGAACCCAATGCGCTTAGGAATACGGGTTATATTCGTATGAAACGCTAATAAAGATGCAATCAGTGAATCTAGCCTTAAGTGTTAAAGTCATTTCATAGTAAAGCACAGGTATGCGCTAATTTTGTTTAATTTCATTGATGTAGTTTACGTAATATGTTAGTTCAATTTATTTACTTTTGATCTTCTGTATAACCCAATGTGGTGACAGGGTATTTGGAATCGCGCGTACATCGTTTTGTTTTGGGCATAGTGTGGATCTGTGAAGTGATCTGTCAATTAGTGACAGCTCACTTCAAACTCACTTCACCTATGTTTTCACGGTGAGATACGACGGGCTGACTAGTATCACAGCGTGTTAAACGCCTTATCTGCACAGGGTTTTATAATTTTATTTTTTTACTTAAATACAATTACTTTTATAATAATTTCAGTAGTTCTTGTAAATTATTTCTTGGGACGAAACAAAGCACTCTTAAACAGAATACCGTATCTAGAAACGTTTTTTTTTAGGGTGGAAAACCATCAAATGACTCTTCCCGCTCTGGGTGGGGCGGAAGGGTCAGACTCTTACTAACTAAAACCCATCCATGTTCCTTCCTTAGCCCTTTATGTTCCGGGGTAGCGGTAACCGTTTCGGACAATCCCGCTTAACCGTATCTACTGCAAGGTGTAACAAAACTTGTGTCTAACCCGAAAGCGGTGGCACCTTATACTTGCTTGGTCTTCACATGTAGACTTACCAGTAGACAAGTACCTATCTATTATTTTACATCTAAACGGGGGGCCACCCACCATCTCAAAAAAAAACTACCTAGCCTTTTCCCAACTATGTTTCAAAGAGCAATATTATTTTAATATTACTTCAGTGTGAGAAACTGATGAAGGTATACCTCTGTACAGCCAACCCCACTGGGTTTTGTGCAAGAATTGGGTGCCTGCCTTGACCTGGGTCAAATAAATTGATGTTCCTTCTTACTTTTCTTTGGTTGGCCTCCAGGTATATCTTAACATAAGTACTCATATCGTATATCTTAATATACACACTATAGCCGATAAGAGAAAGAAGTTTTTTGTATTTCTATGGTTAAGTCGTGAGTATCTGGAAATATTTAGCGGATTTGGATGATACCAGGTGCAGGGGGCCTTGACAAAGTCACATTTTCATTAACGATAACGAAATTAGATAAATCCGAAAGGTATGGAATTGGTAGCTTTCGAAATGTCACGTGATCGATCGCTAAGTGCTAGACAATATCAATTTGTGTAAAGAAACTCGACCAATATTGACAAATGCGTTGTCAAGTAGCGTTCTTGACAATCCGAATCGCTGAGATAACGAAATGTTATCTCCGTTTCAACCGCGCGGCCACCTCATAATATTTTATGAAACTTTGCCAGGAATTAGTGCTGATTTGTTACTTTACACACCTCTTTTGGTGAATTTGTTACAAAAAAAAAACTTGAGAGGTGTCAAGGGACACCCGGATGGAACGAAGTTCCTTTCGATTAATTAGTGAAGGAATTGTAATTTCGTAAGATTTTTCTCCGTCTAGCCCCCTTTCACAACGCGCGATAAGGAACTCGAATTAAATTACACTCGTATAGGTAGGTATGTAAGTATCTAATTAATTAGTTCATCCGACACCACAGTCACGAAAACAAACAATGCCGCGACGGCGACGCCGCGCGCCGCATGCCGCCGCCCTGCGTTCAAGATACATAAACATAAATAAAAATACATACGCGATTTTACGCGAAAGATAAATAGGTTAGGTACACAACTACACAAATAAAAACACGAAAAGCGAATTCAGACTTTATTTATTAACAATAAACGGTAAAATTTAGAAATACCAAACTAGGTACAGTCAACAGCAAAAGTAGATGATCAAAATCAGAAATTCAATACTAAAGAACGGAGTTCGCGTCAGACCTGCGGAAGGAACATGGATGGGTTTTAGTCAGTAAGAGTCTGACACTCCCTTCCGCTCCACCCAGAACGGGAGCAGTCATTGGATGATTTCGCAGCCTTAAAAAAAAAAAAAAAGACCTGTGTGGCGTCAGAGTGATTCAAAAGTTTGTGATTGAAAATTATACCAAACATTTACTACTAGTACAGGTGCCATATATTCGTGTACTCCGTTAATTAGTATTGAATTTCTGATTTTGATCATCTACTTTTGCTGTTGACTGTACCTAAATACGCAGTTTACTAAAATTATTCTGAGAAACCTATTGTCTCGTGTCGGACCCGACTTTACAAAGATGCACAACCGAATTACGCGGTTAACTTAATAAAAATAAGGTCTTAATTCGGTCCAATATTTTCATAGAGAAAAGCTCGTCCAAATAATAATGAACTCTATTCGACCGACGAAACGATTCATTTTCGACCGACCGACAAAAAGTGTCGTGACACAACTTTTCGTAAGATTTTTTTCCGTCTAGCCCCCTTTCACAACGCGCGATAAGGAACTTCGTTCCAAAAAACTAAGACGCTATGAATAAGAATAGTTGGCCGCTAGAACCGCCACTTGCCGTAGTCATCGCCCGTGATTACACAGAAACTATATAATGGAGATAGACGAATGATGCATCGAAAGAAAGGTCTTATTTTGTTCTATTTGTTACAAAAATAAAAACTACCGTCAGGCGGTAGGTGAGGGCACCGTGACGCCTGTCTAGCAACTCCTCAAAGAGGAGTCCTTACCGCCACTATCGTGTCGTGGCCTGCGCTGGGTTGCGACAGTCGCTGTTTCCCGGCCACCATGAGATCGCGTACAGGCGCGCGAGGACTATCGCCTCCAGATCCCACGGCGGCAGTCCGGCAAGGAGGCTTGCCGCCTTGACCGAGATCGTGCGGTACCCCCGGATCAGCCTAATGGGGACTAGCCTTGCTACAAGGAGTTCTTCTATATATCTATTAGACTTCTTTATAAGTTTATTTTAGTTCAAATCCCCATTATACATGCCTTTATAAGAGGCCCCTTCTTAATCAGGACACTTATAAATGTTTTATAATGGTTTTATTCTTTAAAGTAATTAATTACAAGACTATTTTGCTAGCTGGGAGTCCGTTCCAGCTTGGGGGCCAAACGTCGGAAATGCTCCACGAAATTCCATCGGCTGTCGAGGACCAGACCCAGGTATTTCATCGTGGTCTCGACGCCGATGTGAACCCCTCCTACCGTAAGTTGGGATCCCGATGGTGGCCTATTCCGAGGCCCATGAAAGGACATGGCCTCGGATTTGTGCAAAGCCACCTCGAGACCCAACTGCCGGATCCTCTCAACGACTGTCGCAACCCCGCGTGTCATCGCGTCGGCCGCCGCCTGATGCGACCTCCCCTGCGCCAGGACCAGCGTGTCGTCAGCGTAGCAAACTACGCTGACGCCGTCAGGGAGGTCGGCCCGCAGCACCCAGTCGTAACCGATGTCCCACAGGAACGGCCCCAGAACCGATCCCTGCGGGACACCGCACGACATCTCTCGCCGGTTCCATTCCCCATCGCGACCGGGGTAGATGACGGCTCTGTCCGTCAAGTACGCCCCGACTATTCGACGGAGGTAGGTCGGCACCCGGTGATACCGGAGTGCTTCCCCAATGCAACTCCAGGGCAGGGTGTTGAAGGCGTTGGCGATGTCGAGTGACACCGCCACGACGACCCTACCCTGGGACACCGCGTCCCCCGTCGTGAGGGCTCTAACGCGCATGATGGCGTCCACCGTCGAGCGCCCCTTGCGGAAGCCAAACTGGCAGTCCGCAAGGTCCGGCCCCGTCCTTCCAAGGTGCCCGACGAGGCGGCCCGCAATAATTCTCTCGAAGAGTTTGCCGACCTCGTCGAGCAGCACTATGGGCCGGAATGCGGACGGAGAGTCCGCAGGGCGCCCTGGCTTCTGTATGAGGACCAGCTTCCCCGTCTTCCAACGGAGCGGAAACTGGCCTCTCTCCATTCATGCGCTTAAGAGCGCCTCCAGTCGGGGCCCGAGAGCCCCTGAGGCCAGGACCCAGGCTTTACCTGGCAAGCCGTCGGGTCCTGGGGCGGTATTCTTGGCCTTGAGTCTTCCTACCGCCGCTCTCAGATCTACCTCGGTCACTTCGGGGATGTCGTCGTCGTCCTCGTGGTCCGCTTCGGGCGGAGCCATAGGCGGGGGAGTGTGCTCCCCGCGTGAAGGGAACAGAGTGCTCACCACCTCCTCCACCAGCTGTGGGCGGAGACTCTGCGTCAGTGGGGGGGCCCAGGTGCGGAGCTTGTTCCGCACCATTTTATATGGACGCCCCCATGGATCTCTGTCCAGAGTCCCCACCATCTCCTCGCGGGCCGAGTCCTTGGCCCGCTGAACAGCTTCTTGGAGGGCGGTCTTCGCCGCTCTGTACCCCTCGTACAGCTCCGCCTCCGTGGCTGCCGCATCCGGAGGGCGGATGCGGAGCCTGCGGTGCCTGGTATACAGGTGGCGCACCTCGACACACGTCTTGCGAAGTACTTCAACCTCTTGCGACCACCAGTACACCTGACGTCGGGCGCATCCTAGGCTGGAGCCTAGGGCGGCAAAATTAGTTCATAATTTTTTTATTTCGATTTGTAAATTAAAAAAAAAATATATATACACAAAAAAGTATTATAATGCTTTTATAATTTAACTAAAATTATAATACTAACAAATAATTAAGAAAAGATATATTTATTTAGGGCACGCCACGATAGTGATCGTAAGACCTCTCTTTGAGGAGTAGCTAGAGAGGATCTAACACAGTACAATAGTTCACAATGATACGGGAAAAGTTGATGTAACGAGGATGATGGAGCACAAATCATAAAGTTGGAATGTTATTGATAGAAAACTGATATTTGATTGTAGACTATGGTATCAAAATTTGTAGGCGGCACAACTGAATAGCCTACGGGCGGCAAATCTGTAAATCCGCCACTGACACGGGTTATTGCAATCTTGACATATTTGTCATGTAAAAACGCATTTAATAAAACTTAACATAATGACAACTGTCACAATAATCAAAATAATTTCAAAAAAGTATTAATTAATAGAATTTTTTAATTTATATTGAGGTATCTTGATAAGACTAAAACAATTTTTTTCACTTTCGAAATTTTGCCGCCCTGGGCACTCGCCCCGACGGGTGTGTAACGATTGACATGATAACAAAAGTTCTAATCATCATAAGACCATTTAATATATATTTTTTTTAATATAACGATCAAATGATATAATGAATTATTGATATAATTTCATTTTACCTAATTTCATATGGTATAATGAACAGTTTATATAATGCACGTTTAAAATAATATTCAATTTATATAATATTCAGTTGCTATAATATTCAAAATCCATAAGTAACTTTTAATATAATTTATAAAATCTACTAAAGATCCTTCCACCTGCCACCTTCAACTAATATTACAGGGAGAAACTAGATACAATCTGGAATTTAGGGCACAGCGACTCGGACAGGTTAGGTTAGAAGACATCCCCTTCGTGGTTATTTTTTTATAAACCACAACCTGCCCTCAACGTTGCATATAATATTTTAAGGTTTGTTTAGGTGCCAATCCAGTTAGGTAAGAACTGTGACCATTAAACATGAAAATTAGGTCAAATGAACGTTATAAAAAATGAATATTATACATAATGCTCATTGCTCATGCAAAAACAGACAACAGAATAAGGAATTTGTGTATAATGACAGAACCATAGAGGGACAGGAAGCCATTGATGCGTTTGCCCAATATTTCAGCTCTGTCTTTCAGCCAACCACCCCGTTGTTAGATGTAGAAGCAGCTGAGCGTGCTGCAGGGCATATAGACTGTGTAGCCAGCGTCAGCATTAACGTTATAACGATTGCAGATTTGCGATGGGCAATACGCCGTCTTAAAGTATCGTCAGCTTACGGCCCGGATAACATACCTGCATTTTTAATAAAAGACTGTATTTCCGTTCTGGAAAGTCCATTGCTCCATGTCTACAATCTTTCGGTTCAACAATGTCTTTACCCCAGTGCATGGAAAGTGTCCAGGGTAACTCCCGTGCCTAAAAGTGGTTCATCCACTGACGTAACCAACTTTAGACCAATTGCAATATTATCTGTTTTTGCTAAGTTATTTGAATCCATTATAAATAAATCAATTTGTAAGCAAATAGGTGGGTTGCTTGACAACTGCCAACATGGGTTCCGACCGGGTCGCTCGACTTTGACAAACCATATACAGTTCGTAGACTACGTCGCTACTCGGGTAAAGTCAGGTTGTCAGGTCGACGCAACATATTTTGATTTTAAAAAGGCTTTTGACCTGGTAGATAATGATGTCCTTTTAGGTAAATTCGCCATGTTTGGATTCTCCAGACCACTTTTGAGACTTATGGCAGATTATCTTAGAGACCGTAAGCAGTTTGTTAAACTAGGAGGATATATATCCCAAGAATATTACACGCGTTCGGGGGTGAGTCAAGGTAGTACCCTGGGCCCAACTCAATTCTTAATAGTGGTAAACGATTTGCCCAGTGCTATCTCTAACGCAAAATGTCTAATGTTCGCTGATGACTTAAAACTTTTCCATTCAGTAAGCAGTGTTGAAGATTGTAAAGCATTGCAAAACGACATTAATGCAGTGGTTGAATGGAGTATAAAAAATAAATTGTCGTTTAATAACTCGAAGTGTAAAGCTATAACTTTTTCTCGGTCGCGCACTCCAATCACAGAGTCATATAAGCTAGCAGGTACTACACTAGATCGTGTAAATTCAATTCGTGATTTAGGCCTAATCTTAGATAGTAATTTAGATTTCCATGAGCACATTATTACAATATGCAAAGAAGCAAACAAAAATCTCGGTTTTATAATTAGAACTTCGTATCAGTTCAAAAATATCCAAGTGATGAAACTTCTTTACAATGCATATGTGCGAAGTAAGTTAGAATACAATGCTCTAGTATGGACTCCCCGAGAAACCTTGTATACCACAATGGTGGAAAAAGTCCAGCGTAAGTTTGCTAGATGTTTGTACAAACGCCAGTACGGATACTATCCCTTTTTATACCCATCAATGTTTGTATCGGGCATGGTGGGTCTGGACACCCTACAGTGTAGGCGGAGATATACGCAGTTAGTACATTATTATCTTCTACTAACCCATAAGGTGGATAATCCCGTGGTACGTGAGAGCGTTCAATTGTATGTGCCGGACCAATACATGCGAGGTATTGGCAGACGGCAGCGCAGTCTCCTCTGTCATCCGCCTGCGTGGCGTTCGCCGCATGCGCACAACAGTCCTACTTCCAGAGCCATTACATTAATTAATTGTTTCCTTGAGGCCAATCCAGAAGCAGATATATTTTTTGACCAACCAAATATAATGATAAAAAATGTGTTAAATTTCTTAAAAATGTAGCTTAATAAGACTGAAATCAAGTGTATTTGTTATGTTGTTATTTATAGTCATATAGTTTATTGTTATTATTCTAATTTGGTTATTGTAGATTTTATATTTCTTAATGTTTAATGTGATATCTTTTGTATGAGTAGTATGGATATAAGCGATTTGGTTGTATTACTGTAAGCTTATATCTCATGAATAAATAAATAAATAAATAAATAATGAAAATTATCTAAAATGAACGTTATACTAAATGAAATTAGAGTAAATGAAAATTATATCAAATATAACATTAGATCATATGAAATTAGGTTAAATGTTTTTATAGCATATGAAAATTATATCATATGTAAGTTATGTCATATGAAATTAGACTATCTGTTATTATAGCAAACATAACACACCCCGCCCCGACTGCCCCTAGGGTAAATCCAGCGCTGCACGTGACTCAGACACACAGTCACGTGCTTCGAACACACAGTCATGTGTTTCGGACCCTCAGTCACGTGCCTCAGACACACAGTCACGTGGTTCGGACACACAGTCAATTGCTTGAGACACACGATCACTTGCCTCAGTCACACAGTCACGTGTTTTGGACACACAATCACGTGACAGTGACAAAGTCACGTGACTCAGACACTGTCACGTGCCTCAGTCACACAAACACGTGACTCAGAAACAAAGTCACGTGACTAAAACACACAGTCACGTTTCTCAGACACACAGTCACGTGGCTCGGACACACAATCACGTGACACAGCGACAAAGTTACGTGCCTTAGACACAGTCACGTGACTCTGACACACAATCACGTGACACAGTCACACAGTCACGTGACTCGAAAACGAAGTCACGTGACTTACACACAGTCACGTTCTTCGAACACACAGTCACGTGTTTTGGACCCCCAGTCACGTGCATCAGACACGCAAACACGTGCCTCAGTCACACAGTCACGTGTTTCGGACACGCAATCACGTGACACAGTGACAAAGTCACGTGACTCAGGCACACTGTCACATGCCTCAGTCACACAGACACGTGACTCAGAAACAAATTCACGTGATAAAGACACAGTCTCGTGCCTGAAACACACGGTCACGTGCCTCAGTCACACAGTCACGTCACTCAGACACTGTCACGTGCCACAGTCACGTGCCTCAGCCACACAGTCACGTGCCTCGGACACACGATCACGTGCCTCTGTCACACAGTCACCTGTTTCGGACACACAATCACATGACAGTGACAAAGTCACGTGACTCAGACACACTGTCACGTGCCACAGTCACGTTACTCATAAACAAAGTCACGTGACTCAGACACACAGTCACGTGACACAGACACACAGTCACGTGACACAGACAAACTGGCATGTGACACAGACACACAGTCACGTGACACAGACACACAGTCACGTGACACAGACACACAGTCACGTGCCTTACACACACAGTCACGTGCCTCAGACACACAGTCATGTGCCTCAAACACACTGTCACGTGCCTCAGACACACAGTCACGTGACTCAGACACACAAGCACGTGACTCAGACACAAAGTCCGTGCCATAGACACAGTCACGTGGCTCGGACACACAATCACGTGACACAGTCACACAGTCACGTGACTCGAAAACAAAGTCACGTGACTTACACACAGTCACGTTCTTCGGACACACAGTCACGTGTTTTGGACCCCCAGTCACGTGCATCAGACACGCAAACACGTGCCTCAGACACACAGTCACGTGGCTCGGACACACAGTCACGGGACTCGGAAACAAAGTCACGTGACTCAGACACAGTCACGTGCCTCAGAAACACAGTCACGTGGCTCGGACACGTAATCACGTGACACAGTGACAAAGTCACGTGACACAGACACACACAGTCACGTGACACAGACACACAGTCACGTGCCTTACACACACAGTCACGTGCCTCAGACACACAGTCACGTGCCTCAAACACACTGTCACGTGCCTCAGACACACAGTCACGTGACTCAGACACACAAGCACGTGACTCAGACACAAAGTCACGTGCCTTAGACACAGTCACGTGACTCTGACACACAATCACGTGACACAGTCACACAGTCACGTGACTCGAAAACGAAGTCACGTGACTTACACACAGTCACGTGCATCAGACACGCAAACACGTGCCTCAGTCACACAGACACGTGACTCAGAAACAAAGTCACGTGACTAAAACACACAGTCACGTTTC
Source organism: Hyppa rectilinea (assembly GCA_951799385.1). Classification (NCBI taxonomy): domain Eukaryota; kingdom Metazoa; phylum Arthropoda; class Insecta; order Lepidoptera; family Noctuidae; genus Hyppa; species Hyppa rectilinea. The sequence goes on along the minus strand of OX637301.1, from coordinate 18,273,492 downwards.
TCAGACACACAGTCACGTGGCTCGGACACACAATCACGTGACACAGCGACAAAGTCACGTGCCTTAGACACAGTCACGTGACTCTGACACACAATCACGTGACACAGTCACACAGTCACGTGACTCGAAAACAAAGTCACGTGACTTACACACATTCACGTTCTTCGAACACACAGTCACGTGTTTTGGACCCCCAGTCACGTGCATCAGACACGCAAACACGTGCCTCAGTCACACAGTCACGTGTTTCGGACACACAATCACGTGACACAGTGACAAAGTCACGTGACTCAGGCACACTGTCACGTGCCTCAGTCACACAGACACGTGACTCAGAAACAAATCCACGTGATAAAGACACAGTCTCGTGCCTGAAACACACGGTCACGTGCCTCAGTCACACAGTCACGTGACTCCGACACTGTCACGTGCCACAGTCACGTCCTCAGCCACACAGTCACGTGCCTCGGACACACGATCACGTGCCTCTGTCACACCGTCACGTGCCTCGGACACACGATCACGTGCCTCTGTCACACAGTCACGTGACTCAGAGACACAGTCACGTGCCTCAGACACACAGTCACGTGCCTCAGTCACACAGTCACGTGACTCAGACACACAGTCACGTGACACAGACACACAGTCACGTGACACAGACACACAGTCACGTGACACAGACACACAGTCACGTGACACAGACAAACAGGCACGTGACACAGACACACAGTCACGTGACACAGACACACAGTCACTTGCCTTACACACACAGTCACGTGCCTCAGACACACAGTCACGTGCCTCAGACACACTGTCACGTGCCTCAGACACAGTCACTTGACACAGACACACAGTCACGTGACACAGACATACAGTCACGTGCCTTAGACACCCAGTCACGTGCCTCGGACACACAGTCACGTGCCTCGGACACACGATGACGTGCCTCTGTCACACAGTCACGTGTTTCGGTCACACAATCACGTGACAGTAACAAAGTTACGTTACTATAATTTTATTATTTCGATTTGTAAATTAAAAAAATATATATTATATACAAAAAAGTATTATAATGCTTTTATAATTTAACTAAAATTATAATACTAACAAATAGTGATCACCACGATAGTGATCGTAAGACCTCTCTTTGAGGAGTAGGGTTATTGCAATCTTGACATATTTGTCATGTAAAAACGCGTTTAATAAAACTCGACATAATGACAACTGTCACAATAATCAAAATAATTTCAAAAAAGTTTTAATTCATAGAATTTTTTAATTTATATTGAGGTATCTTGATAAGACTAAAACAATTTTTTTCACTTTCGAAATTTTGCTGCCCTTAAAAATTTGCCGCCCTGGGCACTCGCCCCGACTGCCCCTAGGGTAAATCCAGCGCTGGTTGAAACGGAGATGAAATGTTGATAAACCATTTTCGAAATCGAAACGACACGGAGCGATTGACATTTGTCTAGGCCCCCTGGGACTAACCCAACCTAACCGCGGCCGTTTCCACCTCGTTGATAGTGACATCAGTCAGTAAGCCAGCTAACACATTGCTAGGTCGCAAGGGCGTGACCCGTCGCCGCTGGGAGTACGGACACGGCGAGTTCAAACTACGCCGGTTGCTGGAGCGACGTCGGTTTACACGCGTGCACTCTGACGACTCAGATGAGGAGCCGGCGCCCATGCTGCCGCAGACCGTGCCCGCTAACGCATGATGATCTTGAGGGTCCTACGCCAGTCATTGATATATGAACAGAGTAAGAATTCCGGACCCCGACGCGTATTTCTCTTTCCGACTTCGATTAGACGTCTCTAATCGGCGTCCCGTTGCGTGAACTGAACGGTTTGTTAGTCACGCAATTTCTCGTGTCTCTAATTTGACAAGGAAACGGAAATACGCGACCCCGACCCTTTGAACAAAACGTGGTTTAACAGTTATCCTTGGTTTAATGGATGCCTCAGTTTCTGTCAGATTGATGCATGTGATCTGTGGCCAATCTTTAGGAATTTGATTGGCTGTTTTAATTTTTAGTTAGTTAATTTTGGTGGTGATCAGCGGTTTTTCAGAAACCCAGTGTGAAAAAATAGACTTAAGACCAATTTCACCCATAAACCTGAACATGACAAAACACCTAAGCCGCGTTCAAGAGCTGTGAGTGTCAATAATCTATAACAATAATGATATTGACAGCTCTCGAAGGCGGTATAGATGCGATCGCATTGGTGAAATTCACCCTTAAACCAAGGCTCGTTAACCCACGATTCGTAATAAGGGGGGATGTTTGTGGACGTCTGAATATGTATCAAGTGTTGTTAATTTTCTTAGTCCAGTGGTTAGGTATTACTTACTTTTGTGAATATGTTTATTTGGATCTGATGAATTCAACAAAAGTAATGTATCCTACATTAAATTATCAGTATTCGGTAGCTCATTATTATATTGTAATATATGCCCGGTTGGTGGCAATAGGTTCACCCCAGGGGACTTAATTTTAACTCCTGAATTATGGGTGTAGGTGGGTACTTTAGCCCAGACCTTCGGGGAAACAAGGATTGATGTTATGTTATTAGTATACAGAGTATTAGGTTGAACGAGGGACATATTTAAGAGAGTTAAGTACTCGTGAAAATTAACTACTCTTACAAAGGAACCACCTCAGAAATTTGAAAGAAAAGAACTAGCTGCTCCATACATTTTTGTTTGCATAAAATGTAATGTCATTGTTTTTTTTCCAATTTTGAAGTCAGCCCCATATTAGAAGTTGTTAATTTTCATGGGTACTGCACCCTCCTAAAGATCTCCCTCGTTTAACTTAACACACTGTATTTATTGTACTTTCTACAAAGACCTTTATTATTAGTGTTATTTTTGAAAGCATTTTCGACGTGCATAAACATCACTTTATCAGACAAATATTCCCTTCCAGTTCAAGCACAAAAATTATTTTAATTTGAAAAAAATATTTCAATCACAGGACTTGAACCATCCATCGCCTCTTATAGCACTATTATTTTAATATTACTTCAGTGTAGGAATGAGACGCAGCTATACAGGACATATAGCTCCATCACTTTCCCACTGGAAGTAATTAAAAAAAAATTGTTATACGAGGTCATGGTTGACCTGTCTGTTTGTGCAATTGTAAAATAGATATAAAGAATGTTACATAGCACGGTCCTAAATTATCACTAGTCTTATAAATAACTACGAGCTTTGAGTGAATGAAATTGTATCGATAAATAAATATATGTATATTCCTATATATTAATATGTAGAATTTTGTTTGACCGCCCTGTTATACAGGTACGCTATGTTAAATATTATTTATTAAAACTGTGAATGTGTGCATTTTACAAAATATTGTTGCTCTTGATATTGTATAATGTAATATAGGCAAATAACTTAAGAATATAAGCCCTTCAAAGTACCTTATTGATTTGGTATAGTAAACATAATTATGACGCAAGTATTTAATTTTTACCTACTTCCTCATATACATGTTACCCTCTTGAGCGCCACGGTTGGATATAACCAACAAATAAAAACGTGTCCTACACGCTACTGTCGGTAAAAGCCGGTTGAAAAACGCACATTTTCTTGTGGCTTGGCGTAGGAGGGGACACCGAGGCGTTTACGCTCTGGCGTTCATAAGATTAAAGAAAAAAACTTGCCATAAAGAACCTTTAACAATGTTTATTTGATACAGTCCTTAAATAACATGATAAACACCTATGTTTATTCAATAAGTTACCATTAACAATATAATATCTAGAAGAAATAACTAAAAATTATTACCTATAATCTTTTCGCTATTATAATATGATTCCTGGGCGACAATTTTGGGTCGAACACGGGACGAATCTCACATGATAGGCCTGAAACAAAACGGGATAAGTATTTATTGTTATAAAATTACTTGTGCCTACTGAATAATATTAATAATGGTCATGGTGAAAGGGTCGCCCTAACATAGTGTGGGGCGAGCCTATGTCCCATGTATGGGACTTAAAAGGCGAAATGTGGGGTACTATAGGTACCTCTATCTAACCGTTAAATGTTATTTTATGAATACGTTAACAACTAAGTTGGTTTGGAAATGATTACCTCATAAGGTACTTTCATCACGGAATACGACACAATTGCTTACTTTTTAATTATTATAATATATACTGTCTGAAGCTAGAATAAAGTTGAATGAATATTGGATTGACAATGACCAGTGTATGTAATATAATATGTATTTTTAGTTTAAGTCTGCCTATACATTGCAGCGGAGTGGAAAAGTGTGTCAACATTTATTAATACAAATTTACTGTTTTTTTTTTCTTGTAATTCTCTTTATTAATGATTCTCTAGGTCATTTCTTCGCTAGTTTCGTCACAATGGACAGGCACCTTAATTCTTTAACATATTCATGACGTAATTACTTAAGTTTCACGTACATTGATAAAAATGTATTAAGATATTAACCTTTTGACTGCCAGAGCGTAAACGCATCAAAGTCACACACGCCAAGTCACAAAAAAAAATTCGTTTTCTTGACAGCTTTACCGGACCATGGCGCTCAAAAAGAAAATTATACCCCGAACGCCTTAAATACGGCTCTTACGGCGGCGGTTAGACTAGAAGGTTGTACATAAAACTGCGATACGAATTAGCAAATCAAAACAAAATTACCTATTTCAACAAACGAAAAACCCGAACAATTTTACGATACGACGTCGCATCTCAGTTTTGTGTAAAAACCCTATAGTTATAATTAAGAAGGTATTCTCATAGCAGCGAAGTCGCCGATATGATTGGTACCCATAAACCTCCCACCATAAAGATAAAAATGCGTGTTATCATAAGATAGGAAATACCTACATAGTTTAATTACGCACAATGGAAACCCACGGTCACGTCATTGGATTTAAAGATCGTCGTAAATCATGCACAGCGCAAATTCGTTGAAACCCAGCTCATCAATGATATTTGCGTTACGCATATAAGAAGCGCATGGGTTTTTCCTGCACCTGCATTCGATTGGTATCACATATTTTTCTCATTTAGGTTTTGATTAAAAAAATGGATTTTAGGGGGGGATATTCGCCTAACTATCACCGTGAACGGTCAACTCCAAGGTAACGCCATGTTATCGTAACCTTGTAATTCAATATTCCTTGCACACCCTTGTACAAATATTCCTAGTTATAAAGTGCCAAAGATTAAATCTAGTCTTAAGTTTTATTTGTCGCTTTTTTTCAATCGTGTATGTATTTCTATGAATGTCTGTACATACAATTGTACGATGTGTAAAGTAAATCAATGTCAAATAAGTGTATTTTTGTCTCCACCATTAAATTAATTTAGTTAAGGGAACCTTTGTTTTACTTTAATCAATAATGTACCCTGATGCGATCCCCATAAGTAATTGACTATTTGAATCGGTCAAAAATAAAATATAAAATCACATGGAAAAAAGACTGCTCGTCATAAAAACTGCCATCACCGTACAGAAATTAAAAATAATGCGAAGATATAATTGTTAAATTGCATTTAATGCTAATAAGTATTCCATTTGATTCTAAAATCTGTGACGTCACATTGTTAGACGTTTTGACAGTGCATAAAAAGTAACGTTCTGAAACCCTTTCAAATACTCAATTATTTTAAGCACTTAGTGGACTGGAATAACCTACCTCAATAATCATTGGTACTCTTTTTACAGAAAAAAGGATAATGAAACCTTTTTGGACCCTTACCTCGCTCCAAGACATACAGCACTCTATCTAACAGCACCACAGTTTCCACGAGCGGCGCTAGCGCAAGCCGCAGCGTATACACCACGACCACTCGCCGCCATTGCGCCAGGTCGGCGTGGCCACGCGACCACGCCGCGGGCGATGTTGGTAGAGGGAGATGCACGCGCTCTATGGCTTGAGAGCAATACCTGTATAAAACAACATTCTATATTATATTATTTATTATACGAAATTGAGAATAAAGAATCTCATCAAAAAGTGATAGTGACGCTGCTGCTTCTACGGGTCTTTACACACGGCGTTTCATTCGTGAAACGAGCGTAGTCGCGACTTTTGCCTTGAGAAAGCAGCACAAGTTGCGTTTGCAGTTTTCCATGAACATACGCCCTACGAGACCGTACGACTATACTGGGTGTAACCGAATGGGTATATATATACAAAAGGATATGCTACAGACGACCAAACTGAACAACTTTTACTATGGGACCAACTCATGAACCGTGAAAAAAAATCAGCTGTTCCCTAAAATACATTTCGACGAGTCACATGACCAAAAATGCATAGAACAGCTGATTTTTTTTTGCAATTTCGAAGCTGGTCCCATTCATTATTTATAATTCTTTGATATTTGAAGATATAGCTGTTAAGAGATATTGATTCAATAACTTACGTTTCAAATGTCATGGTATCCGAATGTTTGATGCTACGCACTGGCGCATGCCGTAGTTTCGGGTCATGTTCCACTAATATTCTTTCTAGTGCTGCTCTGTATGCATGTATCTGTAAATTAAAGGCACATTTAGAATAAAAACTTGATGTTTTCTAACAAAACAGAAAATTTATTTAAGCTTTTCTTTTGCTCACCTTCAGATCTTCATAATTTCCTTTACGCAGCCTCTCACAGTACCCCTCAATGGCATGGCAAGATATTTCTCTACTTGGGAACGACAGCTTACTATCCAAAGACTTGACGAAGTCGCTCATTGGGTAGCCCCTGTCTGGACCATCGCAGCTCAACTTCATGAAACAACATCCAACCACACAGATAAACTTTATGTTACGAGCTTCAACAAAGTGTTTCAGTAATAATGGTCCCAAGTCACCACATGGATGAAGTCCTATTAAACCGTAGTTCTGCATATAATCAGGCAGGGGGAGTGACAGTAGCTGTTCGTGTCTCGATAAGGTCACATTGAAATGTAGAGGGCGCCTCAGTTTGGATGCAGCTTCAGGAGAGAGATGCTTTTTGGCTGTATATTCCAATTCCAAGTCAAGTTTCCTGAAAAATAAGAATTATAACTTAGATAACTAGAATTTTGTTAGAATTACTAAAATGTTTTGATATGATTCCGATAGTTTTACAAGGATTTGTAAACAGTTGTTTGACTCAATATACCTTTTTCATTTATACATACCAAGGGTACAGACCTAGCCTCTTCGGTGAGCTGTGTTTGGCACTCAATGCCTGCAGCATACATGTCATCTCTGTAAGCCAGCACTCGCACTAAATGTCCCAGACCAGAGCCAAAATCTATCACAGACTTACACCCACTTTGTAGAGCAGTATCCACCACCACATCAGCCATCAGGCTTATCTCATGTCTCTTCTTTAACTTCACATGTTTTAGAAACAAATTCTTTAACTTTGGATGGTATTTACATGTATCTAAGTTAGTAGATTCTTTTTTATTATTTTCGTTTTTATAGTTTTTCTCTCTTGGTAAGGTGAGTGCTTGAATAGTCTTTATTAGAGCTAAGAATGATAGTGGTAGTAACTGGTTCGATGGTCGGTTAGCGAGAATGTTTCCTAAATGCTGGGGGTCCATATGTTCGAATGTGTGGCGCCACGTATCAGGCAGTTTATTCCAATGATCGTCGACGAAGAAGTCCTAAAAGGGAAAGTAATTTTAGTGCATTTAGTTGATACCAAATAATAATTGGCAGTTTACATTGGATAGAAATCACAATTACACGAAGATAAAATAAATGAAATAATGAATTTTGTTTCTGAAATGAATCTTACCAGCACAAATAAGTCCAACAGCCAGTCATACATACGTATAACTTTTAGAGACATTGCAAGAGTAGATTCTACACATTCTTTTTGAGAAGACATACCAAATTTTTCCAATTTGCAATATATCAACAAAAAACGCACGTGTAGTTTGTTATGACAGCAAATATCAATGTCATTGTCAAGTGTCAAAGCTCTATCATGTTTTTTTAAATAACTAGTGATGCACTGAAAGTACAGCACATAGCGGAAGTCGATTTTACAAATATCGAGTACAATAAAATAAAAATAAAAACAATCCGTAACTTCCTCAAGAATGTAGTGAAGAAAGCGGAAGTACCAAAAAACCTGGCAAGAATATTTTTTAGGAGGGCTCTGTGAAAATGCTGAGCTTAAAAATATACTGGCTGAACAGTTTTGGCAGAGCAGGGAGACGTTTCGACTGCTGATGCTAGAGGCGGAACTTTCCATACAAGCGTGTCACCGTTTACTCACACTTAAGAGAAACTAAGGACTTTGAAGGCGCATTTTCGGTGCCACGAATTTTAATAGTCCGGCGATTCATTTCATGGATCTCTGGCGGAACCGACCCAAACACTTATATTAGCTTGATTTAGGAAAAACTGATTTTTTTTCAGCCTGGGGTAATTCAGTCACGTGTACCCCGGAACATCAAGGGCTAACGAAGAAACATGGATGGGATTTAGTCAGTAAGAGTCTGACACTCCCTTCCGCTCCACGCAGAACGGGAGAAGACAATGGATGATTTCCCACCCTCAAAAAAAAAGGTCCTTCAGTCAGAAAGATGAATAGCTCAGCTTATTGCAGTCCACTGCTGGACAAAGGGCACACCCACGCTGAGCCGCAACAACAGCTCCTCTTTCCACATCCAGCAACCACAGTTAAGCAATTTGCATCATGTAAAAGCTTGCGAACTGTCCAACTACACACCCTGGTTGGATATAATATATCCAACCAGGAGTGAACTATCGCCGCGCTTATTAACCCCGTATAATATTATTATTCTGTGTTATATAACTTTATCCAATTAGTTGGATTGTCTCAGCGGCTTCTGTATTACTGCATCGTGATTATTACAGTCTCTAACTTAATTAACTACAATTGACCTTCGGTCGTACTTTAATTGGTACCAGAAATGTCGCTTCCCTTTGATTATGCTGTCCCGCAGTTTTCTAAGACAGAAACGCATGTAGATGTTACGTGAGATTGAGATTGATTTTAGAGGGATTTTTATTCACCCGTGGTGGCTTATTTTGGTATATTGAAACACGAGAGACGAGTTGACGAGCTGTTGACCGTAAGGTACAGAGGCCAGCACATCAAGTTACCACAATCTGTCAAATTTCTTTGATAGTATTTCCACTTTATTGCAAAGACATAAGGTTCATTTTTAATTGAGAAAATTTGACAGGGATAGCTTGATGTGCTGGCGTCTGTACATAAGCCAAGGTGATATGGCCCATATTTTCAGACTATTCTTAATAAGTTTACCTACCAAAACATAATAAATAAAAACACAGTTTAATAACAAAGATGTCTTTATTGGTAATCACTAACACACTAAAACCTATATTTTACAGAGCCATAAGCAGTCCATTTATGTAAATACAATGTATTACTAATTATATAGATCGTAGTTCGAGATTCGCTAAATGCATTGTTATTTTATAAAAATATAATAAACTATGATGTTCCTTTGAAGAATGTTGTAAGTATGTCGTTTAAATATAAGTTAATTTCACACTTTTTACCTTAACACACAAATGCAATTTTTAAATACAATTAAGTGAGTGTTACACTTGAGTTAAAAGGACGAGATGCACAGAAATAATATTAAAATCCATATTATTAAAGTCGTCGAGCAATATAAACCCTTAGTACAGGTACATAGGGCTGCAAATAAAACCATTAAGTACTTGAAGAATCCATACTACTGTCTGTAGTAGAACCAAAGAAAACATGTATTGTATGTTTCTTTAGCCACCAACGTTAAATTTAAGAACAGGCGCAACCATTTTTCATTATTATTTCATCATAAATAATAAACAAAATACAAACAATAGTATTAAACAGAATTATCTTGTTTATGTAAATGAGTACTTTATCTCGGATAATGCAAAAAAAAATTAAATAACTAGATTATAATTAAGTAAATAATAAAAAAATACCTCGTATGTCAATTGTAAATAAAAACATTTAAGTCTCATTATATTCCAAGTAAATTAGTAAATAGAAATTAAAGTACAATATTAGAATAAAATAAATTGAGCAAATAATTAAATAAAACTTAAGTAAATAAATCAATGTAAATATATTAAGTAAAGTGCATGTGAATAAATAATAGCACACGTGATGGAAAAGGTGCTTTAGGGTCATTTTAAACAAAAGTTGACCGACTACCAACTTTCTGAAGCCCTCGGCTTTGGTGTGTATACACCTTAAGGTTGCCATCTATAAAGGTTACTTATAATAGCCCGTGAATAGGCTTCTATATTATGTTTTCGTTCTATATCTTTCGAATAGCCGTGAATACAGCGGATGACATGTTATAACCACCAAAGTTCACCCGACTTCAACCAAAAAATCTTTTAATGCAGAACTTTTCCAATATTCCACCAGAAAAAAAACGTAAAAGCGTAGTTTTATTCTACGCCATCAAGTTATACAAAACTGTCAAATTACTCCAAAAGTTTTTAAACCTTAACAAGGTGAACATTAATTTAAAATCGATTGAGAAAATTTGACAGTTTGTGATAACTTGATGTGCTGGCGACTGTACAATAATATCACTGAGTCTTCTAAATGGACATAAAACTCAGGTACTATTACTTAGTGTATTTGTGATAGTGTAAGTGTTATCACTAATGAGGCGGATTAATAACAGATTTTAAATGCAAAATAATAATAAAAAGTAGGTATTCGACCACTTTTTTTTCCCAAAAGATTCGTTGAATGAGTTTGTCCGTTAGGTTCAAATTCAGAAATCATAATTCCTTTACGTGAAGACTAACTGATTGAAGCATAGGTACATTCTTCATTTAAAAGTAATTATTCCGTTAAAATTACCCAGGTTTACATTAATGTTAAAATATGATTGTCTTTGATGATTAACTTAAATTGAGCACTAGGTAAGTGATCTTTAAATTATTATAATTAGGCGGCGTGTACACGACTTTAATTAATTTCATAATATGTACTTCGATATTGCTTATTGGAATTGTGAAATTGAGTTAAGTAACTTATAATCGATATTTCGTATTCGGTTTAACTCTATAAATCCTAAGACAAAACTTTTTCAAAAAGCATGATATTCTTTCTAACATATTTAGATCTACAGCGCGAGATTCGTTAGTTCGTACCATTGAGGTATTTTCGAGACAAAATTGGTCGTGACTCGAGGGGAATTTCGGGAATGCTTCTGTACAAAAATGAGGGTAGTATGTAAACTCTTCGATAAGTTCAAAGTATTGATACTTTGAAGCTGCCGACCGAATGTCTTGATCCAGAGAGCAAGGGGACGCAATATAAAACCTGTACTGCTTTTTGTAATCATGCAATAACATCTCAGCGTTAGTCAAAACGTCATCGACCTTCACAAATAAATGCTGCATTGGCATTGATCCATATTTATGTAAAAATGTGGTGGGAGCGAGTCTATATTTATGTCCCGTCTTCTTATCCTTGTACACTTTAGTGGTGCTCTCCAACTGGAGCAAGAACGTTGGAATACTGTAACTGTGGGTCGTTATAACGTGGGTATGAACTCCGTAGTTGTTCTTGATCTCATGATATAGGCTGTTCGCGAAAGGATATATGCCACCTTGATGGATGAACCCGAAAAATATTGTAAGTAAAGCGTTTAGCGCATACCAAGTATAACGAAGCGTTGTTTTAAGTCTTCTGGTTTTCGGTCCATCGCTCTCGTTGATGTGGAGATGGTTCCCAAACAGGTATATTAGAGGAACTAGTACTGGGATGATAAAGCGCGCCTCCTGATGTGGAAAGAGTGACAGCACAGCGATCGGGATGACCAGAGAGAATAGCATGAGGCCGGTGATGCTCTGGATTCGCGGCAATTTGCTGTACTGGCCGCGAACGAACCTGAAATAAATTATTTTGACTATTTAATTGCAAACAAGCAAGTGCTACTGCAGAGCATGAGGTCCTGGGTTAGATTCCCAGGTCGGGCAAAGTTATTCGTGTTTTCCATTAGGAGTTTCTCCAGGAAGTAGCACCCCGAAGACTGATGTTGATGGCAATAGGCTCGCCCCCTATAACATGGGACTTAAACATAACTGGCGAAATGAGCAGTAACCAGCGCATCAAGTTATACCGAACTGTAAAATATCTCTAAATGATTTTAAACCTTAAAAAGTTGAATGTTAAGTTGAAAATCGATTGAGAAAATTTGACAGATTGTGGTAACTTGATGTGCTGGCGACTGTACTTACCCTACTAAGGATACACCACCTAACTCTTCGGGTATACAAGACGTGATGTTATTTAATTATACAGAAGAATAGTATTCAATGTTTTTTCAGTATTATGGAGACGTTAATTTTTTTCTTTTTCTGTCTAGCCTTTTCCCAACTATGTTGGGGTCGGCTTCCAGTCTAACAGGATGCAAGTAGGGCTTGCAATCCGGATATCCGGATATTCGTATTATCCGGATATCCGCCGATTTTCAAATCCGGATTTTACTTGCATCACCATCCGGATTTTTCGGATGTTACGGATAGTCTTACTTCTCTTTTAAATATTAAATAAAAAGCTGTCATCTTGAAAGTACATAACTGTTATTACATTATTTATTATTTCAATATAGTTAATCACTCTTGCAATTATTTATTCACTTCACAAATCACAATAAGTCAATTTAGTGACAGAGATCATAACAACATTGACCACTTGTTAACTTTAACTCACATCCATACTACACGCATTTTCAAAATTGTATTGTATTGTATCGCGCGCACGGTCGCTTCTCACTTATATTCTAATTAAAGCTACGGTAGAAGCGATCTGTGAAGAAGATGCAAACTTACTGACTGCTGACACAGCGTTAAGATTCATGATTCAGAAATTATCGCAACAAGATAGCATTATCAGTAATGAACTTCTAGTATCACTCAAAAGAAGAATATCACAACGACGAGTTCCAGAACTAATCGGTACCATGAAATATTTACACAACCCTCACCATTTTTATGAAGAGCGAAGTACAAATGACTGGCCTTTTGAAAATCCTTCAAACGAATCTGTGAGACTGACGATTGTTAAAATTATTTCAACATTTTTTGACACACAACAACCAGATCAAACAGTCATAACTTCAGCGCATAATACACAAGATTCAGAAGGTTGCTCTTCGTCAACTGTAAGCGTATCAATTAAAATACAAATACGAGAAGAAATCATCCGGTTTATGAGTCAGCCATCTTCTGCGCAGCGACCGACTTCTTCAACAAATGATTTAGACACTACGATTCGAGTAGAGATGGCACTATTTGATGAGAATAGTCAGAGAAGCAGGAATTTAGAAAGGGTTTACAATCTACTTTTATCAATACCATCGACCAGCGTTGAAGCAGAAAGAGTGTTCTCTGTTACAGGATATTTATGTAACCATTTAAGAACTTCCATGAAAGAAGATTCATTAGATATAAACTATCTACTAGCTTTGATCATATTACCAGAATTTGGATAAAAAATAATTAAAAGTAATATTTTATTATAAAGGGCTATTTGATTATTTTGAGATATTTTGTTCATTATTGTTCTTTTATATTTGATTTATACTACTGTTGTTTAATAATTGAGCTGATTTGCCAGGGAGAGATATGAGAAGAACAGATACAAATTATTTGTGCGGTATCGGTATTTTATTGTATAATTTTAGAAAGTGAACTAGTTTTTTATGTGATTGTTACTTGAAATATTGGTATAGTTTATTATTTCTTTGTCATTTTGTTTGAGAGACTGATTAAAACGTGTTACGAAAGCTTATTAGTTTTATTTATAATAAAATCGAAAAAATATCGGTATTATCCGCATTATCCGGATACTCCGGATAGTCAAATATTAATATTCGTATTATCCGGATAGTGAAAATTAACGGATATTGCAAGCCCTAGATGCAAGTGTAATACCAGTTTTTTTACATGGAGCGATTGCCTATCTGACCTCCACAACCCCGTCGGTAACTGGGTAATACGATACCCCTTGGTAAGATTGGCTGTCAGTCTTTCGAGCGACTACCCGTAACGACTGTCAGAGATACACGAATGACAGCTGGGACCAACGGCTTAACCTGCTTTCCGAGGCACGGAGGAGTCTTGATATGTAAAGATGGTCACCCATCCACAGACTAACCCCGGCAAGCGTAGCTTAACCTGATGGATCGATCCGTGCGGGTGTTATTACTTAAATAGCCACGAGCTCCACCGTTATTATTATCATACAAATATCATTTGACACCAACATATTATTCACAATAATTTACCCTGAAGAACAATGCTATTTTTAAGTCAAACCGTATAATGAGCTATTGTGTACGAAGTCGTTGTGAAGGCAGAAGAGGAAATATGATAGTTATACCATACCTAGTAGGTATAATGTTCTTGTCTCATAAAGTTATGTATGGGAGAGAACTAGTCTCATGTGTACAATTTATTTGAATAAAACATTATTTCTTGAAAACAAACCTACTCATTTCAAGAGAATTAAATAGAGAATGCCACTACGCCTGATAATAGAAACAATGTGTGTGTGAGACAAAAAATCAATCTGCCTAGCCTGCCGGCTTCCAGCCTAACGCGATGCAGCTGAATACCACTATTTTACATGGAGCGACTGCCTATTTGATCTCCACAACCCAGTGAGCAACTGGGTAATACAATTCCCCTTGGTAAGAGTGGCTATCAAACTTTCGGGCTTCTGGCTACCCGTAACGAATGTCAAAGATCCACGAATGACAGCCGGGACCAACGGCTTAACGTGCTTTCCGAGGCACAGAGGAGTATCGATAAGTAAAGATGGTCACCCATCCACGGACCAACCCCAGCAAGCGTAGCTTAACCTAATGGATCGACCGGCTGTTATTACTGGCTTAGTAATAACAGCCGCACGGGTCGATCCATTAGGTTCACGAGCTCCTCCTCCTCCACGAGCCTGTGTGTGTAACAGACACACATAATTAACACCAGGCCCGTCTTCATGAGTTAAACCTATGGGTTCATCAACTTGAGTGCTGGTCATCATGTTGTATCTCACCTGTACGTGTTCACTGCTAGCGTGACGACGGCGAGCACCCCCAGCACGTTGAACAGTAGCGGCACGTTGACGGCGAGGTGCAGCCAGCGCGGGTGCAGTCCGTGCTGCGTTAGGTTCCGCATGTCAGAGTTGTAGCGCAAGAAGTTCAGCGGCGTCACCACCCAGCTGTCCCACGACACCTTCAGCGACTCTATGTCCGCCATCGTAAGGTACCCATAGTACCCAGAGTCCACCAAAATCAGAAGCAACGCCGTCGGCACACCACACATTATAAACATAAATATGCGATAGTGGAAGTCCTTGAACCCCACCACTTTAGATCCCAGCCCTCTGTGTAACCAAAAGAAAACAGGCGGGAACGCGAAACCTACGAACGTAGGGCGATTAAATATTCCTATGACTACAACTGTTGACAAAATCATAACTTTGTTCAAGGAATGGTTGGGCAAATGTGTGGATAGTTTAAAAATCTTCACTTTTTCTACAGTTGACGCTGCTTGCTCATACTTCTCTTTAAGAAACTCGTTGTGATAGATGACCTTGTCTGACTTCAGCATGCATTCAGCGACAATAAGTAAGAGCATAGAGAAGAAGATCATTTCAAATGTGTTCGAAAAACTTCTGCAGCAGTAGACGAACACTACGTAAGAGCTCGCAAAGATCGTTAGTCTATTTCTGAAATTTTGTCCGTATAAAACGCAAATCCTATACAAACAGTAGTCATTTATGAGCGACAGTAAACATATAAAAAGCCGCGGTATGACTAGCAGGTAGAATGGGGTTCTGAGATCTACATGGAGGTAGTATTTGGCATAGGGGTTAATCAAGCGTATGAAGTGGAGGGGTGGACCGAGTATCAATTTAGGTATAAAGATATTTCTGATAGGAAATTTTGGATTAAACTCCCACGTTCTTGCGATATCGATCGCGAACATGTCACCTGAAATAAGAAAGGAATTGCTAAATTATTTTTCCTCTCCACAGAGATCTGCGTTTAGGAATAGGCAACTAGCTTCAATTTTTTGATCACCTGAGCAATTCCTTGCGGTCAGTAATGCACTTAATCATTTTACTCAAATAAATGCTTTGATTTGTCCATTATTACCATCTCATCTCTTAGAACAAACGCATGTAGCGTAACAAAGATAAGGATTTTTTTTTAAATAATAATATACATCATGCTCAAAGTTACTTACTTGTAACTTCAAGATAATTGTAAGAAATCAACCAATATTTCTTAAAGAAGTGCACTTAAATAGTGTGAAAGGTATTGTCATAATGTAAAGTATAGCTCCTAAATATTACTACTATATTGTGTAATGTTGTGTGCTTTGCAGGACATTAAACACGCCCAGACTAGAACAATAACACTTCAAGTGTGTCTCATTCAGTGTCCTTCAACCAATTAATTATTCAAAAGTTGATTAACTTATACATGAGGCTCACTATAAGAATCCAATTGTTTTGTGGGACTTTAAGGGGATTGTTTACAATTAATACCATCAGTCAGTATAAGTTGAGTTGTCTTTAGAGATGAGTAAATAAAGTAATAACAGATATCATTGTAGGTAGGTATACATTATTAGTACCTAAATTGCTGATTGTGGATCGAGGCCAACAATTTTAATTAAAATAATACAATGCTTATCTTCTCCAAATAAATGTCTTATATCGTACTATTACTTACTATTACTATTACTATTTATTACTTATTTTGTTTGGTTTTGTTTTCTGAGGGTTCTGTATTGTTTTTTTTAAATAAGATATAATAAATATTCTCTTGGATGTCTAGTCAGAATTATGACACTACTAAAAATATTTTTTTATTTTATGTATCACTGGTAAATAATGGAAAATACCATGTTTTAATGTTTACAACAAAAAATTATACTTAATAGAACAAAAACTCATTTAGATAAATACGAAAAACTCACCTGCAATGACCTCAACATTTTGAAAAAACTCGTCTGGGTGTATATAACCGTGTTGCGGTAGAATCGTGAGCGCAAATCTAAGAAATACCAACACCCAGTACGAAAAAGGTAATTTTACAGGATTCCTAAATGAAATCGCTTTGAAAATTCCGGTTTTTATAAACATGTTCATCTTGCACCAATTGGGTATCTAATTTATAGTAAATAACTTCGTTAAATATTTTGTCGTTAATTATTATCGCGAAAAAAACATTTTGGGACGGACAGGCACATATTCCTTCTGTTGATGTATTTTTGACACTGACGTCTGACAGCTTTTTTTTTTCATTATGTGATTAGATGTCAAGATTCGATCGGCTGTTGGATTGATGTCATAATCGACTAAATGCAGAAAAAAAATACCTCTTAGCTATTATCTGAAATCCATTTTTCACTTAGAGCATTTAACCTATGGAGATGGCATAGCTAAGCGTACCCCTCTGCCATAACCGTTTGGTCATACGGCAATACACGTTCTATAAAACTAGTTCATTCGCCAACCGCCGCTATTATGTATCGTATTGTGTCGCAAGGAAGTCCTCCTAAGAAATGGTTAATTGTGCAGTATCCTCCTGCAAAAAGCGATCTGCCACTTCACATTTTCGAAACCATGGTGTTTCCTATCACTTGTAAATATAAATTATACATTAAAATATTTTTAATTACGTACAATGTCGAAGTAATCGTTATTGACGTAACGATAGAAAAAATACATTGGTACGTAGGTAGCGCTAAAGTAGTACAGGGGTAGGATTTGCATAGTGCTGGGACAACGCGAATGAATGATTTACCAATTAAATGATTTTTCAGTCAATAGGTTCAGTAACCAGTTTTTTGTGTATGTATCGGGACAAGTCAGCTTGCAATAAAAAAAAAATAACTACAAAAGTTCTTCGGAAGTCGATTTAAATTATTTTCATTGTATGTTTAGGATAATAAAAGAATAATAGTTTGTTCGTTTCGTAGTGAGTTTTTGTAGCTCATGCAATTTGAAAAAGAAACAATAATTATAATAGATAGCTAAATATGACGTTGAAATCTAATAAACCACCGCGGACCGCGTAGGTACGCTGTTAAAAAAACGTAGTACAATCGCCAGCACTGCCTCAAATATTCGGAATGTAATAGGTACAGACGCCAGCACATCAAGCTATCCCTAACTGTCAAATTTTCCCAATTTAAAATGAACCTTTACGTCTTCGCAACAAAGTTGAAATACTATAAAAGAAATCTTTATAAAAAAAGACAGATTGGGGTAACTCGATGTGCTGGCCTCTGTACATACGCGGACGATCTCAAATTCTCTAGAGTTTCGAGTCTAGTGACGATACTGAACTTCTTCAAAGCGATATCGACGCGTTAAGTCGATGGTGTAACGATAACAAAATGGTACAAAATATCAACAAATGTTACTACGTGAAGGACAAAATACACACGGAAAAACAAAATAACAGAATTGTATTGCAATTAAATGACAGAAAATTTTAAACTCATATTAAAAGTATACTTTGTAAACAAGCTTATAACAAATTAGAGGATTATATAAAGGATAAGGATGCTTGGAAACATACTGGTCCTGCTCCACAGGACAGTCTAGTGTCCAGGCAAAATCAAACTGGTTGCTTAGTAAATTAGGTAATAAATAATTTATAATGTTGTACCATACTACACATTTTAACATTTTGGAATAACTTTACCTCTCACATTGATTGATTTATTATTATTAACTTTTAGAATGTTTGTAAATATGTGAGCACGTTCAAAAGTGCCTTTCTTCTGCCTATTTGACATAAATGATGTGACTTTAACTTTGGCATAATATACGTAGTTTTAAAGATTTAAGCATACATAGGGATATAGGGACAGAGAAAGCGACTTTGTTTTATACTATGTATTGATATTGTCCCCTTTCTAAATTATTGACACGTGTAAATAAATGAAAGCCCGTTTTAAAGAATGGGGTATGAATTCCGAATTGTCGACCCTAAATGCAGAATGATATTCAATCAATATAATATTATTGAGAAATAAGAAAAAAAAAATGACTATAAAAATCAATACAACCGTTCTTTTTCTATAGCACTATAAATTGTTTTGTGATTACTGGCGGCTACCTACGTAGTTTCGCAGGCACTAATCATTAAACGTTTTTTTTCCAAGAAAAGAAAACAGAACTTTTTATTCGTTCATTCATGAAATGAAATACCACTCATTCCTTGTGCCTCAACACTAGTAGTTTGTGTTTGTTGTCGTAGAACAATTGCATAGATAGGTACGCACAATTATGTCAATGTGTATGTGTTTTTTCACTGTGTGTCTATAATTTCTTTGTGAGCGTTTGTAGCAATAGGAAGCATGTCTCTGTGTGTGGTTGTCAAATTTAAGAAGTGTGCTGTATGTGTTTTCCTCGCCCCCCGCAAAAAGTGGCAAAAAAAGTTGTTCGATGATTCGCCGCTTGCCATCTCCATAGGTTAAATGCTCTAAGATTTTTCATGAAAGCTTTCACAGAAATTATTCTAAAGGAAACATGACGACAAATTGACACGTCTTCTGTTTTACAAAATGCAATTCCTCATTTCGGGAGGGCTGAATAGAGAAAATTATCAGAGAACTACACACATCAAAAGTGTCTAGGGATCAACATATATTTTTGCAATAACTTTTCTCTTGATTGATATTAATTTAAATTTTCTTTAAGGATTCATCAAATAAAGTGTTTTCGTTTGTCACAGTAACGATAAACCAAGTCACCTTTGCATTAATAAAGAAATTTGCCATTTTCCTAATAAAGGGATTTTTGACATTTGAACCACTAACATTAAAGTTCGAAAAAAAGACTGAAATAACAGTTTTCTTTAAAATTTTATTGGGTAACTTAAACAATTAATAATCCGTGTTTCTACCGCGAACACTAACAACACAAGAACATCGGTTTGGCATACTCAAAATGAGTTCATCCAAATCACGCTGTGGAATGGCCGCCCATGTTCGTTGCAACAACAAAAAAAGGTCTTCTTGCAACTGGATACCCTCCATATTCGGCAGAGCTCTTCTCTGTAGCATATCCCATGCATGCTCAATCGGGTTCAAGTCTGGCGACTGAGCAGGCCAGGGCAGGACATTGATGTTAGCTGCGGCGAGAGTCTGTCTTACAACTCTTGCGGTGTGCGGTCGTGCATTATCATGCATTAACTGAAATAAGGGACCGATTTGCACTTGTAGAGGAACGATGACGTCAGATACAATCGTCTCAGCATAAATTTGAGCGTTGAGGTTGCCTCTGATCCAAATCAACTCAGTTCTTCCGCCGATCCAAATACCCGCCCATACCATGATGGTTCCACCACTATAAGGATGGACTTCCTGGCAGGATTTTAATCGCTGTTGGCGTCCAGGGGTTCTCCAGTGTCGTATACG
Source organism: Hyppa rectilinea (assembly GCA_951799385.1). Taxonomy (NCBI): domain Eukaryota; kingdom Metazoa; phylum Arthropoda; class Insecta; order Lepidoptera; family Noctuidae; genus Hyppa; species Hyppa rectilinea. The sequence goes on along the minus strand of OX637301.1, from coordinate 18,253,044 downwards.
TCTTGTATCCGGTCTCATACCAAAACGAGACTCATCAGAAAAGCACACGAAACGCCATTGTTCTTCTGCCCAATTTCTGTGTTCAAGAGCCCATTGATATCGAATCCTACGATTGTGCATTGCTATAGGTGGTACCCGTAGCGGTCTTCGGGAATGAAGGTTCACTTCATGCAAGCGGTTTCTGACTGTTTGGTCGCTAATTAAGTTCCCTGAAGAGTGATGAAGCCTCACGGCTAACATCATGGCGGTTATTGTTGGAGCTCTTCGAGTTAAGATTTGAATGTATCGGTCTTGTCTCCGTGTGGTGCAGCGATACCGTCCTTCATGGCGCTCAGCCACGGTACCAGTGCTTCGGTAACGTGTCCAAAGTCGACTGATAACACCTTTTTTTGTTGTTGCAACGAACATGGGCGGCCATTCCACAGCGTGATTTGGATGAACTCATTTTGAGTATGCCAAACCGATGTTCTTGTGTTGTTAGTGTTCGCGGTAGAAACACGGATTATTAATTGTTTAAGTTACCCAATAAAATTTTAAAGAAAACTGTTATTTCAGTCTTTTTTTCGAACTTTAATGTTAGTGGTTCAAATGTCAAAAATCCCTTTATTAGGAAAATGGCAAATTTCTTTATTAATGCAAAGGTGACTTGGTTTATCGTTACTGTGACAAACGAAAACACTTTATTTGATGAATCCTTAAAGAAAATTTAAATTAATATCAATCAAGAGAAAAGTTATTGCAAAAATATATGTTGATCCCTAGACACTTTTGATGTGTGTATTTGATACATACTAAATCTAAGATTGCTCACTACATAACATAGGAGTAAAAATACTGCATGGTGGTGATGAATATTATTTTAAAAAACACCCCACGCTTTTTAATTTTCTTTCTTATTTACAAAATTTATTTCCTTTTTTTTTGTTCGGTTTTCTAGAAAAAGCGTTTTTTTTAACTATTATATCCTTTGTTGAATTAAAAATTATCTTTGGTATTCAAAAATTTCCTAATATTAGATAAATCGGTTAAAGATAATGGTTGGAATTTAAAATTAACATCAATTCCCACCTTATCGATTATAGACTTAGAGCATTATTATAGATGAAAATTATGTAAATTAAAAAAAAACTTATTTTGTAAATTGAAAAATGGAATAATTTTATCAAATTAATGTATTGTCATCGGCCCTCGATAAATCTACAAAGTTTGAAAGAAATCTGGAAACCATTTGCTAAGACTAGTGGTCGTTCTTTTGGGCTTCTGATTACTCGTAACGACTGCCAAAGATCTACGAATGACTGCCGGGATGATGTTATTGATTACCAATCCGCGAAACTACCGTGGAACGTGTAGCTTATCCTTCGATCCACCCTTGCGACTTATTATTTAGCTATATAACAGGTTTGTATGTAACTAATTTTCGCTGCAGCGGTGTCGCTGTCACACCAATACAACTACTGGATAAGCAAGAAAAGAAAAACGAGTAATATGATATGATTTTATTATTGTTTTGTTATTACATCGTTGGTTTTAGTTATGAGCAACTCATTGGCACACAAAACTGCCAACTTATAAAATTTTCGGATTCATAAAATACAATTTTATTTTGGAGATCTTATAGCATAATTATAAACTTTTTGTTTTAAAACTCGAAATCATACCAAAACTCAAGTTTATTTGCTATACGATTGAGGTATGGCAACATTTCTATTTGAAACATTATGATTGATGGGCATTATTATTTTCTTTGTGCAGTTTAGTCAAAAACCATATGAACACGTTTGTTCTGAACTCGATTTGATATTAACCAGCTAATTTATGTAAACACATAAATTAGCTGGTTAATATCAAATCGAGTTCAGAAACGACTCACAAGTTAGTTTTACTGTTGAATACAGACAGGTGAAAACACACGAGAATGTTAGTAAATATTGACCAACCTATAATAAAAACTGGCCGATTAATCTAAGGTACATGAAACATAAATATAAAAATGTATAAAAGTTAAAATAATAATTATTTACATAAATATACAAGGGTGCACACACAGTGCTATGATGGCCATGTCATTGTACTTTATTAGTATGAAGTTACACCTTAGGACAAGATAAGTAGGTGAGATATGCATTGATACTGCTTCAACAACCGATTCTGAGAAAATTTAAAAAAAATGTTACGAAAATCAAAATCGTTTTAGTCGAGTGGAATGTTTAAAAACAACACTATTGGTAATTTTAGATCTAACAAAAGTTAAAATAACAAACATATATTAGTAAGTTAACGATTATTATAAATAAGATTAATAAAAAATTTAAACTCTTACAACATTGTAAGAGTGAAAAACAAATAATTATTTACTGCCCTTTTTTAATGCAAATACTATTTTTATTTCTCATAAGTTTGAGAATGGAGTGGACTTTGGAAATCAGTGTAACTGGGCAGATATTATGAAGATCTATGGAATCGAGATGAAGTATCTAAAAAATAGACAAGGTTCTTTTATACAACGTACTTAAATGATATCATAACAATTTTGGAAACAGTTCTATATTTGTCTGTATGTACCCATCACACCCTCCTTAATCTTACATTCTTTCTCACTCCTGTAAATATCATTATTGCATATGTAAATCAGTCTTATAACACCAAGGCATGTCTTCTCCAAACTTGCATCTGTGTGCGTTATTCTTAGCGTCGTAGAGTAGCGAGTTGTCGACGTAGGCATCGCAAACGTTGCACCACACCGACAAATCGACTAAAGACAACACTAGTGCGTGGCCCGTTGCTGCAAAATGCTCTTGCATGTGACCGTTGACGCTGCGAGCGCACGCAGTCTGAAAAGTAAAAACATCGATTTAAGAGCAGTCAAAATTATCGTGTATGTAGGTACATTAAGCAAAATTTAAATTGTTATATCATATAATCGAAATTATTGTGTCAAATATGTCGTAATGATCAATCTTTCTACAGTTGATATTCACCAACTTTTGTGAATGTTTTTTTTTTTTTTTTAACCAGAAAACTACTTTTCGAACAATGGGTTAGCAAGTCTATTAATGCTTACCTGATAGCAATGCAGACACACCCAGTTCTCGTCAGTAGAATCACAGTCCACGCACTTGACTCCCTGCTCGAACCTCACTTCATCTGGTAAAGTGAACAGCGAATCCAAATGCGGACACCACTGCAAGGGTATCACCGCGAACATATCGCCATCGACTATCGATTGCATATTCTCTGCTAAATATTCGACTAAAGTTGCCTTCTTCCCCGCAATAGCTTGCCCGCAAGTTTGCGCGTCCTTTTTAGAACTTGATGGTTCATTACTACTCCCACCGGCAATGGCTTCTTTACTCTTAGAGCTTTTCGATTTTTCATCTTGTCCGTCATTTTCGTCATCTGTGCCACAGTGAATGCCGTCGGAGCATTTGGTTTCTATTTTGAGGTTTCCCATGCTTGCTTCAAGCGATGTTTCCAAGTTACTGTCACTTGATTTAGTTGATACATTGTGAGATTCGTTATCTTCACCGCAGGCCGATATTTCTAGATCATTCTGATCGAGAACAAGTCCTCTGGATGGTAAAGGTGCTTCTAGGACGTTGTCGGTTGGTAAAGCAACTTGGAACTTGAGACATTTCCAGTATTTTTTGTGAGTGTTGATGACGTTTTGTATGGAGTCGTTCGCGGGCCATGAGCAGGGGGCTTTGGGGTCATAATGGTGGCTTATGGGGTCTCCGAGGAGTGCTTTAGTGCACATAGTCATGGAGTATGCAATGCTGGTGATGTTGTAGCCTCCTTCGAGACATAGGATGACGCGACCCCCGGCCAGGCCGCGCAGCAAGTGAGTCATCCTACCGTAACATTCTGGTGTTACTTTGCAACCTAGAATTAATAAAACCTGTTTAAAGTTGTTGAATGTTTTAATTTACAAATTAAGAGTAGAACAGTTTTATGATAGGTAATGTTTAAAAGAAAAAGTAAAGTAGCATAATAAAAAAAAAATATCTATTTTAATTAGTCCATGCGAGATATGTCCACCCACTGAAAACATGAATACCAATTTCGGTATAAGATACAGGTAATCTTCATATTTTCGAAGTAGCACGAACATTTCGTCACAGAATAATCCCCCATAAAGGCAATGCCTATAAAGCTTCAATGCTTGTAAGTTTTGTTCTAACACGGTTCGTAGGTAGTAGGACACTTATAACATCGCGTTCGTATTTCCGACGACAGACGATGATTCCCGAAGCGCATACTTTTCTTGGAAAAGCTTTACGTATATACAGGTCGCCAAAAGTGATAATGCGCATAGAAATCTTCGCCACTGTTCGGCAACGGTCGTATTCCCCGAGCGTCGGAAGACGATATGTATATAGAGTGGTTAAGTGCATTTTCTTCATGCATAATTTAGTAAGATTATGTGTTTTGTCCTAAAAGAGATAAATATTGATTTATCAGTAAAGAAATTTGATTCAATTATTCCCTGTAAGTAAATAGCGAGCTATAATCAGGGCTCTGAACCGGTTTAAAAAGAGCGGTTAATTTCGATGAAATACCGGTAAATATATCGTTCCTTCATTAACCGGTTAAACAAGTGAACTGTTCATATGTAACCCAAATGATAAAGGTTACCGGTTACATAAGCACAAACGGTTTTGACACCCGAATTAACCGGTTAATTCCGTAAGTCGTAAATATTTTTCGTCTACTTTTTTAACACTTCCAACAAGTTACGATATTTGGTGAAGGAAGACGGTGGCGGCGACGTTGAGAACTTGCATGCGACTTGATGCGACTATTTTGTAACTAAATGACATCGCAACGTCTTGACCGTGCTTGTGAGTGGCGGGGCGGGGGTGTTCAAATTTGGTTTTAACCGGTTAATTTTCACTTTCAAAACCAAAATTCATTAAAAACCGGTTTCCCACATATACCGGTAAAAACCGGTAAAGTGCAAACCTTAACCTAAATCGATTTCGGTTTGGGGTCAATGACCGTAACCGGTTAAGAATTTCAACCGGTTTCCGAGCCCTGGCTATAATTCATATAAGCCTAAATCTGATTTTTAATATGTTTTTTCTAGTACTTAATATGTATTTTACGTAGGTATTTTTAATTTTTTAATATTGAAAAAACGTGAAAAATGTTAGTATATTTAAATATTTTACAAAATTACCTATTTAAATTTGAATAAGATAATTAAAGTTGAAATTAAATTCACCTTTGAAAACAAAACCAAGAAGGGTGTGTAATAGCAGCTCTATATAATTCCAGACAAAGAGAACACGTGCAGTCATCACCAATATAACAAGACGACTGACGGACCTTTGACTGACCGCCGACCGCCCGAATTGTTTTCGATTGTACACATGATATTGAGTCCTATTTCTTTCGAATAAGGTGCAAAATGGAAGTGCATTGTTATGGACTCGAACGATTCAATGATTCGGGTGTTTCCGGGAATACGACAATTAACGAAGATCTGCATGTGCATTATTAATTTGGGAGTACTGTAAATAAATGTTGGTTACCTCCAAGCGGGTCTCCCACACACGCGTCGAATCCAGCGGACACGATGACTAGTTGCGGGTTGTATGCATACGCGATTGGAAGTATCACTTTTGTGAACGCCATCAAATATTCCGGGTCGCCTACGCCGCGCTGTAAATAACACTAATTTAGACGACAATAGAAATGGGCTTTAGCTTGAAAGAAAATAGACTTTAATGGTGTGATAATAATAATTCTATTTACATAAAGAATAAAATATAACCCGGAATATATAAGGTATAAAATCGTCGCTTAAGTTCTAACACCGCGGAAGTCAAAATACGCAACTTTTCAGGAGAGCAAAAAATCCGTTCGGCGTTCTGTACAACACTGACACACGCGGTGTTTTTCTTTTTTGAATAACGACTCACCATTGGTTCAAACTCTCGTGTTTGATTCGTCAAACGATGCGCCTTGCGATTCTCTATCGAATGACATACAATACGTATTTTGTCAAAAAAATGACTTCCGCGGTGTTAGAACTTAAGCGACGAAATACTGTTTTGTTATCCCTACTTTTACTTTATGACATTATAAACTCTATCTGTTAAGTTCATGTCATTAAAGACTGACACACACATTTGTCTGAAAATGTAGAAAATATAACAGAAAACTAATTCTGCGTTTTTGGAAGTTTATGACGTTTAGCGCAGTTTAGAAAAGTGTTGAGAAAGATTTTTATGACATGGAATAATAAACTTAATAAAAAGGGCAAACAAGACCACGCGAGTGCGTTTATGTTCATGTGTCATAAGTTCACAAAGTCCGTACAACTTAGCACTTTGTGCCCCTAACCATAAGGTTTATAATTCAATGTAGCTGTTGGTACATACCGAGTTCCATGGCACGTTGACATTGTACCCCTCCCCCTTCCCCTCGCCCACCGCGGTGTGGTCTGCGTCCTTCGAGTTTGGGAAGAACAGGCCGTTGTCGTAGCGGTGGATGGACATGTATAGGATCTGAGGGAAAAAGTTAACAGACGTCAATTATTCGCATAATCATTGTTCGAACTCGAGACCTATGACTTGACAGTGCGACGGTCACACTACTAGGCTATCACTGCAACACACGCACCTCTGATTTTACGGATTCATCTGCGTGTAATTATCACTTGCTTAAATTCGGTGAAGGAAAACATCGTGAGGAAACCAGCATGTCTGAGAGATGTTTCTCAACGGCATGTGAAGTTAAGTCAGAGGCCCATGGGCAGCATAGAAACTCTGACACCAGGTTAGTCACTAACCACACGAAAAGAAGATCATTGTTTCATTGTAAGAAGTAATAGAGCTCTGTTGACTATGAATCTTCGTAACACGAACCTTGTCCCAGACATCGCCGGCCTCCAAAGAGGTCCTCGTGTCATTGAAATAAGGTGTAAATTAGACTGAAAAACATGTTCGTGAAATCATCCGCCTATAGCCTGTCTACAGCTGTACATAGACCTCTCCAATTATAATATAATAATAATAATAAAACTTTATTTCAGACCGGAGTCCATATGGGTTAGTAGTGACACTTAACAGCTATGTTAGTACGATTTTTACAGCCATTTCTTATTAATCTAACCTAATTTAATTTAATCTAATTTAATTTAATTCAATCCAATACAATTTAACTTAATTTAATTTAATAAAATTAATCTAATTCAATTCAATTTGATTTAATTCAGTTCAATTTAATATAACAACAATTTAATTTAATTAAAGGAAAAAAACTAATTCATATATTTTTCATCAGCACCGGGCCCGTAGCTATGTCTACGGGACCAGTGCATCAGAAAAGGGCAGTCTGGCCTCTCCGCAATAACCTTCAGGATGCTATTGGAGCTTCCACGTATCCTACGCACAAGGGATGCCGTTCTTTTGCGCATGACAGCCTCGAAACCGTCTATGCGTGCCTCGGCAAACATGCCCGACGCACTACAGAACCGCGGAAGCCCCAGCAACACCCGAAAAGCATTGTTGTACTGAACACGGAGGGCGCTATAGGCCCTCTGCGTATATCTGACCCACAGGCTGCAGGTGTAAAACGTCTGACAGTATGCCTTAAACAGCGTAATTTTAACGTCTTTAGTACACCTTGCAAACCTGCGAGCCAGCATATTACATCGAACCGACAACGCCCTCCGCTCCCTTTCAATGTCTTCGTCATCAGATAGGTTTTCAGTCAACATGTGCCCAAGGTATCTGAAAACAGACACTCTTTTAAGTGCCACCCCATACAGGTAGACAGGAGGAACTATCGCTGGCCTTCTGGAACCTACACGGAACACCATAACCTCACTTTTCCTGACATTATACAGGAGACCATGGGCCGCGGCGTAACGTTCACACACCCCAAGTATTTGTCTGAGAGCATCAATCGAGGGACTCAGCAGCACCATGTCATCAGCATAACTTATACTATTGACAAGCTTACCATCAATAGAGCATCCGACACCAGTGCTACCAAGCTCCTCCACCAGCTGATTGATGTATAGACTGAAGAGCGCCGGGGAAGTCAAGCCCCCCTGCCTCACACCACACTCCAGTCCATACTCACCAGACAATGCACCCGCCCATCTGACCTGGTTAATCTGGTGGTCGTACCAGTACTCGAGAAGGTTAACTAGCTCATGAGGCATCTCTTTCTCCCGCAATTTGGACCACAGGATCTTATAATTAACCAGGTCAAACGCCTTGGAAAGGTCCAGAAAAGCAGCATACACCGGAGTATTTCTGTCGGTATAGTACTTTACCGTGTGCTTGAGCGCCAGAACAGCAGTTTCCGTAGACAATCCTGCTCTAAACCCAAACTGTGAATCATGTGGATTAAGCTGTCCGGCCATCCTACGCTCAAGCACACCGTCAAGAACTTTAGCCGTTATGGTGGCCAGAGAGATAGGCCTATAGTTGTCCTTATCCGACGCATCCCCCGTCTTATTCTTGGCAATAGGCACCACTATAGTCCTCATCAGCTCCCTAGGAAGATAGGAGTGGCGCACACAAAAGTTGAACAGCATGGAAAAGACCCTAGAGAGGTGCGGACCAGCGTTCTGCAAATGTTCGATGCTTAGGCCATCATGTCCAGGAGATTTGCCTCTGGTCATACCTCTAATAACATTCCTGATCTCCTTAGCGGAAATGTTTATTGGCTTTCCAGACATGATGCACCCAGCAACGGGCATCTGCTCCTCCACTTGACGCGAAGTTACTGCAAAATGCCTCCTAAACTTGTCCGCAATCTCTCCCGGTTCAGTAACGCCGTCAACGCTCTTTGGAACCGCCAGTTTTGGGTTCAACTTTTTAGTCAGTTTCCAAAAATTCTGGAAATGCTTGCGCCTGTGCTCAGTCGCCAGCATGTCCATCTTTATTTGATCCTCGTTATCCTGACAATATTTTAATCTTTCTTTAAATACCTTGCGTGTCTTGTTCATTTCCTCAAACAGCAACCCGGTGCGAGGTCTATTATGCCACACCCAGTTAAGAAAAACTCTCCTGGCGTTTCCGTGAGCATCTTTGACATACCTATTCCATCCAATCACCGGACGCCGACTCCTACCCCCTCCCACTAGGCCAGAACTGCCCTCTGCCGCTTCCCGAAGGGAAGACACTATAACACTGTACAGTTTATCAATCACGAATCTATGATTTTCATCTTGACAAAAATGATCACAACAGTTACCTAACTCAGGGGGAAAGTCTATATCTCTAAGCTTTTCCATACATAAGCTATAGTACCGGTCTATTTGTGAAACATTTCTCTCACCCCATACAGCTTTATCAAAAATCCTAGATGGTTGTTGTATCGATGCATCCGTTGGCCCCACCATTCCCAGATCAACTTGACACACAAGTGGATAGTGGTCTGACCAGTAAATGTCAAGGTTAACTTCAACCTTTTTAAGTGATCTCCACGCCGCCTCAGACACCAGGCAGTGGTCAAGCCACCGTCTGCTTCCACTCGCATCACTGACAAAGGTATAAGTCCCAGTATCAATACCCAAGTACTTGTAGTCAGCACAAAGCCAGCTTTGTTCCTCACAAAAACTCAGTAACTCTCTATTAAATAATTCCCCAGGGTGAGCATTATAATCGCCTAAGATATATACATATTCTACATTTGCACATTCCACAATAGCAGCTATTTCACCTAAACATTCACAAAATTCATTTAAATTATCCAACGAGTCCGTCGGCATATACAAACTAAACAATAACACAATCCGGTCAGCGCAAGTCGCCTTAACAGCCACGATACGATCACTGGTACAAGGTATAACAGTAACGGATGTAAATATAGACTTTCTCCACAACAGAGCCACACCACCGTAAGGTCTACCCCTCAAAACTCCTGCCGACGTATCAACCGAAGATTTCCCACAATAATCAAAATTTACATCCAAGCTACCAAGTAAACAAACGCAAAGCAATGACATCCATAGTTTTACACAAATTTTGTATACATACAGTCGACCTCTTAAGGGACTTACAATTAAAACTCACAAAGTTAGCAACATAATTACAATGAGACCTATCCATTAACAATGTTTATGTATATCACTCGGTCGCAGATCACTCTGCCTTCTCTCCGATACGTCACTATAATAAACAAACCTACGGAATGATACACCCGCAGGCCATAAGTTTTCATCCATAAAAACATTCAAGCTCCGTTTCGGTATCAAAAACCTATATGCCGCATAGCCTTTGCTCCTTTTCATATCCATTTTATTCAATTGCAAGTCATTCTTGGCAAATCATCCAGCTGCTACCAGCCACCCTGCGAACATCGTCGCTCCACCTAGCCTGAGGGCGTCCTACCTTACGTTTGCCGATTGTCGGTCCCCAGCTCTCCACACAAGAACACGTCTATCCCAATGGTCACCACATACACCTAGTTTAGGAGTCAGGGCATTTAAATTATTGTGACCTAGTTATAAGCCTTATATGCTCTTCGTTTTTGGCCCTTGTACTGCGATTGCTTTTGGTGAAATTAATAATTTATTTATAATCGGTTTTACGGCTAATACAGCCGGCCTATTGCTATTACCTTGTTTATTTGACGACACGGTTGGCGCAGTGGTTGAGCGATTGACTGCTGCGCAGCATGTCGCGGGTTAGATTCCCGCACGGAATAAATATTTGTACGACCTACTAGTATTTGTGCCGGGTGTGGGTGTTTTTCTATCTATAATATGTATGTATTTACAAAAAAAAAAAATATAAGTAGTTTATCAGACATCTCGTTCCCATAACACAAGCATTAGGTTGCTTAGCTTGGGAATATATGACGTTGTGTGAAATGTCCAAGGATATTATTATTTTTTTTATTCTGTGAGTTATGTCGAAAACTTGGTTCTCTCAAGTTCTCTGATGTTTGTGAAACGCAAAATTTGTATCATCGTCTGCTGAGTCTGTGTTCGTATGACGTACTTTGCAGGGTATTTACAACATTATAGCTACTTTTTTTGTGTTTGGGAAATCATCAAATGACCCTTCCCACTCTGGGTGGAGCGACTCTTACCAGCTAAATGACCCCTCCTGTTTTGGGTAGAGCGGCTCTTACCAGCTAAATAACCCCTCCCGCTCTTAGTGCAACGGTTTTTACCAACCAAATTACCCCTCTCGCTTTGGGTGAAGCGGCTCTTACCAGACGGTTTTTACCAACCAAATTACCCCTCTCGCTTTGGGTGAAGCGGCTCTTACCAGCTAAATAACCCCTCCCGCTCTGGGTGGAGCGGCTCTTACCAGCCAAATGACCCCCCCCCCGCTCTGGGTAGATTGGCTCTTACCAGCAAACTGACCCCTCCTGCTCTGGCTGGAGCGGCTCTTACCAACCAAATGACCCCTGTCGCTCTTGGTGCGCGGCTCTTACCAGCTAAATAACCCCTCCCGCTCTTGGTGGAGCGTCTCTTACCAGCCAAATGACCCCTCCCGCTCTATGTGGAGCGGCTTTTACCAGCCAAATAACCCCTCTCGCTCTATGTGGAGCGGATCTTACCAGAAAAATGACCCCTCCCGCTCTATGTGGAGCAGCTCTTACCAGCCAAATGACCTCTTCCGCTCTGGGTGGAGCGGAAGGGAGTGTCAGTCTCTTACTGACAAATACCCATCCATGTTCCTTCCTTAGCCTTTTATGTTCCGGAGGTAGCGGTAACCCTTTCGGACAATCCCGCAGATTTTTTTTTGTCAATGGCATCTCGCAGTTCATCCATAGAGTTGTCTACTGCTTAACCGGACTTGACAATCCCGCTGAAACACATTATACTACTTACCCTGTTATCATCGTAGGTGATTCTCTGCGTGCCGTTGCCGTGATGTACATCCCAGTCGAGTATAATGACTCTGCTCAGTCCGTGTTTGTGTATGGCATACTTTGCAGCGGCTGCAGCGTTGTTCAGGAGACAGAAGCCGCTTGGTATCTCTTCGTCGGCGTGGTGGCCGGGTGGTCGGATCACGCAGACTCCGCTACCAACCTCGTTTGTGAGAACTGAGTCTACCATCTGTGGGGATAAAGTTGGTTTTTGAATTATTGGAATTCGAAAGTTAAAGTAATGACAATGTATAGACCGCCAGCACTTTCAGCCAGAATATGAACGTTATTGTTTTGTAATAAAGTTGAAAATCTATCAAAGTTTATAACCCTAGAATTATGTGTGTGTGAACCCAAGTCACGCACCTCTGAGTTTTCTGATTCTTGTGCGTATTGTATAATTATTATCACTTGCCAAAAAATCGGTGAAGGAAAACATCGTGAGGAAACCGCCGAGAGATATTTCTCAACAGCATGTGAAGCTAAGTCAGAGGCCCATGGGCAGCATAAAAACTCTCGACACCACAGACACAAAAGAAAGATGTGATTTTAAAAAAAACACGTTGTATTACTAATCACGATTGTTCTTCTTCTTCTTAGCGTGGTCTTTTTCTTTTCGTGTGGTTAGTGACTAACCTGATGACAGAGTTTTTATGCTGCCCATGGGCCTCTGACTTAGCTTCACATACTGTTGAGAAATATCTCTCAGACATAATGGTTTCCTCACGATGTTTTCCTTCACCGATTTTAAGCAAGTCATAAAGATATTCCTACTGCTCGTCACAGGCCTACTCTCGGTGTGGGCATAATTCACCAAGCGGGCGGCCTAGTGCGGGTTTGTATGCTAATGTACAGTCACGAGCACATCTTATGAAAGATTAGTCTTAGCGTGGTGTCGATGGCAAACTAAATGTACTCGGCCCAGATTTCGGCTACGTGTTTGGCGCCATCACTAGCGTCCATCAGTTCCTGTAACGTGCATACGTTAGTTGTTACCTGTAATACACAGCCGGTGGCCACGGCCGCACTCTCCAGTGAGTCCGGGTGGAAGTACACGGAATCGTAAGCGTTTTTTTGAATGTGCAGGCTTCGTAGATTTGTTGACGCTAGTTCTTTTAGCCTGAGGAACAAAACACGATTACCTTCATTATTTAGATTTTTTAAAATTGATATAACATCACGCCTGTATGCCCCGAAAGGTTAGGCAGAGGTGTACCTATAGTAGAGATAAACTACGATAACATGGCCCGCCCCTCCAAAATCCAAAGCGTTTGAAAGTGTTCGTGAAAGTAATTACAAAGCGCCACCAAGACTCACAACGCATGTTGCTGCCGCCCTGCTACTGAAGACGAATACTTACAACTACATATAAACTCTTTCGTGAGGATGTGACTACAAACGTTTAAACAGAAATTTGGAGGGGCGCGCCATGTTTCGCTAGTTATGAAAGTCTGATTTTCGTTTTCTTCTAGTAGCGGGACTGTCTACCCAGTATGAATGAGAATAAATCTTATACCACTTAAACAAAAATCTACTTTAAACAAGTGAACATTACGTTTGATTTCTAAATAACTGTTACTTCAGAAATACTATTGAAAAAGTCATAAGAAGTTTAAAGTTGTAGCGCAATCTAAACTTTATTCCGTATGGTTAAGGTAAATTTAAAAATAGGAACATTTTTGAAAATTATATTGCGAACGCCGTTTCGATACTATAGGATGATCTTACCTGTTTAAATGCTTCTCAGTATGTACCGCTAATATCTCTTGATCGGTGGCAGTTCTCGCACTCAACTGATGTACTCTGTCCAATAGACCGAAGTCGCGATGTCGTTCGTGTATGCGCAGGATTCGCTCTGGGCATTCCACGTGGCCTCTGCAATTTGCGCTCTAATTTTATACTAGTATGGTTCAATTTGATATGGCAGAATAACATTCGGTTTCTAAAAGGCTAGTCAACACAAACGTAAACTCATGAAACTTGAATCCGGGCTGCTGCTGAGAAATTCCAGATGGAATAACCCAATAACACTTTACCCGACCCGGGTATCGAACTCAGGACCTCATGCTCAGCAGTAGCGCTTGCGATCACTAGACCAACGAGGCAGTCACCAGACCAGAGACAATTTTGTTAATGAATCCCTTAAAAATCAATCAAAACGACTGATTGTAAAATTTGTGGCATGTAATGGGTGCAATGATTAGATGTTGTTACTACGTACATGAATAGCAGTAAATACGGAGTCTTACTTTTTAGTATTTTTTTTGTTTTTATTAGCATTTAATACACCATGAATTTGTTCTCTACCATGAATTAGTTACGATTCAATATCTTTTGTATGTTTAAACAGACTATTATTGGTAAAGAATATAATCTTTAATTTTTATTTCAATGCTGACGACATAAGGTTGCATTTTGTTCAGATGAGCCACGGAGATTATGAAGACGTGTGCATATATCCTTTCAAATTATATTATACTAGCGGCTTCACCCGCGTGGTTGTAGGAAATTATCCCATGGTAACATATAATCAGGAAAAAAAGTATCTATATGCCATTCTAGACTCTGTGTCAAACTTCATCCAGATCCGTTCAGCCGTTCTGGCGTATTTAGTAACAAACATACTCCATACGCATATCAATCCAAACTTTCACATTTATAATATTACTAGCTTCTGCCCGCGGCTTCGCTCGCAAAATATGGCGACAAATTATACACATAAACCTTCCTCTTGAATCACTCTATCTTTAAAAAAAAACCGCATGAAAATCCGTTGCGGCGTTTTAAAGATTTAAGCATACATAGGCATATAGGGACAGAGAAAGCGACTTTGTTTTATACTATGTAGTGATACATAGTAACATAAAAAGTAAGATTAGTAAGATAAGACAGTAAGAAAGTAAGATCGAAACTCACGGTTCGCATATGTTCTTGTGCTTCAACATGGCTTGGTCGTAGATGTAGCCCACTGCGTGCTGCGGTAATGATAGATCAGTCACTGTAAAAACCAACAATTACAAAAATAAAACTTGTAAGTACTAAGCCGTCGTTTGTTTCAGAAAAAATATCATCAGTTCAATTCAATATATTTTATCATCCATAAACCAACATTATCTGCCTAGCCTTTTCCCAATTATGCTGGGGTCGGCTTCCAGTCTAACCGGATGCAGTTGAATACCAGTATTTTACATAGAGCGACTGTGACTGTTAGATAGCCACTTATGAACCATCAGTTTTTATAGACCGTTCCTGAGGTAGATGCGTGGTGCGGGGGAAGTTGACGAATCCGTGAGCTGACGTCACGTCACCCCCCCCCCCCCGCTCCGCGCAGCCTCATTTAATCTTTTGAACACCACAGCATAAACGCCTCGCGTGCCCTCTACGCCAAGCTAGCAATTTGTTTCATGCCATTAAATGCGTACGAGAGCTTCAAGTTTTAAGATATCTATAAAAACACACAAAAGTAATGATTTAATTGTTTATTTCGTGTTGTAGTGTAAAAGTTAGTTAAGTTGTGTAAATGTGGCAATGGCGTTCAAAAGTTTCAGCGATAGAGAGCATGGCCGATAGCGCTATCTTTTTTGCGCAAGGAACGGAATAATGAAAAATCATAATGCTTCATAAGACAGCCCCTAAAATCTAACTGATTACTGTAATTTTTTAAAGGACTTAAATGTTTGGACCATATTTTTTTTGCTTTTACACACACCTAATCTAAGATGGATCAATCTCTCCGCGATCCTCATCTTCGTGTCACTATCCTGCAGCGGGTAACAGTCCCTCGTAGCGTAGGTGTCTGGTCTAGTCTCGTCTCCCTCCCACTTCACAATAACCGTATGCTTCTCTTTCTGTTCATCGCAAACATTCGGCGGCCCACTAGTCGAGTACGTAGGCTGGAAGTTGTAGCAGTTCCAATAGGGCTTCTGTGCGTATATGCAGTTTAGGATTGTGTCTCTTATTCTGTGGACAAAAGAGTTCATTTTTGTAGTACGTCCTCCGTTCAAGAGTTTTATTAAGTACTAGATTCTGCCGGCAATCACTTATGAAAGACGTGAGATACACTAGATACTAAAATAATAGCTACATTATTATAGCCCCGGGCCCCGACTCACCGCGTCACATCGCATCGCCCACCTGCGCTATTACTTCGTATCCAACTGCGCACTTTTATTTTGGCATTCACATATTAGTGATAACGGGTAATATACAGGGTGTAACCGAAAGGATATATACATACAAAAGCATATGCTACAGACCACCAAACTAAATAACTTTTACTATGGGACCACTACGAAATCGCAAAAAAAATCTGCTGTTCTGTACATTTTTGGTCACGTGACTCGTCGAAATGTAAGGAACAGCTGATTTTTCTTTCAGTTACATCCTGTATATAAATTTAACTGTCAATTATTTTTATAGGCGTGGAACGTGTTAGTAGTAATATTAGAAGTTGACATCTGAAGGCAGCCATTTTATGTATTTTTCGAACATCACAAATGCCATACTAACTCGTCACTGGGCTCGGGCACGTGCTCCAGGGCGGGCGGCGCGTGGCCCAGCAGGGTCCTGAGTGTGATGGCGGCGCCCTCTGCCAGCGAGGCGAGGCAGTAGCCGCCCTCCAGCACCACACAGACCCGAGGGCATACAGACATGAGGGAGTGAGTGAGGTGGCCGTACACTGCTGGAGTTAGCTCCATTTCCCCCTACAACATTAGATCATTTTGAAGGTTACATATGAACAAGTATGCTGTGAGAGAGTGTCCTTTTGAGACATTCCCACACTTTATTGCTATTTATTTCATACAAGCTCTTGACCGTGACTTTGTCTGCGATCAAGGATGGAAAGTACCCTTTGTCTGTATCCAGGGCCCAGGCTATTTATCTGTCAAATTTGGCCCAGTTTTTTTTTGTTTTGGTGAAAAAAAATTACAAACAGGTAGACAGACGGATTTACTTTCACATTTACAATATTATTTAGTATTACATAATATGTATGTCGAAGCGTTGACGCATATCAATCAATCTGGATCAACGCCATCTATCTCTCACTAGAGAAACTATGTAGTTAGATTTGACAGCTTACGTTTCGGAACGTCAAGTAATAACTTGGGGATGGTTAGCGTGGAGTAATGGCAACACCGAGCGAATAATCGAGTCAAATGTCGAACCGGAAGTATAATCAGCTATTTGACATTGACAGGTGACGTTGACAGGTAGGTTGGCTAACCTGTAAGTGGGGGGCACAAGTGTGCGGTGACAGTTGAGTAAAGACAGTTTGAATCAGTCCGTCAGGCTGAGTGGACGTTCGTTACTCTGCGCTAAACTTCCCGCGTTCCTTAGTTCTTAATCGAGCCATCATTGATTATTTTGTATTCAGTGCGATTTAGCAAGTAATTAAAAGTGTTAACGAAGGTTTTGTGAGTGTTATTTCCGATGACGCAACCCACTGATAACGAATCCCTTCGTCATGTATAAACTCATGCCTTGCCACATGCGCCTGCGCTCCTTACATATTCTTTTACTATTAATATATAACACACAAGCTGCTCTGCGCGGTCCCACTGCTCGGCTCCTATTGGTCGTAGCGTGATGTTACATATATATTTCCTCGATAAATGGACTATCCAACACAGAGATTTTTTTAATTCGGACCAGTAGTTCCAGAAATTAGCGCGTCCAAACAAACAAACTCTTGAGCTTTATAATCTATATATATAAAAGTCTATATATATAAAAGAAAGTCGGGTTTGTTCCCTCCATTATAACTCGAGATCTGCTGGACCAATTCTTATGGTTTTTGTTTCGTTGGATTTGTGTCCGCCCTGAATAGCAGAATACATTTTTAATTTTTTTTTTTTTTTGGTATGTAGGGTAGGTACGTAGGGTAGGTAGGTAGGTAGGGTAGGTAGGTAGGGTAGGGTAGGTAGGTAGGGTAGGTAGGGTGGGTAGGTAGGGTAGATAGGTAGGGTAGGTAGGTAGGTAGGGTAGGTAGGGTGGGTAGGTAGGGTAGGTAGGGTGGGTAGGGTGGGTAGGTAGGGTAGGTAGGGTAGGTAGCTAGGTAGGTAGGGTAGGTAGGCAGGTAGGTAGGTAGGGTAGGTATCACAGTTAAGACAGGACAACGTCTGTCGGGTCAGCTAGTATTAGTATAGATAACAAAACATAATATGACACCTATATTTCCCGAAGGGTTAAATAGAGGTCCACACAAGTATAATTTAGTATTTTAAAGGTCGGGGCACATCTGGCGAAGCGAAGCGCTGTTGTCACCGCCAAACAAATATCGACCTTATATAAATCGAAATACAGTTGAAAATAAATAAATTTCTAGTAACTCCAAGCGCGATTTAGCGGTAAGAGGCGCGCGCCTCAGATATTCACAACTTTATTTTTAGACACGCAACGTTGATATTTGTTTGGTAGGAACAACTGCGACGCGTTGCGTCTGGGTGATGGAGTATATCAGTATGAATGGTGACAAACAAGCAAGCAGGCCCCAGCAGACTCTTTATGGATTCATGGTAGTGATTGCTACCTAACAATGGAGGCATCTAAGATGTAGTACAACTCAGATTTACAGCTGAAATACCACTTGTACGTGCAAACACCTCTGTTGGTGGTTATGATGTCACAATGATACATCATCATTCTCCTGCCCTGATCCCAATTTATTTGTGCTCGGCGCAACATGTCTTTTTCTTCCATACTTCTCTATTAGTCGTCATCTCGGTAGTCTCTCCCTTCCTAACCATATCATCTTTCACACAATTCATCCATCGTTTCTTCGGTCTCCCTCTACTTGTATAGCCATCCACATTCATGCTCACAACCTTTCTGACAACATTTTCCTCATTCATGTTTTTTTTTTTGTAAGTGGGTTTTCAACAATCACTTTCGTTTTCACGCACATCATTAAAATTTTTGAAACAAGATGAGGTCGACGTTTGCTATCTGACTACTCTGAGAATAAAGGTCGAAATAAACTCAGAGGTCACAGTCTCTTTTAAAGTCTAGACATAATCTTGGTCAGATATCATCTCAAGACCGGTTGGTGTCTGAAATGGCCTTTTATGGAATGATATGCTATGAAGTCCGTTTGTAAAGCCCCAAAGTTGTTGAGCTGTAGGCTGGACAGTGTCCCGCAAAATCCAATGTTCCAGGACAATAGCGCAACTGCCTTTTTTAATGAATGATGAGAACAAGACAAAACAGGAGGCGCTTTTTTTGTCGGCGCTTATATTCTTTGAAAAGCGCCTATAAAAAAGGCGCCCCAGTTTTTTTTTGTTGACCGAAATCCGAAGTAAGTTATGTTACGAAGACACATCGAACAGACGGACAAACACGTTATTTCTGATTAGTTCATTTCCAACCTTTTCATCTCCCATTGCCGAGTCGAACCCAGCCGACACGATAACGAGTTCAGGGGCGAACTGAAAGAGACAGAGACATACATACGGTAAAGTTAGAAAGAGACGGGTGTATGTACCTCAGGACAGCCGTACGCCGCGTCGTAGCCGGCCGATATTATGATGAGCTCCGGCTGGTACTGTTCGAAACAAAAATTATTTATGAGGGACGTATTTTTATTTTATAGGATTCTATCTACCAATGTGCTGTACATTGGCATCTTTTGCAATACTGAACAACGCAAGAGTAAGTAAATCAATATTTAAGTGGCTGAAAAAAAATTGTCCACCGTCACGTCAGCAAGAACGAGATGACGGTGCCAAAGTAGCGAAAAATATATTTATGGCGGCGTGTCCACCGCACACTACCACCGTCACGTTCGGTTCATTATAATCTCGCTTGTCATTGACGTTTTGCGGTGAACAAACAATGTAGGTAAATATGAATCGTAGAACTTTAGGACGAGACTTATGAGTGAAGAAGACTGCGTTATTTTGTATAACGCCGTCTTTTTCTAAATTGTTAATTGTTTACAAACGGCTATCAACAGTATGGCAAGTATTGTCTTCGAATAGTCATTAAATAACTTTTTTTATGAAGTACACAAAAACCAAATAAGTAGTACAATTTAGTATAAAAGATAATAAATAAAAAGATAATAATAAAGAATAAGTAGTACAATATAAAACTGTGACGCGGTTTAAGTTGATCTTTTGGCTTTTAGACGTGCCTTAGAAGCCAAGCAATTCATTGCAAGCCACAAGCGCACAATATGTGGTTTTCACGTCATTGACATAGGGTTTAAAACGTTTCAAATTCACATGCGCTAAAATTATTCACAAAAATATATTATACTAGCATCTACCTGCGGCTTCCCCCGCATGGATGTCGAAAATTATCCCATGCGAACGTACTACCGTGATAAAAGTATCCTATGTGTTAATCCAGGTTATAATCTAACTCTGTGCCAAATTTCATCCAGGTTTCGTTCAGTAGTTTTTGCGAGAAGAAGTAACAAACACATACACACACACACACAAACTTTCGCTTTTATAATATCACTGTGATTATTTCTGTTTGTCTAGGTTCCACTTACTTCCAAAGCCATAGGAATCAACAACTGATGCCATATTGCCAGATAGTCCCCGTCCGTCATGCCTGTTTTGTTCAGAGGCACATTGAAGTTGTACCCTTTCCCTCGGCCTGCGCCGACGTAATGGAAGTTGGACTGGCGCAGGTTGGGCCAGAACGCGCCATGCTCGTAGCGGTGTATTGAGAAGTATACTACCCTGGAATGTTTGTACTCAAAGTCAAAGTCAAAAGTCAAATCATTTATTACAAACTACCTGTAGCCAGCGGCTTAGCCCGCGTGTAGGAAATTATCCTACAGGAACCTGACATTTTTCCGGGATAAAAAGTACCTTATATGCTATTCCACACTATAATCTATCTTTGTGCCAAGTTTCATCCAGATCCGTTAAGTAGTTTTTAAGTTTATTCGTTACAAACATACATACAAATCTTTCCTCTTTATAATATTAGTATAGATAGGCACAAGAAAGACATTTTTGAACGTCAAAATGAACAAGAAATAGAATTGATTCTAGTTGCCCCTTCCAAAAGGTAGTTTCGTATGGAGAAGAATGGGCAAGAAACTCCACCGTTACTCCATCGATATCTCAAGAACTACTAATGCCATTAACTTGAAATTTGGAATAGTTTTAGATGACGTTTGCCTAACTATTTTGCAAATACGAAAGATTATTTTTTTGCAACAGTGACCGAAAGGCGTTCTTTTAAATTTTAAGTCGGGCTACTAGGGCATGTAGGGTATCATATTATTATGAAAGAACGCTGTTTGCACATTCTCAAACATTCAGTTTTAAATTTTTGACAAAAAATTAAAAAAAAATACAGTTTTCATCATCATCTGTCAACAACAATTGTCAAAATAAGTTTGACAGTCTGTGAGCTAATTCTTGCGTTGATTATTCTTTCACAAACTAGGTTAGTATAGTGCACTTTGAGAGGCTTTCGTCCGGCAGCTTTATTTATTTATATAAATTGTTCCTTAAGAAACCTAACTACACTTATTGAAATGAGAATGTAGGTATAATTTAAAGAATACTAACCTAGGGTCGTTGTAAAACATTTGTTGTGTGGCTTGTCCGTGATGTACATCCCAGTCCACTATTAGTATCCTGTAAAAAAAAAACACATTTTTAATCAAGAAATCTCTACATAGTATAAAACGAAGCCACTTCCCGCTGTCTGTCCCTCTGTACGTTATAATCTTTAAAACTACGCAACGATTTTGACGCGGGTTTCATCAATGAGTGATTCAAGGAAGGTATATACGTGTAGTATATCTAGCTTTCATCCGCGGTTCCCCTTTCATCAAGTTACCCCAATCCGTCAAATTTTGTGGATAGTTTTCCAACGTTATTACAAAAGCATAAGGTTCATTTCAAATGTGGCAAAATTTACAGTTTGGGATAGCTTGTGTGAAGTGATTTTATTGGTGGATTTTTTCCCCGCACACCGCCTAGCTACTCCGTACATCTCTGGAGGATACGCAGGCTAAGTCATCACCTACCCAGCCTTTTCCCAACTATGTTGGGGTCGGCTTCCAGTCTAACCGGATGCAGCTGAATACCAGAATTTAACATGGAGCGACTGCCTATCTGACCTCCACAACCCAGTAACTGGGCAATACGATACCCCTTGGTAAGACTGGCTGTCAGATTTTCGGGCTTCTGACGGCCCGTAACGACTGTCAAAGATGCACAAATGACAGCCGGGACCAACGGCTTAACGTGCTTTCCGAGTCACGGAGGAGTCTCGGTATGTAAAGATGGTCACCCATCCACGGCTAACCCCGGCAAGCGTAGCTTAATCTGGTGGATCGACCTGTGCGGCTGTTAGTACTTAGCCACGAGCTCCACGCAGGCTAAGTATTACCTGTTAACTCCCCGCTGGTCGATGGCATGTCTGGCGGCGACCGCGACGTTGTTGTAGAAGCAGTAGCCGCAGGGCTCCGCGTGCATGGCGTGGTGGCCGGGCGGCCGCACCAGGGCCGCGCCGTTGTGCACCTGGCCGGACACTATGCGGTCCACCAGGTCTATGGTAGAGCCTGCTGCTAATAGAGCTAGTTCGTGTGTCGTCTGAGAAAGACATTGATGTTGAAAATGGAGGTGTTTTAGAAATGTTTTACAAAAAAAAAATCGTCGGTCGGTGAATCCTAAACATTTAGATTGGTCTAAGAGGCCTCTGCGAGTTGGCTTCGGCTTCTCGTACGCTTTCCAAAGGTAAGGGACCTCAGGATCCAGAGATGTGTCAAAAACAAAAAAAAACATAATTTATTTCTTTCTTTTGACTTCACATTAATACTTATAAGACACGGAAGCACAGCAAACAGCATGTCGAAGTCCGCATAATACGCTATTGACATAGAGTTGCAGACACCAGCCCGTATTACCTAGGAACTCTTCAGCCAGTCAATCAACTTGCCTCGCCTTTTCCCACTATGTTGGGTCGGCTTCCAGTCTAAACGGATGGAGCTGAGTACTAGCATTTTACATGGAGCGACTGTCTATCTGACCTCTGACCAGTTACTGGCTTATACGATACAAGGGGTATCATAAGTAAAGATGGTCACCTATCCACGGGCCAATCCCGGCAAGCGTAGCTTGACCTGATGGATCGAGCTTTGCGGATATTATTACTTGGCCACGAGCTCCTCATCCGCCAATACCCGATAATGAAGAAGAAATATTTCCTACTCACGGGATGTATGTAGACCGCGTCATACTTTGCAGATATCTCCTCCAAATACTCCAGATTATCGTTCTGATGCGTCTTCTCCATCATGTCGTAAACAGACGGACAGTGTAAAACACACAACTCCTCCTTAGTCGCCGCTCTAGGTGGGTACAGTTTGCATTGATCTATTAGATTTAATTCATGGCACCTGAAATTAAAGAGGATAAAAATAGGAATAGGAAAACGACTGAAATTGCACGGTGTATACGATCGAAAACTATAAATGCCTCATGCTCGAAAATAGTTATTTATCTATGGGCTTGTGTCGCCTGACATAAATAAATAAATACTAAAAAGTCTACTCCACTATTTCAACTCTAAAGCTTTATTAAGCAAACAAATGTGTCATTCAAAGTCAAAGTCAAATCATTTATTTCAAATAGGCACAAGAAAGGCACTTTTGAACGTCAAAAATGAACAAGAAATAGAATTGATTCTAGTCGCCCCTTCCAAAAGGTAGTTTCGTGTGGAGAAGAATGGGCAAGAAACTCCACGGTTACTCTTTTAAAATGTTGTACAATGTTTTGAATACATAAAATTATAACATTATATGTGAAGACGATGCACCCAGAATAAAAACAATACACCACAAAAGGTGAAAAAAAAAACAAATGTAGCAATGGCAGGTAAACTTAATTATGTCATAAGTAGGTGCTCACATATTTACAAACATTCTAAAAGTTAATAATAATAAATTAATCAATGTGTGAGAAGTTATTCCATTCACCTCTCTATAACGCTAGTCAGTCGCTCCGGACACTCGGGGTACTGGTCGTCCCACAGACACCGGTGCTCCGCCATGCGAGGCTCCGTCACCAGCCCTGTCTCCCCCTTCACCTTCGTCTTTGAATCCATTGCCTACAAAATTGCAATCATAATGTAATTTTTAACCGACTTCTAAAAAAGGAGGAGGTTCTCAATTCGACTGTATATAAATGTTTTTTTTTAATGTTTGTTCGCGCTAACTCCGTTGCTTGCCAACCGAATTGAAAAATTCTTTTTTTGTTGGAAAGGGTATACTTCCCAAATGGTCTCATAAAAAAATCGAAATCGGACAAGCGGTTTTTGAAAAATCAACAAAAATCTAAAAAAAATCCTACATAATATATGTGGACGATGTTCTAATAAGTTCCTGTCACTGTAATTTACCAGGTAGTGGTATTAAAATAATTTTGATTTCAGAAGTCGGTGTCTTCGGTTTTTTTAAATTAAAATACAAAACCGAAGACACCGACTTCTTTTCAAAATTATTTTTACTTTGTAGTGTTTTTTTTGGAAGTCGGTTTTATTTTTTGTAAAAAAGTTTTAATTTTTCACTTTTTAGTTGTGGTACCTACACACCCCCCCCCCCCCACCCCCCAATTTTTTTTTATTAACCTTTTGACCCAGTCCGCCCGTCGGATTAATACGACAAATGTGTTCGGGCACGTTCCGCCCGAGTCGTGTTTATACGACTCAATAAAAAAATATCAATTGCCGTGCCCCCAGCACCCAGCTCAAAAATCGACGAATAAATATCTCCGACGAATAGGGTCTTGCAATGACGTAAAAACCCAAAACCGAACATAAATTCTCAGTCGTATAAACGCGCCTCAGGCGACACGGGGCCGAAAACATTTGTCGTATTCATCCGATTGGGGCGGTTAACATTTTTTTACGATTTTTTTTTTTAAATTAAAAAAAAGAACATGTACAATAAAATAATACTAAGCGTCAAGAGGCGTTAATTATTGTTTCAAGGTTACGCACACTGACACCAATTGAGGAAGTACTCCTGGATATGGCGCGAATAGTATGGAGGTTCCTCTCTCAGGAGCCCTGACCACCCGGTAGCCATAACCATATATTTTTATATTTTTTGTATTTTTTTATAAAAATATTTTAAATTGTACTTATTGAAAAAATACAAAAAAACAGATTGTAAAAAAAAAGTGTAGTGTAGTGATACCTTAATATTTATTAAAAACAGAAGTGTCTCCCTGTCTGAGTCTGTCTTCGAGAAAAAGTTCGAGTAATCTTAATGTCAATTGCGTGAGTTTCCTATTAATTCCTCTTTGGCTAGGTTTTAGTTTATTTAGACCTCCACTAAAGCAGAGCAAGGCTATCTGTATATAATTATAATTAAACACAATCTCCAAAAATCACCTCACTTTTCCTGTTGTCTGGAGTTAAATGAGCCACTTCGCAATAAGCAATTAAATTGTAATCTAAATTACATAGTAAAGCAAGCTAACAGCCATAAACGTGTTCATCATATAATTAAGTGCCATAAACTCGACGCGTGCAACCATTGTCAATGTTATATTAGTGATGTGCGAAGATACGGATCCGGATCCGGATCTTAAATTTCTTACTGAATCGGTGTCAGTTCGCGTCACCTCTAAACTATATTTGACTCCTCTTGACGCTTAATATTTGATTTTTAGTTATAAAAAATAATTGGATTGAAATTTTATAGTATTTTATTGATACTTAATCACCTATATATAGAATTGAATCTATGTATTAAAATAATAAGGTAAAAGATCCGTCAAAAATGTAACGGATAAGGGTACGAATCTTATCTTAGGATACGGATCTTTTTTCACCCGCTCATATCCGGATATCCGTAACATCACTAGTTATTATTAGGTACTATTCTAGTTATTTAATATTATACAGTCCGTTAAAAGACTAGTTTGTAACGTTAAGGGAGTGCACAGGTTAGCCCATAAAATTAAAAGTTGCATACTTTTTTTGAAATTTGCAATTTAATTTCAGGTTATATGTTGATCAAAATATGAGTCGTGGCCGTAGCAAGTACGTAATAACAGAATTATAATCATTCAAGAACAGAAGTTGTTTATATAAACGAACTTAATTGAAATCCAAGAGGTTTTCAGTTTACAAAGAGCTCCTGCTATATCCCAACATCATCCTGCGCTGTGTGGCGAGCAGACTCGATTGTCTATAATTATGTGAGTCGCTGCAGCAAGCTGTCCTCATCTGTGATATGCGTGTGGCAGTGACTCACATGTTTTCATGGTTTTAGGTTTAATGATTAGAAAGGGAATACTAACATAGGAATAAGGAAAATTGTTACTAACACAATGAGTTATGTTACTTGGATTATAGAGAAATATATATTATATATAGTATATTAATTGGACATAGCAGATCACTAGGTAACGACACAGCTGACGAGCTAGCGAGGAGAGCCTCCAGCGCGTCAGCCTGCGGACCAGAACCCATCATATCATTCCCTTTAACCAGCTACGCAGATGGCTGCAAGAAATCACCCACACACAAGCGGAGAGCTGGTGGACCACGTCACCGGGCTGCAGGCAATCCAGGGAGGCTATGCCATCCCTGGACAAAGGGTTAACCAGACGTTTACTCCGCCTGGACAGAACCGGCCTGCGCCTGATGACGGGGACCATCACGGGACACTGCTCACTATACAAACACTTCCACACAATAGACATAACGGATAGTCCTCTGTGTAGGGCCTGCATGGAGGCTGAGAAAACCGTCACGCACGTACTCTATGAGTGCACAGGCGTCACACAGATTAGGACACAAACTATTGGAACACCTAAATCTTTTACAGATATATTACACAGACCAGGAGACGTCATCAACTTTTGGAAGGAGGTGGGCTGGCTGGAATAACCGCCATAGGCCGCCATGGCCCACGCACAATGGTCCGCCAAGGACTGAGTGCGGAAACCAAAGCCCCAAGAAGAAGAAGAGGAAGATGGGAATACTAACATAGGAATAAGGAAAATTGTTACTAACACAATGAGTCTTATGTTACTTGCATTATAGAGAAATATATATGTATATTAATTGGACATAGCGGATCACTAGGTAACGACGCAGCTGACGAGCTAGCGAGGAGAGCCTCCAGCGCGTCAGCCTGCGGACCGGAACCCATCATACCCATTCCCTTTAACCAGCTACGCAGATGGCTGCAGGAGATTTCCTGGGTGATTACCCACACACAAGCGGAGAGCTGGTGGACCACGTCACCGGGCTGCAGGCAATCCAGGGAGGCTATGCCATCCCTGGATAAAGGGTTAACCAGACGTTTATTCCGCCTGGACAGAACCGGCCTGCGCCTGATGACTGGGACCATCACGGGACACTGCTCACTATACAAACACTTCCCCACAATAGACATAACGGATAGTCCTCTGTGCAGGGCCTGCATGGAGGCTGAGGAAACCGTCACGCACGTACTCTATGAGTGCACAGGCGTCACACAGATGAGGACACAGACCCTCGGAACACCCAGATCTTTCATAGATTTACTACACAGGCGAGGAGACGTGATCAACTTCTGGAGGGAGGTGGGCTGGCTGGAATAACCGCCAAAGGCCGCCATGGCCCACGCACAATGGTCCGCCTAAGGACTGAGTGAAGAAACCAAAACCTCAAGATAGATAGATAGATGTATATTAATTTATCTGTTTGTAATACTTACAATTTGATAATGATCCTTTAGTTCTATATGGAAACCGTGCTTCTTCTTCTGCTGTGCTTTCCGCTTTGCAGCAACCACTAATGCAGATGGCTGCAACACACGTATATTATATTGAAACATGTTGCATCAATTTACCAATTTTTTTTTCGGAATCACGAATTATACTGATCAATATAGCTTATAAAATAAATTTATTTTGTAAAATAAAAAAAATTCAGAATAGATCATAAAAACTTATTAAATAATATTATGTTTTGAAGTTCATTCATAGGCACTTCAGAAGTCATAGACAAAACTGACAGGAATACATTTTTAAACTCTGGTAGAAGACAATAAACACAAAATGTTGTTATCAACCAGCGTAATTTAAAAATACTAAAAAGGTTTTAACTCCAAAATTTATAAATTGAGTGAAAACTTCATATATTCCTAAATTACTAGGTGTAACATACAGTTTGCAGGTGTCAATCAATCTGCCTAGCCTTTTCCCAACTATGTTGATGCAGCTGAATACCAGTATTTTACATGGAGCAACTGCCTATCTGACCTTCACAACCCAGTCACTAACTGGGTAATACGAAACCCCTTGGCAAGATGCTGTTAGTTTGCAGGTGTATTCTTTACCAATCCTTTAAGCACTATAAAGATTTTGATTTTAAAGTTCAGGTTGGTTCATCATCACTATCATCAACCTATAGCAGTGCACGGCTGAACATAGACCTCTCCAAGATTGGTTAGGTTGGGTTATTCTATCTGGTATTTCTCAGTAGGAGATACTTCAGAGCCCAGATTTGTGCCTGGATGGCAATAGGCTTGCCACCTATTACTTGGGACTTATAACTTAACTGACGAAATGTAGGTGTACTATATGTATGTGCAGCCCTGCCTAAGATATTGTACACATGTGCCTAAAATATATGCTTGATATTATAGTATCATTATTATATTACTAAAGACAAGTATTGTGATAATATCTATTTATCAATAGTTTTACACACAATATAATAATAAAGTAAGCAGGCAGACTCACATTATTTAGTTCACTTAAATTAAATTAAAAACTGTTTAAATAAATTTTAGAATATTCAACTAATTCTCACTAATTGTTACTAGACTGCATGGTATGTAATGATTAACATGTTAGACGCATAGTATAAGATAGTGTACTCTTGTATCGCCATAAAGATAACACAGTGGTATCTTTACAACTGAAGATATGTTTATATATTATGGATATATTTCATTATCTTTTGCAAATAGCTGAGATTTACAAAGTGCTGATAGTTCTGCAGTTAGAGTGAAGTGTCCCAGGTTCAATATCTGTTTCATTAGTGTTTTAATAATATTTTAATTTACTTCCTTCCCTTTATAATGTATGAAATATTATCTATTTTTGTATGATAGAATTTATTCAAGACAGATATTATACTTTTACAGAGAGGATTCTACAAAACATACAATCTTAATCTTTGTTAGAACACAACCAGTCATTTAAAATTCATTCATTTATTGAATGGCCATGGAGAAATCAGTACCAATCAATAAGGCATTTATAGCTGTAGGCTGTGACAGTATTTGTGCTATAAAATGCCTTGTCACGGCCCTATGTGTAGGCGGCACCGCACTACTTAGCTAATTTATTACCTTAGCCCCGGCGGACATTGCGCGAGTCTGGATCTTGGCCTTGCGAGCACCATTTCTGGTCACAATACTAGAAGCTGGCGGAGTCACTCTTTTACTCTCTCCAGATGAAGGGCGCGGCTGCGGCGGCGGTGGGGTTGACTAAAACATATCATATCGAAATCATATACCAAATTTCCACACGATCGATAGCGCGCCAAGTCTAAATATACTCAAAGTAAGTTTTTAACCTCACCATAATGACAAGAAAACAAGTTACTGGTACGTGAATGTTCACAAAAAATTTCAGTGTCACGGAAAGTATGCGCAAATTATTTGATCATTGTTAGTTGCAGTGAGTAGCAATCAAAACAATACACATTTCATTGCAATCGGTTGCCATAAAAATCACTGTGCCAACCAGTGTGACTTGAATTTGCATATGACTTTGACAGTTCGCACAGATGACAGATTTTTTTACGGCACACCATTCTTAGCGTAGTCGTAATCTAGGTAATTAATCGACTAATTTTTTATTTAGTTGTAAGTAGCTGTTTTCACATCCAATCATTTTGCATTACCTTAGAGCATTTAACCTATGGAGATGGCAAGTGGCGAATCAACGAACAACTTTTTCTGCCACTTTTTGCGGGGGGCGAAGAAAACACATACAGCACACTTCTTAAATTTGACAACCACACACAGAGACATGCTTCCTATTGCTACAAACGCTCACTAAGAAATTATAGATACACAGTGAAAAAACACAAACACATTGACAAATTTATGCGTATCTATGCAATTGTCCTACGACAACAAACACAAACTACTAGTGTTGAGGCACAAGGAATGAGTGGTATTACATTTCATGAATTAACGAATAAAAAGTTCTGTTTTCTTTTCTTGGAAAAAATACGTTTAATGATTAGTACCTGCGAAACTACGTAGGTAGCCGCCAGTAATCACAAAACAATTTATAGTGCTATTGAAAAAGAACGATTGTATTTATTTTTATAGTATTTTTTTTTCTTATTTCTCAATAATATTATATTGATTGCATATCATTCTGCATTTAGAGTCGGCAATTCGGAATTCATACCCCATTCTTTAAAACGGGCTTTCATTTATATACACGTGTCAAAAATTTAGAAAAGGGACAATATCAATACATAGTATAAAACAAAGTCGCTTTCTCTGTCCCTGTATCCCTATGTATGCTTAAATCTTTAAAACTACGCAACGGATTTTGATGCGGGTTTTTGTAATAGATAGAGTGGTTCAAGAGGAAGGTTTATGTGTATAATTTGTCGGCACATTTTGTGGGCGAAGCCACGTGCGGAAGCTAGTAAATAATAGAATAAGACAATCAATCAGATGTACTTTTATTATTTTGTTATGAATGACAGTTTTACACGTCGGTTTTATTGTTTTGCAGTCCGGTGTTGCAAAGCTAAATGATGTCAAAGTTAAAGTCACATCATTTATGTCAAATAGGCACAAGAAAGGCACTTTTGAACGTGCTCACATATTTACAAACATTCTAAAAGTTAATAATAATAAATCAATCAATGTGAGAGGTAAAGTTATTCCAAAATGTTAAAATATGTAGTATGGTACAACATTATAAATTATTTATTACCTAATTTATTAAGCAACCAGTTTGATTTTGTCTGGACGCTAGATTGTCCTGTGGAGCAGGACCAGTCAGTATGTTTCCAAGCATCCTTATCCTTTATATATAATCCTCTAATTTGTTATAAGCTTGTTTACAAAGTATACTTTTAATATGAGTTTAAAATTTTCTGTCATTTAATTGCAATACAATTCTGTTATTTTGTTTTTCCGTGTGTACTTCACGTAGTAATATTTGTTGATATTTAGTACCATTTTGTTATCGTTACACCATCGACTTAACGCGTCGATATCGCTTTGAAGAAGTTCAGTATCGTCACTAGACTCGAAACTCTAGAGAATTTGAGATCGTCCGCGTATGTACAGACGCCAGCACATCAAGCTATCCCTAACTGTCAAATTTTCTCAATTAAAAATGAACATTATGTCTTTGCAATAAAGTTGAAATACCATCAAAGAAATTTGACAGATTGTGGTAACTTGATGTGCTGGCCTCTGTACATATTACATTCCGAATATTTGAGGCAGTGCTGGCGATTGTACTACGTTTTTTTAACAGCGTACCTACGCGGTCCGCGGTGGATTATTAGATTTCGACGTCATATTTAGCTATCTATTATAATTATTGTTTCTTTTTCAAATTGCATGAGCTACAAAAACTCACTACGTAACGAACAAACTATTATTCTTTTATTATCCTAAACATACAATGAAAATAATTTAAATCGACTTCCAAAGAACTTTTATAGTTTTTTTTTTATTTCAAGCTGACTTGTCCAGATACATACACAAAAAACTGGTTACTGAACCTATTGACTGAAAAATCATTTAATTGGCAAATCATTCATTCACGTTGTCCCAGCACTATGCAAATCCTACCCCTGTACTACTTTAGCGCTACTTACGTACCAATGTATTTTTTCTATCGTTACGTCTATAACGATTACTTCGACATTGTACGTAATTAAAA
Organism: Hyppa rectilinea; assembly: GCA_951799385.1. Lineage (NCBI taxonomy): Eukaryota > Metazoa > Arthropoda > Insecta > Lepidoptera > Noctuidae > Hyppa > Hyppa rectilinea. Next base: position 18,221,284 of record OX637301.1, on the reverse strand, counting down.
ATATTTTAATGTATAATTTATATTTACAAGTGATAGGAAACACCATGGGTTCGAAAATTTGAAGCGGCAGATCGCTTTTTGCACGAGGATACTGCACAATTAACCATTTCTTAGGAGGACTTCCTTGCGACACAATACGATACATAATGGCGGCGGTTGGCGAATGAACTAGTTTTATAGAACGTGTATGGCCGTATGACCAATCGGTCATGGCAGAGGGGTACGCTTAGCTATGCCATCTCCATAGGTTAAATGCTCTAAGTGCATTACAGTTGTGGTGATCCCTGAGCCTCTATACCTCGTTAGACATAGATAATGGACGAATCCGACTGAGCATAGAAAGCTTAGAGCATTTAACCTATGGAGATGGCATAGCTAAGCGTACCCCTCTGCCATGACCGATTGGTCATACGGCCATACACGTTCTATAAAACTAGTTCATTTGCCAACCGCCGCCATTGGTGGAAGAGGCCCAGGGCACGACGCTCATGGCGGCGGCCAACGGACCCTCCATCAAAGAGAAGGCCACCTCCTCGAGGCGGAGGAACAAAAGGCGCGGGGGTAAAGGCAGAAGGAGGAAAACCGCCCCCCCCCGCCCCCCAGGCGACCACCAACGTGGGAGCTACCCCGGAGGCCGACCCTGCCTTAACAAGGGCGCAGGTTGTAAAGAAGCCCCCACCATCCACAACAACAACAACAACAACAACCTCAACAGCAGCTGCGGCCGCTAGCGCCGGTGCAGCGCCGCGGCAGGGACGCGAACTAACGCGCCCCAACACCGCACAGAAAAGCGGCGCCACCGGCGCGCGGCCAAACAAGACACCAAACAAAGAATTCACAACCTGCGCCATCAATCTTTTGATGGACCTTATCAAGGCAATAAGGCAGGGTCACGACGTTGAGACCGTCATCCTTGACGGCCTGGCCAACCTGCTCACCCTTTACAATGGCTAGGTCGTTAAGGATACTACACTGGAATGCCCGCGGCCTTCGGGATAAGGTCGCCCCACTCCGCCACCTCCTTAGGGAACAAAATATCGACGTGGCGCTAATAAGCGAGACTTTCCTGGGCCCCGAGGACAAGGTCCGTTTCCCAGGTTATCTCGCTTACAGGAAGGACGAACGGTCGGCTCACAACATCAGATACCGTGGCCTGGTAGTACTTGTGAAGCGAAGAGTCGTCCATCAAGAAATCCCCCCGCCGTCGCTCAGCACACTGTACGCGCTGGGTGTCCAGCTGCACATTGCCGGCGAGGACATAGATATCTACGCGTGCTACAAACCGCCCGCGGCTCGCTTAGACATGCTTGAGCTGCGGGCCCTCTTGTACCGCACGCAGCACGCTGCCTTCCTCGCCGGTGACTTCAATTGTAAGCACCCAGCGTGGAATTCCACATTAACGAACACCGAGGGGAGACGGCTCTTCGCTGACGCGGAGTCCCTCGGATATACGGTGTCCGGTCCAGATACACCCACCCACTACCCTGAAGCCAGGAGTCACTTGCCGGACGTACTGGACATCGTAGTTCACCGGGGGCTACAATGCCAGGTCACCCAACAAGTGATAGACGACGAGTTACAATCGGACCATCAGCCTGTACTCGTCGTCCTATCGGAGATGCCGACCAGGCTGAAGCCACCAGCGCCACGTCGCACCACGGACTGGACAGCATTCCAGGAGGAAGTGGAGACCACCACGCCGACTCGGCCCATCGTCACCTCCGCGGACGTGGACAAGACGGCAGAGGAGGTCACTGCTTGCATTCAAAGCGCCTTGCAAGCGGCGACTACGACGTCGCCGGAGGGGAGAGTGCTATTGCCGCCCCTGCCGGCGCATATCAGATCGATGATCGCCGTCAAGAGGCGCCTACGCAAGCAGTGGCAGTTCACACGCTGCCCCACCATGAAGAGGCAGCTTAACCGTCTCGCGGAGAAGGTGAAGGCCGAGCTCAAGGCGCTCACCGCCGCGGGCTGGGAGGACTGCATCGACGCTGTAGCGGACAGCTGGCCGGCAATGTATAAACTTTGCCGCCAGCTAACGAATACCCCAGCCCCGGTGCGCCCTCTACTGAACACCGACGGGGCTCTTAGGTACACGGCGGAGGACCGGGCGGAGGTCTTTGCCGAACACCTGGAGCGTCAGTTCCAACCGAACCCGACTGGCGACCACGTGCACGTCGCAGCAGTCGAGCAACACCTTGGGGACTACTTCGGCCCGACGATAGCTCCCGAGGAAGATCCCATCTTCTTCCCGCCCGGCGCGGTGAGACGCGCCATCCTACGAACGAAGCCCAGGAAGGCCCCAGGTGCAGACGGTATCACCAACACAGCGCTGCGCCACCTGCCGTACCGTATGGTAGCGGCGCTGGCGCGCCTGTTCACGGGGATACTGCGCACCGGGACCTTTCCCGCATCGTGGAAGGAGGGGCGCGTCATCATGCTGCCCAAGGCGGGGAAGAACATTCTGAAGCCGGAGAGCTATCGTCCCATCACCCTGCTGCCTACCATCTCCAAGGTGTTCGAGACGCTCCTGCTGCGACATCTAACACCGCACATCGAACCGAGACCGGAGCAGTTCGGGTTTCGGGCGGAGCATAGCACGACGCTCCAACTGTCGAGGGTACTGCACCTACTCGCAGCCGCGAGGAACAGGAAGGAGTACGGGGTTGCAGTATTCCTCGACATGGAAAAGGCCTTCGACCGTGTGTGGCACGACGGCCTTGTATACAAACTGGCCACCTCGGACGCGCCCCGTCGCGTTGTCAAGGTGGTCTCCAGCTTTCTCTCCCACAGGACCTTCAGGGTGGTGGTCGACGGGGCGCTGTCAGGCGCGCGCCCGGTGCTAGCGGGCGTGCCCCAGGGCAGCTGCATATCGCCGGCGTGTTACTCACGTTACACCGACGACATACCCGCCACAGACGACGTGACGCTCGCGCTGTACGCCGACGACGCCGCGTACATAACAACATCCATGAACGCGAAGTACGCGGCCGTCAAGATGCAGCGCGCGCTCGACCTCCTCCCCGAGTGGCTGGCTAAGTGGCGGCTATCGGTTAACGTGGGTAAGACGCAGGCGATCGTCACAGGACATTCGCCCCTCCCACCACCTCTGAAACTACAAGGAGCCGACGTCGCGTGGTCACCCCGGGCCAAGTACCTGGGGGTCACCATCGACCGTCGACTCTCGATGGGGACACACGCCCGCAAGGTCGCCGCGCAGGGCAGGGCCGCCCGCAACCGGCTCAAACCAGTGCTCTCGTCCCGCCTCCCGGCGCGCGTCATGTTGGGTGTGTACAAGCTGTACATTCGCCCAATCTTGACGTACGCCGCCCCCGCTTGGTACGCCCTCACGAGCGAGTCGAGCAAGAAGATTCTCCGCGCGCAGCAAAACCTCGCGCTGCGGTCCGTCGTGGACGCTCCTCGCTGCGTGAGGAATGACGTCATCCGGCGGGACCTCGGGATTGAGAGCCTGGATGAGTTTGTGCGGCGCCTCGCGAAGGGGATGTTCGCGCGGGCCGACGCATCTGATTGGCCACACATCAAGCAGATTGCGCCCTGGCACACGCGCCCCCCTGACGCGAGACCCCTGCCCCGCGACCTGGTAGCGGACGACGCCCCCATCGCACCGGATTGACGCCTCGAGTAAGCCGCACCCAGGTTACACGCGGCTTACTCGACACATAAGATACTCCACACAGATCAGCATACATCTGTCGCGCAGCGTGTTCTAAGTTAATATAGGCACGTTGCGTAGCACAACAGACAACCACTATCCATACAGTCGCCTAAACTCACGTGCGGACCTCGGTCCGCACTGACATGAGCGGTGTTACACAGTACAATACCGCTCACACATACAACAGCTCTTTAGCCCGGGTCGCGATCGGCTAGCTCTGAGAACGGGACGGGCGGGAGTTATACACCCATATAACTGTAGGCGCGTCGAGTCGGCATTCTCGTCGCAGGTCGTACCCCGCCGGGCCTCCCCCAGGTAACTGGGGGTCTCACCTGGCGGGTACCGACCGCCGAGATGTCGTGAAGATAGCGGCGTTGTGAATCAACGCCGCGGCGCTCCTACAGTTTTACTCATAGCAATAACACACAAGAGTGCGCGTAACTCACGCGCACTCGCTAGGCTTTGGGAGCAAATGTTCCCATACAAATCGAAGGGCCCGTAGTAGCGGGCCACTGTATGGCTGCCGTGAGGCAAGGGGCAAAGCCCCATCCCACTTGCCACGCCCCCTTACGGGGACGTTGCGACTGCTCCAGTCCGCCGCCATTATGTATCGTATTGTGTCGCAAGGAAGTCCTCCTAAGAAATGGATAATTGTGCAGTATCCTCGTGCAAAAAGCGATCTGCCAATTCAAATTTTCGAAACCATGGTGTTTCCTATCACTTGTAAATATAAATTATACATTAAAATATTTTTAATTACGTACAATGTCGAAGTAATCGTTATTGACGTAACGATAGAAAAAATACATTGGTACGTAGGTAGCGCTAAGTAGTACAGGGGTAGGATTTGCATAGTGCTGGGACAACGCGAATGAATGATTTGCCAATTAAATGATTTTTCAGTCAATAGGTTCAGTAACCAGTTTTTTGTGTATGTATCTGGACAAGTCAGCTTGAAATAAAAAAAACATAACTATAAAAGTTCTTTGGAAGTCGATTTAAATTATTTTCATTGTATGTTTAGGATAATAAAAGAATAATAGTTTGTTCGTTTCGTAGTGAGTTTTTGTAGCTCATGCAATTTGAAAAAGAAACAATAATTATAATAGATAGCTAAATATGACGTCGAAATCTAATAATCCACCGCGGACCGCGTAGGTACGCTGTTAAAAAAACGTAGTACAATCGCCAGCACTGCCTCAAATATTCGGAATGTAATATGTACATACGCGGACGATCTCAAATTCTCTAGAGTGACGATACTGAACTTCTTCAAAGCGACATCGACGCGTTAAGTCGATGGTGTAACGATAACAAAATGGTACTAAATATCAAAAAATGTTACTACGTGAAGTACACACGGAAAAACAAAATAACAGAATTGTATTGCAATTAAATGACAGAAAATTTTAAACTCATATTAAAAGTATACTTTGTAAACAAGCTTATAACAAATTAGAGGATTATATAAAGGATAAGGATGCTTGGAAACATACTGGTCCTGCTCCACAGGGCAATCTAGTGTCCAGACAAAATCAAACTGGTTGCTTAATAAATTAGGTAATAAATAATTTATAATGTTGTACCATACCTACATATTTTAACATTTTGGAATAACTTTACCTCTCACATTGATTGATTTATTATACTACATATTTTAACATTTTGGAATAACTTTACCTCTCACATTGATTGATTTATTATTATTAACTTTTAGAATGTTTGTAAATATGTGAGCACGTTCAAAAGTACCTTTCTTGTGCCTATTTGACATAAATGATGTGACTTTAACATTGACATCATATAGCTTTGCAACACCGGACTGAAAAACAATAAAACCGACGTGTAAAACTGTCATTCATAACAAAATAATAAAAGTACATCTGATTGATTGTCTTATTCTATTATTTACTAGCTTCCGCGCGTGGCTTCGCCCGCAAAATATGCCGACAAATTATACACATAAACCTTCCTGTTGAATCACTCTATCTATTACAAAAACCCGCATCAAAATCCGTTGGGTAGTTTTAAAGATTTAAGCATACATAGGGATATAGGGACAGAGAAAGTGACTTTGTTTTATACTATGTATTGATATTGTCCCCTTTCTAAATTTTTGACACGTGTATATAAATGAAAGCCCGTTTTAACGAATGGGGTATGAATTCCGAATTGCCAACCCTAAATGCAGAATGATAATATGCAAACAATATAATATTATTGAGAAATAAGAAAAAAATTGACTATAAAAATAAATACAATCGTTCTTTTTCTATAGCACTATAAATTGTTTTGTGATTACTGGCGGCTACCTACGTAGTTTCGCAGGCACTAATCATTAAACGTATTTTTTCAAGAAAAGAAAACAGAACTTTTTATTCGTTCATTCATGAAATGAAATACCACTCGTTCCTTGTGCCTCAACACTAGTAGTTTGTGTTTGTTGTCATAGGACAATTGCATAGATACGCACAAATTTGTCAATGTGTATGTGTTTTTTCACTGTGTGTCTATAATTTCTTTGTGAGCGTTTGTAGTAATAGGAAGCATGTCTCTGTGTGTGGTTGTCAAATTTAAGAAGTGTGCTGTATGTGTTTTCCTCGCCCCCCGCAAAAGGTGGCAGAAAAAGTTGTTCGATGATTCGCCGCTTGCCATCGCCATAGGTTAAATGCTCTTATTTCTCAATAATATTATATTGATTGCATATCATTCTGCATTTAGGGTCGGAAATTCGGAATTCATACCCCATTCTTTAAAACGGGCTTTCATTTATATACACGTGTCAAAAATTTAGAAAGGGGACAATATCAATACATAGTATAAAACAAAGTCGCTTTCTCTGTCCCTATATCCCTATGTATGCTAAAATCTTTAAAACTACGCAACGGATTTTGATGCGGGTTTTTGTCATAGATAGAGTGATTCAAGAGGAAGGTTTATGTGTATAATTTGTCGGCATATTTTGCGGGCGAAGCCACGGGTGGAAGCTAGTAAATAATAGAATAAGACAATCAATCAGATGTACTTTTATTATTTTGTTATGAATGACCGTTTTACACGTCGGTTTTATTGTTTTGCAGTCCGGTGTTGCAAAGCTAAATGATGTCAAAGTTAAAGTCACATCATTTATGTCAAATAGGCACAAGAAAGGCACTTTTGAACGTGCTCACATATTTACAAACATTCTAAAAGTTAATAATAATAAATCAATCAATGTGAGAGGTAAAGTTATTCCAAAATGTTAAAATATGTAGGTATGGTACAACATTATAAATTATTTATTACCTAATTTACTAAGCAACCAGTTTGATTTTGTCTGGACACTAGATTGTCCTGTGGAGCAGGACCAGTATGTTTCCAAGCATCCTTATCCTTTATATAATCCTCTAGTTTGTTATAAGCTTGTGTACAAAGTATACTTTTAATATGAGTTTAAAATTTTCTGTCATTTAATTGCAATACAGTTCTGTTATTTTGTTTTTCCGTGTGTACTTCACGTAGTAACATTTGTTGATATTTAGTACCATTTTGTTATCGTTACACCATCGACTTAACGCGTCGATATCGCTTTGAAGAAGTTCAGTATCGTCACTAGACTCGAAACTCTAGAGAATTTGAGATCGTCCGCGTATGTACAGAGGCCAGCACATCAAGTTACCCCAATATGTCTTTTTTTATAAAGATTTCTTTTATAGTATTTCAACTTTGTTGCGAAGACGTAAAGGTTCATTTTAAATTGGGAAAATTTGACAGTTAGGGATAGCTTGATGTGCTGGCGTCTGTACATATTACATTCCGAATATTTGAGGCAGTGCTGGCGATTGTACTACGTTTTTTTAACAGCGTACCTACGCGGTCCGCGGTGGATTATTAGATTTCGACGTCATATTTAGCTATCTATTTTAGTTATTGTTTCTTTTTCAAATTGCATGAGCTACAAAAACTCACTACGAAACGAACAAACTATTATTCTTTTATTATCCTAAACATACAATGAAAATAATTTAAATCGACTTCCAAAGAACTTTTATAGTTTTTTTTTTTTTTTCAAGCTGACTTGTCCAGATACATACACAAAAAACTGGTTACGAACCTATTGACTGAAAAATCATTTAATTGGCAAATCATTCATTCGCGTTGTCCCAGCACTATGCAAATCCTACACCTGTACTACTTTTTACTTTAGCGCTACCTACGTACCAATGTATTTTTTCTATCGTTACATCAATAACGATTACTTCGACATTGTACGTAATTAAAAATATTTTAATGTATAATTTATATTTACAAGTGATAGGAGACACCATGGTTTCGAAAATTTGAAGTGGCAGATCGCTTTTTGCACGAGGATACTGCACAATTAACCATTTCTTAGGAGGACTTTCTTGCGACACAATACGATACATAATGGCGGCGGTTGGCGAATGAACTAGTTTTATAGAACGTGTATGGCCGTATGACCAATCGGTCATGGCAGAGGGGTACGCTTAGCTATGCCATCTCCATAGGTTAAATGCTCTAAGGTTTCCAATTTTCATTGATAGCAAGAACGTATTCAAGTAAAATTGTCATGAAACATCCAGAAGGAGGAACATGACGGATCATCCGCGATCACTAAGGGATCCAGTGTTTAAGATTTAGTTACGATACCCTTATAAATGACAGTCTATATCTGCTGTTCATAAAATGGTTTCATAAATCGACTAATTCCAAATCTTTAAATGCATTCTCCACTAAGATCATAGAGGAAAGTAATAGATTCTCCAGTGTAGGTGTAGTCTGTGACTTCCATAGGTTCTGGAGTTCGTCCACAGATAAAAAATAAATGAAAAAATTGAAACAGAATTTCGAAAGGTGATTTTTCAGGAATAAAATGTTAGCTTTGAGTTGAAAGGTGTTTATTTTTATATGTTTTTTTATTTTGTTTACACGAGATTACAAAATTTAACTTGTGCGAGGACTTCTTCCTACTTTCTACGTAATTATTTGGTATGTTATGATCATGCAACCTATGCGATTTTTATTAGAATTATTAATGAAAAAGAAAATTAAGAAATCACTATTGTAAAACATTTAAGACTATAGGGGAATATTCCGCTCTTGCATTGATTCCTTTCATGCTAACCAAGAGTACCTACAGTCTCAGACAAATTTATCAAGTAGTACCGTTAACTTGGTTGCCCTTTCTAATTTAGCCTCTACGTGTACGGAACACAGCGTATTATTGCATGTGAAAGTTGTACACGAATGCATATCACTAAAAAACATGAATATCGGAAGTTAATTCACTCTGTTATGGAAATGTTTAGTGATTAAAATATGTTGTTTAGGATAGGCTAGAATTCCAGTATTTAGCAATCAATGCTGTATAAATTAATATGGACTTTTTCAATGTTTGAATCACCTAGTATGTAATTTTAATTATAATTTAAGGCACATGATTGGCAAATGTAAAGGCAATTCTTACAAGCTAAGCTTTCCATAAGCTGGATGCCCCACAACTCAAGCTACCAGCGGTCAGACTTAATAGAAGTCTTGTAATTTAAACATGTTTCTTTTCAGATACAAACTATAATTAAAAATGAAGCTCTTAAGAAATACCTGGCCCATACGGTATGGACATAGGAAGAAAGTGAGCCGTGGTGTTAGCACATGGTCCCCACTGGCTACTGCATTCAACACACGGCCAACATCACGACCAATGTTTGAATCAATGAGAGAAAGGACTGTAAGTATTTGTAACTGAGCCTCTTTCGTGACACACAGACACACACATTTATGCTAATTATAAATAAAAAGTGCAATCTTATAATACAGGTTGCGCTTTTTATTTTCAGAATTGTGTTTGCCTAATCAATTTAAAAATACTACCAATAAATAAGAAAGAACATACATTTATTTAACTAGCTGACCCGACAAACGTTGTCCTGTCTTAACTATGATACCTACCATACCTACCTTACCTACCCTACCTACCTTACCTACCCTACCTACCTTCCCTACGCTACCTTCCCTACCTATCTTATGTCCGTCTCCTGGTTCTAAGCTACCTCCCCAACAATTTTCAACCAAATCTGTTCAGCCGTTCTTGAGTTATAAATAGTGTAACTAACACAACTTTCTTTTATATATATAGATAGAAGATGTATGTTCTTTCTTATTTATTGGTAGTATTTTTACCACACAGTGAACTATATTCTTTCATTACTTTTGTGAGGCAAGAAGAGAATACAATCTATTTACATTTTTAAGGTGCCCCTTAAAATATATCACAGAAAATGTCCCAGTTACAGTTTCCAAATATGTTTTCTGTCATATAATCATCATTATGTTGCCAATTTTTTTTTTCGAGTTGGCACAACTTTTCTTATGCAGCCATATAAGAAAAAATACTTGTATTCAGAGGTGCATCATTAATTTTAATCTCATTAATGAGACACATCAACCGTCTCCTCTTCTGAAGTATAAACATGTTTCCAGGGCCTCTTCAACAAGCCAGAACTAATTAGTTTCGAAGGATTCTCCAGCTTGAAGGAACAGGCCATCTCAGCAACAGACCAATTGATTGAAGAAGCTACTTCCAACCCCACCCGGCCTATGGTGGAGATCTTTGACGAGTTATCAGACACCCTGTGCAAGGTCGCTGACCTGGCGGAGTTTGTCCGGATTGCTCATCCGCAGTCACACTTCGCGAGTGCTGCTGAAGATGCCTGCATTAGTGTTAGCGGTGTAGTTGAGAAGTAAGTGGCCATTATCAACTAGATTTGTGAGTCCAGATTTCATATTAATGTCTTTTGGTCTGAAATTAAGGGTCTGGCTAAGTAAGTCAATACCTCGTAATTCGCTCGGTCCAATTGCGATAAATAACTTGTATGGAGACATTCATACTGGCGCTCGTGGATTACTAGTCATTTATAATTAAAATAACTAGAAGAGCTTGTGGCTAAGTAATAACCGCCGCACGGATCGATGCATCAGGTTAAGTTACGCTTGCCGGGGTTGGTCCGTGGATGGGTGACCATCTTTACATATCCAGACTCATCCGTGCCTCGGAAAGCAGGTTAAGTCCGGCTGTCATTCATGGATCTTCGACGTCGTTACGTTAGTCAGAAGCCCGAAAGCCAGTCTTACCAAGAAGTATTGTAATACCCAGTTACTAACTGGGTTGTGGAGGTCAGATAGCCAGTCGCTCCATGTAAAATACAGGTATTCAGCTGTAACCGGTAAGACTGGAAGCCGACCCTAACATAGTTGGGAAAAGGCGAGGTAGATTGATTGACCTTTTACGTGATATAGACGTAGACCTACTTGTGTGTCAGCCCATAGCCGAAGTCACTGCCTTTTAGCAGTAGCTGTTTGCAGCGGGGGGGAGTAAGACAGTTAGCCAAAGATTAACTCTTCTTCTTGGGAGTCACTTATCTGCTGAACTTTCCACTATCCAGATTAAACACACATAAGGGTCTTTATGAAGCGCTACGGGATTCTGTACGGCGTGGCACGTCGGGAGACCAGCATTTAGCAGAGTTGTTCCTGTTTGACTTTGAACAGAGTGGAATACAGTTGGCAGAGGAACGCAGGCGAAGGGTGGTGGCCCTTAATGACCTCATCCTGCAGACTGGGCAGCGGTTCATGGCAGGGGCAGCGAAACCCAGGAGGGTACCACGGACTGCAGTGCCTGCTAACGTCAGACAGTTGTGAGTAGATCAAATGTTTCCTACCTCTTTAGAACAAAAGGAAGCGCGATTAGGCAATGAAATCTCCAGTCGATATTGGCCATTCGTGATTTTGTCGCCCTGCAATCAGGCGGAATCTCATTTTGTTAGAGATTTGGCTTTTTTTTTAATGAATGCGAAAATCCACATCGATGTCCTCTCATGCCTGCGCCGGGGGTCGCGGGCACCATAATACTTCCACAACCCCCGGCTGAACTACACATACATAGGCTTTTTTGAGATTTGGATCTCGTGGGTTAGACCCACGTAATCCAAATCTCAAAAAAAAGGTGAGGGTATACAATATGATGATGATTATGCATATTTTGGGCATCAGCTTCAGCAGCGAAGGGGACGACATAATAGTGAGCGGTGTGTACGCGGAGTGCGGCGAGGCGGCGGCGCGCGAGGCCGCGTACCGCCTGTACCTGGCGCCCGACAGCTCGCAGCACGAGCTGCTGTCCGTCACGCTCGACGCGCGCCATGAGATGGCCTCCATATGCGGCTTCCAGAGCTACGCCGACAGGTAGGTGATTAGCAGTGATCGGAGTAGGTAGATTGATTTTTGGTACTTGTATCATAAATGCACAGAGAGAGAATAACATTGATAAGCCATTATTCCGGAAAGTAATTCCGATATTTCCGGATTCAATCAAATACTGTTAATGTTGGTAGTGATATTATTACTACTTAATTACTGGAATCTTCCTTTAATTTTAATTTAAACTAGAAACTAAATTAGTTTTTAGTTTATTTATCTGTTGATTAATAAAAACATTCAAATTCCGATCGAAGCTTTAATACTTTAGCCTTGTTATAGCCACAACTTTTTATAAAGTCCAGGTCGATCATCATAGCATTGAAGATAGGGAAACCATATCAGTGCGGTCTCAGGTAAGAAATGTCACATGCTCCATCCCTCAAGGCAGTGTTCTGGGCTGCATACTATTTCTAATATATATTAATGACCTCCCAAAAATTCTAAATAAACAAACTACATTACCAGTCCTGTTCGCCGATGATATTTCCATACTTGTAAAATGTGACAAAAATTCTGACCCAAATCCAATCTTACAAAATACTCTCCAGACAGTGACACTTTAGCTACAAGATCACAATTTAGAAATAAACTACAAAAAAACCAAAATGATACAATTTAGATCGTACAAATCCCCCCCTCTAAGTACCTAATAATGTATTTTTTAATGACACCCCTATTGAATTAGTAACTACATTTAACTTACTCGGTATAAACATAGACACACATCTCAATTGGAAAAAGCATATAGAAATAATTAAATCTAAATTATCTAAATTTACTTACGCCTTGTTTCAACTTAAGCACAGCACAAATACAGAAACAGCACTATCGGCTTATTATGCCTATGCATACTCGTGGTTAAGATATGGAGTGATGTTATGGGGGAACAGCGTAAATGCAAGCGAAATATTTGTTATGCAAAAGAAATGTGTTAGAATACTGGCCCATATTGACAATACCGAGAGCTGTAGGTCATATTTTGTCAAATTAAAACTCCTAACTTTACCTTCTATATACAGTATGATTTTTTAGTCACCGTCCAAATTAATTCTAGGCATTAGGTATCATTCACTAAGTCTATTTAAAAAAAAAAAACAATACGTAAAATTTTCATCTTAAATTATTTTCTCGAAAGAATTATCCGCTCTGCTTGGTCACTAAGTTATACGTTAATAATACTACACTTGCCGCGCAAACATTCAATGAAAAGGGCAGCGCGCACCCCGCTTACCCCCGTCCACCCCCGCCCCGCTACACCTGCGCGGCACATCTATGATCTATCCTTTCTTTAGTCGGCCCCGCGCACCCTTTTGCGGCGCAAGCGCTTACTTCCGTGTTCCCGCGCAACCCGCCGCCGGCGCCCCGCGCTATCGTGAATTTGTTTACAATGTATTCCTACCGCGAGTATTACGAAATGGTGCGATCTTACTTACTTAGTGGTGAAAGCTTGAACGGTGCCCAAAGACTGTACGAAGCAGAAAGTATTCCTCGCATTCGCAATCAAGGTATAATAAATCCTTTAGTACCTAATCGCCAAACGATTTTGGCCGCGAATCAGAGGCTACTAGACCATGGCCAATTTATAGCTCCTACACACGCTCAAGGACGTGGCAGGCCGAGACTCGCAGTAGAGATCGAAGACGATTATCTTCGATTTCTTTGAACGGAGCCCTAGATCGAGTACACGAGATGCAGCGCGGCGCTTCGGTGTAAGCCAATATGCCGTGTGGAAACTTCTCCATGTTGCTGGGTTGCACCCGTACCATTTCCAAAAGGTACAGGCCTTGAACGACGCAGACGCCGTTCCCTGTCGAGCCTTCTGCGAGTGGCTGATCGCACACCCTGAAGCTGATATTTTGTGGACTGACGAGGCCATGTTTACTCGAGTGGGGCTGTATAATCAGCATAATGAACATTGGTGGTCATTTCGAAACCCACACATGATACGAGAAACATATCACCAAGTGCGGTTTAGCGCAAATGTGTGGGCTGGAATTGTTGGCAACAGAATACTGGGGCCAAAGCGCAAATTGTACGTGCATTCGACCAAGTGAAAAGTGACACTGTAGTGCTCAACAAAATTAAAAATAATGTGCAAAAACGTGCAAGACTCTGTTTAGAGAAAAACGGTATGCATTTTGAACATTTATTAAAGTACTGTTAATTATTATTAATGTGATTGTTCTAAGATGATTTTGATTAGATTTTTAATTATGTGTACATAAGTTGATTCAAATTTTTTAAATACGCCTATTAGCAAAAAGTTTTGGTACAGTTTTAACACGTTGAGCGCCAACGCGGTCTCCGGTGAGCCGCGAACAATAGTTTTTCTATTGTGTCTGCAAAGTTCTTATTTAGCTCATTTATTTTTACTTTCTAATCATGGTGAACATAGCACAAACCTTTTGCTAATTGCCGGTCCTAAGCCCTTGAAAGTATGAAGGGATTTGCAACTTTGTTCATTTATTGTGTTATCAATGAATTGCGGCGGCGCGCGAGGCGGGGCGGCCCGCGTTGTTACCTAGCCCGTACGCACGGCGGCGCGGCGGTGTCCAGAAACATCAACTTTTTATAGATAACTTTGTGATGTGATACCTCAATATTTTTGTATTGAGTGATACTAAAAGGAAAAACACGTATTCAATGATTTTCGTAAAGGATTAATATATCAAAATTTGGACGGTGACTAAAAATTCATACTGTATATACACGATCTTTGCATATTTGTATTTAAAAATAGTAATATTTTCCCTAAAATAAAAGACACTCATAACGTAAACACACGTCATAAAAATAGACTATATCTGCCACCATCTCGGCTCAAAATGCTTTACCATAGCCCATACCACATGGCAGTAAAAATATTTAACAAATTACCGAAACAAATTAAAGAAGAACCCAAATTCAATATATTTAACAGAAAATTAAAAGAATATCTAACACAAAAATGCTTTTACACGGTCGCAGAATACTTAGAATAAAACATTGGTAAATATGACACTAAGATAGATAAATTACTCATAATCACAGAAATAATACTTACACAAGGAAGCACATTTACATACACTTACACATAACACAACAAAACGAATTAATAAAATATACATAACAACAAATATAAACAAATAAACTACAATAATTAATAGAAGTAAACAAATAATCGAATTACATATTGATATTAATTAAAATAATTACATATTAGTATAACTATAATAATTACAATTATTGTTTAAAGCTAGTGACTGGATGCTTCTTTTATCCAATGTTAATATGTTGCCGTGCCCTAACCGGGTTTCATGTTGGAACTTATTTACCTCTGTAACACCTACATATGTACACATGAATGCAATAAAGAATTTGAGTTTGAGTTTCAGTCTACCTCCTCCGATCACTGGTAATTAGTTCCTGGGTAAATCATGCCAAAATAAATCAAAAGTCATTTATTCAAATTAGCCAGAGAATCCACAGCACTTTTTGAACGTCAAAATTGCACAAGACACCCCCTAAATACCCGACCTTCAACACTTCCTAGTGTTTTATTAGCTGGGAGAAAGTGGCGAGACCAACTCCCCAGCAATATCAATTTGTTAAGTTACTAATAGTTACAATTTGCAGACTTGTATCGAATCAAGTTCTTCTAAACTTGATTCGATACAAGTCTGCAAATTATTTAACATTACAAAACTCAAAATATTTTAAACTTTAATGATTGACGCGCGAACGTACTGGGTTGTGGAGGTCAGATAGGCAGTCGCTCCATGTAAAATGCTGGTATTCAGCTGCATCCGGTTAGACTGGAAGCCGACCCCAACATAGTTGGGAAAAGGCTAGGCAGATGATGATTGACGCGCGAACGTGAAAAGCATCATCTGTACTTTATTCCACAGAGCCATAAAAGCAAGTACAATGGAGACGTCGGCTAACGTGCGACAGTTCCTCGACATACTCTCAGATAATCTCTATGACCGAGCCAAATTGGACTTTGATGCTATGCTCAAAATGAAGAAGCAAGAAACCCCTTACCAGGACAAACTGATGTGCTGGGACACCCCCTACTTCACATACAAGGCGAAGTCGCAACTGCTCAACGTTGCTAATTCAGATTTTAGTCCGTACTTCTCGTTGGGCGGGTGTATGGAAGGCCTTAACATGCTCTGTGAGGAGCTGTATGGAATTAGTTTGAAAGCTGAAGAAATGTTGCCAGGTAAGGCCTCTTAACTTTAAAATTCTGTACCTATACAAGACATTGCCTACTTTTGTATGAAAGTTGGACCAAGTGCTGCCTAGAATGCTCACATAGCGCATTTTGTTCCTCAGATCATCACTATTCTGTAATCCAAAGCGCATAAAAATCTATCCCTGCAGTCCAAAGAAAAACAGTATTTTGTATTGGATATTTTTATGAGAAAAATTAACTAAACACTTTTTATAGAAGTTGGACCGAGTGCTGCCTAGAATGCTCACATAGTGCATTTTGTTCCTCAGATCATCACTACTCTGTAATCCAAAGCGCATAAAAATCTATCCCTGCAGTCCAAAGAAAAACAGTATTTTGTATTGGATATTTTTATGAGAAAAATTAACTAAACACTTTTTATAGAAGTTGGACCGAGTGCTGCCTAGAATGCTCACATAGTGCATTTTGTTCCTCAGATCATCACTACTCTGTAATCCAAAGCGCATAAAAATCTATCCCTGCAGTCCAAAGAAAAACAGTATTTTGTATTGGATATTTTTATGAGAAAAATTAACTAAACACTTTTTATAGAAGTTGGACCGAGTGCTGCCTAGAATGCTCACATAGTGCATTTTGTTCCTCAGATCATCACTACTCTGTAATCCAAAGCGCATAAAAATCTATCCCTGCAGTCCAAAGAAAAACAGTATTTTGTATTGGATATTTTTATGAGAAAAATTAACTAAACACTTTTTATAGAAGTTGGACCGAGTGCTGCCTAGAATGCTCACATAGTGCATTTTGTTCCTCAGATCATCACTACTCTGTAATCCAAAGCGCATAAAAATCTATCCCAGGAGTCCAAAGAAAAACAGCATTTTCGTATTGGATATTTTTATGAGTGAAAATTACCTTTACAGTTTTGTGTAGAAGTTGGACCAAGTGCTGAATAGTGATGATCTGAGGAACAAAATGCACTATGTGACCATTCTAGGCAGCACTTGGTCCAACTTCTATTCAACATCAGAAAAAAATTGTCTATAGAATTAGTACTGGCTAGGTGCATTAGCGAATAGTCATTATAAAAAGATAACTTCAGGGACAGTGCGCACCATGTAGGCTATACAATACATAAATGATTTCCTATGCAAATATGTAAAACTATATTTACCTATAAATAAGTAATTGAAACAGAAAAAACGAAATTACCTAATTATTATTGGAGAACTTAACTCGACTGTACAACACTGCCGTGTTCACAGTGTTAATAAGTACTATCCCTCCCATAAAACTAGAGTTTTCGTTATCCCAGGCGAATCGTGGTCCCCGGACGTGTACAAACTAGCCGTGGTGCACGATTCAGAAGGCTTACTGGGTTACATCTACTGCGACCTGTACGAGCGGCCCGGCAAGCCGCACCAGGACTGTCACTTCACCATACAGGGCGGCAAGCTGCTGCCTGACGGCAGTTATCAGGTGCGTAGATTCTGTTTATATAGAAATAAACAGAAGAAAAAATATAATTATTTTAAACCCTGGTTAGGGCAAAAAATGCATAAAAATTGAAAATCTGTCTTAAAATTCTGTGCTTCATAATACAACATGTTTTCTTCCCAGAAAATTACTTAGAAAATACACTATTCTGTCCAGAATCCAATCGTGGTCGTGATGCTATCGCTGAGTGGCGGCCATCGATCCGGGCCGGCGCTGCTGTCTGCGGGCGGCGTAGACAACCTGTTCCACGAGCTGGGCCACGCGCTGCACTCCATGCTGGGCCGCGCCGCGCACCAGCACGTGGCCGGCACGCGCTGCGCCACCGACCTGGCCGAGGTGCCCTCCGTGCTCATGGAGTACTTCGCCAGTAGCCCGCAGGTAGATGATCTGTTCCACGAGCTGGGCCACGCGCTGCACTCCATGCTGGGCCGCGCCGCGCACCAGCACGTGGCCGGCACGCGCTGCGCCACCGACCTGGCCGAGGTGCCCTCCGTGCTCATGGAGTACTTCGCCAGTAGCCCGCAGGTAGATGATCTGTTCCACGAGCTGGGCCACGCGCTGCACTCCATGCTGGGCCGCGCCGCGCACCAGCACGTGGCCGGCACAGGCCCCTTCAAATGCTAAAATCTCGAGGTTTGGGCGTTGAGCTACCCATTAATCACCGTCCGCAGGCCCACGCCTATGGTGGCCGGGAGTCGTCACGTGGCTCCCGACGCCCGGGGCGTCTCCCGCGGCGGCTGGGACGGGACGACCTTTCCCTCTCCCATCCCGCCACATCCTTCGCGAGCATGACTGCTTCGCAGAAGGAGGTGACTACCTTCCACTCCCTCTCGCTTCGGACCATGGCTTGCACGCATGGCCGGGTGCGAGAGGTCGCCGCCAATCGCTTCTACGAGGACAAGGCTGTGCTCCACCCAAGCGGGGCAGGTTTCCACCGTGTACTCCACTGCCTCCTCTGGGCGATCCTCGCAGTGGTGATACCCGGGCGTTTCCTTCCACCTGATTATGTGCAGGAACCTCCCGAAAGCCTTGAAAGGTTAATAGTGAATTAAAACATCGCCGTGTATAAGTGTGACGTTTTTGTCATTTTGCCTGGAAAGATTAAAAAGTGAGGCTTTTAGCCGGCAGCGGCATATGGCAAAATACATCTTGACAGACATTAATTACCTTGCAGGTCATCCGACGCTTCGCCCGTCACTTCCAGACGCGCGAGCCGATGCCTGACGACATGCTGCACCGGCTCTGCGCATCTAAGCACTTGTTTGGAGCCAGCGAGATGCAACTTCAGGTATATTAGTATAACAATCAGCCGTTTAAGCTCAGCACACAGCAGAAAATAAATCTAATGACCTTGACAGCTGTTCTATCAGTGTCTTTAAGTGCAAATGAGCCCGAGGAAAACGAAAACGTTTAAGATGCACTTTGATGTCTGTATTACCTTCATATTTGCTGTTTATGGCCTTTCAATAAAGCATATCAATATTATTAGAAAATATCATGTTTTGCTCTTCTTTAACGCCTTATTTGTAATTAATACTAGCTGACCCGATAGACGTTGTCCTGTCTTATCTATTATACCTACCTACCCTACCTACCTAGGTATGGGGCAGGTACCCTTACTACTCTACCTACCCACCTACCTAACTTTCTCTTCCCTTTTTTTTTTTTAAGGCTGGGAAATCGTCCATTGACTGCTCCCGCTCTGGGTGGAGCGGAAGGGAGTGTCAGACTCTTACTGACTAAAACCCATCCATGTTCCTTCCGTAGCCCTTTATGTTCTCTTCCCTGGACTACGACAAACATTTCAAAACCAAAATCAGCTAAATCGGCCCAGCCGTTCTCGAGTTTCAGCGAGACAAACGAACAGGAACTGATTTTTATATAATAAGATTAACCTGGCTGAAATGAGATATTTCTCAACAGCACGAGATGCTAAGTCATAGGCTCATGGGCAGTATAAAAAAAAACTTTGACACCAGGTCACGAAAAATAAAAACATTATAGAAAGGTAACGAGTTTCGGAAAAGCTAAATTGAATTTTGCTGACTCCAAGTACCTATGCAAAAACTTAATGAATAGTTTCTGCCATGTCCAGGTATTCTACTCGGCCTTAGACCAGCACTACCACGGGCCGGACGCGTCGCAACGCGGCAGCACCACGGAAGTTCTGCAGCGGGTGCAGAAACAGTACTACGGACTGCCCTACGTTGAGAATACTGTGAGTTGTGAAGTTGTGATAGATGCACGTTTTCACTAACATAAGGCCACACCAAACAACACTATAATTTTTTTTAATTTACTGTCAGATAACTGAGTTCCTCATGAATAGCGAAAGGGTTCACTTAGGAAAGATTTTTGAAAATTCATCTCCTAAAGGGACCCCCTTTTAAGAAATGTAATGATTTAAATGTTTATTTCGTGTTATAGTGTACCGCATTGTCACATATTTGTGTCGTCGGCGTACAGGGCATGTACTACCTTGTCACATATATGTGACAATGGCTTTCAAACGGTTAAATAATACGTTCACTGTTCAGGCGTGGCAGCACCGCTTCAGCCACCTGATTGGCTACGGTGCCAAGTACTACTCGTACCTGATCTCGCGCGGCATCGCCTGGTCCGTGTGGCACAAGTACTTCCAAGACCAGCCCTTGTCTCGCTCCGCCGGAGACAACTTGAGGCAAGGGTTGCTGAGGCATGGAGGAGCTGTGCCGCCTCAAGTAAGTTCAATGTTTTTATAGTACCAGAAAAATACAAGAAAAAGTATGCATAACAAACCTGCACTCAAACGTAACTTAAAAAACAAGGTTTATGTTTAGACGCAAGTTTAATGCTAGTGCCATCAACACTGCAAAATTAAACATGTCGCGACATGTTCCAGACACACAGAAATATATTGCGTCACTTTATACAAGACCATAATATTATCATTTTTTTTCGCAGAAATTACTCCGCGAGTACCTGCAGGAAGAGGTAACGCCGACCACGCTAGCGAACGCTCTCGCCGAAGAGTTGGATCACCACAAAGACCACCTGGACACTGTGTTGAAAATACTCCAAAAATGATCTGCACATACATCACAAACTATTGACAGCTACTTTATTTCACATGAGACAGGAAATATGGCACAGCGAGTTTTCTAATAGTTTGTATCGTTGTCTCTGTCACTCGGTTTGTCATATTTTCGTCGGTTTTAGGCGGGGCCTTAGACAAGGGGAGGCTTTAGTGTGAATCACATCCCTTGATTTTGACGCCTGTTCAATTTATCCTCTACTTAAATCTTTGTGTAAAAAAACTTGATGATGATGCATTTATTGTAGAACATCATCAAATGCTGCTATCATATCAACTACGGACTGTTCTGTAATTTTGCAATAACTTAAAACGGCCAGTAGTTGAAGGAGACTATCAATACTTGCCCCCACAATCATTAAACATCTTGAAACATCGTTCTGTCTCAGACAACTTCATATAAATGACCGAAATAGAACGAGGTTTTTTTGTGAATTATTGTGATGCAAGGCCTGTATAGCTCCATCTCATTCATAATGTGACGCAATATTGAAATAATACAACTTATGGGGTGGTGGTTGGCCTCCTGGGCTCAGTAGAAAGGATTTCTCATTATTAGTCATCATACTGTCTTCCAAATCGAAATTGTTTGACCTATTATGTAATGATTGTACATATTTTAAATGTAAAAATAAATTATTTTAGTTAATCTCGTTAGGAGGAATCTTTCTTCAGTATTATGTGGCGAAATTACTATTAAAACTCTGACTGCAATATTAAAAGCAATTATTAAAATAATGGACGATATTCCAAGTAACAATGTGTTGCCACACAAACTGAATTTTAGCCGAAAATTATAATTTAAATAATTTTACAATTAACTACTTTTATTTCTCATAGTATTTATACCTTACTGATAATTCTTGCCCACTGTACAAACACGAGAAAGAGAAAATAAAACAATGAAGGAAAATTATAAATAGTTTAATTAGTGATCCCTCCTGAAACTGACAGAAAACAACCCGGATATCACGACAAACACTAAGCTAACAGGTATTGTGATAGTTTAAGAAATACTTAAGTACATGGAGATATGAGTTGAAAGCCAACTTCGTTGTACCGTCTGGGGCTGACGCAGCAAGAAAAATCCTTGTTGTATCATCACGCGCTGAAACTAGACAGTCATATGTTTACGTAGGTGTAGTCACTTCAGCGCGAGACAATACGTGAACATAACTTTGTCGCGAGACCCGGATAGTCGAATCTAAGTTAAAAAGTAAATACACCTAAAGTATTATAGAAATTAATTAATGTATATGCATCTAAGGTAGTACAGCGAAGTTGACATCTTATCCTAAGACCCCAGCTAAATGACAAAATGAGATTGAAACGAAATAATAGACAAAATCAATATTAAGTTCAATTGTCAATTTTTATCACTACTTTTCCATAATTAAAACAAAATTTACCTGCAATAATCATAGAAAGTAAACTCATGCTGCATTATTCTTGCATCTTGCAATATTTATATATATTTAAAATAATGAAACCATAACTAATCACGAAAACGGTTTGTTATTTCGTGTAATCATAACTAGTCTGCTTCAAGCGGAGGGTACTTGATTCTCTAATATCACACTTTATATTTCTAAGGTGTAATTATTTTATGCGCAGGAGTCGGGACGATAAAGAAAACATCTTGACCTTTCGGCCCGGAAAGAAGAAAAGCTTTCCTACCCTCAAAGTTGACGATTGTTTTATTACTTCTGTGTATTCCGATATTGTAACGTTCATTCCTCCATATAAGGTAACAACTTCAAGTTAGTATCTTTGAGCGCAGAAAATCTCGTCGATAACAGCAGTACTGTCAAACGGGGTGAATCGGGACGAAACTAAGTGATTTTAACATTGAAATAATATTGTGTGGGGCCACAAAGGGCCCGTAATGTGGTATTATTATTACATAGCCTAATGCCTTCCTCGATAAATGGACATCTAACACAACAATAATTTTTCAATTCGGACCAGTAGTTTCAGAGATTAGCGCGTTCAAACAAACAAACTCTTCAGCTTTATAATATTATCAGTATAGATTAAATCACCCCGTTTGACTGTAACACACGAGCTATGAAATAAACTATCAGCCATTTTGGAAATAAAACTGCAAAAAAGCGTCGTATTCGGTAATATATTCTTGAAAGTCGCCGCACAATATCATGAGATACCAATATCTAAGGACAATCTATATCTAAGGAAGATTTAACGAATCTGTTATTTGCTTTAAATAAGACACTGTTTTTTTTTAGAATAAACTTGACGCGCAGGTAAGTCATAGAAATAATAAATCAAGAATCAAGTAGTTTTTATTAAATTAAACACTAGCTTCATTCTACGTGATAACAGACTTGCTTCGCGGTCAGAACCCTCAAAATTAAAAAAAAATACGTTCCTTGCCATTTTCAAGTAGACGAAGAGCGAAGGTATTAGACTAGTGGCTAATTGAAACACCAACTCGACTCAAAGCATTGAAATGTGTGCTTTAAAATATCGTGTAATACTTGCACTTCAATTGGCATCTTGAGCAAATATTCCTATTTTTTCGGTAATACAATATCAACTTTATCTCAATGAAAATACGATATATTTTGTATTACACAACTATCGCGAATATTTGAACAAATACACCAAGTATGGTGATATTTCTATTTCAATTTCCTGTCCTGTATGACAACGCGGCGGGAAGGCTAAGTCCGTTTCGTCATCAAATGTACCGTCACAAATACCTTTTAAATGTCACTCTAAAAGTAACATGATATAAAGCTCACATTTCAATGATTCACTTGTGAGTCGAGTAGGTATCAAATTGATACTTATCAAAAATTTAAATCGTTTTATGTGCCCTCACCGTAGCAAGGCCCTATAAAGTATTCTGTATGAGTGAGCGAGATAACAGATGTCATGTCATCCAAACAAAACCATTACCAGTTTATGACGCGGGCGAATCAAACGATTTAAATCTTTGGTTATTATACGGTTTTAATAAATAACCTGAGTTTTATACTGTAATCTATGCGAATCAAATTCTTATCGGCAGTATTTGTGTAAGCTGCTCGAACTACGTACGTTGCCGAGGGTCTGTCTTGTCTATGTACAGTTAGTTCAAACGCGCGTTGACACTACGACACGACATAGGCTACGCTTAATAGCTAGTTGGCTAACTTACTAACCCACCAAGTTAACTAACGGCTGTTAGTCTGTTCTTGACGCCATCGCAGATATTTGACGGTGAATTTGAAGTTGAGACTTGGTTGAACTGTACCTTATACACGATTAAATTTTAGTCGTTTTAATCCCCTTAAGGGGTCATCGTACTCATTATAACGAGCAACTTTTACTATGGGACCGAACCTGAGATCTCGAAATAAAAATCTGCTGTTCAGTACATTTATGTTCGCCTAACTCGTCAAAATGTACTGAACAGCTGATTTTATTTCGAGATTTCAGGTTCGGTCCTACGATGATTCCTACGATGTAGCACGCGAAATTCTGAATTTCTTTATGCGAATTTCGCGGTTTATATTGAAGGAAAAATATGAACATGAATCTTATCCCAAACGCGCTAAGGAGGCGGGAGGGTTGCCATTTCAACCATATTTATTTTATTCTTGGTCGGTTAGTTAGTTTCCAAGCTAGATTCGGCTGCTAGTCTAACCTGATGCGACTCGATTGGCATTTTGTATTCTTTACAGAGCCAGTCTGACCTCCGACATACCACAAGGACTGCCTAAGGATAGGAACAACTCTCTTACTAGTCGACTGCACGTCAAATACATTTGTCATAGAAAATATTACATTGACTTACTATACCGCTCGGGCCGGCACACTATACGCTTGCTGCCATAAGCGGCCTTCGTCGATTGTACACCAAGCTATCCCAAACTGTCAAATTTTCCCTATTGAAAATGAACCTTATACTTTTGTAATAAAGTTGAAAAATCATCAAAGAAATTTGACAGATTGGGGTAACTTGATGTGCTGGCGTTTGTACAAACAGTCTGTCCTATCCTTAGCCACTACTCACCAAATAAATGGGCCAAAATATTAATGAAATTATCTGTTGAGTAATTTAACAGGACCCTTGGACCGTTTATTCTTCTCGCAGAGCACGGAGACGCCACGGTGGCCAATGCCAGGGGCGGCATTATCGATAGTTTCCATACAAACAACCCAAGCGTAAAAAGTGACTACAGGCTGATTTCTCAATCGTCTGATAAGTTTCATTGGAGAAATAAATATGGCCGTTTGATAGCTTTTCCATAGAAAATATGTCAAACCGAGATTTTTATTCTTCCCCTTAAGGAAACTGACACAAAAAATGCGCTAATACCACGAATTTTATTTGGACGCCCGTCTAAGACGCTACCGGCGCAGCGACTCCGTACTCTATGACTCCGACATTTCTGTTTCCTAGATGTCAGCTATCATGTACTACAGTACAATAAGGTCCACATGATAGGGCTCGCTATCGTTCAAACATCATATCATCATGAGAAATTTATTAGTGAACAGTGGTGTCGTAGTGTGAACGCGGTCGGACCAGCATGGCCGCGAGTGGGCCACTATTACGCGACGTAGTTGTATTGGTTCGGGTTGTCTTTGTCACGCTCCATGTAGTCACGGTCAATGAGGGATTCGATGCGCTTCTTCAGGTCCGCCGGCTGGAAGTTGACAAAATATAATACTACATTTTTATTCCCAAACTCAAAGTATTTACAACCGGGATCATCGGCATAACGTGCTTTCCGAGGTACGGAGTGATCTCGCAATGTAATGGATGTACACCCATCCACGGACCAACCTCGGCAAACGAAGCTTAACCTTTGATCAAGGCCTTCGGCTATTATGTAGCCACGACCCCTGCAGTAATTATCCTACTAATATTATTAATGTAGTTTGTGAAGATGTTTAGATGATTGTTACTCTGATACTGAAATTTGGCTTATACAGGGTGGAATTTTGTAATGCCACCTGGAGGGAAAGTACTCTTAATACTGTAGATATGATTTCCTTACAAGAATACATTTGTGCATCCAAGAAAATAGAGCCCATTACGAGCAACAAATTAGTTAGTTTACTATTTTTGTAAATAATTAAAATAATTCAAGATTTCATCGCTTTCCTATCATTTAATTTATCAAGTTTGTTAGAGAGATTTCATCCTTATTATTGATCCTAACGATCGATGCAATAAAAGTACAGGGTGGACTTTTTACAGATTTTAGTCAGTTCGATTCCCGCGTGTGGCAAGCGAATTTTTGGAAATCTTTGAATGCAGTTTTCTTTCTATTCAAAAATAAAGGAATGTTTTCTTTGAGTAAAATTTTCTATCTACATTATTAATAGTACTTTCCCTCCAGGTGGCATTACAAAATTAACCTAGATTAACACATATGATTTTTTATCCCGGTAGTACATTCCCATGGGATAAGTTCCCACTGTCACACGCGCGAAGCCGCTGACAGAAGCTAGTTACTATGTATAATCTTCTTATTCTTCTTCGTGTGGTTAGTGACTAACCTGGTGTCAGAGTTAAGGTGAGATGTCAGACTATATACAGGGTTATTTGTAAAACACCAGAAACCTCTTAAGAGGTCATTGTACTCATCATTATGAACAACTTTTACTATGGGACCAAACCTGAAATCGCGAAAAAACATTCAGCTGTTCCCTACATTTATGTTCGTATAACTCGTCAAAATGTAAGGAACAGCTGATTTTTTTTTCGCGATTTTAGGTTTGGTCCCATAGTAAAAGTTGTTCATAATGATGAGTACAATGACCTCTTAACACTTTCACTGCCAAGTACATTTATTGCATAACAATTGGCATGCCATAAAATGTGTCTCGCATATCTATAACAACCCATCTGTTGAGTCCATCGGCGCAACGGTTACGTAACGGGACCCGTATGCCGCAGCACCCGAATCCGAGTTCACTAAGCCACGCCCACGACCAGCCAACGATAGTAGGGTTGTCGATCGTCTAATTTTTTATTGAAAGAAATAAACTACACGGTTCTTTTTTATATTTTTATTTGTTTTTCTAGGTATTTAAAAATCATAACACTTACGCCAAGAGAACCTTACATGATTTGCCTAATCCGCAGTTGTAGTGCTTTTCTTTTTAAGTGGTTCCGTTTTAAGTTTCATGATAACCTATGAAATGTATTTCCTATTGAATACGATACCACACTTTTTATCCAAGAATGTTTATCGGAGATGTAACCAATACAGAACAAAGAATACTTTCTGTGAAATTATATGTAAAACACTCCACAAAATAACGAAAAACATTGTACTAATGTTCTTGCTCCTCCTTCTCAATCTCAACTTGTTGTTAGTCAAAAACTTTTTAATGTCAAAATATCAAATCTTCATACAGCCAATGATGCAGATTTTTAACCCTCTGATGCCAGATGATTCACACGCATAACAACAGAATTATCTAAGCTAAGTAAATTAAAGTAAGGTAGCTAAAGTTGTATAAACAGTTGTCGTCTAAATCGCCAGCAAGGGATTAAAAACTTTAAAGCTCAATAAAACCAAACCGATGCCTTTGTTTTTATTTTTTAAACCTTCAGCGACGGTTTTTACCTCAATAAAACACGTGCAGATGAGGAAAAGATTAAACATTTGCCTTCTTTTGTTTTTGAGCTCAATACAACCGAACCGATACCTTTGTTTTCATGTTTTAACGAGGGTTTTTGCTTCAATAGAACGAACACATACAGATAAGGAAAAGTTTTAACATTTGCCTTCTTTTGTTTCTAATCTCAATAAAACCAAACCGATCCCTTTGTTTTCATTTTTTAAACCTTCAGCGGCGGTTTTTACCTCAATAAAACGCGCGCAGATAAAGAAAAATAGTTACCTAATAATAAGAAATCTCATTAAAATTGCGTGGCGCGATAGGCTTGTACCTATGATGAAAAGGCAATTAATAATAAATCCACTTTAGTATGTTTCTTAGAGATTTGTCAGCATAATATTAAATCGTACAACATTTAAAGTAAATAAATAATTGATGAAAGACTTACTCAAAAGTACATACTATTCTCACCTAGCTTATTTTTGGCAACCCTAGTAGCACGTTTTGATTTGCACCCGGTAGGCGGGTGCTGGGCATGGCCACAAGCCACATATAACTAAAGTAAGCGTCATGAGAAGCTATAAATTTTGTAAACAAGTATTCAGGAGTTCACAACATTTGGACCAACAAAAAAAATGAATTTGTTTAAGATTTAATAAATTATTAAGTAACAAATATTAATTAACATATATTATTTAAGAATAATTATTCGTCAGATTCAGATGTTTCCATTTCTGTGTGAAACAAACTCGTACGCATTCGAAACTCGAATGACGCGTTTATTTCAAAATGGCGTCCCGATAGTTTACAATCCCTGCGACGGAAGCGTTCCGGTACCAAGAAACACAAACGATAGCGCTTTGCGTCGTTAAAATATGATCCGACTAAATTAAATAGGTTGTTACTTTCATATAACCCGTCTATATTTCATGTCGATTGAATATGGTCAATTTATTATTATCTCGCAGTATAAAATGTTTACTTAGTAAAAGATGTTTGTTTACATAATTTATAGCTTCTCGTGGCGGGTACTTTATTTATATGTAGGACCCGGGAGCCGGGTTGTGGGCACGTGAACGAATTATCGTTCGACCCGGGAGCCGGGTGCTTGGCAGCGAAAGTGTTAAGAGGTTTCTGGTGTTTTACAAATAACCCTGTATAATAATAAATATTGATATTAACATACCTTGACGGGAAACTTGAGCTGGTTGTACAGTTCAGATATGAGAAGGTTGTGTGAGAGCGCCTTGCGCATCTTCATGACCCTGACGATGGCCGCGTCGATCTGGTACTGTCTGTCTTGGAATACTCGCTCCTCCGTCGCTTTCTGTTCCTCGCTCTGAAATATTAATGACAGTGAGTGATTGAATCACAATCGTGACAGTAGTACAAAATCTTACATAAACGAAGAATGAAATATAAACCATTTTGACGACTGACCAGTTTTCTGTAGCGCCACTTACAGTTTAAAATAATAAAAAATTGAGTATAAAAACTAATCTTGTATCTTGAAGATACAAGGTGATTGTCACATCTACTACTGAAATAAATCACACATCCACTATAGAAATACTAAATTCATTAATTCAGCCTAAACCATTGGGTCTACAAGCATGACTTTTGCCAAAGAGTTCCATAAAGCGGATGTGAATTTGAAGGAAAGGTTTTTCAAAATTCATCTCAAGCATATTGTGCTCAGCGGGATTGTCCAAAAGGATTACCGCTACCCCGGAACATAAAGGGCTAGGGAAGGGAGGGTTTTGGTCAGTAAGCTCTCTCTCTCTCTCTCTCTACTCCCATCCGCTCCAGCCAGAGTGAGAGGAATAATTTGATGATTTCCTACCCTCAAAAAAAAAAAGCATATTGTGCACTTGGATTCTGTTAACATCCGAGTAACGAATGTAGATAGACCAAAAAAGAAATAAAGGGGGTTAAAGTTTGTAGAGAATTTCATCATTTACAGTAGTAAGAAAGTACTGACCGTCTCCTTCATCTGTATCTGGTTGATCTTGATGCGGAACAGCTTGTTGGTGAAGTCCCCGTTGAAGGCGAACAGGTCGGCGTCGTCCACCTCCCGGCCGCGCGGCGACTTGCTCAGCACGCGCGCCTTGCCGCACGCCAGCGACTGCAGCGTGCGGCGCAGCTCGCCCTCCTGGGGGGGAGTCATAGGTCTCGAGGTCGAACCCAAGGCGCGCACCTCTGATTTTACGGATTCATGTGCTAGCACACACAAATACATTCACACAGTAGTTCGCTTCTTAATCGTTGTTTTTGTTCCTCACAAAGTGAATAATCAGTATATGAGGGTACCTTGGTGTCAAATTGGCCAGCTGTACTAACTTTTTTTATGTAACTACCCACACTCTTGCTTGTTTGCTGTTTATCTCATAATTATGTTGTTGTTAATAGTTTTACTTATTCTACAATCTGCATGCTTCGTCATTAGACGACGATTATTTATGTTAAAAGTTAAATCTCATGTAAGTGAACTGTATCATGTTCTTATGAGAAATAAAGATTCTTTAAACCTATGTGCTTATTGGATAATTATCACTTGCTTAAAAATCGGTGAAGGAAAACATCATGAGGAAACCAGCATGCCTGAGAGATATTTCTTAACAGCATGTGAAGCTAAGTCAGAGACTCATGGGCAGCATAAAAACTCTGACACCAGGTTAGTCACTAACCACACGAAAAGGAAAGAAAGTAAAGTAGTGGTATTCTGTAATAATCTCACCATGATAACGTAGGTGAAGTGACTTTAAGGTGTGCTGTCAATATTGTCAATTCCTAGCAATAGGTGGATCACGCTCACGTCACCTAAGTATTCACGCTAAGATTTTTACAGAATAGACCGACAGATCTAGTTCATAGCAACGCGAGATACCACGTAAGCCGGTGCTGAACAGAAATCAGCTGTCATTTGTGCATCTTTGACAGTCGTTACGAGGCGTCAGAAGCCCGAAAATCTGACAGCCAGTCTTACCAAGGGGCATCGTACTACCTAGTTACTGGGTTGTGATTGTCAGATAGGCAGTCACTCCATGTAAAATACTGGTATTCAGCTGCGTTCGGTTAGACAGGAAGCCGACCTCAACATAGTTAAAAGAAAGCTAGGCAGATTGATTGAATGTTCTTACCTCAATATTAGTTGCAGTCTTAATATCTTCGAAAGAGAGGGTATCTCCGTCGTTGAAGAGCAGCAAACAGAGCGCTTGAAATAGCGACACCTGCAGCTCTTTGTTACCCTGAAATGTTATTCGTTATTTTATTATATTTGCTATTTAGGGAAGTAAAAATGTATAGGAGAAATTTCTTGTGTCAAAAAAAAATATATTTAGCGGATTTTTTTTTTGTTGAATGATGTGTCGTAATACAGAAACATCATAAAAAAAAACTTGAGAGGTGTCAAGGGACACCCCGATGGAACGAAGTTCCTTTCGATTAATTAGTGAAGGAATTGTAATAAAATTTTATTTCTTTTAAGTTATAATAACCAAAAAAATCAGATCTAAAATTAACCAATCAAAAAATATTTATTAAAAAGACATCACATTTTATTCCAAAAAAGTGTCGTTACAACTTTTGGTCTTAATTTTTTCCGTCTAGCCCCCTATCGCAACGCGCGATAAGGAACTTCGTTCCAATACAATCTAGCTTAATACTAAAGGTAATGAATAATTAAATTTTGACTTAATTTGCTAAGTAGAGTAAGCCTAAGAATGTGTCCATTAACACTTTTCTTGTAATATATTCTCATAGAGACATCTACTTTGTTCTTGTGTTGTTTATGGGTAGCACCATGAAGCAAATACAAAGAGGAGATGCCGTAACTGGATTTCCCTTTAACATAATGCGTGACACTTTACGGGGAGCGAGGGACGTTACAAACCACGCCCCTCTCTATTTTCCATCTAACGGTGAATAGGACAATTAATAGATTAAGCTTTGTCGATTGTTACAATGTCGTTTTAGCTAGATTTCGCTAATGTAGTTTCGCTAGTGTATAGGTGACATGATGTGATACAAAGTGGCGCCATCTTTTGTCGAGCAGTGACACTATTGTTAAGAGACAGAATGCACAGATTTTTCTAGAACGCTTCTAATAATTTATGAAATAAAATTACTTACACGTGAAATGTTATGCCGTCCAAGGCATCAGAACGTCTATCTGAATAGTTTTTACATGATAGCACACAACACTTCATCTTGTTCTTTAAAATAAGATAGAAAATAATAAAATAGACTGTGAACACTGGACTGTAAACATGTAGTTAGTACGCAACGTGTGCCGCCAACTGACCGAGGCAACGCCCACCGTGATGACGTCAGGACCGATTTATTGTCACAGTGCACATTCACATTATGACATCTCCTCTTTGTATTTGCTTCATGGGTAGCACTCACTTCACTACACTAAACTAACATCTCACTAAATGAACCCAAAAGTTTTTATCCTTTTTAGTCTTTTCACTATGTGCGTTTTGTTCACTATTCCCACGTGACATAGGAACACTCAACATTTTATAGCAAACTAGCTTCTGCCCGCGGTTTCGCCCGCGTGGATGACGGAAATTACATGTTATTATACATATAAACTTTCCTCTTGAATCACTCTATCTATTAAAAAACACTGCATCAAAATCTGTTGTGTAGTTTTAAAGATCTAACGCGGGAAGGTACTTTGCTTTACACTATGTAATGAAAATGAACGCTTTCTGTGAAAATCTCGGGTGCCACTGCGAGTTACAAAACGATCAGGGCATGGTTACCTGTGTAAAGTGCGCGCGCAGCACACAATGGCCCAGCGTGGCCTGCCACTGCAGCTTGCGGCCCGAGTGCTTGGCGAGGTAGAACTTGGTGAAGTGGTCCTGGTGGCGCGTGAGCTCGGCCGGCAGGCGCACGTCCACGGGCGGGTAGGTCGGCCAGAAGCCCATCGTCAGGATGTACACGCTCAGCTCCAGGCCGCCGCCCTCCTGCGACGCCGCTAAGTGCTAAATACAAACATTTATTATGTCGCACACACAACACGGTTATTGGGGGGATATAGACCGGCTGGCGCTGCGGTTCGTCCTGTGAGATCTTCAGACAATCTCCTTCCCAAAAATCTCTGAAATAATCTGAACATGCAAAAGTTTATTAGTTAATCGTGTCAAACCAGGGCTGCCAGATAATGTAATTGGATGCAAAATTTGAATAATTTGGTCACATTGTGTATCCTGCTTCTGAAGCAGATTGCTTAGAATAATTAAATACAAGATTAAGGATTCGAATATAAAGTTAAACGTTGCGTTACTATCCAGCTGCTTATCGGAAGTTCGCAACAGAGAACCGGAGTTTTCTCACTTCTTGTAAGAGATATCACGACCATTTTTTTTGCGTATTTGTTTTGCAAATATATTGAAAACAACAGCTTTTATATTATATAATTCCTGAGACTCAACGGTATAATATAACTGGCAACACTGTTTAAACACCCACTTACGTGCATTCGTACATACTTGCTTATACGTAATATTAATGTCCTTGGAGAGCTCCATGTCCTTGAACATGCCCTCCAGCTTACAAGTGAACCCGCCGCCGCACTCCTGCTTCAGTTTACTTAACATCGACTTCTCTGCGTCCACTGATGCTGACTTGCCGACGAGCAGCCTCTTGGCGAGGTCCTACAAGGAAAGAAAGAAATTGTAAAAAAAGAGTTCGTGGCTAAGTAATAACAGCCGCACGGATCGATCCATCAGGTTAAGCAACGCTTGCCGGGGTTGGTCTGTGGATGGGTGACCATCTTCAGATGTTGAGACTCCTCCGTGCCTCGGAAAGCACGCTAAGCCGTTGGTCCCAGCTTTCATTCGTGGATCTTTGACAGTCGTTACGGGTAGTCAGAAGCCCGAAAGTCTGACAGCCAGTCTTACCAAAGGGTGTCGTATTACCCAGTTAGTGACTGGGTTGTGGAGGTCACATAGGCAGTCGCTCCATGTAAAATACTGGTATTCAGCTGCATCCGGTTAGACTGGAAGCCGACCCCAATATAGTTCGGAAAAGGCTTGGCAGGTTGATTGACCAGTAACACTGTTATTTGGGATAGTAAAACCATTGGACTAATCGTTGTTTGTATGTCATCTGAACGATATATACAACACTGTCGCAACTTCTTGTCGGTATATTAATAAACGTTCGTCGACTCGACTTTTTATAAGCTTCTACGTTGTAACTTAAAAAGTCCCGGCACCAGTTAATATTTTTTTTAAAGTGAAACTTTGATTACATCGTCTCAAACTTTTTCGTCTGTATGTTGCATGTCGCGTGACGGTCGGCCGCGGAGTAGGGATAAAGTGAAAGGCTCTCGTTATAGCAGCCAAGGCCAATATGGCGGCGCCTATGACACGACGTGACAAATGTCTTTAATGTGAAAAAAGTTTCACTTTTACCGTGGTTTTTTTGTTTTCATGATGGCTTGAAGGCAAATCAGTTCACAGTAAGTGCTTTCATAAAAATCGCATATTTGCGCAACATTGACATGTTATAAGGCATATAATTGTATGGTACCCTGTCAATACGATCCACATCATACCTTCTTGTAGAACGCCTCGAACACGTCCTTGCCGTGAATAAATCGGAACAACACCATGATCTTGTCTAGTAGACGCTCTAATTCCTCTTCCGTGGCCTCCTTGTTGCCTGCGCGGAGTTTCACATCCACGAATTTGGCTGGAAAATAATGAAATAATTAATGTATGTGCTGACTTCGTTTTTCGAGACATCGCTTAGCTGTTGGTCGACTCTTCATGTGACCTGAGGGCTTTTTTTTTTGAGGGTGGGAAGTTATCCAATGACTTCTCCCACTCTGGGTGGAGCGGAAGGGAGTGTCATGAGTGACTCTTACTGACTAAAACCCATCCATGTTCCTTCCTTAGCCTTTTACGTTCTGGGGTAGGGGTAACCTTTTCGGACAATCCCGCTTACCGTGACCAGAGGGCTGGCCTATTTTTGGTATCATCGACGCTATACAACGTGCCCATG
Source organism: Hyppa rectilinea (assembly GCA_951799385.1). NCBI lineage: Eukaryota > Metazoa > Arthropoda > Insecta > Lepidoptera > Noctuidae > Hyppa > Hyppa rectilinea. The sequence continues at coordinate 18,187,003 of OX637301.1, read as the reverse complement.
TTGCCAGCCTTTTGGACACTTTTACTTTTGACTGCTAGCGGATGAATTTTTTTGATGCCCTATAATTCTTTTCCCTTTTTTATATGCATGTACAGACGCCAGCACATCAAGCTATCCCTAACTGACAAATTTTCCCAATTAAAAATGAACCTTATGTCTTTGCAATAAAGTTGAAATACTGTCAAAGAAATTTGACAGATTGTGGTAACTTGATGTGCTGGCCTCTGTACATAGATAGTATTATTTGTCTGTTAGCTTCTAATATTTAATTAATATTATGTTAACATTCAACAAATATTGAACTGTTAGCAGGATGTCACCAACACCTGTTAAAGGATTCTGGTTGGTCAAAAACTTTTCTTTTTTGCAATGGGGGTCTTTAAAATGATTAATTCTAGTCATTTTGTATTAACATGATATAGCAAAAAATGTTTTATTATCTGTCTGACGGACTACATATAATCTCTTTTTTACCTTGGTATCATCAAAGTGACTTTTAGCTTACTTGAAATAATTGTCAAATAATTTATTTGACATTTGATTTTGACAATCAGGGAGTCTACCCTGAGTTTCAAATTACTCACCAATCAGTTCAGCCGGCTTGTTCTGTCTCTGGTTTATGAAGTACTCGAAAGCCTCCCTCATGGAGTAGAGGAACTTGTCGTTCCTCTGGAAGCAGACGTTGACCACGTGGTCGAGCTGCTCCTTGAACTCCAGCAGTTCACCCACCATCGTCTTGTCTCGTTCCGGCTCTATCACTATCGTACGACCTTTTTTCTGTAAGAAGATAATTATATAAATGTAATTTTTTTGATGTATTTTTGTAACGTATAACCTCAAAAACTACTGAACGGATCTGGAGCATAGAGATAGATTACAGTATGGAATAGCACATAGCTAGTTTTTATCACAGAAAAATGTACAGGTTTCCAAAAGTGATAATGCGCATAGAAATCTTCGCCACTGTTCGGCAACGGTCGTATTTCCCGAGCGTCGGAAGACGATATGTATATAGAGTGGTTAAGTGCATTTTCTTCATGCATAATTTAGTGTGATTATGTGTTTTGTCCTAAAAGAGATAAATATTGATTTATCAGTAACGAAATTTGATTCAATATTTCCATGTAAGTAAATAGCGAGCTATAATTCATATAAGCCTAAATCTGATTTTTAATATGCTTTTTCTAGTACTTAATATGTATTTTACGTTGGTATTTTTAATTTTTTAGTATTGAAAAAACGTGAAAAATGTTAGTATATTTATATATTTTACAAAATTAACTATTTCAATTTGAATAAGATAATTAAAGTTGAAATTAAATTCACCTTTAAAACAAAACCAAGAAAGGTGTGTAATAGTAGCTCTATATAATTCCAGACAAAGAGAACACGTGCAGTCACCACCAATATGACAAGACGACTGACGGACCTTTGACTGACCGCCGACCGCCCGAATTGTTTTCGATTGTGTACACATGAAATTGACTCCTATTTCTTTCGAACAAGGTGCAAAATGCAAGGGACTCGAACGATTCAATGATTCGGGTGTTTCCGGGAATACGACAATTAGCGAAGATCTGCATGTGCATTATTAATTTGGGAGTACTGTAAATGTAATTTTTTTGATGTATTTTTGTAACGTATAACCTCAAAAACTACTGAACGGATCTGGAGCATAGAGATAGATTACATATTGGAATAGCACATAGCTAGTTTTTATCACAGAAAAATGTACGGTTCCCGTGGGATAATTTCCTACATACGCGGGCGCAGCCGCTGGAAAAAGCTAGTACCTACATACTATATAAAGTTGAAATCAGAATATTTCCTCTACTGGGTGTAACCGAAAGGGAATGATGACAGCCCACCCGTATTGTGCGAGGTCTAAAAAGAGGTCAAATACTATACAGGGTGTAACCGAAAGGGTATATACATACAAAAGGATATGCAACAGACCACCAAACTGAATAACTTTTAACATGGGACCAACTCAGAAGTGGTGAAAAAAAAATCAGCTGTTCCCTAAATTTCGACGAGTCACGTGACCAATTTTTTTTTGCGATTTTGGAGTTGGTCTCTGTTTTTAGTATTTGACCTCTTTCTAGATCTCGCACAATACGGGTGGACTGTCATCATTCGCCTGCCCTTATCCCAATTTATTTGTGCTCGGCGCAACATGTATTTTTCTTCCATACTTCTCTCTATTAGTCGTCATCTCGGTAGTCACTCCCTTTCTAGCCATACTGTAACTAACCTTAATATAAGCATTGAAGTGGTTACAAAGTTCCGTGAGCCCGTCTTTCACGCGGCTGAAGAGCGTGTACAGCGTGGTGAGGTCTGTGAGCCGCGGCCCGTCCATCAGGGCCTCCAGGCCTTTGCCCAGGATGCCTGTTAGGTGTTCGCTCAGCAGTTGGCGCTCTATCGTGTGGATTAACTGCCATCTGAATATAGAGAATATAGGGTAAGTACACATATAATTTGTATGTTATCTTTTTTGCTCTCGTATTGACCAAACTATATGAAACTATTTCGTGTAGAAACTCTCATTCTCGTCTTTTAGCCAATTCTCGCCCGGCCCGCCCCTCAAAAATTAAAAACGTTTCAAAGTATATAAGAACGTAATTACTAAGCGCCACCAAGACTCACAACGCATGTTGATGCCGGCCAGTTACTGAAGACGAAATACTTACGAAAGAGTTTGTATGTAGTTGCATACAAACTCTTTCGTAAATATGTGACTACAAACATTTTTTTTGTTCTATTCTTATCATGTGATCAGTCCAGTGACTATGAGCAGATGTGTTGAGTAGGTCAGTAACATGTGGAGTTAGTTCCCCATCGAGCCAAACTCATTGGGTATATAGGTCAACTTATTGCGAGCGATCCCGATCTAGAATTTTGCGTCTTTTTATTGCCTTTTGCTGTACTTTTTGACGAAGGCTTGAATAGGCTAAAATGCGACCATTTACTGGGTACGTCTTTCATTGACTTGAATATGCCCTGGCGGCTGAGAGTATGCTATGCTCACTTTAATGTCTCGCTGATAGTGGCGTGTGTGTTGGATTATTTAGCTCCCTTCAAAATGGTTGAGCTGAATGGTGCTAACCTATGTGTCATGTTCGTGAACGGGCGCTGTCATTAGGGACTGGTTATCTCTTAGCGGCTATGGCATGTTTTAATTTAATTTTTGAAAAGTTTTTACATATCGGATGCTTTTAACGTTCTGCATCGTTCTCACATGTATAATACTAATATGAACTATGTAACCAATATTTTGTAACCATATTTTGATAAAAAGAGTGTCCATGGAGTTTCTTGCCCGTTCTTCTGCATATGTACCTACTGCTTTGGAATGGGCAACTAGCTTCATCTCTCTGACTGACCGACCCCTTGACAATTCAAAAGTGGCTGTAATTGGTTTATTTGAAATAAATACTTTGAGTTTGACTAAAAACATTGAAACAGTAATTTGCAGGGGCGCGCCACGTTATCGTAGTTTATCTCTCTACCACACACGACTACTGCCCGAATCGGAGGCGCAGACCCGCTTGTGAACATAATGTTGTACTTACTTAGTGGATGGGTCTAGATAGTGCAGCAATCTCTCATTCTCCTCCTTTAGCCTCTTCTCAACGTGTGCGAGGTACTGCGGGACGGCGAGTTCACGCATAAGGCGCTGCCCTTCGGCCGCGTAGAGGCGCTCTGTCGCTTGGAGGAACCTGCGCAAGAACCATATGAGCCGATATTACGAAAAGGATATTTGAGTTGGGGCACCTTGAAATTGTGGGTTCCAAGAATACCTTTTAATGAAACAAACAAATTTCTTAAAAATAAAACTTCCGAAGCCACTCTATGTATATCATATTAGCGTGTTTGTATGTTTGTAACGAAAAAACTAAAAAAAAACTGGACAGATTTCAAAATTTCTTTCACCATTAAAACGCTACATTATTTCCAAGTTTCTACATCGAATCCGGGGCTTCTCGCTATGCTACTCAATAATTTCAAAGTTTACAATAAAATCGTTTACTAACTTGTGTTCAAAAGCCTCCTGATAGATCTGCAGATCGGAGAGCATTCTGAGCAAAGATTTGAGCAGCGAAATATCGACAGCGTCTCCGCCGCGCTCCCGTTCAATCAGCGTCAGTAGTCCGTCCACTGTGCGCGTCTGCACTAACGTGTTCATTGCTATGTGGTGTCGGAACAAGTCGAGACCCATTTCCCTGAAATAACACTTAAGTATAACATTGCATATTAAAGGGCTTGTAGCCACATTCATACGGGCTCGCCTATTGCCATCGATTAGGTGTAAGCTTGACTCTGGGTAATGTTACTTAAGTCTTTTTACCCTAGCATTATAGCTCAACCTACGAATCGCCAGAAGCCTGACAGTCTGACAAACAGTCTTAGCAAAAGGCAACGTATTACCCGGTTACTGGGTTGTGGATGTCAAATAGGCAGTCGTCCCAGTCCCCAGTCAGTTGCATCTGGTTAGACTGGAAGCCAACCACAATATAGTTGGGAAAAGGCAAGACAATGTGACCCAATGAAACTTTCTTAATCTGGGAGGCGAACAGGATCACACGCATAGCAGCTGCTTTTGCGACTACTAGAGCAAAGGGAAACAAATACGACGGAGTGGCACCGGCAAAACCGACATGCCCGAATTAATCTAATCTAACTATAATAAGGTTTCTCTGAATGAATGAACGCGAAATTAAACAGAATAAGATGAATCTGTGCAATATATGAGATCAATGGAATTTACATTTGTTATAGAATCAATTAGTTTAATACAATGAAAGGAAGTGGCAAACATTCCTTTTCAAGCCTTCTCAAAATGAAATATTACGACGACATTTTGTGGCGTAATTATTTGATCGCCGTAATGCGATTTGATACACTTTAGGCAACATTATTATTTGCATAAATCTGTACAGAGGCCACCACATCAAGTTTCCACAATCTGTCCAATTTCTTTGATAGTATTTCAACTTTATTGCAAAGACATAAGGTTCATTTTTAATTGAGAAAATTTGACAGTTAGGGATAGCTTGATGTGCTGGCGTCTGTACATTGCCCAGTCTTGTGTTATCTATCTTATAATCATACCTAATAATAACAAAAAGTAATTTGTTTTTTTTTTAATAAATATTTGAAAATGTAATTTAGGTATGCAGCATGCAGCAGGTCCAGCATGTCTGAGAGATATTCCTCAACAGCATGTGAAGCTAAGTCAGAGGCCCATGGGCAGCATAAAAACTCTGAGACCAGGTTAGTTACTAACCACATGAAATGATGATGATGAATTTAGGTATGAGTATTTAAAATAAAGGAGACAAGTAGTAAAAATTCTCACCATATAGAATGTATGCTAGGGTTCTGCAGTACATAGGTGCGGTCAAGGTACAGGAAGATGCTGCGAATCATGATCATCTGGCGGCAGTGCGCGCGCCAGCAGTCGTCCATGCGCTTCAGGAACACCTGCCGGTCCATACTCTCCGACAGGAACTGCTCAATGTTAGCCTTCACATGGGCTTCTACTAAGTTTGTGAGATTCACGTACAGCTGTGATGCCATCTGAATAAAGCAAGTAAATTTTAGTACTTAAATTCTAAACTTAAAATACTTAAATTCAAACATCTATACTAATATTATAAAGCTGAAGAGTTTGTTTGTAACGTGAACGTGCTAATCCCTGGAACTCCTGGTCTGAATTGAAAAAATCTTTTTGTTGGATAGTCCATTTATCGAGGAAGGCTATAGGCTATGTAACATCACGCTGCGACCAATAGGGGCCGAGCAGTGCGTAAAACTGCGCGGGAGCAGCTAGACAAATATGTATAGAGGAGATGTAGATTGAGATGCACTGAGGCAACCCGTAAAATTCCAGATAGACCAGATGTTAATCACAACTTAACTTTAAACAACATTTATAAATAAAAGGAGGGAAACAAAATAAAATAAATCAAAGGGCATCAAAAAATTCGTCCACATCGCTGTCAACAGGAAAAGTTCCCAAAAGGCTGGCAGCATTGCCACGTTGTATGGCAATGCTGATTCTTTGACCGAAAAAGTAAATAAAAGGGATACTAAGTAGTTCATTCACAGGAAAATGTGTGGAAACTTGGACTGAATCCTAACTAGTATTATAAATGCAAAAGTATGTTTGTTTGTTACCTCCACTAAACTGATCATCATGAAATATTGCATACGTTGTCACGAGTAGGGAAACGGATATAATTTTTTTTTTCATTGAAAAAAAGTACTGTTCTCTACGAAAACAGCAATAATGTTTTTATGATAATGGATGAAGCCACATGTTTTTTGAACCAAGATTGAATTTATATTATTACAAGCAGAGTACAACCGGAAATGAAAATCAAATTCTAAATCAAGTGATGCCAGTGAGCAAAAGCTGTACTGATAAAAACAAACTCATAACCCTTTAACCACCCCAGTCAGATTAATACAACAAATGTTTTCGTGCCTATGCCGCCTGAGTCGTGTTTATACGACTGAGAATCTACATTCTGTTTTAGTTTTTTATGTAATTGCAAGGCCTTATAATTATGTCTGTTTTTTTTTTATGAGATGGTGCTGGTTGCACGGCAATTGATATAAAACCAAGCGGTCAATAGGTTAATAAACACAAGTAATCAATGTCTTCAGTGTGGCTGTCGTTTTTCATATCATGCATTACCACCTACTTGGAGAGAGATGGTTATTATTTATTTAATGAACAAGCTAAGGTTTATAAATAGCCTTTATAGAACTAGAAGAAGAGACATCAAAACAATTCACAATGGAGTGTTGGTATACAAAACAGAAAAAGATGTCCTAATCTTTTTTATTGCTCTTTCATTTATTTTTATGTTTTCATATATTAATTCTTGAAAAAAAAATGTAGGAGCCCACAGACATTGGGAGCAGGGTCCAAGCTACCAGTGGATAGGACTCCAAAGGCAGAAACAGACAAAGAAATTTAGAATTCATCCAGATTTGTTCAGCCATCCGGGCGTAATGGAGTAATAAACATCTATCCAAACTTTTACATTTATAATATTAGTATGGATAATTTAATAATTTAAATAAATACTATTTGTACTTATTACCGAAAATAAGCTACCAAGATTACATCATCATTGAATAAAAATGTACTGCCGAATATGATGCCTAATAAAGCTTGAACGTTTAATTGAGACTATTCCTAACATAGCAGCAATATTCACAAGCCACATTACTTGCTTGTGCTGAGTATCAACTATTAGACATTCCATTACCTATCCACAACTTGATGCTTTCATGGCTGGTGTTCTACATCATCACACCAAAAACCTGTATGCTAGAATCAAATATGTATAGGACTGGGTGCAATATGCTCTTAAAATTTAGTGACTACTTTAAAGCTGACTTAACATCCAGTATGGTGTTGTTTTGATTTTGAATACTTTGCAATGATGTTGACATTGTAAATTGATCAAAATATGTAAAGCCTAGTTGTCATAATGATGGTGTTGTTGGCATCTCTCATGCACACCAAGGGTTGCTAGCAATCATCTCACTACTTGGGCTTCCAGCGTGTTTGTGAACATCACCTTATGACTGCACATGTTCTCCACCGCCTGGTACAACTCCTCCAGCGAGTATGCGATCGCCTTCGACGTCTGGATGGCAATCACTGCCTCCCGCAACTTGCTCCATGTCGTCTCCTGATAGTTCTCTGGAAGGTTCGGCTTACCTAAAAACAATCCCCAGCCATTACCTCTCCAGATGTCAAATAGGTTATAATCATGACGATTATGATAAAAGCGTAAACATACTTTTAAAATTCTTTATAACCAATTTCTTCGTCGCTGCACCAGGCTTGTTCATTGATGACGACGTTAACTTTACCGTCCCATTGGAGTTGGGAGTAATCAAGGAAAAGTTTGATTTCTTCTCACTGGCACTCATTTCGTCGGATTTTGTTCTTTTATTATTGCACTGTTCGCTGCTGGTGTGAAGAGAGCGTTTTCTACTCTGATTGTTTCCACCCTCCTCGGCCAAAACTGGCGTTTTAGCTATGCCCGACATAAGAAAGCATCCTATGGCCGCAGCCACAGCACAAAATATTACAATTAATGCTATTTAATTAGAAAATACAAATAAAAATAGAAGCAATCAGTCGGTAGTTTACTAGAATCACCACCATTAGGATGAGTTTTACAAATTTTATTGATAGGGGGCGCACATGTAAACAAAACGTCAAATCAAGTGGCACGCAACGTCAAAAAAAAATATAGAAAAAGTGCGTTCGTTCGTTGTGTGTGGAAAAGATGTGTTCATCGTTATTATGTATTAGGTTGGGTTTTATAGATATCGGGACTGCGAAAAATTAAGAGTGTTTACGCAGCCTAAACATCTTAGGCTAGGGTCACACTACGGACCTTTTAAAGTTATTTTACTTCTGATTTTGCAATATGTTTAATCTCAACGACGACGATCAAATAAAAGTAAAAATGAGCTGTGAGACTATAATAAACTGTAAATAATTTATGTAATTTATAAGCATCTGCTTAGTCTTTTTACACCTATGTTGGAATTGGCTTCCAGATTTAATCAAAGTGTTTTGTCATCAAAAATACCGATGTTTTGTTGATCACATTATTATCTATTTTATATTACTAGCAACACTAATATGGAAAAACTTTGTAAAGCGACATCTAGCGCTTGTTATGGGTTTTACAGAATCAAAGTGAATAAAACATAACAAATGTAATAGATGGCGCGTCAATTACTTAACCATACATAAACCCATAAACAAAAAGGATTGAAATTGCTAAGAGGATGTCCACAAGTCCCCAACCATCACTACCAATTCAAGTAGAAAATGCAAGAGAGATACAGGATTATCGCAGAGTGAGTATTTAGTGACGCTGCGAACCATCATCCGCTTGCTCTGGCTCCAATTTATTTGTAGTTAGCGAAGTAGGTACGTTATTTCCTTCCATAGCACTCTATTACGTGTCGACGCTGTTGTGTACAGTTGTAATAATAATAAAGAAGTAGACACAAGGCTTTTTCGTCTTTGCCAGTGCTGCTGCGGTCTATTAAAGAAGATTGGCTTTTCTTTACAGTTCCGTATTATAATTTGATTTTGACTTGGTTTAGTAGGCGCAAGCGGTAGTGCTTACTGAGTATGAGGTCCTGGGTTCCATAAATCATTATAGGCGGGCAAAGTGTTTCTCAAGAGCAGGCCAGACTTCAGTAGATGGTAATAAGCCCCCCTACTATGTACATGGGAATCTGCCTAACGTTTTGGGAATTACAGACGTGATGTTATGTTGTGTTGATTGTGGAAGTCTATAGGGAATCGAACCCAGTGTTCAATGTACAGAAGCCAGCACATCAAGCTACCCCATTCCCTTATCTCATAATTCCAGTTTTGAATTTCTCGTCGTTTTGTTGATTAAGCTACGATTAAGAAAGTTTATGGACCTAATCGAATAAGCTATTTGGTAAGCGAATTAAGCCAATGCAACTCATGTCCAAGTGGAAATCCTATATGATGATATTTTTGTCTGTAATAGGTGTGTCGTGACTATACCAAATAGCTTGTTCGACTGCACTACTTCAAAAATCATACAAGCTATTTATAGTATAGTAGTATATATGTAGATAATAGTTCTGATAAACCAATCCCTCAGGAGCATTGACTTCCAATAATATCAGAGTTCATTTGTTTCACAGGCTGCATAAGACATAGGTAGAGCCTTACACTTGGTTAGCATTATGTTATCTGTGGCCTTACAGAACGTTTATTAATGTCCGTGTTTGTCCTATCTTGTTTATATACATAGCTATGCAATGTAGATAGGATATAATAATTGCGAAAGAACAAAATATATCTATGTTAGAGATATGTATAATTAATGTATTTATGATTCTTATGGTTATAATTATCTATGTAATTAGTTATTCTACGTAGGTAGTCAAGATTTCATAAGATGATAGAAATCTGATATTTCATTAAGATTAAGCAAATTATGTGTATTCCTAGTATTCGTGGTAGCACTAAAAATATACTTTTATCTTGGAACGCTTTTTTTTTTTTTTTTAAGGCTGGGAAATCATCCAATGACTGCTCCCGCTCTGGGTGGAGCGGAAGGGAGTGTCAGACTGTTACTAAAACCCATCCATGTTCCTTCCGTAGCCCTTTATGTTCCGGGGTAGCGGTAACCCTTTCGGACAATCCCGCTTACCCGGCAGGCTTGGCCCTGAGGGGCCCCTTCATATGCTGACATCTCTTTGAGGCGCGCGTGGAACATATACGCGCCGTTCGGCACGGGCCTGGTGCTGATCGGACGGTGAGTCACCCATTACTCACCGTCCGCAGGCCCGCGCCTACGGTGGCCGGGTGTCGTCACGTGGCTCCCGACGCCCGGGGCGTCTCCCGCGGCGGCTGGGACGGGAGGACCTTTCTCTTTCCCATCCCGCCACCTTCTTCGCGAGCATGACTTTTTCGCAGAAGGAGGTGACTGCCTCCCACTCCCTCTTGCCCCGGACCATGGCTTGCACCAGCGCCGGGCGCGAGAGGTCGCCGACACGGTGGTGCTCCGCCCAAGCGGGGCAGGTTTGCAGCGTATGCTCTACCGTATCCTCTGGGCGATCCTCGCAGTGGTGACACCCAGGCGTTTCCTCCCGCCTGATGATGTGCAGGAACCTCCCGAAACATCCATGTCCGGTGAGGACCTGAGTCAGGCGGTAGGTGAGGGTGCCCTGACGCCTCTCTAGCCACTCCTCAAAGAGGGGCCTTACTGCCACTATCGTGGCGTGCCCTGCGCTGGGTTGCGACAGTCGCTGATTCCAGGCCGCCATGAGATCGCGCCGGAGGTCCGTCCGCTCCGCCGCAATTTGCCGCGGAAACGGAGTTTCCTCCCGGCTTAGTACCTCCGCGCGCCATTCGTACAGGCGCGCGAGGACTATCGCCTCAAGATCCCATGGCGGCAGTCCGGCAAGGAGGCTTGCCGTCTCGCCCGAGATCGTGCGGTACCCCCGGATCAGCCGTATGGCTACCACCTTTTGGGGCGCCATAAAGAACCATGGACCGCACGACTCCCGTGTAAAACCTCCGGCAGGAGGCGTTTGGCCCCCTCAAATTGGGCAAGAGCCGCTTGAAGGCGGCCCCAGTCCGTTCCAGCTTTGGGGCCAAACGTCGGAAATGCTCCACGAAATTCCATCGGCTGTCGAGGACCAGACCTAGGTATTTTATCGTGGTCTCGGAGCCGATGTGAACCCCTCCTACCGTAAGTTGGGATCCCGATGGTGGCCTATTTCGAGGCCCATAAAGGACATGGCCTCGGATTTGTGCAATGCCACCTCGAGACCCAACTGCCGGATCCTCTCAATGACTGTCGCAAACCCGCGTGTCATCGCGTCGGCCGCCGCCTGATGCGACCTCCCCTGCGCCAGGACCAGCGTGTCGTCAACGTAGCAAACTACGCTGTCGCCGTCAGGGAGGTCGGCCCGCAGCACCCAGTCGTAACCGATGTCCCACAGGAGCGGCCCCAGAACCGATCCCTGTGGGACACCGCACGACATCTCTCGCCGGTTCCATTCCCCATCGCGACCGGGGTAGATGACGGCTCTGTCCGTCAAGTACGCCCCGACTATTCGACGGAGGTAGGTCGGCACCCAGTGATACCGCGACCGCTTCCCCAATGCAACTCCAGGGAAGGGTGTTGAAAGCGTTATCTTGGAACGCTGAAGCTGTATTTAGGAAGATAGATCTTGCTACAGGGCTTTTATTATTGTGGCACTTTAAATAGGAAAGTTAATATAAAATTCCGTATTTCCGAGTTTAAAATAGGTAGCAGATGTAGGTGTGTGTGTACTCAGAGATCACACATGTCAGGGGTCACTGGGATGGGGTGGGGTCAATATAAATTTTTCGCATGATGAGCTAGGTTTTAATTACTTGCTTTTATTTAAACAAAAGGACTGGTTATTCATTGATGCATAAGAAATAAGATACGTTATTCTACTGGAAAACCAATCAGCTTTGGTTTCATTTAATCTAGCACATTTACTGAGATCAGGACACGTCTGGTCTAAGTCGAATCCATGTACATACTTCCCAATGTTTCTTTTTATTCTTGGCACGACGCCATTAGTGACGCCGAAACGATTCATATAGAGGAGCTAAATTCCCAACAGATACCTGTAGAATATAGAGAAGTACCTAGGTACAAGTGGTTACCGGTTGAGCTGGCCTGGCCTGGCATATACTGGTTTTTACTTCTGACGTGGCCGTACTTCACGTGTTTAACGACTAAGTGAGAGCAAGAGCTGTGTATCTACATCGAGTGCAGACATCTAGATGTCGATGTCTAGATAGTACAGAGGCCAGCACATCAAGCTACCCCAATCCTTCAAATGTCTTTGATAGATTTTCCATTTTATTACAAATGTTCATATTCATTTGGGAATATTTTACAGTTTTGTATAGTGTGATGAGCTGGCGTCTGTACGTACTCTCGACAGTACACGGCCGACATTCCTACCGAGAATCGTTTAAGATCGTGTTGCATTGATTATTCTTCACACGATGGTAGTTTGTTTAAACACTTCCAGTAAACAAAGGCATCATGTTTGTTACTGCTACGGAGAGCATTTAATAGATTTATGAGTGAGTTTGTAAAATCTTAGTATACAGGGTGTATGGGACATTGACGCGCAAATTGTCGCCATGAATTCATGGTTTTAGAACCATAATGCTGTGTTAGGAATCTAGACACCGACTATGGTTGCGGGTAATTTTAAAATTCATGTATACAAAACATTTTGTAAAATATTTTAAAAGAGTAACGGTGGAGTTTCTTGCCAATTCTTCTCCATACGAAACTACTATTTGGAAGAGGCGACTAGAATTTATTTGAAATAAATGATCTGACATTTTTTTGAGTCGTCAGTAGCCCGATACTCTGACAGCCAGTCTTTCTAAGTGGTATCGCGTTACCTAGTAACTGCATCCGGTTAGACTGGAAGCCGACCCCAACATAGTTGGGAAAAGGCAGGCAAGTTTCTACTCCGGGAGTAGAAACTTAAAAAAGTTTTTAATAAGTAAGTTTCAACCAAAAGTGCAATACAAATACGGTGAAAAATATGTATCGAATAGCAGATTCATTTTTTTAATAATTGGCGGATCATTTCAACGATGGTGAGTCTAGAAGCATGTCCTGAAGTCATAGTAACAGATTGCGCGTTGATGGTCCTCCTATACCTGAGCCTTGTATGCATCATAATATACGTATCAATCTTTGCTGCATCCACCTTCAAAGAACCAATAGATATACAAAGACTCAGTTGGAATCTTTAAGTAAGATTTAGTACAAATTAAATGATTAATGGATTTACGAGCGTCTTTGACCGATGCGGTGGCCGTACTGATCAAATTGTGATGCGAGGACTTGACTGCGCCTGATTGGATACTGACCTCATTTTTGTCAAAGGAATGAGCATTGTATGTCTAACAATGGGTTACCGAAATACTTGTTAAAATAATTTCTCATCACTAGCTCGGAGTCTGGATTTGTGACCAGTTGTTGGCAAATAGGCTCGCCCCCTATTACTTGGGTGAAGTGTGGTTGATATATCAGGTAGATACACCTCTGCTTAACCGGTTGGGAAATCCTGGCGTGATGTTATATTATATTAAGGCTGATTTACATTGATCTGTATCAATCCACTGTTAGTATTTTAACAATTTATCGGCTGTTCTGTCCAATCCAATCAAGCGCTGGAATGGATGCTGGAGTGGATTACAAAGTATTTACGTGCTCGAATACTGATATAGTACGTTTCACATCTAAGTAATAACAGCCGCAGCAGGTTAAGCTACACTTGCCGGGGTTGGTCATCGATAGGTGACCATCTTTACATATTGAGACTCCTCCGTACCTCGGTTTCATGAGTGGATCTATGACAGTCGTTACGAGTCGTCAGAGGCCCGAAAGTCTGACAGAGAGGCTTACCAAGAGTTATCGTAATACCCAGATACTGGGTTGTGAAGGTCAGATTGGCAGCCGCTCCATTTAAAATACAGGTATCCAGCTGCATCCGGATAGACTGGAAGCCAAACCGAACGGAAAAGGCTAGGCAGCAATCTGCCTAGCCTTTTCCGTTCGGTTCGGCTAGAAAGTAATTCCATTCGGTAATATCAATATATTACCGAATGGAATTACTTTCTAGATGGAATTACTGGATCAATATAACCAACAACAGCGCGTTCCATAGAAAATAATGACACTGACAGCTCTTAAACAGGATTATATGTTTATTGATCGTGATTTGTGAGTTTCGCCCTAAATAGCAATTTTTCAATTACACCAAGTTCCATCTGGATTCAGAGGTAATATAATCTTGTTTCCCTCCTCATTTGAATCTTGCAGCTTTAAAGTCTTAACAATGGCGCGGATTAGGATCTTCCCGGATTACATCATTCAAGTCGCTCTCGAAGCTCTGTTGTGGGGTATTTACGAGGCTTGTCTCTTGCGCTAACTAGGATCCCGATCTAACCGAAGTGAAATGTAAGCACTCCTCTTAAGGGCCCATTATCTCGTCACGCTTTTATTTCAAGATAAGAGATAGAGTAAGTATAGCAGTAGGTACAGTACAGTACAGTGTAACCTGGATATACCTATAGTAGGTAAGTGTGATTTCGTGGGACCTACGATTATTATGTTAGCTTCGGCCCGCGACTTCGTCCGAGTGAAATATCTTGTTCCACCTACCCACCCCGTCGCATCGCATCGCCCGTCCGCCCTATTTCATAGTTTTCGCTTAGCGTTCTTTCGGTTTTTTTTTGTTTTTTGCTCGGCTGCTGAGGGTCCCAGCGCGATGTGAAATAGCGTGTGTGTTAAGAATTAGGCTATCAATTGCCCACATAACCATCAGGTTACACTATGCTTAGATTTTTTTATAGCTTTAATCTAGTTTTAATATTGGATTAAGTCGTGATTTATAGTTTTTTATACAAAGGTGATTCTTCGCCATGTCTTCCTTAGATTGTACACACGGCCAACTATCAAGGCACTATTAATATCCAATTAAAGCTGATCTCGCATCGTATATGATTTCCGAACTTTTAGAGGTCAAGTTTTACTGGAAAAATATAGCTTGATGTATGCTGTGTGCCTATGTACCTAGTTAATCATGAAATTGCTCTCAACATCAACGAACTATTATTTCTTCGTATAAAGTACCTACCCAAGTTCTTAACAGAGCAAACTTTGGGGGTTAAAAAAAAACTTTTTTATTTAATTATGACTATTGTGATACTGCCAGTGCCAAGTTGGCGATTTGATTACACCCTCGTTGAAAGTGCAGGTCCCGGGGGCGGGGAGTAACAAGTGTCGGGCGCCCGGGACATGTGCGGCACCCCCGCTTGCCTCCCATTCACTCGCTGTTCATTCACTGACTTGCCGGCATTGCGAGACCGACGGCCGAGCCGTTCACGTCGCGTTGTCTCACTAACCGGCCTTTAAACCGAACGCGCCCGTAAGTAAATCGCGCGCGAATTCCATAATAAAAAAAATGCATAGAGCATAAAGTGTTTTTTTTTTAACTTTTTAAAATGGGGGAACAGGCTTTTAACATTTCGGATGAGAACTTAGAACAGCATATTATTACTTTGTTTGAAAAATTGGAGTGTTTACGAAAGGATGCGAACTCAGGTGATGGGGGTTTGTCAGGGAGAGTTCCGGCGCGGGTGGAAGTGCGGACTCTGTCGTTGTGGAAGGCAGTGGTAGCGGAATGTGCGGCCTCTTTTCTGTATGTGTTCATCGTGTGCGGAGCGGCAGGCGGAGCGGGCGTGGGCGCGTCCGCTTCAGCTGTGCTGCTCTCCACCGCGCTCGCTTCCGGTTGTGCCATTGCGACCCTGACTCTGTGCTTTGCTAATATATCTGGTAAGATACAGTTTCCCTGAAAAGTACACCATATATCGCTTCCTCCGAACTTTACCTAAGTAGGTACCAATTAGGTTTCAAATTCAATTTCTCTGCGAGAATCGGTCTACTTCGGTGAAAACTGATATTTATAAAACTGAAAATAAATTATTTTATTCAAACCCACGCTTTTCTTAGGTTTGCCACGCTTCTCCCTTTGTTGTAGTCAGCTTTTTTTTTGTAATTTCTATACCCTTTCTTTCTACTATTTAAATACCAGGTACCTATAACTATTTAAACAAAAGGGCTCCCCAATGAAAGATGACCCATAAAGTTAATGGGTCCCATAAAACCAAAGTTAGGCATTTAACATTGGCAATTTTAAAATCGCTCGCGGTGGGGCCATAATATTATTGTGGACCGTAACACTTTAGATCTTTGATAGCAAGGACCGCTTAATACTGCGAATAGAATAGGACGGGTAGTACTAAAATAGACACTCAAAGACTTCCAATACTGTGAGAACTTGAAATTACTACCTACGAGGAATGCGCAACCTTAATTGGCAAGGAAAATAAAAGAATTAAACGCCCACGTGGGTAACAATGTTATTTCTACTGAAATAATGTTCGAAGTAATGATTTAACGTGGGATAGGTCCGGTGGGACGGGGTTGTCCTTCATTTGCATTCTTTTTTTTAATTTTAAATGTGATTTCACTTTGAACGCAGGTTTTATAACGAGGTAAAAACTCCTTTGTTAATTTTACTACAGACTAGCTTCTGCCCGCGACTTCGTCCGCGGAAAATTGCGATATACTGTAACTGTTTAGGCAGCGCATGCAAATAATTCTGTTTTCGGAGGTATTTCTTTCCGACTTGCTAGACGAAAATTGCGATAGCTCGGCTAATATGTATGATATAAATATAATTTTTAGCCTATAGCACTCAGGAATAATGTAGCTTTCTATCAGTGAATTTTTTTTTTAAATTGGATCATTAGTTCCGGAGATTACCCCCTACATACAAACTTACAAATTTTACCTCTTTATAATATTAGTATAGATGACACATGCGTCATCTTTCATACCTTATTTGCTAAAATAAAAATGATTACAGCTAACATATTTTTATTAAGATATGTGGTAGGTACCTACATCCTACGCATTATTTACGTGGCTCTTATTATGAGCCACAAAATATATATCAGTAGGTAAGCCTGGACTTACTATTGATATATTCCATAAGCTACTGTATAAATCTTTTTCGTACATTCAATATGATCCTGTTACAGCAGCGGGTGTTTTCTTTTACGATTCATTTTGTGGGTGAATTTGGAATATGGCGTATAAAACGGAAAAGAATATCTTAGTATCAGCATGTTTTCTGTATTTTTAGTGCCCTATGTACATAGTTTGGGTCGACCCATGTTGTGTAGAGGGTCCAATTAACCCTGCACCGTTTGGTAATTTATACGCATTTGATAGTCGCCGTCGGCCTCGGATGAGTTACCGACCCGCGCGGCCGCAGAGTGCAGATGTTCACAATTATCCGCTTTTTTTTAAAAAAAGGATCGGCGGTTGCGATGCGAAAGTCTTTAGTTTTTTACTTGTCAAGTAGGTTTTTAACGTTGATTTTTTATTTCTTTAAGAAATGTTTTGGCGTATCGGTGATTTAAAAAGTTTCCGGTAAAAGTCTAGGTTTATTTGGGGTTAGGCTAGTTAGTATTCCATACAACGGTGGGAGTAAAAAAGTCATTTGCTAGGCAATAAAGAAAGTGCTATCCGTATAAAATTGAAACTCATATTCCGTAACTACGATCTCAATTTCTAAACTAAAACGAACAATAAATTAAATTAACCACGGATGCATAAGTTTGACGTCACTTCCCATAAAACTACACGACACATAAGCACGATAGGCGGGATTATTATAAGCTAACACGTGCACCCTTCACCCTTTGTCCCCTCGAAATAACTTTATAATGGCGATCACATGACGTGGGGACAATGACATTTTAAATTATATCATAATAACAATAACACGGAGAAAGCTCGCTCGTTCGCAATCAGGCGGCGATTCTTGCATCTACAATGTTCGCGGATACCGTGATGAATTTTTAGAATACACCCCCGACCGCGATCGCCCTAATTTTCACTTATGGCTGGACAAGTGGCCAGGCCTGTACAGAGCTTCAAACGATGCATACATTATAATGGGATTTAGATATATCCACAACACAAAGTACACAAGCTACGTTTTCAACGAATGAATGCCAGCACTGGCATTTAGTAAAGCATTATTGTCAAGACTCCTTTTCAAGTTCTTACTACTTACCTACTTGGTATTCCTTGTTTTGTGCGTTTTCTTTTTATTTTGGACGCTCGATGCTGTATTCATTTATCAATGCGTGCTCAGGAAGTAGACTGCACGAAGTTGTATTGTCAACGGAGTTCCCTTTAAAACTTGTCTGAAGTTTTTAAAGAACGATAAATAATTCGCCTTTATTGCGACGTTATAGGACGAGGAAAGCTGTATTTTAAATCAGATTTTTCTGAGAAATGACTTGGTATCTCGAGTCTCTAGAGAGAACGTCATAAAAGTTCTTTGTCAAAAGATATTGTGTCTCGGAGAACTTGAACGTAAGAAGTGGTGGCGTAAGGAGACGTAACTTTTGTAAAACATCAGACAGACGTATCAACATCAACAGTTCACCACCTTTGTTCCTTTTGTAGGTCGCATCACGCTTGAGGCTTGTATAAACAGCTGGTAATATTCCTACCTCGCTGAAAGGTAGGTGACACAATCTGAATAATCGATAGGCGTAGTAGTTCGACTTTGCACTCGATATATCTGCGTCGCGTCACATCGCTTGTTCCACCTGTTCCATTTTATTTTTTTGCGTTTCTCTCCGCATGTAGGCAGGTAGATACATAAGCCACTTTGTTAATGCCAGGTTTGTTTGTTTAACGTGTAAATTGATTCTGAATATTGATTAGCCTCCTAACTGTATGATCGTACCCAAAGATAAAACAATAATGTTCCGGCCTACGTATTGTTGTTAGAAATTTGTATTGACACGTCACGTTCTCCGGCACACTATGGTAACGTTATGATATCGCATTTCTCTGCAATACCTCGGGGTGCTACACTTCGAGGTTATCTTCTATACCTCAGCTATTATATTACCTCGAACGCAGGTAAACTTCCGCCCAGCCATTATCGCTCAGCCGCGATGGTGATTTCTCTCGACATGGGCCCAACGAGAATATTCGGTACGAATACCAAGGTGACATGATTTTATCTCATCGCTGAATTTGTTATTCCGAAATTACGTTCAAAAGTCCAAACCTTACGGTTTGGACTTTTGGAGATAATAATATTTTATGAAAACAACATTATATTTTAGGAGGCAATCATTGTAAAGTACTTAGTCAGCGACGTAACAGCTGGCCATCGGGACGGGAATTCATTACGTAGGTACCTACTTACTGGCTCTGAATGCAATGCAATAATATGGTTTATTTCGATGATAATATGGTGCTTTTTGTATTAAATGGCCCTCACCTTTTTATTTAAAAGAAGAACAAAGTCAGAATTACTTTCAACACAAAATCACGTAGTCTTCAATATAAAAACAAGGGAAGGTAGAAGGGGCAGGAGGCGTAGAGTAGGAGGATAGCACAGACACGTGGATCTTTTTGCCAATCATAAATTCATAACGAATTCTGCTTGTTAACGAAAGATCGACTTTGACAATTTCTAAACACGTGCCAGCGGGCTTGGCGAAGCATGTAATATCCGGAAAAAGAACATTGTTTGTGTAGAGAGTTAAGTTAATTAATGAAAACATTACAACATTGAAATTAAAACGTTAAAGTAAGGACATATCGCAGCTTTAGGATGAAAACAAGACAATAAAAAAAAAACAAAAATTGAGTTATCGTCCTAAAATGATTCAAAACGAAAAAAGTGGAACGACTTTTTTATAATTTGCAACACAAACATAGTCACTGACGAAAATAATCACGAAATAATAGACGAAATATTACGGAGGTGTCAGAATTTCAAAACTTGTTTTGCTATTTCCCTAAAAGTCACTTTTTGTACGTCGTTTTCATCCTAAAGGTGCCGATATACAGAAGCTTAAAATCGTTAGCAAATATATTATAACATGACAAAGACTGCATATTAATGATGGATTTATTGGATGATTATTTATGATGAATCGGTGAAGGAAAACATTGTGAGGAAACCAGCATGTTTGAGAGATATTTTTCGACAGCATGTGAAGCTAAGTCAGAGGCCCATGGGCAGCATAAAAACTCTGACTCCAGGTTAGTCACTAACCACACGAACAGACAGAATGATGGCGGTATTTCAGGTTCGCTGTATACGGGATCGATCCCAATTTCTATTTGGATCACATCCACGCGCTGCCGGCCGTGTGCGCCTGATTTGTCTCACTTAATGTTAAGTGAAATGTCCTCCAACATTCTAATCCCATCGTAAAGGGTCATTGTATGATTCGGTAATACTTTTCTAAATAAATGAATCACAATTTGTTAAGTTTAGCTACCTTCCTGTATTTGAATCAAAGGCTTACCTATTGTTGTTGGCAGCATTTGTCCCGAATTTCAATGGTTATCACGGCGGTTTCAACTTTCATTTTGTTGATACTCGGTCTTCAAATAGCCGTGTTTGTGTCCATTCCTTATTCATTGAATCCTTGGGAAGTTTTTTTCCTAATGTATCTATTTTACTAGTAATATAATATAATATCCTTGGACATTTCACACAACACCATATAGTCCCAAGCTTAGCAACCTAATGCTTGTGTTATGGTAACGAGATGGCTGATAAACTACTTAATATACTACTCTGTCAAGAAAGTACCGGGAAAAGATCAATAATACACAAAATGTCTGTTATTCATCCAAATTTATTTTATCAACTTCAAAGTATGCTACTTTAGAAACGATACACTTGCGCCAACGAATAATCCATTCATCAAAACATTTTTTAAACTCTGCTTCCTGAATTGAGTTCAGTTCTCGCCGCGAATTCTCCTTTTTCGGTTTCGGTTCAGTTGGAAGGCGCCACTCCGAAGCTTGTTGACTAGTTTGCATGTCAAACTCGTAAACCCACGCCTCGTCACCAGTAACATTGCGTTTCATGAATGTTGGGTCCGAACTGACTCGTTCTAGCATGTCCTCAGCGACTTTCATGCGATTGAGTTTTTGGAGAAAATTCAGATCTTTTGGCACTAGCCAAGCAGCAACATGTTTCATACCCAAATGATTAGTTAAAATCGTACGGATCGACTCGTGAGATACAGAAAGTTCGGTGGCTATCTCTCTCAGAGTTGAATGGGGATTTTCAGTCACTATTTTCTTCACTTTTGCGATGTTAACTTCAGTTGCAGACGTTGACGGCCTACCAGAGCGAGGCAAATCTTCCATCACATCTCGACCGCTTTTGAATGCTTTGAACCACTCATAAGCACGAGTTTTTGATAAAGTCGATTCACCGTAAGCCTTCTGTAACATTTTCAGTGACTCCGAACACGAAATTCCATTGGCGATGCAAAATTTAAGACAAACTCTTTGTTTGATATTTTTGTCCATTATGAAATTCGCAATACACACTATATATGATATTACTAAAACCAGCACTGTATTTAATATAAATAACAGATGCAACTCAAACTCCGCGCCAAAATGGAAAACAGTTGTGCCAATCTAACAACTACAAAAAAACAAAAATTTGAATTTGGAACCATAAACAAATCATCCATTCCCGATACTTTTTTGACTGAATATATATTTTTTGTAAATACATACATATTATACATAGAAATACACCCAGACCCGGAACAACGACTGCGGAGAAGGCAAATGAAAGACGTTGTTTACAGCATACCTCGAGTCACCGCGACATATACTGTGTGTGTGTGTGACGTGTTGTTAGACGTCGAAGTCTGTTTTACATAGAAGTAAATAATAACGTGTATATATATTTTTTTTTGAGGCTGAGAAAGCATCCAATGACTTCTCCCGCTTTGGGTGGAGCGGCAGGGAGTGTCAGACTCTTACTGACTAAAACCCATCCGTGTTCCTTCCGTAGCCCTTTATGTTCCGGGGTAGCGGTAACCCTTTCGGACAATCCCGCTTATATAATAATAATAAATAAATAAAATAACATTACATGTGGTACAGGTGCGCACGTGAATCCGGCGGTCTCGGCCGCGCTCTGTGTGCGCAGGCGCGTGTCGCCGCTGCGCGCCGCCTTGTACGTCGCAGCGCAGTGCGGCGGGGCCATCGCAGGCGCCGCTGCTATTTATGGGTAAGTCTACTTTTGAGACGTGATTCTTTATCTTATTTTTCGTACTAACGACTATCTGGGAAATATTTGGTTGTGTGTGTGTACAAATATGGGAATGGAATTGGATCAATTACCGTTTAAAATGATTACGTCTAGATGCCAATAATGAAAAAGAAAAATACAAACATATTAAGTATGTAGGTTTCTATGAAGTCATGATAAAGAGCTGAAATTTTATAAATAGTCTGGAAATGTTACTTTTTACTCTTTATTTTATAAGTAAATAAAACCCCTGAACGAAAAGTCCGGACAAAGGACAATGCCGGACAGACTACGTTCGTAGTGCCAAAAAGTTGGACACGTCCGAATAAATCTCCTATCTTTATCTCTGTAAGAATAGAAATATTCATTAGCTACTACATACTGCTACGCGGCGTAGTCGCTACGGCGTAGCAACGGAGACTTTCACTCGTAGCAGATTTTGAATAAAAAAAAAGAAGCAAAAGCAAAAAGAAGGAAGGAAGTAAATAGTGGGAAGTATATTATAAATACATTTTTTCCAGTTTGCAATCATATTTATATTTAAAAGCTAAATATTCACAATAATATCTACAAAAATAATATGTATCACAGAGCATCAAAAAATTCTTCCACATCGCTGTTAACAGGAAAAGTTCCCAAAAGGCTGGCAGCATTGCCACGTTGTATGGAAATACTGATTCTTTGACCAAAAAATAGGCCAGCCCTCTGGTCACGCGAAGAGTCGATCAACCGCTTGACGATGTCTCGAAAAACAAAGTGGGTACTCGGACCCCACGGCCCTAGTGTTTCAACCCCAAACGACTTGTACATAATTATAAGTCCTATTAAGGTTGGAGTATTTGCGCCGTTTGATGTTTTCTGCACCTGCAGAAAACCACCTGAGTTTGCCATTCATTTGAAGTATGGACGTTCCCTAGATGACATTTCGAAATGAGTCCATCAGTGCCGTCCACACAATTTCATCCCGAACTGATGCTAACGCCACTACCAAAATAGACACGAGTTTTAGAATTAAAATGTATTCGAATCGCCAAAAACTGTTAATTATGATGAATGATAATAACATTCCTTTGAAAAAATTTCATCAACCTACGATGAAATGATTTAATATCCAATATCAGGATATTGTTATTTGCTACTGTGAATGGGTGGGTATATTTATAATGAATCCTTAGCAAGGTACTTATCTGTCCCTTCGCTTTAATCTTTCCTATAAAGCGGTGAACAGCCACCAGGTTGCACAATAGCGGCTGTCCAAACACCGAGCGTCTATGACATCTTAATATCAAAATCTTATGAAAATCGCAGATCGCTTTACCTTCGAAACGAGCTTTAGTGCGTTTTTAACTCGAGAATTATTCTAATTTGCGTGATTTATGTCAAAAATTCTTTGGGTGTTGTACTTTTTCGTCTTTGCGACCGCTGCCATATCTAGATAAGCTAGTGATTTTCCCGGTGTACGAGTGGAGCCACAGGAACATCTAGTTAATTATACACATACCACATAAACATCACGCCTTCATCCTCGGAAGGGTCAGACAGAGATATACTCATAGTAGCTACACCCACATTTCCACCAGTTATGTTTAAGTCCCATGTAATAGGGAACGAGCCTATTGACATCAACCGGACAAAAAATCAGACTCCGAGCTGCTACTGAGAAATTCCCGATGGAAAAACCCAATAACACTTCACACGACCCGGGAATCGAACCCAGGAGCTCAGCAGTAGCGCTTGCGAGTCTTGCGACCCATAGACCAACGGGACAGACAATCTAGTCAATTATAAATCACCAGTAATGAGGTCGGTCAGTGAGTGACAGCAGATTATAATAATTGATGTTGTTAAGTTAATTAATGTTATTAATTATTTATGATAATAATATGTAACAACTAGCTTCATCTCTCTGACTGATCGACACTTGACAATTCAAAAGTGCCTGTAATCTTTTTGCTCTTTGATTATATACTTATTATTTCTGTATATATTACTATGAATATTTAGCTTTTAAATGTAAATACAAAGAGTTGTATTATTAATTATGATGAGTAAATATAAATATTTAGTATGTATAAGTTTTTATTGTATTAGATTATAGAAATTTATAGATTAATGATATTTAAAAATATTGATTAAAAAGAATGCCTGTAATTGGTTTATTTGAAACAAATACTTTGAGTTCGACCCTCACCAGGAGGGCTAATTAAAGTCAGAAGCCCACGGCAAAAAAAAAAGCTGACAACAGATAAGACACTACTCACACGAAAAAAAAACCGGGTGGGCTAACATAAATAGGTAGGTATGTTAAATACATAGTTTGTAGCTTTCCCAGCCTTCAGGTTTTACTAGCCTAGCCTTTTCCCAACTATGTTGGGGTCGGCTTGCAGACTAATTTTATCTAGATACCATCTTATATTAATCTGCAAAACCCTTCAGAGAACAAAGTCGTGATGTTATATGTAATGTTATTACGTCATTATATTATTATGTAACGTTTAGTCAAATTAATCGATTATTATCGAATGGCTTTCGAGCGTCCAATACTTTTTTATTTCGAACTGTAATTTATTCGGCGTCCTCTGGGATGAATACATGAATTTCTTTTCCTACCCAATATTGTGTTGTATTAATTTGCGGCTTTTTTTTTTATCAGCAAGCAGTAATTCATTTATTTAAATCCTGGCAATATATTTCGTGAGCTTTATATGAATGTGACAAGTAATTATTGGAGTATGAGTATTTAATAATGAGGTTGTATGCGTAAAAACGTAGGTTTTATATATTAACTTTTTTAGAATTGCTATTTGTTGCCAGCATTATTCTCAACCTTATTCCACCCACTGCTGGGTAGGTATCCTTGCCATACTTCCCTGGTACTTGCGAGTTGCACCCAGGTCATACCAAGGTCTTTTGTAGATCATCCACACATATTGAGTTGCCAGTACATCTCGGGAAATGAAAGAATAATATAAAGCGTGTTATTCTCTTATCTTCGTTTGGTATAAGTAGTCAAGAGGGGAGAATAAATGGCTCAGTGCTGTATACGAGTGCATTGGGTGCGATTCTTATTTTCTATTATGTATTATTCTATGGATCGTGTGAGTTCTTTTATTTGTTCGTTTGGTTGGCAACTAGGTTGAATATTGAAAAAAGAATCAAACTCAATTAATATACAAATAAAAAACAACCAAATCAATATGTACAGTCAAAAATATGTATACAGTTAGCTAGTTTCAAAAGTGGTTTTCTCATTAATTACCTATTGAATGAAATTGTAGATTGTCACACACATAGCATTTACGAATATATTCCAATTTCCATAGATTTACCGAAGCTGTCATATCTCAAAGTTTGAATAGTTATTTTACGAGAAAATCGCTTATGAATTTTGCTCGGTATATACATTTTGGTGCTCGTGACTGTACGTGTAGTGTTTTTGGGAGAAGTGTCCCAAAATGCAAGATTATTTAACAAATACTCCTTCATCAACCAGCACGGTATGCTCTTAACAACTGTATATACACATAGATATAAAACGTGCACTTTGAGGTTGGGAAATCATCAAATGACTCCTCCCGTTCTGGGTGGAGCGGTGGGGAGTGTTAGACTCTTGCTGACTAAAATCCATGTTCCTTCCTTAGCCCTTGTTCCGGGATAGCGATAACCCATTCGGACAATACCGCTATCCCGCAGGCTTCGGCCCTTACGGGACCTTTCCCATATGCTAACATCTCTTTGAGGCGCGCTTGGAACACGTACGCGCCGTCCTCTACAGGCCTGGTCTTGATCGGACAGTGAGCTACCCATTACTCACCGTCCGCAGGCCCATAAAATGTGCACTAAAAGCACCTAAGTCAAAAAACGTAAAAAAATCACAGCTTAATTATACTCCACAAACAGAATGACAGTATATTGGAGTATGATGTTTGTTACACAAACACGCCAGAGTGGCTGGTCGGGTTTGATGCGAGGATGTGACGACGCGAGTCATAAATACGGGTCAACGCATTGGAACTTCGCAATGCAATTACTCTATCCCCACAGAGTCAGAGCACACGAGAACATATTTACAATGTAATGTTTAAATGTAGTGCTACCAGACAACCTTAGGATGAACAGAACTTATCAGTAAAAAAGAGAGCGAGAACCCTTCAACAGTCCACAATATTCTACTAATATGTATAATAAACGTGCAAGTTTGTTAATCAATGTGGATCGCTATACAAGTAGACGAAGACATAAGAAACGATGGATGGATTGTATGAAAGATGATATGGCTAGAAAGGGAGCGACTACAGAGATGACGACTAATAGAGAAGTATGGAAGAAAAAGACATGTTGCGCCGACCCCAAATAAATTGGGTTCAGGGCAGGATAATGATGATGAAACGTGACAGTTTATGAGGATACAATGTATGAATGTTTGTTACTCTTTCACATTAATACTAGAGTATGGATTTGGATGAGATTTGGCACACAGATAGTTTATATCCTGGATTAACACATAGCATACTTTATATCCCGGTAATACGTTCCCGTGAGATAATTCCGACATTCACGCGGGCGAAGCCGCGGGCAGAAGCTAGTATCTTAATATCTTTTAAAAAAATATTTCGTTGTTAAACAAACCGCGATACAGACAGTTTATTTAGAAAATGATCAAATAAGATAAAGTTATAGGACACTATCGTATCTAGGGCGAGTACCAACATACCAATACCAACATGGTGACATGTTTACTTTAAACTGATATATTGATCTGATCTGCTCACAACTGATACCCAGCTAAGAATTGACTATTTAACAGATAAATATTTTGTATTTTGTATTGTAAGTCAAAGTCAAATCATTTATTTCAAATAGGCACAAGAAAGGCACTTTGGAATGTCAAACTCCACTGTTACTCTTTTAAAATGTTTTACAATGTTTTGTATACATGAATTATAACATTTAATAGACCGCTCCTTTTAAACACTTCCATCACCGAACAGAAATGAAATATTATGCGAAGATATAATTGTAAAATTGCATTTAATGCTATTATGTATTCCGTTTCATTCTAAAAATCTGTGACGTCTCATTATTATATTTCATACAAATCACGT
Source organism: Hyppa rectilinea (assembly GCA_951799385.1). Taxonomy (NCBI): domain Eukaryota; kingdom Metazoa; phylum Arthropoda; class Insecta; order Lepidoptera; family Noctuidae; genus Hyppa; species Hyppa rectilinea. Next base: position 18,159,608 of record OX637301.1, on the reverse strand, counting down.
ACAAATTCCGCGTTTTGACAATTCATAAAAAGTAACGTTATTGACTACCCTTTCAAGTACCCAATTGTGTTTACCGCGTAACAATAAACATTTTGACGAGTTTAGGTGCCTACCTACAGTTGGGATGTACTTGTCAACCTGTCAGATTGTTAAAATATTTAGTTTGATAAAAAACTAGCTGTTTATGGAAATATTTGTGTGAGCTTAAACTTAAACTTTTTAGAAAATATGAAAACAGAAGAGAGTCGGAATGTGAGGATATTTTAAGCTGCCCAAAATGCGCTAGTTTTTCGTATCAAGAAAACCTTGTTGCTTATCACCCTTTTTTTTTTTTTTTCTTTTTTTTTTTTTTAAGGCTGGGAAATCATCCAATGACTGCTCCCGCTCTGGGTGGAGCGGAAGGGAGTGTCAGACTCTTACTGACTAAAACCCATCCATGTTCCTTCCGTAGCCCTTTATGTTCCGGGGTAGCGGTAACCCTTTCGGACAATCCCGCTTACCCGCTTATACGCGCCGTACGGCACGGGTCTGGTGCTGATCGGACGGTGAGTCACCCATTACTCACCGTCCGCAGGCCCGCGCCTACGGTGGCCGGGAGTCGTCACGTGGCTCCCGACGCCCGGAGCGTCTCCTGCGGCGGCTGGGACGGGAGGACCTTTCTCTCTCCCATCCCGCCACCTCCTTCGCGAGCATGACTTTTTCGCAGAAGGAGGTGACTGCCTCCCACTCCCTCTCGCCCCGGACCATGGCTTGCACCAGGGCCGGGCGCGAGAGGTCGCCGCCGCCGATCGCGGGGCAGGTTTGCACCGTGTGCTCTACCGTGTCCTCTGGGCGATCCTCGCAGTGGTGACACCCGGGCGTTTCCTCCCGCCTGATGATGTGCAGGAACCTCCCGAAACATCCATGTCCGGTGAGGATGTTGCTTATCACCCTAAGCTTGAATGTAACTTGCACACAATTAGGTATTTATGGGTCAGTTACATAGTTTCAATGCAGTGGGAAATGTTGTCGAAAGTGACAAAGGACTTGCGAAGTCTCTATGCGAAAGTGGAAGGTGCCTGTTCAATAATAACATAATTCATCTTGCCACACCCAGTCCAGGTGTTTTCCTCTTTTTCCACCATGATTGAATTAAGATGCAGAGCAAAAGATAGAATGATGAGGACCAATTAATAGAAATTTTGACTGGACACTAATTCTTTGCATCTTGTACCACTATGTCCCTCTATGTCTATTGTCCTCTATTTAAGTCATTGACTGCCACGCAGCAGACACAATAGAAAAACTATTGTTCGCGGCTCACCGGTGACCGCGTTGGCGCTCAACGTGTTAAAAAAGAAAGGACAAACTTTATTTGTGACAAACATGACACAGTAAAAAAAAACAAGTTGTGGGAAAATATGCGTCACAACACTCACAACCGGGCAAAACGGCCATCGCTCAGCATAATACTTCAACCCCATGAGAGATACCACAGCGCTGATTTTCAGCGACAGCCGGTGTTGACGTGATGACGTCAAACCGGTGCAACATGTGTTAAAAATAAGAAATAATATAAGTACCCTGTTATTAAACTAAACAATAATTATTTATGAGATTTACATTTACAACGACTCACACGCTAAACTTCATTTAAACATTTAGTTCATAAACCTGGCCAGTAGGTGTATGACCAGATGTATGAAGCAAAATAAGGGTGTAAGGATCATAGAGCAGGTGGCGTGGCTGCTTAGCCCCATAAGAAGAAGTCGTGAGTTTATGTAATGTAAAGTCGCAGTCACGAGCAGAAATATGTATAAAGTTAGCTAATTTCAAAAGCAGCTGACTCGTGAGCACGCATCAGTGAATATTGATAAATAAAATATAATTTATAATCTCATCTCACAAAGGACTGAAACAGTTGAAAGAGAGAACCGCGTCCATTCCAGAATTTATACTAATATTATAAAGCTGTAGAGTCGCTAATCTCTGGAACTACTGGTCCGCATTGAAAAATTATTTTTGTGTTGGATAGTCCATTTATCGAGGAAGGCTATAAGTAGGATATTATTGGGCATTCTACCCCACCTGCCGTTCCTACGGCTCACTCCGTTCGCCTTCGTCACTCTCGGTGTGTTAGAATGCCCAATAACATCCTACTAGTTAGAGATAGCGCATTACCACAAAGGTTCAACGCACACTCAGTTTATGCGACCAGATTGTTCCATCGGCTCACTCCGTTCGCCTCCGTCTCTCTCGGTGTGGTATTATACCCAATAATATAAATGAAATCCATGTAGGATACATAGGAGTGCAGTAAAATACTAGTTCAGCCGATGGAACTAGTTATATATGTCAATGTAATACATTAATCGACTCATTATTAATATAGCCGTTTCAAGCAGTCGTCATGAAATTTGTAAAACAACCACAATCGTTACATGTAAACAAACTTTGTGTTAATTCTCAGGAGACTGGTTTTCGTCATGGAGAATTATTACCTAAATCGGTACGATGCATTATTTGCGGACCGTCAAATTGTGGAAAAACTAATTTATTAATTGGTCTTCTTATACACGAGAATGGTTTAAGATTTCAAAATGTTTATGTTTATTCGAAAACCTTGCAACAACCCAAGTACGTTTTTTTAGAAAAAGTCTTGCAACGAGTACCAAGCGTTTCATTTCAGAAATATCATGAAAATGAGCAAGTACTGAGTGTTCAAACTGCAAAACCGAATTCTGTAATTGTATTTGATGATGTTGCTTGTGAAAATCAAAGTAGTATACGTGATTATTTTGCTATGGGGAGACACAAGTCCATCGATTGTTTTTATCTAAATCAGACGTATAGTAAAATCCCTAAGCAGTTAGTAAGAGACAACGCAAACCTAATCGTACTTTTTAAACAAGATGAAAGAAATATGAGACATGTTTATGAAGAACACGTCAACACTGACATGACATGGAATGAATTTCGTGAAATGTGTTCAAAAATATGGAGTGTACCGTTCAATTATGTTGTAATTAATAAAGATTGTTCCAAAAACAAAGGATGTTATAGAAATAAATTTGACACGTTTGTAGTCTTTGACTAAGAACACGAATGCATATAAAAGGCTTATTACCTGCCAAACATTATTATTCACCTTACGACGCTAAATCAATTACGACCTATTTTACCAATATGGAAAAATCATTGAAACGACAAATTGTTGATGCGGCAGAAGCTGTAAAGATAAAAGTACGAAAAATGAGAGATACTGAGATTAACAATAAACAAGCACTGGAATCTGTTTTCAAACCTGTTACAGATCCTCTCAACCTAATTGCTAATGCTAGTAAACAAACTGCTCTCCTGGGTGCTAGTGATGATTTTGTTGATGTTCCGTTTACTAACGAAACTATGCCGAAAGAAGGAACTGGTAGCGCAAAAAGTAATGATAATAATAGCGATGAAGACAAATATGAATCCGATATCAACAGTGACTCTTCTTATGGATCAGTAGTTGAAGGGAATCAAGATTATGATACATCATCCTGGTCAGTATCTTCAGAAGCGTTGGTAGATATTCCATTTGGGGTTAGAGCAGACCGTGGGTAACTGATGTTAGGTTCTGTTTGCATAACGATCAACGATCAATACATTACCGTGGCTGAACGTAAATATCGAAATACACCTGGTTTAAAACAGTTGTTGCTTAAGAAAGATGTAGACTTAAACTTGGTTACAGATAATGATATGCAAAATTATAAGTCGATGTTACTTGATACAAATGCACATCGTCGAGACTACGATCCAAGTAAACCAATAAAAAGTAATAAAGGGCAAAAATATATGCAAATTATTAAACCTCTTTTTAAACTGAAGAATACAGTTCAGGGAAAGGGTCTACCATTAATAAAAAAGTGGAGAAAAAACGTAGATTTAGTGTACTGGGATAATCCTAATGAATTAGTAGAAAGATTGAAATTATTAATTGCATCTAGAGATGCTGGCAACACTGGATTAGATAATGAAATTATATCTATCATTGAAGAATTGCGTGAAAGTAAAATTATAAATAAATAAATATTTAAAAATGTGTTTATTTTACTATCAGCCTCTCGATACAATACACCTTAAACATGAACGTAGACAAATTCGGACACTACATACACAAAAGAATGCGTTTATCAGAGTTATTTGAGTTTAATGAGAATGCATTGTTAAAATCAGAAAACGGAGATTACGATATCAAAACATCAAGACTGAGAGGAATTAGATCTCCAGTAGAAGCTGATGATGCTGTGAACAAGGATTACGTAGATCAATTGAATGCTAACACGATAAAAGAATTAAAGAATCTGGGTGTGAACAAGGATTATGTAGATGGATTGAATGCTAATATGTTTAAAGAAGTTAATAATCTGATTGCTACCTTGCGTTCTCAAGTCATAAAAGATGCAAAGGGTACAGTTCAAGCTACTTTAAAAGCAAGGTTACCAGAGGTTTCAACTCATTTGCAAGATAAGTTTTATACTAAAGCAGAGGTAGATAAATTACTTCAAAAAACTCCGTAATGGTAAAACAGCAGATTGTAAATGAAATACACAAAGCGGCACGAAGAAATTACCTTCGACGTTCTGTTATTCTAAAAGGAATCCACGACTTATGGCAAGCAGATTTGATGGACATGCAAAACCTGAAAAAGTATAACAAAGGTTACAATTTCATCTTAGTGGTGATTGACTGCTTCTCAAAGTATGCCTGGGCTGAACCGTTAAAATCAAAAAATAAATTTGATGTTACTCGTGCATTCGAACATATATTGCTTAGTAGTCGTAATAATCCTGTGAACTTACAAACTGATATGGGAACTGAATTTTATAACATCACTTTTCAAACGCTTATGAAAAAGCACAACATTAACCATTACTCATCGTTTTCTACTAAAAAAGCATCAATTGTAGAGAGACTGATTAGAACTGTAAAAAATAAATTATATAAATATTTTAGTCTCAATGGAAACTATAAGTGGTTAGGTCTGCCATTGGAAGATACATTGAAGAGATATAACAACACAAAACATCGTACTATTCAATTTAAACCGGTTGACGTGAATAAAAATAATGAACAAGTAATCAAAGAAAATATTAAAAAAAATAACAAACTTGATTTAGTTCAGTGGAAGCCTAAATTCAAAGTTGGTGATTGTGTTCGTATAAGTAAATACAAACATAATTTTGAGAAAGGTTACACTCCTAATTGGTCAACTGAATTATTTATTATAAAAAATATAAATAAAACCTTACCAGTTACTTATCACATAGAAGATCAACGGAAGCAAAACATATTAGGAGCTTTTTACGAACAAGAACTACAAAAATCGAATTATCCTGATGTTTATTTGATAGAAAAGGTTTTGAGAAAGAAAGGAAATAAATTGTATGTTAAATGGTTAGGTCTAAACAGCGCAGAAAATAGTTGGATTGAAAAAGCTGCAATAATGAAATAATATTATTATATAACCATTTTTCATCTGAAATCCTATCATTATTATTTGAGTAATGCAAGGAGGTGGACTAGTTAACAGCATAATAAATAATCTACCATTCGAAGTTCATTTACCAGGATACAATTATTGCGGACCAGGAACCAAACTTCAGAAACGCTTAGCGCGAGGTGACCGAGGTGTAAATAAGCTAGACGAAGCTTGCATGCAACACGATATTGCGTATACAAACTATACAGACTTATCAAATCGTCACAAAGCCGATTTACAACTACTTAACATGGCTAAACAAAGACTTAAATCAAAAGATGCAGGGAAAGGTGAAAAACTAAGCTCTTGGATAGTGAACAAAGTTATGAAAGCGAAACTAAAGTCTGGATCTGGTATTAAAACATTTAAAAGCTTAGTTTCAAAAATCAAATCAAAAATTAAGAAACTTAAACACAAAGATAATAAGACTTTAATTAAAGCAGCTTACTTAACCGCAAAAAAGTTATTTCCAAACATTCATCATCGAATTCGAGTACCCCGAGTAATACCTATACCAAAGACTGGAGGAGTTTTACCTTTAATTCCAATTTTCGCTGGGTTATCAGCTTTAGGAACTTTAGCTGGTGGTGCAGCTGGCATTGCAAAAACCGTTAATGATTACAAAGCAAGCAAACAAAATTTGCAAGAAACAGAACGACATAATAAAGCTATGGAGGCTTTAGTGTTGGGCAAGGGTTTATACATTAAGCCATATAAAAGTGGTAAAGGATTGTTTGTAACATCTTCAAAAAACTGAAAAATATGCTACCCAATCGTCCTCTAACAAATGTAGACATCCGAAAGTTTTCAAGTGACATCCCATATTTTCGTGGGGTCTACATGAAGGATCGACTTCCTCGGAAGTCGAAATGTATTGAATGTGGTATCGTTAACTTAGACGATTCTAAGAACGAAGGAACGCATTGGGTAGCTTATGCTAAAGTACACAATTACTGTGAATACTTTGATAGCTATGGAAATTTAAAACCTCCAATGGAATTGATGCAATATTTTAAAAATTGTAATGTGTTTTATAACTACACAAGATATCAAAAATTTAACGCAGTCAATTGTGGTCATTTATGTTTAAATTATTTGTGGACTTTTTGGAATAAAAATGTATTATAAAATAAATGCTTTTCTTTCATTTCAATCATTTGCAAGATGTCACTCACTTTGTCGATAACTGGAGACTCGTCAGTGTTAACTACATACTATCCTAATACATTGCAACTAGATGGAGAGTATGAGTGTGCGTTATTGCACTTTTCAACATTTAATTCTATTCCAAACATTGATAAAAGTAATAATAAGTTCTATTATGGTTTTAATGAAGTTATTGAAATACCGGAAGGCACTTATGAATTGCAAGATATCTGCGATTATTTAAAATCCGAAATAAAACATGCAGCGATCAAACTACGGTGTAATAATAATACTTTAAAAACTACAATATTCTGTACAAAAGACATTAATTTTATCAATGAAGACTCTTTTAGTAGACTGTTAGGATTTAACAAACAAATCTTGAAAGCAAATAAATGGCATGTGTCACAGTCTCCAGTCAACATTCTACCTACGACCGTAGTCAGGATTGAATGTGATATTGTAAGCGGTTCATATGTAAACGGTGAACCAAGTCATATTATTCACGAATTTGCACTTAATGTGCCACCTGGATACAGGATCATAGAAATCCCGAAAAACGCAATATACTTTCCAATCAATCAAAACAACATAAGCTGCATACATATCAGACTGTTAGATATAAACAAACGATTAATCAATTTACGTGGTGAAGAAGTGCAGGTATATCTGCATCTTAGAAGAAAAAAATGATTGACTACAATAAAAATGTGTCTCAACAAGTAAAGAATATCAGTTCTGCTCGAGCTAGCTCTCAAATAAGACCTCTCTTTAAGAAGAAAATAAAATTAACTAAGGACAATAAAGCATTCCTTAGAGCGATCGGATTATTAAAATGAATATCTTAGATGTTTTATCCGCTCCAACATACGATAATACTATAGAAGGAATCGAATTTCATTCCTACAAGCCCTATGTAACGAGTTTCAACAGGAACGATGAAATCCGCATACCTATCAACCAACAGGACTTGTACATATTACCGTCAGCTAGCACCCTATATTTGGAAGGAACTGTTATCGTTAGCAAAAAAGATACGAAGGACAAAGCTACTAGTATCAATTTCACGAACAATGCTCTACTCTACTTGTTCCAAGACATTAGGTATGAGCTAAATGGAGTGGAGATTGATAAAATAAAAAATGCAGGTATAACAACAACCATGAAATCACTCATTTCAATGAACGAAAGTGAATCAAAAATGTCAAATGCCTGGGGCTGGAATATTGATGGCATAAAAAATATACATGGAGGGAGATTTTCTGCTTCTATACCACTTCGTAACCTCCTCGGTTTTGCTGAAGATTTTAAAAAAGTCGTGATAAATAGTAGACATGAACTGATTTTGTTACGTAGTAATACTAATTTGAACGCTGTAAAACTTAATACTGGCGAAGTTGTGGATGATGTTCAGATTAACAAAATCATATGGCGCGTACCGCATGTTAAAGTATCAGACAAAGAAAAAATTGGTTTGTTAAAAGTATTAGAAAAAGATCGCCCTCTTCAAATGATATACAGAAATTGGGATCTGTACGAATATCCAGCTTTGCCTAAAACTACAAAACATACCTGGTCCATCAAAACTTCATCTCAAATAGAAAAACCAAGATACATTATTATTGGGCTACAGACAAATAGAAAAAACAATGCAAGTTCTGACATGTCTCAATTCGATCACTGTCATATTCGAGACGTTAGAGTGTATCTTAATTCAACGTATTTTCCATACGAAAGCTTAAATGTGAGTTTTGCTAATAACAGAATCGCTTTATTATACGAGCAATACACCAGATTTCAACAGTCGTATTACGGACGTCGCTCGGAGCCCATACTAAGTGAGAAACAATTTAGAGATTTAGCACCGCTGTTTGTAGTCGATTGCTCTAGACAAGCGGATAATCTAAAGACAGGGCCGGTTGTGGATGTGAGAGTGGAAATTGAGAGTGATACAGAGATACCAGATCAAACATCAGCATATTGTCTCATTCTCAACGATTGCATTGTTGAATACAAACCATTAAGCAATATTGTAAAGAAGCTATCATGAAGCCGGATACCGTCATAGTGGAAATCCAAGGATTTAAAGATTCGACCAATTATTTTATTGTGAAAGAAGTGGCCATCGTAAGTCAGGAGCATACACAAACGTTCTTGGTAAAACCACCATATTCATTCCATTACCTAACCCAAGAAGAAAAAAAGCAGGTGAGGTGGTTAGAAAGAAATAGAGGAATTTACTGGAGTGAGGGCTACGTAGACTATAAAGAATTTCGTCGCGTGATTATACCCTATTTAGAAAATAAAAAAATTATGACGAAGGGATTAGAAAAAATTCAGTGGATCAAAGACTTATGTGATAACTGTGAAGTGATAGATATAGGTGAAAAAGGATGTCCTAATTTTTCAAGATTGACAAAGAAATATTGTAAAAATATTAATGAATTTAATTGTGTAAATCATAGACTGAATTGTGCTTTGAATAATGCTATATGTATTAAGAAATGGTATTTTGACAATAACATGTCTGTATTTAATTTATTTTGGTAATAAAAAATATTTTAACCTACTTGTGTTTATTTTATTTAAACATCACTCTACTAATAACTAACTATGATTCACCCATATGAAGCTCTAAATTAGATGTAGCAAAATAAGTCATGTAAATAAATTTAATTTCAAGTACCTAATAATTTAATACAATATTTTTATAACAATTAATGAGAACTGGGAACGAATAGTAAGCTAAACATTATTTTACTACAGTTAATTTGAAGTTCAAGCAATGTAATGTATAATAAAACATACGTAATTTAAATTAGAAATATATTTTTATTTATTCTTTATATTATTTACAAATATGTAATGATTTCTTAATACATTTTCTTAATTCTATTTACCTAGTTGCTACATGAATTACAACAAAAACTTATAATACCTATTTGATAATTCTTTTATTAATACATTCATCATTTACCTACTTATTTACAAAATTGATATTAATACGTAAAACATTTATTTATCTATTTACAAATTTGTGATGCATAATTATTTTATTTATACATTTATCATTTATTTACCAATTATAAATTATAATATTTAATTATTTCATATTTTTAACCTAAACATAATTTATGTATTATTTATTTCAACATTAATTACAATAAAATTTAAAACTTATTCTACACAATAACTTATGAACTATTTTTAAATACAGAAAAATAAGAAAAATAACTTGCCCTAATAGCAATTACTTACTTAAAAAACATACGTAATTTAAATTAGAAATATATTTTTTATTTATTCTTTATATTATTTACAAATATGTAATGATTTCTTAATACATTTTCTTAATTCTATTTACCTAGTTGCTACATGAATTACAACAAAAACTTATAATACCTATTTGATAATTCTTTTATTAATAGATTCATTATTTACCTACTTATTTACAAAATTGATATTAATACGTAAAACATTTATTTATCTATTTACAAATTTGTGATGCATAATTATTATTCTACAATAAGAAAGAAAATTATTTTATTTATACATTTATCATTTATTTACCAATTATAAATTATAATATTTAATTATTTCATCTTTCTAACCTAAACATACTTTATGTATTATTTATTTCAACATTACTTACAATAAAATTTAAAACTTATTCTACACAATAACTTATAAACTATTTTTAAATACAGAAAAATAAGAAAAATAACTTGCCATAACTAATACCAATTACTTACTTAATAATATCACTAATAATAGTCATCGCAGAGTTTCTTGGATATTTTGTTAATTAACGACATTGTCTCGTCCATAACATTGTCGACTGGTTCACTGACTACATACTGCGCACTTATCACTATCACCTCCTCATTGTCACTTGCAGGTTCTTGATTTTCACTGATGTCCAAAACTTTCACTTGTATAAGTCGTAAACCTTTTTTCTTTTCATTGTTTACGACGTACGATTGACACGCAGACTGCTCAGGTGATTTTCGTTTTTGGCACTCCCGTCTTGCTCTAGGCTTCTTATTGGCAGACCCGTGTGCTTCTGGGATATGCCAACTTAAACTCGGAGTCGGGAAACCTTGGCCGTATTGGGAGAAGACCATATCAGGCGAATCTGACATTATTGAAGATCTGAAACAAACAAAATAGCCATTAATATTATTTAATTGTATAACAAAAAAGGAAATAAAAGATACACAGAACAGAATATACTTACGAGTTATTTGCTTTGAACCGATGTGACCACTCCAACAAGTGACTGCGTAATGTAATGACATTGTTTATGATGGATGAATGTTCTAGTGTAACCAGAGCCTGTACAATATATTGCGAATCAATTTCATGTTGAATTCGACAAGTTTGAACCTGTATCCTTGTGGACAGCGCTTACCTCCTCACGAGCGCGAACACCTGATAAGTGTCGTATTTCTCAATGCCGCGCGCCGGCGCCGGGCGCACGCTTATTCATCAGGAATTGTATACATTTTTATAATAATACATAAGTATATTATTTTACTTAGTACTTGCTTTATTACTGCTAACCAATTTCAAGTTTCAACAAGTTGAAACATGCTTGTAATTGCACAGCACATTGAATGCAAGCAGAATGTCTGATCGGGTTGTCAATGGGTATAGAAATTAAACACATATTTGAATGGAATAGTACCTAAATTTTATTTGTATATACAAAGAAAACTTAATCCTAATTATGGATACAATTATCTTAAAATTAAGGATCAATAATAATTTGATTGGTAGTACATATCTAATATTTCTTAACATATATTTAGACAGTTACATTTTTACAATCAATAAAATACATGATATAGTGAAAGTGATTTAGTTAAATTATAATAGTGGATTACATTAACATAGTTGTATTACCCCAGGCCAAAGTAGAGACCTTATCAGCGCATAGCAACCGTTTATCGTCATTACTTGAAAGTGCTACTTTATTTACATCCTGGGTAAATATTTCATGTTTTATAGACCTAAATAGTACATTTTTTTTGCGAATGACATCGCAATTGTACAAAACATTTTTATAATCTAACATGTTTAAATTTGCTGTGACATTTTTTCTTGTGCCTTTTGCTTTTTTTATTGTTTTATTTAAAGTTTTAATACAATACAATTTTGAGCGCAGTCCTACGAACTCTTGGATAATTTTACCACCCATTTCATCCTTAAACAGACCTGGAATCTTCTTATTAATAATTGGCAGGTTAAATTCGTTGTTTAAATCGTAATTGCTTGTGTCAAAATATTTTAGAAAACGGACCTTGAAATCTTTATACACGTCATTACTCTGCACATCATAAACAAGACTATCTGTGTCAGTATAGCACAATTCAATTCGGTTACCATAAAAAGGTTTTATAATAGAATAGTGGAAATCATACATGTGAGTCTTAGATAATTCTAATACTGTAAACCCTATGTATATCGGTTTATTAAGAATAATACGCGAAGGTTTCATTTGAATTGCTACTAGATCATCAGAAAATATAGAGGCGGTATGAAAATATGGGCTGGCTATTAATTTTTCAGCACAAGTAGTCTTTTTTGTTTTATTGCTTAAGTCACACCACTTGTTTACTAACTTCACATCTATTCGATTTTCATTATTTTCTAACGTCTTTCCAAAAATACTATTGTTTAATAATTTGAAAAAATCTTGTTCAAACGTTGACTTTGCTGTTTGTCGTAACTGAGTATTAATATCAATATATTGCTTTAAAAAACAACTTTGCTTAAATGTAATAGCACGGTGAATTTTTCTCAATACTAAACCATGCTGCAAGCATTTTTTTAAATGTACATAGTGAATAACATAGTGATATTTATCATACAAATTGGGTATTAGTTTTCTGTTCTTACCACCCGGTGGTAAACATTTTTCTGGACAAAATGGAAAGTCATTGTGTTCAATGTGCAAATTCTTTGGATATATTAGATCTACTTCAAGAATGTAACCATTTTCCGCAGTATCACTGATGTCAGTTAAGTTTAATTTTAAAAGTTCCTTTTCTTGTTTATTCATTAATCTAAAGTCAGAATAGGGTAGCGATTGACACATACTATAGCCGTATAAATTGTTACAGTCTAAATAAATGATAAACGAATCTGGATGGGATGGATCGTAGGTGTCTAAATATTCATTATTGGCTTTAATGTGCCTTTTGGAACACATACAAACACCACCACGAATACCTTTTTGTATCATTCTAAAAATTTCAACATCACTTATCAATTCTAATTGAACTCCGGTTTTTAAAAGCATTGCATCAAAAGATAAACTTGGTGCTGTTAGATAAAATGCGGGATCCAGATTATAGTGTCGTTTACAAGTTTTACGAAAATTTTCAAATACATCTGTTAGCAAAAGAACGTCGGTTTTAAGATATAAATCTGTATACATACCCATATTTTGGATATTAAATACAGACCAAACGGAGCAAGCATGTGCATAATCTTCGTCGGAAATGGGTTTATTACTCAAAGAGTTATAAAAGCATTTTTTAGAAGGCAAACACGTATCTTCATAACGTTCCCATTGACACATATAGTCGTATGGATATATGCCTTTACGGGTAAGTAGGTCAAATTCGTTTTGGTCAGGAAAATAAGATTTTAATTGTTGAAACTCTTGTTTTTTCATTGTACTGACCAACTTTTCTAAGCTGGTTCCTAAAAACTTAAAAGAATCTACAAACCGGACCTGTATGCTTTCCTCGGAGGAAATCGGAATAAACTTTGTAAATGAAATATAGTTTTCTTTTGTTTTAGGTATTACTTTAATAGATCCAGGAGCTTCACCTAATTCTTTTATGAAAAGGTGACAATCATAACCAGATAAATTATGAAAAAACACAGGCAAAAATTTAGGTAATTTAAATTGTAAGTTACAATAGCTGTGAGCTGCACCGCGATATTTACCTGTTAAATGACAATGATCACGAACTCTATCACCGAATAAGAAGTGCTCGCAAATGTGACATGTTATCGCGTTTTCAAAGTCGCGAGCATTATCGTAGGTGTAAATCATAGGAACATATTTTTTTAAAATATTATGAATTTTTTGCGCATCTTTATAGATAGACTTTACAAAATTTGGTACACAATCCGAACCGCGATATGAAACGTAACGATTGTAGCGTTCATCTATCGCACACGTAATATGATAACCGTAAGCTACGGGCACGTGTCGCTGACGTGTAACAGTGCTCGCTTTAGTTGGATCAGGGTCACAAGATTCGTACCGTTCAAGCATTGTTTCAAAATCCGCGTATATAACAAATGGTACAATTTGCTTTCTATTATAATTTTTAAACTGTATAAAGGAACCCTTTGGAGGTAGTTCAGTGGCAATACCCCCACAACTATGCGAACTAAGATCATCATTTGAATTAAAAAACATTAAACAATTATCACAAAAGTAAAGTTTACCGTGGTGTTTTGATATTTGACTCTTAACAAGTCGTGGCAAGTCCTTAATTAAACAGTAATGTGACAAATCGCCCTTTTCTAAGTAGAGTAAATGAATTACCATTCCTTTCAAAGCTTTTGGTTTGTACAGCGGTCCCGTGACGATATTATTTTTTAAACCATAGATGTAAATACAAAAATTAGGGTTATTTAATTCGAACCGCGCAACATCTGACAAACTTAATGGAAATGATATGTCCTTTACATTTAACACGTTTCTAAAATCAGGATAAGATGATACTCTTTCAGGATGACTTTTAGCTGGATATAAAGCGGCAACTACTGACCATAAAAAACAATATTCATCGTTATTGCGTATATTAACGCATGCTTTTTTCGATTTTATAGCAGCAGGCAATTCGATAAAGCCTGAACCGCGCAAAGGTTGATATTTGTTGACATTGACTTCCAAATGAGAACTGTACAAGAACGTCCATCCACTATCACGGTCTTGAAATTCTTCTATCTTTTTTGCTAAAGTGTTTTTAACTTGAGACAATAATGGTGTAAATTCATAATTCTGATGCAATGTAAAATTTTTTGTGGAAAATGATTTCATCTCTTGACAATCATTTTTAACCATCAAAAACATAGCAAAATATTCGAAATTAACTTTTATACTAGTGTGATCTTTAAGGGACATATCAATTAAAGTTTTAATTTTGTCTTCAACAATATTTAAAAATGATTTTGGACAGTAATTCTCAGACGGATCGGCAATTCTATACGAAGCTATACGATTACGAAAAGCAGCATGTATTATTTCAACGCCTTCGCAAAAATACGAAATATTTTTGTTTTTATGATTAGTACTGCGTAGGTGACCTGTCCACTGACTGCGCTCAACGGATGTATTGCAAACAGTACAGAAAGGCATTTTTTGTGTATTATTAGGTCTAAGGTCCACGTAAAATAGAGCAAGTTTTAGATTAACAACACAAACAAAAGACACAAATTATAATTGTAACAAAGCTATGGTATCCCAAAGTCCCAAATATTTTTTACAGTTAACCTAAACCTATCCTAGCCTTAGAATAAACGGATAACAAAAATAATAGTTAATATATTATTTTATATTTATGTTGTCACTGTAGAACACGGGCTCCGAGTCTTGAAAAACTACATGAACCCGTCTCATAAATGTCTGCAGCGCGTCCCACTGCGGAGTTTCTTGGTTTAATTGAACTTTAAGTGCCACTAAGGCTTTTTTCCACCGTTCAAGTGGAGTCGTGGACGCTGCATCAGACTTATTATAAACTTTTACCTCCACGTAAAAGTCACCTTGTAGGTTCACCGCCCGCCGCAACTTCCCGTTAGCGACTCGGCTCACGAGAGAGGACGTGAGGTCCTCGCTGCCGGTTGCTGGTGCGCGATGCTCGCTATCCTCTAGGCCGAAGAGGTCCGAGCTATCATGTTGTTGATTTTTACTGTAAAAAAATAAAATAATAAAGTACCTTATCAAAAAAGAACCAATGGAATAAGATTATGAATCATTGGATTGTGTTCCTGGTTTTAAGTATAGAAATAAATCCACTACTAACGTATAACACTCTTATTGGAATAAAATACACAAATACCTAAAGACAAGAAATAATAGAAATTACCTTGATTTAGATTTAGATTCCGATTGCGAGGTGGAGGTACTCTCAGAAGCTTTACGCTTGTGAGATTTCTTTTTTGGCTGCACCTTTGCAACCTCAGGTGCGCGACGTGTATATTCAGATTCGGAGTCAGACCTGTAATCGAGTAGACAACAATTAATTTCAAATGAAAAAAGTCTGTAAATAAGATTAGAACAATTGAACGCTCGACTTATGAAACACAAGGACACTGAAATAACATAATTATTTTTTAAAATACTTACGTACATTTTATGGAAGTATGCGGTATTCGTAATTGACAATAAACTTAAGTGGAGCTTTTCACTAGAAGACGTTCGAGCGAATGTGAATTTTCATATAAATTAATCGAATTTAAGTAAAGAAAAATACAATCTCAGCAAATTTAACCTCATTACAAAATTAAACCTTAAATCAAAGCATTACAATTGTATTGCTAACTTATGTCAGTTACGTCCATTTACATCATAATATTGATTCCGTCAAAATGCAATTTTATCGTGAGAAATGAAATATAAAGCCAGCATTTGTCCGACACCGACAAAGGTGCCGTTAGTTACCTGGCTTAGGTATAGGATTACTACATTTACTACTATTTATTTAATTTCTGTATGTTTGTTTATTTAAAAAATAATAACAAGACATCATTAGGTATGCACAGTTGTAAAATAATAGATTTTTGAGACTAATGTGAAAAAAAAATCTGGAGCAAATATTTGGTGATTACTTTATTAGGTATATTTATATAATTAAAATACTTAGGGTAATAACGAATGCTGAACGAATTTATTAATTTAATTATTAACTTATAGGAAAAGGGATTGCGATAGGGATTCGAAGCTGAAACCTAGAAATATACATAAGCCTATTTGCTACCAGGGCTATTCGCAATCCTATTTGCAGAGTCGAACTTAACCTGTACTTTGATCATATAGGGATGACGCCAGCGTCATCAATCAATAACTTGCATTCGAAATAATTTATGTGCAGAAAAGTTTTGAACGGATACGCGTACCAAAACTAGTTTATTACGTATGTTGCAGTCAAACTGCAAATATTAATCCATCAACTATAATAGAAATATAAGTATAAGTAGTATATTAATAAAGTCATAAAGTAGAAGTTATATTGAAATCTTACAGTTTTGATAATATAAATAGTATTTTTAAACAATCCCTAGACAATAAAAATACTCATTAAAAATATTTTTATATTTATTTATTGTAACTACAAAGTCATAAAGGTCATAATTATTACAATAAAGTAATTTCCAAGATGAGTGTGCCGTACCGAAAATGAAGTAAGTACCTATTTTATATGAACATAGAAAGTCCTGTATAAGACAAATTTAAACAATGTTTGCAACAAGCGCAGTGCTTATCTTGCATATTATACAAAGGTTCCCATGGAAATTACACACACACACATACCTTACATACAACAAAATATACGCAGCAAATTATTGCTACTTGCAATTTTGCAGTTTCACAGACTGTAAAGGCTCATTTACACCCACTCGTAATAGTTGTCTGATACGGTCGATTCCGACGCCGGCGCGCGGCGTCAGGTATTTCATGAAAGAATACAATGTGGCGAAACTGGCCGGACTTACACACACCGGACGGTAAATATTAGTGTAAATGCGCCTTAACTTTTTAGCCTTAGCTTTTAATTAGCGCGACGTGCAGTTGGTTAGCAATCAGACATCAGTAGAAGACGTAACGTGTTCATTAACGTGTAAGTAGTGTCGTCTGGGTGAATATATTAAATTAAAATTTCGGATGTCCTCGGTACCAATCTGGTTGCATAATCTGAGTGCGCGTTGAACCTTTGTGGTAAGGCGCTATCTCTAACTTTGTGGAGGCATAGTGACAATCTGTCCCAAATTTTAGTTTAATGCATACGGTAGCCTAAAATTCAGATGTCCTCGGTACCAATCTGGTCGCATAACCTGAGTGCGCGTTGAACCTCTGTGGTAAGGCGCTATCTCTAACTTTGTGGAGAGACTAGTGACAATCTGTCCTGAAGTTTAGGTCATCGGTTCAGACAGCCGACGCATTTACTTGTTTAATAAACGTGTAAATTTTCATCTATATGAAACGAAATTAAATTAAAATTTCGGATGTCCTCGGTACCAATCTGGTTGCATAATCTGAGTGCGCGTTGAACCTTTGTGGTAAGGCGCTATCTCTAACTTTGTAGAGGCATAGTGACAATCTGTCCCAAGTTTTAGTTTAATATATACGATATTCTAAATTTCAGATGCCCTCGGTACCAATCTGGTCGCATAAACTGAGTGTGCGTTGAACCTTTGTGGTAATGCGCTATCTCTAACTTTGCGGAGAGGCATGAGACAATCTGTCCTGAAGTTTAGCTTACCACGTTTCATGTAGATTAAAATTAGGAATAAATTCAGTAGTGGTGAAATGTGTAGTGAAACTATGAAAGAATGACAGTAAAGTAGTGTAGTGAAACAAAGTTTAAACCGTAGATCTGCTTTTGTTAATCGAGGTAAGTGGTTGATATGAAGAGCTAGTTATAGTAGGATGTTATTGGGCATTCTAACACACCGAGAGTGACGAAGGCGAACGGAGTGAGCCGTAGGAACGGCAGGTGGGGTAGAATGCCCAATAATATCCTACTGCTATAGGCTATGTAACATCACGCTACGACCAATAGGAGCCGAGTAGCGGCTGAAACCGCGCGGGAGCAGTTAGTTTGATACATAAACATGAAAGATGGTATACTGTAATAATAATAATAATAATATAATAATAATAATAATATAATAATATCCTTGGACATTTCACACAGCGCCATATCGTCCCAAGCTAAGCAACCTAATGCTTGTGTTATGGTAACGAGATGGCTGATATACTACTTATATACTTTTTTTTTTGTAAATACATACATATTATAGATAGAAAAACACCCAGACTCGTAACAAATACTTGCAGGTCGTACAAATATTTGTTCCGTGCGGGAATCGAACCCGCGACATAGTGCGCACCAGTCAATCGCTCAACCACTGCGCCAACCGTGTCGTCGTAATGAGGGGACACTGCACCTTGCTGTTTATTTTTAAGAATGTCTTGTTGTTGTGGTTTACCTTCGTTTTGTCACATGCTTTGTCTAATTTAAAATAGTTTATTACACATAAACCTATAAGGGCTCGAAACGTTAGAAGCTAAGTGCGCGGTTTCTATTGGTCATCTTCAATAGATAACGGAAGAGCAGGCATAAAAGTTTACGGTTAGTATTTAAAAAAATAATAATTATGTTATCTGAGTTTTCTTTATTTAGGCAGCTTTTGGTGCGTTGTGTATGGGTAAGCCGTCGATGTCTATAAGTTTCTATAGGACTAGTAATTGCCTTTAAGGAAACCGGATGCTCTCAATAGGCTGCGAAAGCATTAAATAAAAGAAAATCGCGCCACTTCCCATTCGCATAAAGTAGGGTGAAAAGTTTTATGAGAATTATTATTATTGTTACTTTGAACGTGTAAGGAACGAACCTTTTTTATTTGCGAACTTTGAGGAACGTGCCTTTTTCACTGGTGAACTTAGTAGCTGGAATGATGTGGAGTAAAATAACCTTCCTTTCTACACTGAAAAATGTAGCAAATAATATTAACCAAAGGCCAATATTTTATTTCTTATATACATATTTGTATAAAACATAAATTATTAATTGTTTTCGTGTTTTAATGAAGCGGTTTATTTCACACCACAAACAAGTCAATTAATTTAAAATACATAATTTATATCTTTGACATGTGCAAACTTGAAATTGGAATCTATGTCAGGCAATGTAAGTAAAGCCTTTTTTACCATCAAATCTTCACAAATGGCTTGTATAGTCCTACATACAATACGCAAGACATTTATCTTATGAGAAAACTCTTTTACAAAGCAGATTGATACTTTCTGTCATGGGTATTTGTCCCTAAAACTATTTTTCTGTACATTGTTCCACTCCCACGCAACGCAACTACACCTTCATCCTGATTTATATGATGTAACACAAAGAAGGTTTATACAATAAGCACTTTGGTTTCCAACCTCGTTTGAAAGAATTCCTTTGTAGTGCAACAACGGATTTTTACCTGCAGCCAATTTGCGCGCTTCAATGATTTTTGATGGAGACAAAATGGTGGATGCTTTTACTGACTCATTCATAGGAAGTATAGAAATGTGAACGCATTGCGATTTTTGGTTAAGTAATAATAAAGTTAAAATAATATGACGACACGGTTGGCGCAGTGGTTGAGCGATTGACTACTGCGCACTATTTCGCGGGTTCGATTCCCGCACGGAACAAATATTTGTACGACCTGCAAGTATTTGTTACGAGTCTGGGTGTTTTTCTATCTATAATATGTATGTATTTACAAAAAAAATGTATATAAGTAGTTTATCAGCCATCTCGTTACCATAACACAAGCATTAGGTTGCTTAGCTTGGGACGATATGGCGTTGTGTCAAATGTCCAAGGATATTATTATATTATTAAAAAAAAATAAAAAAATATAGAGTTTAAGGATGGAGGAGGTATTCGAACCCAGGCAAACACTTCGTTACCTTGTATTTAACTTCATCACCGTTGCTTTCAAAACGGTGAAAGAAAACATCGTGGAGAAACCGGCATGTCCTGGAACCAAAAATTCGAAGACATGAGACATCTGCCACCAACCCGTACTGGGCCCGCGTGGTGGATTATGGCCCGGCAAATTCCCTCTTACAGAGAGGAGGCTGGCGTCCCGGCGGTGGGAACATTATATACTGATTATGCTCAGTTATGGTAGTCAACTGTCTTATTTAAATCAAAGTATTTCTTCTTTAAATCAAAGTTTCATTTTTATGTTAATACCAATTACTTATTCCGGCTTAGAATACCTCTTCGTAACTTTTTTTTTTTTAGTGTGGTAAATCAAATTACTCTACCCGCTCTGGGTGGTGCGGAGTGTCAGACTCTTACTGACTAAAACCCATCCATGGTCCTTCCTCAGCCCTTTATGTTCCGGGGTATATAGCGGTAACCCTTTCGGACAATCCCGCTTACCCGGCAGGCTTCGGCCCTAAAGGGCCCTTCCTTATTGCTGACATCTCTTTGAGGCGTGTGGAACACGTACGCGCCGGCCAGCACGGGCGTGGTCCCGACGGTGAGCTACCTATTTCTCACTGTCTGCAGGCCCGCGACCTCTTACTTACCTGGGCTACAATTTTACAACTATTCTGGAACAGTGGAACGGAACCTACTATTTTTATTGAAGTTTCCATGCTTATGGGCTTGCTTATGTAAAACTTTAGTTGAGTTATAAACTTTATAAATAAAACCTTTTCTACGAGCGTTTTCCTTTTCCTATTTACGTTGTCGTGGTTACCGGAATTGTTTCGGGTTCCCTATAGTTTTATATTTCTTGGTACTGTTTTTGTTAGATTGATCAAAACAAGTTTAGCAATTTGAATAAAAGTAGTTGGTTTTGTTTTGTGAAGTTCTTAACGCGTAAGTTTACGTATTCGGTTATGTTGTGCCTGTGAGAAGTTTTTATTAAAACAGAAAATATTTACTTAGTAGTCTTTGGTGTCTCGCCGTAGACATACTTCCTACCTACTCTATGACTTACATTACAGAACGTCTTAGATCGAATTTCACCAATGAAAATGAACGCGATCAGCAGATAAACCACGTTATAAGATCTGTCAGTGTCTGGGATATTGACACTGACAGATCTTGAACCCGGTTTAAATGTGTTGATCGCGTTTAGTTTATTGGTAAAATTGGACTTTAGAGACCTAGACGAAGAGTATATTCAGAGTTTAAAAAAATATATTTAAGATAGAAAAAAGTTTTGTTTGAACCACAATTACGTATGAAAATTCGTATATTTTTTAACGGAGACTTAATCGGCTAAACGTAAATTGCACCTGTAAGCAGGTTCGGGTTCTATAAATTAGGACTTGTACATAAAACATCTTTCTTTCTGTCTTTTTCGTGTGGTTAGTGACTAACCTAGTGTCAGAGTTTTTAAGCTTCACATACTGTTGAAACATATCTCTCAGACATGCTGGTTTCTTCATAATGTTATCCTTCACCGACTTTTAAGAGAGTAAAACATCAAAAGCATAAGTTCGCACAATCTTCTTCTCGCCAGAAAACTTCCAGGAAATAATAAACACTACTTAAAAATATTAACAACATGACACAAAAGATTATCTACAGACCTCAACATCTTGAGAACCTTTAGGGAACGGTGCAGTGAACTTTAGCCGGCAGATGCGCGGGCGCACCGTGCACGTGCACCCGCCTGACGTCACCGCACGTGCAGATACCGTTCCACTGACTTATCTCCATCACGTACTCCTTACTGTCTTAACAATAAGGCGCTAAATCGAACGAAAAAATGTCACGGTTGACAAACTTAGAAATACAACTTGTGTGAGTCTTATGTTGTGGAAGATATGAGCTAAAATTGAATAACTGATGTTGTAACCGTGGAGCTTTTTAATTGCTTGAAGGATGCCAGTTGTCAACTGTGGCGATCTGAATGAAGTACCTATGGGTATTTTTAGGGTTCCGTAACTCACAAGGTAAAAATGGACCCGCTATAGGATCACTTTGTTGTTCGTCCGTCCATTTGTCTGTCAAGACCCTTAATCTCGGGAACGCGTAGAGTTACCGAGTTGATTTTTTTTAAACTACAGGTCTATCTTTTTTTAAAAAGGGTTGTCTTCAAATGTAAATGAAAATAAATAATGAAAAGTACATGGTTATTTGTTTTAATATAACTTACGTCATTTACGTGGCGGCAGCACTGATATGGTTTTGACCAGGCAAACAAAACATTATGCAAATTAATTTGCGGTCGGTGATATTTTGAATTTAATTCTCATCATCATATTGGCAACACTTATATTTTGTATTTCATAAGCCTAATTGCGTTTTGTAGGTGGTTATATTATATTATATAGTGGTGAACAAATAAAAAACTTGGTAAAATTTAACCTCTTTTTTTCATTATATAAAAATCAGCACCAGTCCAGACTCTGGATTTGTGATGTCTGACGAAAATAAGGTTATCCGGTATTCGGATGAGTAATGGGCAGCTCACAGTCTGATCAGGACGAGCCTCGAACCGGATGGCACGTTCGTGTTCCACGCGCGCCTCAAGAAATATCAGTACAGCTGAAGGGCCTATACCTGCCGGCTCAGCGGGATAGTACGAAAGGTTACCGCTGCCCCGGCACCTATGTGTGCTGAGGAAGGAACATGGATGGGTTTTAGTCAGTAAGAGTCTGACACTCCCTTCCGCTTCATTGACAGCGGAAGGAGTCAATTGATAATTTCTCATTCTTAAAAAAGAAACCCCTATTTAGATCGGATTTAAAACAATTACCTACTGGGGATAACTTCTTGTATCTTCCCATTTTGGGGAAACAACTGCTTTTTTTAACCGACTTCAAAAAGGAGGAGGTTCTCAATTCGGATGTTTGTATTTTTTTTTTTTTATGTTTGTTCGCGCATAACTCCGTTGCTTGCCAACCGATTTGAAAAATTCTTTTTTTGTTGGAAAGGGTATACTTCCCAAATGGTCCCATAAAATTTTTATCGAAATAGAATAAGCGGTTTTTGAAAAATCAACAAAAATAACCTACTTAATATATGTGGACGATGTTCTAATAAGTTCCTGTCACTGTAATTTACATACCAGGTAGTGGTATTAAAATTTTGGGGGGGAGGGGGGGGTTGTCTAGGTAGGTACCACAACTAAAAAGTGAAAAATAAAAACTTTTTTACAAAAAATAAAACCGACTTCCAAAACAAACACTACAAAGTGACAAATAATTTTGATTTCGGAAGTCGGTGGCAAAAAATTAAAATACAAAACCGAAGACACCGACTTTCGAAATCAAAATTATTTGTCACTTTGTAGTGTTTGTTTTGGAAGTCGGTTTTATTTTTTGTAAAAAAGTTTTTTTATGTTAAAACTTCGGAAAAATTGCAACTCCAGTACTACTACAGTCTATTAAGTTAACACAACATCACGCCTGTAATCCCCAAAGGGATAGGCAGAGGTGTACCTGTAGTAACTCCCTGTCCCATGTAACAGGGGCCTAGCTAGCCATCAATTGGGTATTTGAAAGGGTAGTCAATAACGTTACTTTTTATGAATTGTCAAAACACGGTATTTGTACGTGATTTGTATGAAATATAACAATGTGATGTGACGTCACAGATTTTTAGACTCAAATGGAATACTTATTAGCATTAAATGCAATGTTACAATTACATCTTCGCATAGTATTTAATTTCTGTACGGCGATGGGAGTTTTTAGGACGTAGCGATCTATGTCATTTCATTTTTTTTATTGATTCAAATAGATGGAATATAAAAAATATATACATATCAAAATCTCTGTGTTGACGTTATTCACGTTTCAGAACATACATAACTGATACTACACAAGTTGCCAAAACACATAGCTTGTAAACTGGAAAACAAAAATTAAAGGCAGACCTATAACATATTCAAGCGACATTTAATGAATTCTAATCGAATAGCAACTCCTTAACTGTAAAATCTTTTCTATTTTTGTTTAAGATTAAGTTAAGAATTGTATAAAACTGCATTTTAATTGAAATAAACAGCTTTTATTATTATTTATTATTATTATTACACCCTGTATAGTTCACCATCCACACATGTGATGAGGTAACGTATGGCGCTAGCGTCGATACATCTCTGTGATGGATGCTGGCTTGCTCCCATCATTCCCCGAACAAGGATTTTCCGCCTCTTTTGTTATTACTCGATTTATTCGTAATAGGTTACTGTGTTAGTGAAATATGGAGGGAAATTACCAGTCATGTTATTAGGTTTTTCCATTAGGATCAAATTTTCAACAACCAAGCTTAGATTGTGTATTTAGTTGACTATTGAGTTCAAAATCGATTGAGAATATTTGACATTTATATTTTTGATTTATCCTACTTCTCTTGATCTTGTTATTTTAAACTAGCTTTTGACCGCGATTTCTTCCTCGAATTTATATAATAGTAGTATGGATTGATTATATTTTTCAGAAATAAAATCCTTCTTACTGCTTTCAATATCTTTTGTCGATAACACCATAACTTGTGGACTGTGGGATAGACCAGAGAGGTTATAAACCATGATATCCTGCCGATGTGATTTGAATGAAATAAAACCCTGGTGGCCGTTTCCTCGTGTGTACCATAGATAACTTATTTTATTTCTCTTTCCCCCAAAGGATTTAAGATAATATTCGTTTGCGCGACTCTGTTGCTTATGAAAAGGATAGCTTATAGCAATTGGACAGTTAGGTAGGGAAACCGGGGCAATGTGGGCCCTTTAAGGGAAATGATGAATAAAATCTGAGAAAAACAAGATAATGAAAAAAATCAACAGCCATTTATTAGTCTCATTATTCCTTATTATTATTAATCTATACTAATTATCTTAGGCTACCAGTCTTTGGTGCTAATAGAACTTAAAAAAAAAAAATAAGCTGCCTGTTTTGCCCCGTGTCTGGGGTAAAATGGTCATATGCGGGGCATAATAGGCATATACTTTTAAAACCGAGCACAAAAAGTACAAATGTGAAGGGATTCGTCATCATTATCCTCTTCACCGGCGCAAGAACAGTGGGCCCATCTCTGGCATGCACGGCAAGTGACCCAACCCTCAGTAGATTCTGAGTACCAATATCCACAATACAAACATTCTACATCTTCTTCCTCCGATTCGTTTTCCTTATTTTTTTCATTTTTCTTCGTCTTTTTCTTCCTTCCTTTCTTCTCATTCGCCACTGGTTTCCGTGTCTGGGCTTCTTCTTTATCCTTCTTATAAGGTGAGCTGGTTATTAATGCCGTTTTTCCGCGTTTCCTAGTGACTCGTTTTTGGACACGTGCTTTGGGTTTTGGCATGATATCTACAGGCGACATGACATGGAAAGATGTTCCAGGTGGTGGAGTTGCACATAGCTGTAGCATTGATGATGGACCCGGAGAAGGTGATACAGGAGGCTGCTCGATATTTGGTTGTGTCAGGGAAGCAGTTGAACTTTGTGTGGGATTATGCATAGCCAACGGTTGTGGTTGGGATTCTTGATGCAATGATGATGGTGGTGCATTTACATCATTCATAGGCAGATCTGTAGTGTCAGCAGCTAAAAAATCCTCATCACCAAAGATGTCTGGGTTAATAGGCCATATGCCTGTTTTACGAAATCCATTTATTGCTACAAGCATTGTAGCAGATCTTAAAAACGCATTGCAAAATAGGGTAGCTACTTGATAATGTGTCACTACACGCCCTGGATTTGATCGGAGCCATTTTTTAACTTCTTCTCCATAATAAGCACTCAGTGGTTTCATAAAACTAACATCCAGCGGTTGAAGCCGGTGCGTGCAGTGTGGTGGAAAACAGATAATATGAACACCGCTTGATCTGGCAATATCGATGAGTTCTAAATTTTTAACATGGCTAGCGTGTCCATCTAGGAGTAATAAAACTGGTTGTTCCTGCGTAGCTCTGGACCAGGTCACAAACTTATTAAACCATTTCAAGAAGATTTCCTTCGTTATCCAACCAATCCTCCCCAGCGGTTTGAGTAGTCGGATCAAAATTATGTGGGATGTTATTTTTTGTTGTCAATTGATAGGCCAGCTGACGAACTTCTTTTGGAGACTAACCAAACAATCTACCTTCCATGTCTTTAATATATGAAGCTAACTCTTCCTCTTGAGCAGCTGAAAATACTGGTCTATAACTACCTAGTCTAGTTGGTGATAGATGTTGTTTTGATTTGTACTCCTCGAGTTTTCGCTGCAAAGTTGATCGTGGCACATTGTACTCAAGAGCGGCCCGTTTACAGCTTAATCTGCCACTAGACACATCCTTTACGGCTGCTTCCATATCCTCCAAGCTCCATTTGGCACGTTCTGTCTTCCTTTGGTAGTGGCGAACCATAATTGTATCTGCAGAAAAAAGATCAACTTAATAGGATTACCCGAGGCAAAACGGGCACCCTGCCCATTTTGCCCCGCCCCAAATGCCCCCAATGTCAAACAAAGCAAATGATATCCAAATCAAACAAATATGTGGTGGTCCGTTCACAACTCTTTCTAGTTATTTAGACACATAACTGAACGTAGCAATTTACTTAATAACTGGGCATTTAACACAAACACGAATTAGCTATAACACAGACTTAAAACCAAAAAAATATATCAAATGCATCAACTTACGTAATTTCGTTCTGGCGACGCACAATGCGCATCTACACGCACACAACCACTTTTCTCGCTAGCGCGAGGTCGACTGGAACGCGATCCGACTAGTTCCGAGCGTCTCGGTTTATTATCCTGCGGGGAAGAGGGGGTGCCCTTCTTACCCCGGGGGCCCGTAATGCCCCGGCTTCCCTATTGCGGTCTGAAACCAACATATAAGTGTTTTTGGAAAAGTTTAGTCTAATTCTGGAACAATGTCTATGCTTTTATGTGATCCAGAATATAAATAAGAGAGAGAAAGAGTCAATTCAATAGTATTTTACAAAATAAAACAGAATTTAAAATTAAATTATATTGGTATAATTAACAAATTATTGAATCTAGAGAATTGATTGACGAGCTCGTGGCTAAGTAATAACAGCCGCACGAATCGACCCATCAGGTTAAGCTACGCTAGCCGAGGTTGGTCCGTGGATGGGTGACCATCTTTACATGTTGAGACTCCTCCGTGCATCGGAAAGCACTTTAAGCCGTTAGGCCCCGCTGGCATTCATGGATCTTTGACAGTCATTACGGGTAGTCAGAAGCCCGAAAATCTGAGTCCAGTCCAGTCCTACCAAAGGGTATCATCATATTACCCAGTTACTGACCAGGTTGTGGATGTCAGATAGGCAGTCGCTCCATGTAAAATACTCCTGTATCCGGTTAGACTGCAAGCCGACCCCAACATAGTTGGAAAAACGCTAAGCAGATTGATTGATTGAAACCTCCAAATGATTTAAAACTTTAAAACGTTGACAGGTAAGTTCAAAATCGATTGAGAAAATTTGACATTTTGTAGTAAGTTGATGTGCTCGCGACTGTACAGGAAAATAAAAGCTTTCCCAAGTCATTAATAATGTACTTCTCAAATGATCAAACAGTTTGTTCAGTAGCTTTGATATACTTTGTACTTATTTGAGAAATTAGCATAATTTATATAAGTACCGCCACGGTTGAATAGATAACTTTAGAAGCTACTCCGTCGACTTCGATTCATGAAAGTGACAAATGACTTAAATTATTAATGAAACCTTCACGTTTTATATCTTAGAAGGTATAAATGAGACATACAAAGGTGTGAAAGGCGTAGAATATATGGAGCTACGGGAGTAAGAAAGAGAGGAGAATCACTCAAGCCTTCAGGCGCAATAATAGGTCAGACAGTAAAGGTTAGAACAAAAAAAAACAAGAGCAAATTCTTTATTTTAAGGACAGAGTTTGCCGAATAACTAGATAAAAAAACTACTTATAAATGTTGCCAGCCTCATTATTAAAAAAAATACTTTATCTAAATATACTTAAGCAGGTAATATTAGATCACAATTATCATAGAGCAGAGCTGAGCAGATGTTGTGTTATGTATGTACAGAGGCCACCACATCAAGTTAGTTTTTATTTTTTTGAGGGTGGGAAAGCATCAAATGTGTCCTCCCGCTCTGGGTGGAGCAGAAGGGAGTGTCAGACTTTGACTGACTAAAACGCATACCTTTATGTTCCGGGGTAGCGGTAACCTTTTTAGACAATCCGGCTTACCCGGCAGGCTTCGGCCCTAGCGGGCCCTCTTCAAATGCTGATATCTCTTTGAGGCGCGCGTGGAACACGTACGCGCCGTCCGGCACGGGCCTGGTCCTGATCGGACGGTGACCCTAATCTTTCAAATTTATTTGATAGGATTCCAACTTTATTACTTACAAGTGGTAAAATAATCCAAGGGCTGGCTTTGACCTTGGCCAGAGGCTTAGCATTCACATACTACGTGGTGCCGCCAGTTTCTTGGGTACATTGCCAGTCGACAGCGATGCGGAGGAATTTTTCGATGCCATATTTTAGTTACATACATATTAGGTTTAAATAATTTTACAGAAATCCCGGACCTAGGTTTGCCAAAGCAAGGAAAACCTGCTCAGGTGGGGATTCATAGACAACTCCGCCTTGGAGTGTAATTGTGATACTGTTCCACAAACGATGGGACACTTAATATCGTATCCTGCGTGTCCTGCCGTATTCACGTTATAGGAACTGATGGACGCTAGTGATGGCGCTAAACATGTAGCCGAACTCTGTGCCGAGTACATTTAGATTACCATCGACATGCTAAGAGAATAATTGTACATAATTAATACCTATATTCATTTTAGTTTTCGTGTTAGATTATTTATTATATATACCATTTTAATGAATTAATTGTAATATTAGAAATAAATGTAAACTTTATTACAAAAGCATAAGGTACATTTTCAATTGGGAAAAGACAGTTTGGGATAGCTTGATGTGCTAGCGTCTGTACTGTGTAATATCCTATTTGATGAACGTTGATAATCGTCAGTCGTGTTACAATTAATTGGCACGAGTCAGCTGACTATATCGGCATCATGATAAGTGCCGCAGAACACGTGATAACAGGCTGGATCTAATCTTTAATCAGCCGAGTATTCCCTCAATGTAATGTGACATCGTGACCAAACCGGCGTATCTTAGAACCATAAATTCGAAGACATGTGACATCTACCAACCCGCACTGGGCCCGCGTGGTGGATTCAAACTCAAACTCAAAGTATTTATTTGAAATAAACCAATTACAGGCACTTTTGAATTGTCAAGGGGGTCGGTCAGTCAGAAAGATGAAGCTAGTTGCCCATTCCAAAGCAGTTGGTACATATGGAGAAGAACGGGCAAGAAACTCCATGGACACTCTTTTAAACAAAATATGGTTACAAAATATTGGTTGCATAATTCATATTATTATTATACATGTGAGAACGATGCAGAACGGTGAAAGCATCCGATATAAAATATGTAAAAAAAAAGTTCGAAAATTAAATTAAAACAAGCCATGGCCGCTAAGAGATGACCAGTCTCTACTGACAGCGCCCGTTCACGAACATGACGCATGGATTAGCACCATTCAGCTCAACCATTTTGAAGGGAGCTAAATGATCCAACACACACGCCACCATCAGCGAGACATTAAAGTGAGCATGACATACTCTCAGCCGCCAAAGCACATTCAAGTCAATGAAAGACGTACCCAGTAAATGGTCGCTTTATTTTAGGTACATAGTACTCACATAATGTGCTAAGGAATTATACAATATTAAGAAATTGAATTTATACAATGCAAATATAGTCTTTTTTGTTGTTGATCTTCCGCAACTCCAACAGATTACGGCCCACTGTCGCACCGAAAGAAGGCCTGTGGCCCAGCAGTAGGAATATTATTCCCTGATTATGATGAGTATGAATGTGATAGAAAAGAGAATAGTTGCGTGTAAGTAAGGCTACCATTCCAAAATTTAAAAAGCCCTGAAAAAATTACGGCAATTTGCAAAAATATTGACGACATTTTATTTTTAAGTATTTTATTTATAATTTTAAAAATAAATACTCAAACTCAAAATTAAAAAAAAAAAACTGTATATACCCGGCCTAATCCGGACGGGTGGTCATTCTTCGTGTATCTATTAGAGGTATACTGGGACATTGTTATACGTATTCAAGAGCTATATCTAACCTCTCACGCAAGTAACGAAGACTGTTTTTACTTGAAGGCTTTTTCCTTTCTCCCAACTTAATGACTCATTAGGCAGGCGATACATTAGCGTTTGCATTGCACGAGCGCTGACGAACGTGGGTTTTAAGGGATATCTTAGCTTTAGATTTTTATAACATTTTCCTTGAATGTTCTACACATTGATACACGTGATGAAAAAGGTTTATAGTACTGTAGAAGGTTAAAGACCTTCTACTGAGGGAGCTCAGTGGTAGAGCGTGTAATTTGTGTGTATCGGGTTTTCTGTATCCTATGAATGCAAACACATGGGACGAGAAACACTTCTTATATTATCTCTTGATTATAACGAATACCTCTGCCAAACCGCGCGGCCTGAGGCGAACTCTCTTCTGTACAAAAAGCCTAACTATTCTAAATATAATTTAAAGGTTCGAATGCCGTCAGATTATTACCAGCCATGTTCAACATAAGGTTTTACTCCCGCCATGTTCAACCTAAGGTTTTACTCAGACTCTAATACAGTACTGCATTTGAATGTGGCTGAAACGGCCGTCTAGTGCCTCAAAGCAAGCTTTTGGATAGATTTTCACAGAGCTTTGCTACCAAACATGTGAAACTCTTTACTGGACGGTTTTCGTATAAAGGACTATTTCGCAACGAGACAAAAACATTTGACAAACGCTCACAAAACCAGGGGCCGAGACAAAGTCACATTTTCATTGACGATAACGAAATTAGATAAATCTGAAATGTATGGAATTGGCGTACGCTTTCGGAATGTCACGTGATCAATCGCTCTCTATAGCTTAGTGCTAGAAAATGTTAAATTGTGTAACGAAACTCGATCAATGTTCTCATACAAATGCGTTGACAAGTGGCGTTCTGGACAACCCCAATCGCTGAGATAACGTTCGATCAAAAATTTTCGCAATCGAATCGACACGGACCGATTGACACTTGTCTAGGCACCCAGGATGTTTTTGTTTCGTCTCAACATACTTATAAATGTAACCTGTAAGTATAGAGATATAATGAAGTTAAACACTTTCGATTGTTACGATAAACACGCACTAATGCCAAAACGTCAAACCCACAATCAACTACAACGAAAAAAAAACTGAAACTGACAAAACGCGGATAATCAAATCACATTATTGTTAATATTCTTGCCAAATACTACCCTTGTGGCGCGTTTGCTTCATACAATAACAACATAATGACTTAAGGAGAACCTTGAACTTAACCGGCATGCTTGACAGGAAATATATATCTCAGCAGTCAAGTTGTTACCATTAATTAATATAATAGGTACAGAGGCCAGCACATCAAGTTACCACAATCTGTCAAATTTCTTTGATAGTATTTCAACTTTATTGCAAAGACATAAGGTTCATTTTTAATTGAGAAAATTTGACAGTTAGGGATAGCTTGATGTGCTGGCGTCTGTACAACGAAAAATAAATAATGCATTACAATAAGTAACAGCCTGTTAATAATGTTTGCGTATCGAACGGTAGATCATTCCATCCCCCTTTTCTATGAGACAAAATTTCTTAAGCCAATCTAAAACAGTTCACGTCCAATAGTCCTCTACAGGCTGTTTTAAAGAAGGTCGTGCATTTACGATATTGTATATTTTTAAATTATTCAAATGTTCATATAGATATTTTTTTTTATTAATGATTCGTATTCATTGGATACATGAATCGGGCTGCCGTTGTAAGACGACTAAAATTGCACGGTGTATATGTATTTTTTCGTTAATTAGTGTCGACATTATGACTTATAACAACACCTTGGATGACTGTGTAAAGTTGTAAAATTTTGTTTCAAATAAATAAACATTTAATAAGCCCATAAACGACAATAATGACACGGTATAACAGTATAATGGTGTAACTGGTTAAGCCAGTATTCAAATCTGTTATAGACTGTAATAAATACTCCGGCAAATAGTGGCCTCGTATAATACAAGACCAGAATCTGCCAGTGTATTTACCTAGGAATGTTATTAGCCAATACAATTTAATTGTACTATTTGAAGCGTAGTTGCGTAGATCAAAACCGGTGTCGTAGCCATTGCTACGCGTGCTACGTAGCTACGCTGCTACGAGCCCGTGTTTCTAGGAATCGTTGTAATTAATTCATTTTTCTAATACATCGTGTATCAAGAATGACGTGACGGAGGATGGTAGAAGGATGCAAGGTAAAAATAATAATCAGATTTTCCATATATTTGGCTCGAATAGGTATTCAAGTTTTGTATGGACCCGCCTATATTTTTATCGCGATTACGATGTTGTTCTCCAGGAGAAAGCTTTTAAAACATCTAAACTGCGTTCGAGGGCTGTCAGTGTCAATATTACAGTGAGCCCTTAAACGTGGTTTTTGTGGTAGTCGCAATCAGTTTCATTAGTGACATTCGCCCTTAGTGTTTTTAATCGATTACAATGTTTTATCATACCGCCCGAGCTAGTTTCTTTTTAAGAATAAACATTCTTCTTTTTTTTCTATGTTCACACTCATATTTAGTAAAGGCAAAGATATCGAAGTCATAAATCCAGTGCAGTTAAGTACGCATTGTCTTGATAAAGCCTACTTTAGTCAATACTAAGCTATTAAACGTTTTGTATGAACCATCAATCATCTAGTAGTTCCAGGTGGGAGTTGCTTGTTTATTCAGCTTCTGTGCTCGTAATACCTTAATCGAATATGGCAACACCTGCATAAGACGATGTGGTACCTGTGTGGGATAACCGAGCGCTTTGAAACAGTAATCTCGATAGAATATATCTCCTCTACTCCTGAGATTAGTAGCTAGCAGCCTGTCGTTAGCAATATACAAATGTAGGTGTATGACGCCAGCACATCAAGCTACCCCTAACTGTCAAATTATTCCAATTGAAAATGAACCTTATGGTTTTGTAATAAAGTTGAAAAACTATCAAAGAAATTTGACAGATTTGAGTAACTTGATGTGCTAGCCTCTGTTCTATGGAGTTCGGTTGTCACTGTATGTTATGCGGTGGGCATATGATGCGGAAGATGGTTATTAGAGAATTGGAAGTCTAAAGAAACAATGGATGAACTGAAAGACGGCATGGCTAGAAATGAGGAAGAAATATACATGTTGTGCCGACCCTTAGTGGGATAAGGGATAGAAATCGGTGATGATGTAGGTGTAGTTATAGTACAGACGCCAGCACATCAAGCTATCCCTAACTGTCAAATTTTTTCAATTAAAATTATCAAAGAAATTTGACAGATTGTGGTAACTTGATGTGCTGGCGTCTGTACATAAATGTCACAGTGTACTAAACCATAAATATATTACAGTATACCCACACGTTTTAAGTCCAATAAATCACTTACTAGGTACTCTGTGGCGCAGCGCACGTTGCACGTTTGTCTTCATTTCTCGCTTCCCCGAACTCATACACTGATTTTTGTACAAATAAAAGAAAAAAAATATGACTTCGTATATGAGGAAGTTTATTACTCTGTTGTTTCATGTGTTGGGATTAAAATTTTAAATAAGGAAGCAAGTTTTGATGTACGTAAAATGACTGTAATTTGACTGTAAAAGGCGGAATGCTTCTGTACGGTATTTCACACAATAAATTTTGGCGCGCTGTTTTTTTTTGCGAGGCAAGATAGTTCTTTATCGGTCCGCAAAATAAAATTATAATAACAATAATGAGTTCTTGGACGCCCAATTAGTTCTTTATTAACTATATTATAAATTAAAAAAAATTAATAAAACCCTTCGAATTTTGTTCTCATCCTTTGTTCAGCCGTTAGAGAGTATTGAAGTAACAAACATACTTACATTATTTTTTGACATTTGTCAACCATGAATTCGGTCAATACTCCGTGGTGTTAACTCGCAGAAAACAAAACGATGGTAGGAATGGCAGTAACCCTTTTAAACTGTAGCTTAGTCAAAGTATGCATATTAATAACACAACATTAGGCAATAGTTATACGGTATATAGTGTTTGCACAGTCTTTGGACAATGGAACAAGGGAAGCTTTGAATGTTGGTTCGAGTGCCAATAGTTAGGAGCAAACAGTGTCAGGTAAACTAAGTTATTGAGATTGAAATTGAGTACAGGAAGTTTAATTAATTATTGAGAGCTACGTTACTGACCGAGAGAGTCAAAGAGGGCACAAGCTAAGGGAGGGTTGCGAGTATCAAATTATCATGTAGATAATCTAGTTTCTCTTTTATTACAAACTTGCACTTCACCCGCGACTTCGTTGGCGTGGATTTTGTTTTAAATACATCCTATAACACTCGGGGATAATGTAGCCCATTAATGAAAGAAGACTGAAAGAAGAAGACCTTTACAACCTCACAAACTAATAATAATAATTAGTCACCCTCACAAACAAAATATAATCTATATTATATTTTACCAAATTTGAAACGATTTCCTTGAAAAATGAAGAGGTTCTCAATTCGTCTTTATACAGGTCGTTGTAACCGAAAGAATATGCTACAGACCACCAAACTGCACAACTTTTACTATGGGACCAACTCCGAAATCGTGAAAAAAAAAAACAACTGTTCTCTACATTTCGACGAGTCACGTGACCAAAAATTTATAGAACAGCTCATACCTCCTCATCCCCTTTCGGTTATATATTTGTACGTGTTCATCGGTATTTTAAGTGAATTATGGACAAATTTTATTTTTATTTTTCTTGCGTGGTGGTGCCATATAATTATTATCCACGTTGCTTGGTTAGTATTTATGTTTCCTTCAATAATACATATTTTTTCACTAAGATATTTACATAGCAAGTATATAATTATGATAGGGTGTAAGGTAGGAAAAAAAACAATGTCTTCCAAGTAAACAATTCAAAATATCTAAGTATAATTAATCGATAGTCGGTGGTAAAAAAAGGAAATATCAAAACACAAAACTAATAAAAAACGAAAAATAAAAAGACTTTCGAAATGTAATTTTTTGGAAGTCGATCGACTTTTTTTTTAAAAACGTATTTGCTTTAGAATAAAAATCAGAGAGAAACTATTTTGTAATATTGTAGGCGTTTTTTAAATTGCAATGAATTTCATAATTCTGAGTTTAAAACTTCCATAACAATTAGTGTTTGTTTGTGCAATATCCCCCTAGATTCCCATTACATTTATTCCCGCCCCGTACACCGTCTCTGTATTTATGTCCAGTCTAGTTAACAAACGCATTAAGAGTCAGTATTTTGTAGTCAGTATTTGTATTAGTCAGTTGATGAGCACTGCTATTTACGGAACATATGAAACTCTATGGACGGAAGAAATATGTGTCCTGTGCATACAAAAACATTTATAGGTAATGAACTAAAAACCACAAGTACTAACGTTATTTAAAATCTAAACAAAAATAAAATTCCTACATCCTCTTCCAGCGACATTTTCTTTCAAGTGATTTTCCTACCCGTATCGCTAATTTCGCATGAAATAACGTTCGCAAAAATAATATTTTAAAATTTAATTTGCTCTGGCAACGCTATGAAGAAGTGGCCGCGTTTCCATGGTAATTCCGGGGGTCTGAATATTCGTTGTCGGGAAGGGGTTGGGGAGGGCAGGGGGGTACCAAGTTGCATTTACAGGTGGGCGATTCCATTTGCCGCCGTAATGAATCTTTGATCGAGCAAATCAATTGTGATAGAGGGTCACCTGCAGTGTGGGTCAGTCTGTCATCGGAACTGGTTAGTAGGTAGAGTAACTATATTGATGATGAAATCTGCACATGATTTGCGGTTGGAAAGCAATGACGAGGTTGAATTCACCTGAATTGAGAACTAAAATTATGTCATGCGAGCCAGGGGCGTCCGATACAGTAATATCTAATAAAAACCATCGTTGAAGCAAATATAAAACGCGGACATTAAACGGTATATTTCGTTATTTCTCAATGTAATACCTGTCCATAAAGATATTGGATGTAGACAGATGCTTTAACGCTGTTTGGCAAAACGTCAGCGGTTCTTTGTTTTCGTTGTAACAATCACCTTTCGGCGAGGCAACGCTTTCAAGCGCCTCACTGGGAAACAAATCCTTTCTCTTGAAGGACGTTTTGACAGCCGGCCCGGCGTGGAAACACTGTGAATAAAGACTCGCAGTATTCACAGTACATTTTTCCGTTAATATTCAACTTTTTTTTGTTAGATTTCTTCATGAAAAACTATGACGAGCTGAGCTCTACTCACTTTATAAGCGTTCTTTATTCAACGTTTACGTAGCGCGCCAAATCCCTTAATCTGTGGCGTCAGCGTTATTTTTAATAAAGTGGCAAAATAATTTCGCAGGTGCTCGCCCGATGTGCAACTAAATAAAGTTGCAGGTCGAGGAGTGGGAGCGGATCGATACCGCACGCTGTACGCCCAATTATGTTCACACCAATTGTTCGCATTTCAGTATGCGCTCATTGAAATATTGTGTAACCTGTGGAGCCACTGAGCCTGTGATTTATTCATTAGTCCTATTTATGGCGGTGGTACTCCAATGCCTTGCATACCAGCTAAATCCTTAGTTCATTGCGCCACAACGGCAGAGGAAATAAATAAATGTCGTGCTTAATGGCCCCGATTAAGAAATCGCGCCGTACGGAGAAGTCAGGTGGGCGTTAACTTCGTCCAGAATATTAACTACGTTCCTAAAACTATTCCTACATTCAATTGTCTCTGCAGACCCACTTACTACATTAGCTGCTTTTCTTTGCCTTTTTTCTTTTAAAAATATACTCGGTTGTGGAACAGAATTGCTTTTTTCGAATTCTGGACATGCCCTCGGGCACGTGGCGTGGACGTTGTACTAAGACGATTGAAAATGAAGATCTTTTTATAAGCGGGTTGATTTTATGATACCAAATAAAATATTTACAGTAGATGGAGAAATATTACGGGGCGGCTTTCGTACTGAAATGTCCTACACATCAGAGGAATATATCTGGCCAGCCAGCGGCAATCTGCGCCCCAACATGACGACGATGTATATCTGTTTGTACGTCAACAGCAGTGATAAATGGCTGTCGCACTGAAATGTCTTCAGTTTCCAAAACATTCGGAGTTTCGGAGCAAGCCTTTGTGCTAACTAGTAGGGAACTTGACGAGACCTTTGTTATAGAAGTTAGCATCCTGGCGAATCAGGCGTAGTCTGGAGCCTTGAGAAGTCTTGGGACTGACACTCACGATCGACTTTTAATCGCTTCGTCAAGTACATTATACTTAGTTGAACTTGGTACTTTGAAACTTTTGTTCTGAAACATGAAGGATGTTGATGATACAGACAATCCATGGCCTGTAATGCAAAAATACTTTTTTTCTCCTAAACATGATGAAATTAGGTGTAATATTAGAAACTTGTTAGCCGGTCACGACTTCGTATACCCGAAAAATCCTAGTTACAAGATAAAATTGGTTTTGCCCGCCACCGAATCATGAACACGTGCCTAACCATAATGTTTACTTATCCCAGACAAAGATCCTGCTTCCAATTTTCATGGCCGTCTCTTTGTTTATGTATTGGAAAATGTTTCTTCGGAAAATGAGAAAAATGTATGATATTGAGGGTAACTTGACATTATCGTGGCTTTGGGTTATCGAATTATACTTTTTATGAACGTATGTATATGTTAATTATATGCTGCAATCAATGCTGCTCATTTTATGTATACTATTGATTGGAACTTTTATTTTTTATTTTATTTTATTGATTATTGTATTATTCCTGTATTCGACACAAATGTATTTTTGTTCAGAATAAATGAAATTATGAATTATGAATTAATGCGGCTAAGTAGAGCGACGGACGGAACAAAATTATTTAAGAAAATAACTTCGTGACAATGCGTTGCTACTCGTAAAATTCTCGTACGTACGAGTGTTCATGCAGCGCTTTAATTTGAGTTTAAATAAGTTTATGTTTGGGTGTAGCTTGTCGTTTGCACTCTCGCTGCAGCGCTGCAGCGCTTGCATGAGCCCAGTTTAAGCTTAATTTGGGTGAAACGTAAATTTTCAGTTGTAATGAATAACATTAACGAGGGTCTGCGACTCCTGCGAGCGCTAGCGGTGACGCGCGCCTTCATTAACTATATAAATTGCGTTGCGACCGACTCACGGTCGCACATAATAATACGATTGCGCGTTATATTTATACGAGTACATTCGCGACGATTTCCTCGTCTGCTGCAGCCGTGTAATTTACTGCAGCGTAATGCACGAATCGCTATTGGTGAATTTCTGCATTTTCTGCAATGAAATAGTGCGCCCGACCGCCGATCGTCTTATTTGATGCGATTGCGCGAGTAAGCAATATTTCACGGAGAACTTGCCTTCCAATGCATTTCGAATTTATAAAATGCGAAAGAGTAATTTTAAATGGATTATCTCGGTTTTTTGTTATTTTCATTGAGCTTAAAGCTACGTTGGTTCGGAATTTTGCCGCGAAATAAATCGCTATACAAATCGTATTTATTTTATATAGAACACGTTCCGTAGTTACGGGTCCTTGTAGCTGGGTACCAGCAGAAGTGAAATTTCCCAATTAAAATATTCTATCTCGCAAAGAGTCGTGTTTATTTTGACGGATAATTAAAAGTTCGGTTTGTGTAGTGTCGTGGGTTGCCGTGTGAACCATACGCTTGTGAAAATGGTGTTAGCGTTGAACTTATAGTGGGAGGAGCGTGGGCATGCATTGACTTAGGTAATTATAGCTCCATATAAGAATCTTGGTACTGTACTATATATGCAAATAGAAAATAGTATCATCATACCCGTATACGGGATACAGTAACAGAATGAATGAGAAGATGCTTCACACTAATACACTTCCGATATTATAAAGTTCTCGAGAAAGCTTTCAATACAATATTAAACTAATAAAGAGACGATGGTGTCAGTTTCGTCTATGGCTAATCATGTTATATATTCAAGGGACTGGAAGTTCTTAATTGCTCTTAATACATTTTCAATGTAAAACGAACAAACTTTATCTTTTGAGTTTCGGCGCGGCGTGACGCGGCGCTCGGCTGTCCGGGGCTCTCCTTCCATGTTTCCTTGTCGACCAGGGTAGTATGAGAGCTTGGTTCTTATTGAGCAATGGCGAGTGATTTAACATTTTCA
This sequence comes from Hyppa rectilinea, assembly GCA_951799385.1. Taxonomy (NCBI): domain Eukaryota; kingdom Metazoa; phylum Arthropoda; class Insecta; order Lepidoptera; family Noctuidae; genus Hyppa; species Hyppa rectilinea. Next base: position 18,119,893 of record OX637301.1, on the reverse strand, counting down.
CTCGCATTGAATTTTTAACATAAAAAATTACTCCGCCGTCAGAGGCAGAACCTGAGTGACGTTTAATCTATTCCCGCGACAAAAACTTAATTCCAGCACTTCAGGCGGTCTGTAACGTGTACTTTTATAGTACATTTGTCGAGCACCGAAGATTTATTATGATGCTTAGTAAATTTGCATGCTATCTTAAGGAATTTGTGTGTAATTTGTCTTTCTTTACCGCGCCAAATTACAACGAAGCGAAACGAATTAATGTTGTTTATTACATTGTACAACAAAGACAAACGGATCGAATGTAATAAACGATAAATAAACTAGACGTTAAGAGAAAAGTATTTCTATTAAGAAAAATAGTTTGCCTAACGTTTTATTGAGAGAACAAGAACGTCTGTTTATCTGCTAATAAAGTCTATAAAAGGAAAATAGGGCGTAGAACTGTAGATTGTTGTTAATATTGGTTTGTTCTCGTATAAAAGTGTAACGATGCTGTAGGCGAGACGTTCTCACGGTGTGGAGTGTGGAGCGATGTGTGCAGCCGCGAACTTACTTTAAACAAATAATAATAAACTCTTCCATTAGCTCCGCTCGCCTCGACCCGCCCACTTCAAACACTACGCTAACACAGACGAGACACTTCGTGCGACCGAGTTATGTGTACCGACGCGATTGAGAAGTCGCTCATTTTACATAATAAAGTCTGCTGACAAGCATCCTTTGAGGCTTTATAATGTTATTACAATTTCAGTTTTAATGGAGTCAATGTTTTACGTAGGTTATTTTTTTAAGCTCAGTATTTTATCCATAACACGTTCAGCGCCAACGCGGTCACCGGTGACCGCGAACAATAGTTTTTCTATTATGTCTGCTGCGTGGCAGTTAATGACTTAAACTTTAGTCAAAACTGTGGAGGTAATAAGCTAGATTACAAAACCATTTTTCTTTAATAAAGTAGGCGGTTATGTAAAGTAGGTGGCTGTCTGCAAATAAATTCTAAGGTCCAGAGTGGGGTAACTCGTCTTTTGTTTGTAGGTTTTAATTAAAGGAGGTTTTGTTTCAATTAAATTAATTTTCATTTGCACGACGCTAGAAAAGTTCTTAATTGGCGGAACCAAACACTTTCAGCCGTTGATTGCTTTGCCTATGGCTGGCTATAGATTGGGTACATAATTATAGAAGTAGTGATGCATGGCCTAGATTTCTGCGATGTTGCAAAAAAAAATAGAATTGCATACCTAAAAGTGTTGAGGCTTTGACTATGGTGCATTTTAATGGCTGCTTTGAGTTTATCTCTTGCGAATCTGAGTGCATGCATCGTGTCGTCATTCACAATTTCAAAGCTGTACTTATTATTTTTATAGAATGTTTTTTAATTATTTACATTAATTGGATGGACAGATGCGCATGAGCGTAGTCTTGTTTGATAATAATAATGTAGACGCGTGATGATTGTGGCAACTAAATTACTTATTACGACTGTTAGACAACCCCTCAGGAGATTTAAGTACTGAATCAGACAGCTGTGCTGCTGTGGAATTGGTTGCATCATCTTTCCAGCTAAGGTAGGTACTAGGAAGTGGTGAAGGATGGGCGTGATCGAGTACTGCAGTCTTAAGTGATTTTGACGTTCAAAAAGCGCTGTATTTTTCATTATCTGTATATTTCAATGAATTACTTTTGAACAATCAACAGAATTTTTTACAGGCAGTTAACATTTTCACTATTGGTTAAATCTTAAAGTTGCTTGCCGGGTTTGGCCGTGAATGGGTAACCATCTTTACATACCGAGACTCCTCCGTGCCTCGGAAAGCACGTTAAGCCGTTGGTCCCGGCTGTCATTTGTGCATCTTTGACAGTTGTTACGGGTCGTCAGAAGCCCGAAAATCTGACTGCCAGTTTTACTAACGGGTATCGAATTGCCCAATTACTGGGTTGTAGAGGTCAGATAGGCAGTCGCTCCATGTAAAATACTGATATTCAGCTGCATTCGGTTAGACTGGAAGCCGACCCAAACATAGTTTGGAAAAGGCTAGGCAGACCAGTATGATGTTAAATCTTAAAGTTAAGATTTAACTTTAAACTCTTGAAGTTTGCTTGTAAAAGCGAACACGATACTAATATCTAAGTCTTAGTATCCAAGAATGAGTAGAACGTGTGAGCAATATATTTATTGCTGAGATAAAACTCATTTTGGAAAGCTGTAATTGCTGCCAATGTTACAACATTTACTTAAATTGTTTTCCCATTATATTGCACTTTCACGGAGCCATGCATAACAGGCAAGGAATTCCATTCCAACCTTTATGTTCTTAATTACTGCAATTAGTAGACAGCGCACGATATTTGTGTTTGTACATGAAATAAACGTATGTTTGAAGTTGTACCTACCTACAGCTGTTTGAATTAACTTTGGGTATGTAAGATAAAAGATTTTTCTTATTTAAAATGAAGTTATATTTGATGTTTTTAAATGAGTTACGAGTTGCTGAACTAGAATGTTGATTCTTATTCCAAGGTAGAATAAGGTATACTTAAAATGCGTTTATTAACACTCAGGTTAAATAGCTTTTGGAAATAAGATATCAGAAATAAAAATCGGACTCAATGTTTCAAAACAAAATTAATCAATGTGTTTGTTGGATTTCTTATTCAACCTTTGTCAAAGCGAACACGACACTAATATCTCGAGTAGAACGTATGAACAAGTCTCGGGAATCTCCACTCAACCTGTGTGTGAAATATTCGCTTTTAAGGTGAAAGCTATACAGTAAGCAAGTACGTATTTACAGAATTATAATCTTCCATTACTAAATAATCCATACAGCCCTCTAAGTTCAAGGACTATTTTATGAAATTATAACATTTGTGGTCAATTCTTACTAACGGCCAATTTCATCATTGAAACTGAACGCGATCAACGCGTAATCCACGTTTAAGAGCTGTCTGTGTGAATTTTTTTTTATGAAATACGTTAAAACGGGGTGAGTCGGAACGAAACTTATAAATGCATTTTAACATTGAAATTATATAGTTTGTTGCCAACCAGAACAATTGATCATTAATTATTATGCAGTAAACACATTACGAGTCCCTTTTGACTACAAACCTTCGATCAATAATACACCCACAAACTATATTATTTAATACTTAAATCGCTTTTAAAGTTTAGTCCCGATTCACCCCTGCATCCCTATCCACCCCGTTTTACGGTATTGACAGTGACAGTTCCTGAACGCGTTTTAGATGTGTTGCTCGCGTTCAGTTTCATTGGAGAAATTCGCACTTCGATTTTAATGATTTTAATTCTGTAAATACAAAGGAAACATTGCTTGATCAACATACATCCTGACACTAGCCTGAAAATTGCAAAACAAAACATTCGAGTTTTTTAATTTAGTGGACTATCCTCGCGTTGCCCCCTTAAGCGTAAATTATAAGCCTCAAGCTGTTCAATACCAATTATGCTACATAACATTGTTCCCCAATGCGGTACGAAGCCACTAGTTGACACAATTCTATGAGGTGAAGATTACAACCATCAATTATTCACACTAATTGCGTCTATTATGAAACTTTAATGACCGCATGAATGAATGAATAAGCCCTTCCTAGGTACTCCGCTGTGGATAGGATAGCGGTAGGCGTTCATTTCCTGCTCTCTATAATATTATCATTGTTCTTTGAAGGTTTAGTCTCAGGAGGATCATGTTTTAATAGTAAGTAGTTAATGATTACTGACTTATATGAAGCGAGACGACACCACATGACATAAGAGTTGCGAGTACAGTCACGAACACCTATATGTATACACTTAGAAACATTCAAAAGCGATTTTCTCGTGGAATAACGATAACTTTGTGATAATAGAACCTATTTCATATTAGTATGGGTTCCCAAATACTATGTCCGTAACAACATATAATTACAAAAAATGCAGAAGGAGAAAATCACTTTTTGAAGTTGCTCAGTGTATACATATTGGTACTCGTGACTGTACCTATTTTATTGTGCGTGTAAATCTTGTACGTTACTTCTCCGCACTTGGATCTCACATATATCCGAGTCATATCATGTATAATTCCATTGGTTAGAAAATTATACTAACGTTTATCGAAGTGAAAATTTTAAATGGAATCCATGTAATGACGGTGCGCAATAGAAACAGCAATAGATTGCTGTCAATCGGGTACTAATTCAGACTATGAAATTCAGCTGTTACTATGAAATTCCATATCGAAAAACCCAATAACACTTAGCTCCTCTTGGTAATCAAACCTCATGCTCATGAGGCGACAATAATCTGATATGAAACCTTTGTAGACCCGAACTGCAACTCCTACAAGTTGTGCAAACAATATGCAATGTGGCAACAACAAACTTTGATTGGTTTACAAAACCCTATCTAGAAACTGAGTCCACAAATCTGATATAGGTTCGAAAAACAAAATAAATAAAGCGGAACATCGAATAACGGAATAACAAACCGGGTCAGAATTTCTACTAGCGAACACTATGTTTTGTAGGTAGGTTCGACGGAAATATATATGAGTACATGCCTGTTTGTTTTTCGTAAATACCAGCTTCTGCAAGCGTCGGAAATTTAAGAAGTATCTAATGTGTTAATCAAAGTCATAAGCTACGCTTTGTGCCAAATTTCATCTAGATCCGTTCAGCCATTTGAGCGTGAAGGACGGACAAACATATAAACTCACCAACACATACTCACACAAAAAAATTCGGCTTTATAATATTATTGTGCGATTTCATAAAAAAATATTTTTTCATGTCCAATGATTCTCGGCGGGCTTTTCGAGAAATTCGGCAGTTAACATGTTTTATATGATTGAAAAAATACGTGGTACGTAAATTATGTATATGTTTTTATCACGAATCAGTCACAGCCACTGAAAAATATATGTTCTACAATGCGTGATCCATATTTAAATTGAACAATCCTTGCCATAACAATAATAAATGAGTGTAGCACTCCACGATCAATATGTCTACGATTTATAGTTCTACGATTTTCTGGAAAAAATATTATTTTTTCGATCTATTACATTATTATTTTTAATAAAACATCGGCTATTGTAATCAAATAACGAATCCTTTCACAGTTCATTGAAAGGAAGATAAAGTTATATGATATTGATTGCCTGTTATTTTACTTGTCCTCAGTCCTATCGCTAATATGAAATTGTTATTTACCAAGTGCTTTATACGAGTACTTACAACCGTAAGGCAAGCACTTAGCTGAAATCATTTGTCGTGATAAATATTTGATGTTGATTTACTTGGAGGCAGTATTTCATGTTAATTCCGACAGCAGCACTTAAATTACAGTAAAACGAGGGTGTTAATTTTATTTAAGCTTAATAATAAGTGCTGAACTTATTACTGAACTAGATGCCGACCGCGGCTCCGGCAGCTGGGATCCTTCAAAAATAAAAGTAGCCTAATAACATTAGCTATATGCCACTGAAAGTCCTGTCAAAATCGGTAAAACCGTTTCGGAGATTAGACGGGACAAATAGATAGACAAAAACTTGATAAATTGAAATTTTGCTATATATGCATTACAAATAGACATTTCATTTATATGTGAGTATGTATTGTACCGGTATCTAATTCTTTGCTCATCACGTCTTCACAACTAAAAAGATCTGGTATAATTTCTGTAGTTCGAATTAAAAAAAATTGCGTTTCATTTGTAAGTAAATGACAGATTTCTTCGCAACTCCATAATATAATAACGATATCTTGTCTACTTCTGTTAGCATTCATTAAAAAGCTGTCTACAAGATTTCCTTCTGCATTAATAAACAGTTTACTCTTCCCCAGAGACTCCGAACAACTTACAAACAACTTATGTACAACGTGTTCTTCCATTAGCTTATGATTTAAAAGTACAGGACAGGGTTTTATTCTCAGGCTTGTGGCAGCTCATTTCCCGCCAACATTGTTGACGAATGATCGAATCTTATCCGTAGCCCAGTTGTATCTGTATCAGATATCTTCAAGCCCGCATTGCTCGGCAAATGGCGAATATAAGCCATCTTGAACGGACATTTTATTTTAGAAAAATAAATAAGGAAAGAGATTTTTTTTTTAATCACGTTATCACAAACAACCTTTTACAGCAGCGTTATTTTTATATTGCTTCTCATTCGGAAAGAGATGGAGCTATACCTCTTGTATAGAAGAAAAAGAAATATATTTTAGTTAGGACACGTACATACAGTACAAAAATACACGGAAAGAAAAAAATAATAATTATTAAAAATAAGGGCAAAAAGATTTTTGAAAAAACAAAGACCTGTGTGATGCCGAAAAGGCCCTTATTTCAGAATAATGCTGCGATATTTCTGAAATAAATAAAAACCGCCCTGGTATTTTGATACGGCCCGCTGTGACGGACACACCTAGGAACATCCAAAAACAAAAAATAATAATAATATATAGGCTAGTACACCCGAGGGCGATGGTCCAACATCACTTGTATATACTATACTCTATTATTTATAGTACTTATAGGTTTATTTCTTTCTTACACTGAAGTCATATTAAAATAATACTAACGTAAAGAGTTGGTGGTTACTCCCCTGGGGTGACTTCTGAAATGACGGCGTTAGTATGATAGAAGAAGGAACGGTGCACCGTCCCCTAATAAATCAGGATAAGGATGCTGATGCCATCATAAACGATCTCCTTAGTTCGTTCACCATTTCTTCTTAGGGGTAATCAGATGAGAAATGTCGACTCTATTTAGCGGGTTTTTAAATATATTTTTATATATGACATATAAACATAGATATATTTTTATATTTCTATGAGTGTAAAGGCGATTCCAACATCTTCACCTTTGAACGCCATTGTCACATCGTGGCAAGCAAACGCATGCCCTGTACGCCAAAGACACAGATATGTGACAATGCGGTACACTAATAGCACGAAATAAACAAATAAATAATTACTTTTGTGTGTTTTTATGGATATCTTAAAAATTAAAGCTTTCGTACGTATTTAATTGTAAAAAACAAATTAAAATACACCATGGATATTGGGAAACTCATGGCGTGGAGAGACACGCGCGAGTGTTATGCTCTGGCGTTCAAAAGGTTTAAGAATACACCAATTCATAGCTAGCACGATGAATAGTCTTTTGTTAAATCATCAACTTCAAATTCGCAAATGGGCTATCAAAACTTTAATTTGTATCGAGAGGTTTTGTCAATATCTGTCAAAATGAACGGAAAGTTGGAAGAATAACAAGATGTTTAGCAATCCTAGGCCGGTAATGACTCTCGGAGAAACACTGAATCTTTAATATATAGTAAGACAGAAGGCGCGTAACTCACGACTGTTTGACGACAGGGATGACTGGTATTAATATTATTATAAGGATTTTTATTACGTGCTCTCTTTCATCTGAGCATTTGTTAGGAAAAAACGTGGAAAAACAGCTGTTCCCACTTACTAATAACATAACGTTATATCGCGTGAGTTTTCCGTGAAGGATCGCTTTAAAAAGGTTCAGTATTAATTTCTTCCTCTTTCTGCTCGTATACCATTTTTTTTTAAAGATGGGTAATCATCAAATGACTCCTCTTGTTGGAGTGGAAGGGAGTGTCAGACTCTCACTAAAACCCATCCATGTTCCTTCCTTAGCCCTTTGTGTTCCGAGGCAGCGGTAACCCTTTCGGACAATCCCGCTGAATCGTATACCATGTGGGCACGACAATACGACAATAAGTGTATGCAGCAATACTTGTGCATTGCTGGTGTTTAGATTTGTTTATGGTTTTAAAATACTCCGGATTTTGGTCTCTATACCGGATAACTTTTATCTGAAGATCAGAAATGGCGGTTTGACATATTTTCTATGGAAAAGCTGTCAAACTGTCCTATTTATTCCTGCGATAAAACTTATCTAACGATTGAAAAATCTGCCCTAACAAAAAAATAAACTAGAATTATCTAGTTGATTTTTGTTTGTAGTACGGGAACCTCATTTTTTAAATATGTACGTAGTTTAATTTATTGGTATCCTATCCTCCAGATATATACATACATTATATCTGCTGAAATATTGTCCATATAGCAAGGAAGGTAATAAAGTTGACTGCAAAGAGTTGATTCTTTGTCAATAGTTATTTGTTATGCAAGGCTGGAAAGTTGATTTTTGGCGCGAGTACCTACTTCTATTGAAACCTGAGTAAGCGAAGGATTCTAGGGTTGAACCACGAGCGAAGCGAGTGGTTCAAATATAGAATCCTGAGCGTAACGAAGGTTTCAAAGGTACGAGACGCAGAAAAGCTTTGCTGCCGAGCGCAACACACAATTTTTCACCTCACTACAGCGAGGAAACTGCTAGGTGCAAGAAAACAGGTGTTGTTGAGTTTTATTTTGTTCGAGCGTCTCAGATACATTGACTCATGTGAAGAAAATAACAGATACTTGGCAATGTATCTTATGAGTTTCATAGAATATCTCCAAAATTAAATACCCTGTATTTTGTTTTATATCCTACTTGTCCTCTAAGGAGAATGAAAGAAAAAAACTAATTTAATACAAATAACTAACTAATTTAATTTAATACATATTTATTTTTGCCAAGCAAAGGATTAAATAACATTATATTAGTATTTATTTTATTTAAAAAATTAAACTTAAATTACTACACGATTGGGTATTTGACAGGGTAGTATTTTTATGGCATATTCAAATGTGACGTCACAGATTTTTTTAATCAAATGGAATACTTATTAACATTAATTCCAATTTTACAATTATATTCTCGCAAAATATTTAATTTCTGTCCTGTGATGGAAGTTTTTAAGGTGAGCGGTATTATTTAATATTTTATTTTAGACCGTGTCATGCACTTTCAGTGGACTGGCAGTATAGAAAATTATTAAATTGAAAGGTTCGAATTTTAAAAACTCTTTCCACGCTAGAGAGCAAAAATCGATTTTCGGCTCAGATTTCGAATGACAAACAGACTCTTTCCGAGCCTGTGAGGTGAAAAAGATTTTTTTTCTATTTAACATAGACACAACATAACAACGGTTTGTAATCCTCGAAGACAAGACAAGGTGCACCTATAGCGCACACATTTCGACACACTTTGCACGATATGGTTATGTCCCATGCAATAGGGGTGCGCGCGCCTATTACTAACAACCGGGCACGAATCCAGATCTAGGGTACTACTGAGCAACCTTGCATCGTCTAGGAATAGAACCCAGGACCTCAAGTTAACTGGACCAACGAGGCAGTTGCAAGGCTTTATAATCTGTTGTCTATAGTCTATTTAGGATTTCCATTTGTGACAGTAGCCTCCTTTGTGATGTTGTGGCAAATGCAATGCTCTGAATATTGGGCTAATACGAAACAAAGTGAACTGCATCTGCTGCATCACAATTAGGTACTAATAATGGTTCTTCCAAAATAGTCTATTGCAAAATTGCGAGGTGTATGAATAATGAGGTGTATTCATGAATAATGCAACGTGTAGCTAGTAACGCAGTTTATTCAGGACGGCCATGCCAGTGCGGGTGCTGTGACAGCCCGCCAACTTGACAGTGACAGATGACATACACAATATAAACTTACCATAAGTGACAGGTGATGTTTATGGTGTCCTAAACGTCATACCTTTTGCGATTACGTTTGTGATCACATAACATCTTTCTATTCTGTCAAGTAGCATCAGATACCTAACGAATTGGCCAGAGAGATATTATAATATTAAAAAAGCACTTAACATATTGTCAAACTAAATTAAGTGACATTTGATTAACTGACATATTCCGAGAATAAATACCAGGGAACTATTTTGATATTTTCATACGTTTTACTGTGGGACAAATGGAAAATAAGCACATATAATATTAATGCATAATATATTTTATATTGTAACTTCATACATATTAAAAGTATATCACATCAATGGAATTGCGTATAGCAAATAGCTTTTCATGATATCGCTTCAAACAATATGAATGATCGTTAAAAGTAATGGCGTTAGCTCGTCGATTGTAGTATGTTGTGACATCATAAATGTCGTAATTGCACTGGCAAGGGGGTGGTGGGGGACCGGGGGGAAACATACTTGCATTCCAAACAAAATTGCACGCTGTTTTTGTAGCTAGCATTCGCCGAAATCTCTTACAAGTGACAGACTGACGTTAGTTGGGTTAATACGCAGTGCGATTAAACGCAAGCGGTTCGAAACCGCAGAAAAAGGGTCGTATAGCTTTCTATATAAGTGCACGCGCTATAGTACTTGTGTTATGAATTGAATCGTAGGGCCATAATGATCAGCCCTACGATTCAGTCAGTAGAAATAAGAATCTGCAACGCCTTGCGTTTTATAGTTTGCTACCTGCATTCGCGCCGTCTATGGGTCATAGCTATCTGCTACCCTCAAATATATATAATATGTCAAGCATATTTACATAGTATTATTTTATCTTTATTTCCGATCCCCAAGATACAGCCACCGCCCTACGTTTTATTGTATGATAGATTATATATAAATAAATAGATTTTGAAATTTTGAAATTTATTTTAATGTTGTAAAACCTATTTAAAAATCTTACGGTATCGATGAATGATGGATACGCGCGAGCGAGATTATATGTACATTTTATTATATCAATGACTAGCCGACCCGACAGACGTTGTCTTGTCTTAAATATGATACCTACCATACCCACCTACCTACCATACCTACCACCCCTACCACTCTACCCTACCTACCACCCCTACCACTCTACCCTACCTACCCACCTAACTTTTCTCACCTTTTAAACCTTCCCTGGACTACGACAATCATTTCAACACCAAAATCATCTAAATCGGCCAAGCCGTTTTCGAGTTTTAGCGAGACTAACGAACAGCAATTGATTTTTATTTATATATGTAGATAGATTTATGGCCTGTGAACTCGGTTTTAAACGCTCGGACTATAGCGATTTTTTCCAATAACTGGTTTTAAAAATTTTATTTGCTACATGTGGCTGGCTATTCGAAATCCTTTCGTAATCTAATAGCATAATTATGATGGTGCACGCATGGCGGTTAACCGCATTCGGGTTTCGATTCTGATTTCAAATGTCTGATTGGTTAGTGGATATACCCAGTTACTACTGCGGCGACGCTGCGTATGTTTTCTAATTTTTGACACACACTGCTGACGAAATCCATGTAACTTCTGAAATAAACTCGAGTAAGCGCCAGACTTGGTGCTCAAATTTGTACGCAGTTTGGCGTTTTCAGCTATTCCAAAACGTAATGTTTCGCAACGCGTGCTAAACCTAACTGACCTACCATTCCAATTACAGAAAGTAGCATTACTTGTGATCACCAAACTAATCGTCTGGTGTAATGGAACAATTCTCATTACTTGGTCACTGGCGTAAAACATTATTTATATTTTTCCTTTGTTAAATCACAATTGTCACCTTTCATAAGTGCATATTAATATCTGAAGCTAACTGCACCCAGTGTGACCCAATTCGTAGTCGACAACTTGACAGCCTCCCGCACTTAATAATTCAGCGGTACGATGCTGATGAGCTCACCTAATTATTTATTTATATCCACACTTTTAAAAGTAGTACTTTTTAATGTCGAAACTGTGACATTATTTCTGTTAAGTGAATTACTTGGTCGAGTAACGGTCTTTAGGCATTCACTTTATCGCGTCAGCTACGGCTCTTGTAATCATAATATAGCGTCAGCCCTCTAAAAGGAGCCCTGTCTAGATGTTGTAAAGACCAGATGACGTCACCAGGCCTATTAAGGACGAACAAGGCACATCCTCTTTGTCTTTGTCGCTTTTCAAAATAAGAATGGAATTGTTTTTCTGAATACGCGCCGTCGCGGCATTAAAAATGGCTGTCGAACTGACCACGGTTTCCAATTTCGATAAGTGTCGTCCAGCGTTTGACATTATTGACAGAAATAATCCGGAGATAACGGGTACTCTGTCCTGTAAATCTGCCATTTTATATTATTTGTTAAATTGTTAAGGTTGTATTTTCGACTACACGTACCACTGCCTATTTTTCCATCGGGATAACTTCAAAGGGAAATGTTAAATTATTTGGTACTGAAGTTCTATTGGCTCTTCAATTTACCAAGACAAAGACAAAATGTAATTTAATTTCAATGTCCATAGACAAAGAAGCTTATGAACACAGACTTATTCATGTAGCCTATGTGGGCACGTACTTAAACACGACAAAGAGTGTTTTCCTTCAGAATTAATTAAAAAACTTATTGTTAGAATCCCCACGTGTTGAAGAAGGTCGATCATAAACAAGGCTGGCTGTGATTATTTTTCTCCGTCATGTGCCCCACATGTGCGCGTAACATAAGCCGTAAAACTAACTGCAGACTTCTAGGTATCTACCTATTTATTTGTATATGAACCGCGGATAAAGTTTCAAGTGCGGTGATGCTTTATGTCAATTATGAGGAGCTTGACGTCTCGTTGATGACTTTAACTCAATCTTCCAAGCAAACAAGTTAATGTTAAGAAGTCATGAAACATACATTTCTGTTTTGTGAGGAAAAATAGACATTTTCCCGTCCTAGATGATAAAGGAGGAGTAATATGCAGCTAAAACAAAGGATCCTTCTATCCACCCACGTACGATTCCAGCAACAGGAAATATTCAAAGGAAAAATAATGCTGGCGCTGTAAACGGCTTGTTATTAGTAGAAAAACATAGCTAGGATGTGGACAGGAAAACCCGCACACCTAATAAAGGGCGATACAACATTCAGTGAACTGTAAACAAAAGAAGCTCACGCATGATTACCTTAAATACGAGGTTATGTTAGGGTCCCATAACACTTGATCGTTAGCGCTGTCGGTGAAGGCGAATCAAATAAATACAGACCACCCAAATGTTATTTACATTCGGTCATTAAGTCCTTTCGGTTACCGAATGGGATGCCTCCAATGTCTGACCGATTCGAGTTTGTTAAATTAGGCATAGTTCCCAAATTACGTCTGTATTTCCAAATTACTATGTTCTTTCTTATAATGGCTGACGATCCAAATAGTTTAGAAAAAGGTTTCTGCCCACGCTAGTGACTATCTTGGCTCATTTGTGGCAAGCCGGCACAATTTTATAAATGACTCGGCCTTCGAGAATTTGATCCCTGCTCAGGTAACCGCATTAATTAGCCGAGGTTCGCCACCTCACTACAAGATCAAAGTGAAACTATTCAGACACCTTCAAAGTCGTAGTTTCCGTATTTTCCGACCTTGGTTTATTTTAAAATGTCATCTCGTAGCTATAAAAAATCCGCAAGTTTCTGACTTACCTACACCCGACGTGTACAAGATATTGACGAACCTAATGAAGCATGAGTTTCTTTGTGAATGAAACTCCGAGAATGGGTAAAAAATATGTTTTTCATAACACACATTATTGGTTGAGGTTTCCTTATCGAAACTCGTTCGTGGTATTGTGAAAGAAGAGGAATGAGTGACTGAAAAGAATAATAAACATTACAACTTTTCATTATGGCCGCAGTACTGGGAAGGGTGTGGTTTTTGGGGGTACTCTAGACCGAAAAGTGTGAATAAAAGTTGTATGAAAATGTGCTGACCAGAGGGTGCTGTGCGCGGGGCCCGGGAGCGGAAACCACGTAACATGGGTTGAGAGAAGAACCACTATGCTGTGCGTGCTAGAGTCAAAACATTTGAAAGTAATTACAAAGCGCCACCAAGACTCACAACGTATGTCGCTGCCGGCCTGCTACTGAAGACGAATACTTACAACTACATACAAACTCTTTCGTAAAGATGTGAATACAAACATTGAAACAGTAATTGGGAGGGGCGGGCCATGTTATCGTAGTTTACGTCTACCACAAATACTATTGTAGGTACATTGAAATGAACTTCGAAAATATTATAATCTTTGCGTCCATAGGTTTAATTGAAGCATTGCAATTGGAATGGTGACCAAATTATATTTTGTATGCTAGTATTATTATGCAGCGGCCCGCGATTGTTAAGAGGCCCAAAATTCACAATTTATTATTTGGGTAATCTTCCAAACCCGTTCAGTTTATAGCCTTTTTTTAAGGATAGGAAATCATCAAATAACTCCTCCCGCCCTGGGTGGAAAGAAAGGGAGAAATTCCTGACTCCTAAAACCCATCCATGATACTTCTTTAGCTCTTTCTGTTCCGGGTTCTCTTTCTGTTTCTGTACCACTGGGTAACCCTTCCAGATATTCCCACTGACCACGTTTCCAATACCCAACCATCTGTGCGTTTTATTTTGCGCCAACTATTTTCAACTTTTTTCTGTCAATATGCCTAAACGTTTTTCCAATTCACGTTGCGTTAGTTTTGGCTAGGTTATATACTGTCCTCGTCGGTTTTTGTTTGTTCGGTATAAATAGGTGATAGATCGATAGCTGAACATGGATGAAAGCTTGTCGTGTTTCAAACAAAAATATTCGATTTCGTTTTATGTTTTTGAAGCGTAACGGAGATATTTACTAACTTACTAAATATAACTTCCCATTAAAATAGATAGACAAATTTTAACACAGCGTTCAGTACGTCTAACCAAAGATATCCAAGCAAAAAAAAACTTTGATAAAACTGATTTATTTTGACGTAAAATAATAAATTGCCCGCACACTAGAATAAACGCATCTGTTATGGGTAGGTACTTGCACACTTCTTGTAAGTATCTCATGTGGTTTTTTTACCACTGTCCTTGTTTTGGTGGTCTGAGTGATTTATACAAGTTTGTCCATCTATTTTAATGGGAGCTTATATACTTTTAAAACACGGTTTTATATCTCTTAGAAACTGTGTGTACTCCTCTCAACTTGGCTGTTATTCTCGTTAATTAATTAAAGTGTGTGTGAGAACTGCGAACTACTATCTAAGCAATGCTTGAAGACGTTTGTGGTGGCCTGAGTATTTATCTTACGAGAAAAGGACGCGCTAATGAACTTTGATGCAGCTAAGTAGACCCTTGGGCTAGTGGCACTATGCAAGTTAGTTGGCGTAAACCCTTTTGGGATACTGTCTGTGTTATAGTTTTAGTTTTTTTACATATGACACAGAATGATAGCATAATCAGCCTAGCGGGATTGTCCGAAAGGGTTACCGCTACCCCGGAACATAAAGGGCTACGGACGGAACATGGATGAGTTTTAGTCGGTAAGAGTCTGACACTCCCTCCCGCTCCACCCAGAGCGGGAGCAGTAATTGGATGATTTCCCAGCCTTAAAAAAAAAAAGCATAATCAGCCTATAATGTTCCCACTGCTGGGACATAGGCCTCTTCTCTTCGAGAGGCAGTGGGCCGTAATCCACCACTCGGACAATAATGTAATGATAGCAATAAAATGAAAATGATACATTCGTCAAAATGTAAGTTGATGTAGCAATTAAAACTTTCTCTGGATATATTGTATAGGCCCATAGACAGACGCTACGCGAATCTAGTAGAACAATTTCTATGAAAAATTCATGGCAATTGTTCTACTAGAGTTACGTCGCACCTGTCTGCTGCATTCATAAGACGACGATCGATTAGACTCATATATTTGTTATCGCATAACATTCGATGGAACTGATGGTTTATTCGAATACCAACACTACAGTCTAGAGTACTAGGGTATATACCTTCTTCAGTCTCCTCAGGGATTTGTCCTAACATGAATAACATAGAGGGGGCTCCGGAGTCACTTCCACGTGCTGATGGTGATCACCAGGGTGGTTTAGTGAGGTAAGAATCCCACACTCCCTGGTCTTTTTTCATAAAGTCCAGGTGCCTTTTGAAGGTTTCCCCCTTTAGCAAAAAAAAAAGGTATAGGTTTATACCTCCTACAACGAAAATACCAACAAAGGTTAATGAAAGCAGTACAAAAATGTCTATGAAGGTTGTTCATTTTCGAAGTAATACTTCTGTTTGACAAGTGGTTCATACCACATTTAGTTTCAAAGTTAATTAATTAACGGCGGCTGCAAGCTCGGTAGTCAACACAAGACTAGTTGTTATAATTGTGAACATCTGTTTTGTGCACGTATACCTAACTATAAAAACAAAATATTAAGTAAATATTTAGGATTGAACTCCAATTTACGAGAAACTAATTATGTCATCAGTTTAAAATAAAAATCTTGATAAAAAAAACACTTTAAATTGATATTGAAAAGGAACTTTCATAAAAAAGGTTAATAATGTACCTAGATAGAGATAAGAATATTAAAGAAATATCTCTATTGCGCTCCATATCTCAACCAATGTATTATTTAATCATTCTTCTTCTTTTCGTGTGGTTAGTGACTAACCTGGTGTCAGAGTTTTAATGCTGCCCATGGGCCTCTGACTTAGCATCGCATGCTGTTGAGAAATATCTCTCGGGCATGCCGGTTTCCTCACGATGTTTTCCTTCACCGATATAAGCAAGTGATAATTATACAATACGCACATGAATCCGAAAAATCAGAGGTGCGTGCCTTGGATTTAATCATTTATTCACATATATACTAGCTTCTGCCCGCGACTTCGTACGCGGACCCTGTTGCTTATGCCAGCGACAACGGGGTCGCCATTTATGTTATTTTTTATCATGTTTCCCATTTAAATCTTTTATCACACTGAGCTTTAGTTTTATTTCATTCCAACAACCACCAAAACATACAGTCCATTTGTCATCGTTTTCATTTTGGTAACCGCATTATTATATTCCTCCTCTAGGGACCTAGAAGTCGATGCGTAGATACGCTTGGAACTCAAGCGTAATTCTTTTTCCGTGAACGTCTATGACTCGTGAGACAATACATGACGTTCACGATCAGCGGTCAGTCGCGCATCATATTCTTCACTGGTCTCTAGAGACCTAATGAATACGCTGAGAACGCAGGCGTGCTTCGCGACCCGAAGAGGTTTCCACGGAGCGAGTTGCAGCCTAATGTTCTCGAACAACATCAAGTCTCTCCTGACGCTCTTCGGTAGATTCTTGGGATCTTATGATCCTCAATCTTTTAGCTCTCTTGAAACATTGGGAAAGATTTGACCTCTTTCTAGGCATGGTCATAGTTTTATTGTGAAGATACCTGATCAATAAAAATCTAAATTAAAATGACTGCTCCCCTGCGTTACCGGGTAGGCTACCGTGTCACGAAGATAAATGGAAAAGAAAATTAAACACTCAAACAACATAATCCCCAAGGGATATTCATACGATAAAATAAAAAATAAATAGGAGTTATGGCCAGTAGAGTCACATTTTCAATGATATACCATCGGCATCAAAAATCAGTCCTAAACTGTTACCACCTTCACCGCGTGCAGGTACTCCCAGTTTATGTTATTTTATAATTATACAGTAAAATTAATGATAGCTTTGATTTCCACATCAGATGTTTCTGATCTTCGATTTTTATAAGTCAACAGGAAATGCCCATCAGATTGAACAACTTTTGCTTCGACGTCATTCCTATATGTGTTATGTTGTAGCTAGGCTCTTGGAGTTCCAAAACAGGTGTTCCAGATCTTCGATTTTTATAAGTCAACAGAGAGTGCTCATCAGATTGAACAACTTGTGCTAAGACGTTATTCCTATATGTGTTATGGTGTAGCTAGGCTCTTGGAGTTCCACAACAGGTTTTCCAGATCTTCAATTTTTATACATCAACAGAGAGTGCTCATCAGGCTGAACAACTTTCGCTAAGACGTCATTCTTATATGTGTTATGGTGTAGCTAGGCTCTTGGAGTTCCACAACAGGTGTTCCAGATCTTCGATTTTTATAAGTCAACAGGAAATGCCCATCAGACCGAACAACTTTTGCTAAGACGTCATTCCTATATATGTTACAGTGTAGCTGGGCTCTTGGAGTTCCACATCAGGTGTTCCAGATCTTCAAATTTATTCTCTCAGCAGAAAATGCTAATCACGTGGAACAATTTTTGCTAAGGTATCATTTTTGTATCTCTTATAGTTTAGCTGGTCTGTTGCGGTTCTGCATCAGGTGTTCAAGTTTCCAAGATAAATTATAGCCTATATGTTGCCCAGACTTAATACCTATACAACAAAAAAAAATCATTCCAATCCGTCCAGTAGTTCCGAAGATTAGCGTGTACAAACAAACAGACAAACAGACATACAGACAAACAGACAATTTTTTTTTTGGATTCATGCTCTATTACTGTTTCTAAACCCCCCTCAATTTTTTTTTTTTAATATATTCAATGTACAGACACAGTTTTTTTACTGTTTTATTATACAGTATAGATGTATTTAAATAAACAAGAAGAAAGGAACAGAAAAAATACTTACATAGGTGATGCTTATTTCTAAAGAAATATCTTCCAGCAAACCTGCGACAGTGAGGTAGATAAAAATAAATGAAAACAAAGTGTGTAAGGGTACAAGAAAATAAAACATATAGATAAAAAGTAAAAGAACCTTAATAAAACTATGTATCTTTAAAAATCGAACAAATGGCACTCTTGTGAGTCGCAAATTTTCATACGGTATGCATCCACCCCAAGAATAGTTATTTGTTATGCAAGGCTGCAAAGTTGATTTTTGGCGCGAGTACTTGTTAGCGAAAGTTTCAAAGGTAAGAGACTCAGAAAAGCTTTGCTGCCGAGCGCAACACACAATTTTTCACCTCACTACAGCGAGGAAACTGCTAGGTGCAAGAAAACAGGTGTTGAGTTTTATTTTGTTCGAGCGTCTCAGATACATTGACTCATGTGAAGAAAATAACAGATACTTGGCAATGTATCATATGAGATACATAGAATATCTCCAAAATTAAATACCCTGTATTTTTTTCTCCTACTTGTCCTCTAAGGAGAAAAAGAAAAAAACGAATTCAATACAAATAACCAACTAAATTTTAAATATGGATTAAATAGATAACATATTTTATTGGTATTTATTTTATTTAAAAAATTAAACTTAAATTACTACACAATTGGGTATTTGACAGGGTAGTATTTTTATGCCATAATCAAATGTGACGTCATAGATTTTATTAATCAAATGGAATACTTATTAACATTAATTCCAATATTTACAATTATATCCTCGCAAAATATTGAATTTCTGTACTGTAACGGAAGTTTAAAGGTGAGCGGTATTATTTCTATGTGATTTAATATTTTATTTTAGACCGTGTCATGCACTTTCAGTGGACTGGCAGTATAGAAAATTATTAAATAGAAAGGTTCGAATTTTAAAAACTCTTTCCACGCTAGCGAGCAAAATGCAGTTTTGGGCTGAGATTTCGAATGACAAACAGATTCTTTCCGAGCCTGTGAGGAGAAAAAAATATACTAGCCCATAAACATCCTTCGCTGTAGGTACATTGACCCTCTCCATTATTCCCGATACAGTGATAATGCACATTAAGATGCTCTCAATTTTAAAATTAGACTGTCAGCAATTCTTCATTTAAAAGAAGTTCGGACCACAACGCATCCCAGAAAATTATTCTAAGACTATGAAGGATTGTATGCTTAAGTAGGTAAGTACTGGCTGGTTTTGCAGAGCTTGTAGAAATGTAAAAAAAAATCGCTGGACTCAAAGAGCTTTGACATCCGAAAGATAAATCGGATTGAACGGATCCCGACTTCAAATGCAAGGGAGCGGAGTCAGTGGTTCTTCTAAACGTGGGTGAGAACTAAGATTAACTGTGGCTTAGCTGCGGCTGATAGATCGATCCTTGCGCTCGTTACCGGGTGATAGGATCTTTTGTGTTTCGTGTTTGCCTGGTACCTATGGCCGTGCTAATGAGCTTGTATTTGTAATCCTAAAAGGGTCAGGCACAGTATAATACACCCACATTTCGGCAATTATGTTTTTGTCCATCCAGGGTTACCGCTACCCCGGAACATAAAGGGCTACGGAAGGAACATGGATGGGTTTTAGTCAGTAAGAGTCTGACACTCCCTTCCGCTCCACCCAGAGCGGGAGCAGTCATTGGATGATTTCCCAGCCTTAAAAAAGGGTCTTTTGATAGTTTAGTTTCATAGTTAGACACGGTAGGTGGCGCTTGAATCTAGTTCTAGGAAATTAGACAGTCTGGCCAGACAGTATAGGTTCACACACATCAAGTTACCCCAATCTGTAAAATTTGTTTGACAGTTTTTCAACTTTATTACACAGCTATAAGGTTCATTTTCAATTGGGTAAATTTGACAGTTTGGGATAGCTTGATGTGCTGCTACGAATTGTTGCTTCAAACAATGGCAGATGTCTTGATAAAAAAAACAAAGGAATATGATATCTACTCTTGTTACATGTAATTTAAAAATACATTCAATCTACCGTGTCTACTTAGTAATTTTAGATTTTCATTCGCTTAGAACACATGTTAATTTTAAAGAATCCTTTTATAGCGGTAGTTAAAACTTAAGCTTAAAGAACTTCACAACGAGGTAGAAAAGAACCCAGTTCTTTACATTTTCAAACGATTTCTGAAAGTGCAAATAATAGAACATTTTACCGCTGATACATCCTACGCGTTCGCACTTGCACAAGAAAAAGCTTATAATAACTAGAAAACTCTTTGCTAACGCTCCCGAAGGTAATAAAAACAAAGTTTTCCCTCTATTTGCACGTTTGAGTGAAGCGGTTATAAGTGCTCGATAGAATGCTAAGAGGTCACGGTGTAGTGGGCCAGAACAAATTGAGCGAGGGCAACCCTGACCAACTTTTAATTAAATTAGAAATTACTCTAATTAAAAATGTTAATGGCCCTTTCAATGATTCTGTTTCAATATTCCAGAGTTAAATGTCCACTACGTCTGATTTATTGGACGGGAGTTGAATAAGTCTAATTTCAGTTATTCCGAACATTCGAGTATTTTATTAAAATTCTTATTGGAAAAGCGCTGTGATGAATTTTTCGCCTTCTGCGTGCTCTGCAATGGGTTGTCGGCTTCAAATTAATGATCTGCAAACATTTGTATTTAATGTTTGCATGTTGATTTTATTTTTGTACAAAAAATCTTTTTGGTGAACTGGTATCATTTTTGTTCATCCTTTAGTATGCCTACAGAAACGTTCTTTTACACGGCATTTGTTTTATGGGACAAGACCGTTTAAAATCGTGTCCAAAACCTCTTTTCTTCACTTCTCATCATCATTCACAGTGCATTCTATTTTCGAATATTTTTTTTACTTTTTTCCGGCGACTGGCACAAATATATGTCATTCTGCCAGCGCGGTCGAGGAACTGGGATACGTCGGGTTTGTCGCCGTCCTTTCAGCCAGTATTCAAGGCGCGCGCTATTCACACGGCCCCAGGCCACCTCATTTAGGACACATTTTTACTTGTTACGTATTTAAGTATATATTTTTTTATATTGCTGAGTGCCAAATGAAATGTTTCGCAACAACCAGAACTTCGCTGACTAATGGTCTGTTTTGAATTAACGACATTTCTTCATTCCCGTCTTTTTGTAATGTCTGAATAATTCACTGTTTAAGTAGTTACCAAAGAAAGACGGAGGGACTTTGGATCAGTGGCTAAGTTTGAAATCCATTAATATTGAATTTGAATTCTAGAAGTTTAGTATCCGAGTCCAAATTGAACTGATTTCAATAGAACGGCACTTAATTTGAATAACGCCTCGGCGAAGTAATTAGTTTTAATTACGATGTCATAATCATTATCGTTTAACTACTGCGAGTTGCTTAAAATGTTCGTTCATTTGCATCACGGCCATAATGGTAAGTTTATGCGTCGTGTGGTTCGATTAAGAACTCTTATGTCATTTGTTTTTGTTATCTTAAAAAAAAAGTTTATCATATATATCTATTGTAAGATTATTTTTAAACTATCTTGGGTTCTGTACTCAAAAGGCAAAACGGGACCCTATTGACACCGCTGTCCGTCCGTCCGTCTGTCATCAGGCTGTATCTCATGAACCGTTATAGTTAGACAGTTGAAGTTTTCACAGATGATGTATTTCTGGTGCCGCTTTATCAAGAAATACTAAAAAGCAGAACAATATAAACATTTAAGAGGGTTCCCATACATCAAACGTGATTTTTTTTGCCGTTTTTATAGATAATGGTACGGAACCCGTCGTGCGCAAGTCCGACTTGCACTTGGCTGGTTTATTTTGTTTTATCATTTTTAATATCGTACTCATCGCATCTGCAGAATTTAAAATAATTGGGTATTTGAAAGGGTAGTCAATAACGTTACTTTTTATGAACTGTCAAAACGCGGCATTTGTACGTGATTTGTTTGAAATATAACATTTTGACGTCACAGATTTTTAGACTCAAATGGAATACTTATTAGCATTAAATGCAATTTAACAATTATATCGTCGAATTATATTTAATTTCTGCACGGTGATGGAAGATTTTATGACGAGCGGGCTTTTTTCCATGTGATTTCATATTTTATTTTTGACCGATTCAAATACTCTATTGTTTAAAAGTTCACCCCATTGTTAAGAATGTTTTTTTTAAACCTTATCTTTTCTCATTCAAATTTAGAAGTATAGCTAAGATAAGCATCTCGTGAAAGAGGTCATAATACATTCTAGGAGACGCCTCAGTTTATCTCATGATACTTTACTAAGCTCAGCTCAGCAAGAAGAGCTCGTGAGTAAGTACTAACAGCCGCACAGCTCGATCCATCAGGTTAAGCTACGCTTGCGAGGTTGGCCGTGGATGGGTGACCATCTTTACATACCGATACTCCTCCGTGCCTCGGAAAGCACGTTAAGCCGTTGGTCCCGGCTGTCATTTGTGCACCTTTGCCAGTCGTTACAGGTCGTCAGAAGCCCGAAAATCTGACAGCCAGTCTTACCAAGGGGTATCGTATTGCCCAGTTACGGGGTTGTGGAGGTCAGATAGGCAGTCGCTCCATGTAAAATACTGGTATTCACCTGCAACCGGTTAAACTGGAAGCCGACCCCAACGTAGTTGGGAAAATTCTAGGCAGATGACGATGACTTTACTAAGCTTAGCTTCACCAGGTTGTTATTCGCAACCAAATCATTAGAAAGTAACTTGGCTCTTCGGCTTTTAATTAACATCACTTTACACTATGGCAACGTAAATTAAAAGGAGGCTTTCATCGCAGGCTTTTCGGCAGTGACGGAGGGTTGGCACTTGGCACTTGTTATTTCTCGTCTGTAGCTCCTGCCAAGCTATTACCAGACTTTTATCTTGACGCCGGAAAAATAAGCATTTAATATTGACACTTAATTAGTCCGCACTGCGACACTAAGATTTTCTCGTCTTATTGCCTGGTTTATTTCACTATAAAAGATTTTCATTCAAGTTTTTCTAAGTCACAGAAATAACACAAGTTCATAGTACCAAAATGAATTCAGGGATTGTCTGAAAGGGTTACCGCTACCCCGGAACTTAAAGGGCTAAGGAAGAAACATGGATGGGTTTTAGTCAGAAAAGATCTGACACTCCATTCGAATCCTCTGGAAATCATCAAATAATAATAATATCCTTGGACATTTCACACAACACCATATAGTCCCAAGCTAAGCAACCTAATGCTTGTGTTATGGTAACGAGATGGCTGATAAACTACTTATATACATTTTTTTTACTCTTCCCGTTCTGGGTGGAGCGGAAAAGAGTTTCAGACTCGTACTGACTAAAACCCATCCATGTTCCTTCCTTAGCCCTTTGTGTTCCGGGGCAGCGGTAACCCTTTGGAACAATCCCGCTGACCCTATACCACCTCTAGGACTCTCTATTCATTATTTTCTAGTTACCTAAGAAAGTATTAACACACTTGAAAGGATTAACTGACCATTAATACTTAAGTTTAAAATATATCCAAAGTTGGTTTGAAAGTAGGGACTAAAAGCTACGACTTGATGTGGAAAAACAAAAGATATTTATCAAACATCCTGACTATACGAGCTTGAACTTTAACACCCAGTATGGATTTAAGTATTATTGATGGTCGCTAGCGCATCAAGTTACACCAAACTGTTTTTCTCCAAATGATTTTAAACCTTTAATCGTGGACTGTTAAGTTTATAATCGATTGAGCAGAATTTTACAGTTTGTACCCACAAACTGTAAAAAAAACTGTCAAAAAAACGCTTGTTTTTGAAATTGAAAGTTGTGCATAGGTAGGTTCCCTAATGTAGTAAGTGAAGGCCACTGGTCTGAAAGTTTCGCTTTGTCTCAAACTCTGCGTACTGAGCCTTCATCACACGTAATTTTATTTTTATGCTCTGAATAAATCTGTCACACATATTTTCTCGAGCTGTTTATATTGCCTACATGTCCGGAAAGGAGACAAATTCTAGGATATTACGTCAAAACTATCGGACCTTACAAATAATTGGACTTTTGATATGGTGAACTAATACTACTTACAACTTAATTTTGACGTACTTTCTACTTTAATTAATACAGTGGTCTTTTATCTTATTAATTGCCTAAAATAGAGAAGAAATCATGACGTGATAACGCGAAAACCAGTGGGTGCGCTACATACTTAAGTAAAAACAGTAAGCTTAAAGTGAAAGGTACAGGATAGCCCGCGAGTTTTATTCATGATTCCAATGATTAAAATATTGTACAAGCCTACTTGTTACGGCCGCGAATCATTTTTTGATAAACATACAACCTGGATCTGCAAAAAACGTATGAAAACTCAAATTCTGCGGGCGACTCCGGCGCTTCCCCCTTAAGTAATTAATTCCCGCATTATATAATCTGTAGCAAGCCAAGCGCATGGATGCCGGGCGCGTTCCTATCAGGGGCGCGATAACCCGCGCTCGCTGTTATTCCGACTCTCCTTTACTTTTATCATTGTTGATACGATTAGGGAGACATGACCATGCCACTAACACGCCACTTTCAACAATTTGTTACAGGGAGATACAATAACTTACTTTGTTTTTATTCTGCGATAGTTATTATAGGAAAGTAGTTGGTATTTGAGTCTCTTCATGGGTGTATGATTTGGGATGATTCATGTAAAAAGTACTACTATTGCCACTACTACATGTGTTTTTCTTTTCACCTTTTGTGGTGTATTGTTTTTATTCTGGGTGCATCGTCTTCACATATAATGTTATAATACATGTATACAAAACATTGTGAAACATTTTAAAAGAGTAACGGTGGCGTTTCTTGCCCATTCTTCTCCACACGAAACTACCTTTTGGAAGGGGCGACTAGAATCAATTCTATTTCTTGTTCATTTTGACGTTCAAAAGTGCCATTCTTGTGCCTA
The DNA here is from genome assembly GCA_951799385.1 of Hyppa rectilinea. Taxonomy (NCBI): domain Eukaryota; kingdom Metazoa; phylum Arthropoda; class Insecta; order Lepidoptera; family Noctuidae; genus Hyppa; species Hyppa rectilinea. Next base: position 18,094,642 of record OX637301.1, on the reverse strand, counting down.
TTTGAAATAAATGTTTTGATTTTGACTTTGACTTTATTATTACTTCTATCTGGGTTACATAGCCCGCGGGTTGTAATTATGATTATAATGATTATAATTCTGTAAATACGTACTTTTTAAAGTCGCCAATCGAATTTTGATCAGCATACAACCTGATACTGACCTACAAATTGCAAAAAACTTAGGTACTTTACTTACTTAACTTATTTTTTAAGTTATGAAAATTTTAATTTCACGGCCTACCTTACGGCATACCCCTTAACAACAGCTACTTCTTCTTCTTTCGTGTGGTTAGTGACTAACCTGGTGTCATAGTTTTAAAGCTGTCCATGGGTCTCTGATTAGATTCACAAGTGCGAGCGAGACAAGTGATAATTATACAATACGCACATGAATCCGTAAAATCAGAGATGGCGTGCCTTGGGTTCGAACTCGAGACCTATGACTTGGCGGTCCGACGGTCACACCTCTAAGCTATCACTGCTAGCAACAGCAGCTAACTCTCTGTATAGCCACGAAGCGCGGATATTCCCCATAATATCCGCGCTTGCACGCAGCTGGTGTCTCACTATGATACATGGCGGCCCCGTGTGCTGGCGAGCGCTCGCTTGTCACCCACGAATATTACCAGAATTCGATTTCCTTTATGAAGTCGACACTGAAATATTCGCAAAAAGTATTTATACTCTTGTTAAGGTAGGAGCTTGCGGGATGGTCTAAAAGGGTTACCGCTATCGCGGAACATAAAGGGCTAAGGAAGGAACATGGGTGGGTTCTAGTCAGTAAGAGTCTGACACTCCCTTCCGCTCCACCCAGAGTGGGAGAAGTCATTGGATGATTTGCCACCCTCAAAAAAAAACGGTAGGATCCTAACTGCTTACGTAATATTAACTTATTTTAATTTAAATGTAATTAGAAATAAGGTTAGCCCTTGGCGTTCCAATTTATTATTTAAGAACATGAAATATAAGCCGTAAGTTATAAGTACTGTAGTTTCCGCTCGAGGGCTGCAAAGCCGCGTCCTTCCGCCTAGCGTTCCCCAGCTTCAATCAAACCGTATTAGGTACGCAGTTTTTGCTGTAAAGCTTCTAAATTTAGTAACGACGTGGAATGTTGGAAAGAGGTCATTAGCTGCCAACGCCGACAAAAAATGCAAAAAATTTAGAGGGTGAGGTGACTTGTACCCCTATTAGGATTTTAGAGATAAATTATGGGTCTCGGGTATCATTTTGAACTGTAATTTGGATGGTTTTGACGAAAATACAGTGAAAACTTTATCTGTGTATACAATGTGGGGACGACAATCTGTCTCTTCATCTCGGCAACACCGAAAAAAGTGTTTTTTTTTTTTTTCAAACTAACTAAATAATAGTGATGGGTGGCAAAACTCCACTTAACGAGTTTGGCCAATCTTTGACTAGCTATTGTGACTAAACTATTCGATATATTAGAGTGAATTCTCGAATGCAAGCTGGGGACGGCATTAGATTACGCAGTTGAATTTGTGACCGTATTGTCGTTTCTACCTAGTATAACATAATAACACTGCAGGTGGCCATTCTTAAAGTTTGGCAGCAGGTGTTATAAAATTGCCACATTACTCGGCTGTTAAATACGATTTTGCTTTCATAAAAGTTGCCTTACTTTATAATAATAAAAATACTTCATATTGAAGTAAACTGGTAATAAGAAACTTTTATAATAAAAGCTGAATTCTGTTCAGCAGATACCTTTTAGCCAAATAATAATAATATCTTTATTTTCCGAAAATACAGATAATTGTACATAAAGTTTACAATTTTGGCAATACTGTGGAGAACATTACATAAATCATTTGGATGCTGCAGAAATCTGTACACAATACATTAAACTCTGTCTCTTAAACTAGGGGTGAAAATACCGGTGAACCACAATAAAAGTTACTTGTATGTGTATCAAAGTAGGGTAAACTGGGTACGATTGTGCCAGGGTACGGTAGTGACAGTCGCTATAACAGCGAAACTATACGGATCGCGGGGAGGGGTGCAAGGGGAAAGACAAGCGGCATGCAAGTCTAAACGCGTGTCCCAGTGTTGCGTTAGCCGGCGTGCGACGGTAACGTAAGCAGGAGCCCACATTGATTTTCGACAGTCAAAAGTAAGTTTTTTTGTTCGATTTCTTTTTGTAATTACGGTTATTTGTACACAGATAGATTGCCTTTTATTTTTTTTTTGATATAACTTGAACATTAGCAGTTACTTACGAGTAATTACTTTTAATGCAGATCTTTTTGCTCAGTCATGGTCATTTTTTGTTTTCAAAAGTATGCGTTGGGTACGGTTGTGACAAATTTCGTGGGTACGGTTGTGACATTGCTTTTTTTGTTTTGTTTTATTTTAGATGCCTAGAAAACGCGTGCGGAAGACCGAGAGAGGCCTGTCTGATATTAGTAAATATGAAAATGCTTACGAAGAGGTGAAACGCGGTACTTCATTACGGAGAGCTGCGGAAATACATGAAGTTAATCGCATGTCGCTCTTGCGATACCTACGTAAACGCGACAAACCCGGCGAGAATCAAGAGGAAGGCACCATCAGCATGTGATGAATCTGACTAGATCTCAGTATGTTGATTGATACAATTATAAATGTTTAATTTTTCTTTGTTGTGTTATAGTTCTGTTAAAATTTTGTAAAACTTTTTCCAGTTAGCTACAGTAATTTTAAGTTAAGTTAACAATTTGACTGATTTTAAAGAAGACTGTTTAATTGTACAGTGCTATATTAGTTTTAGGCTCTGGCCTCGCGTAGAGTGCGCAGGTGATAGTCCCCATTACATTTGTCACATGTTGAATCTGACTCAGATGTTGATTGGTACATTTATAAATGTTTATTTTTTCTTTGTTGGGTTACAAGTTAAGCTAACATTTTGACTGATTATAAAGAAGACTGTTATACTTATGTTACAGTGCCTTAATATTAAGACGAGAAGTGATCACAGATTTTCGCCATAAAGTGATTGTTAACTTTGTTTAGAAGAAGATTATGTTGTGTTCAGTTAATAATTTGTAACAATAAAAGTCATTACAAACTATTTGGATGTATTTTGTATGCCTGTCACTACCGACCCCAACCACTGTCACAACCGCCCTTGGAGTGTGGCCGGTTGTGACACTTTCCCTTTTTTTTTAAATTCGATCTTATGCCTAATACACGGTAGTTAGGGACAATTTTTTAACAATTTTAGGTAGATAAATATTCAAATTAAGTATTAAAGTGATTTTCTCCCAGATAACTAGTAAATTTACAAAATTATAGGCGATCAAACCAAAATTGTCACAACCGTACCCAGCTTACCCTACCTTGATCATGTGGTTTCATTTAGAGATTCTCAGCACACGTGTGATCTAATGTAACATGGCTGTAAAACGAGTTATGGGATACAAAAGAAAAAACAAAACAAAAATCAACTACAACAACAACCACCTAAAAGAACTAACAACAAACAACCAGCCAACCAACAAAATCAAAAAACAACAAACAATCAACTAAAACAACCAACAACTAAATATCTAACTATCTAATCTTCTTCTATCTATCTATCTATTCTTCTTCTATATATCTTCTGCATTTCTAAATATGCATAGCTCTTAAAAGTTTGTGCGATAACCTTTCGAACGCCAGAGCATAAACACACGCGCGTGCCCTCCACGCCAAGCAATGTATTTATTTCTTCTTGTTATCATGAATTTCCCAATATCCATGGTGTCTTTTAATTTCTTTCATGGCATTAAATACGTACGAGAGCCTAAATTTTTAAGATATCTATGACAACACTCACAAAAGAATTGTTTATGTCGTGTTGTGTCGTGACCGCATTGTCACACATTTGTGTCGTTGGCGTTCAGGGCATGCGGTTGCTTGTCACGTATATGTGACAATGGCGTTCAAAAGGTTAAGAGAGTCGCCCGAGACATAAGCTCTCTTACAACAGGACATTTACGTCAACAACTTACAAGTTTGCAGACCCGAATATTATTTAATTATTAATTATCTTACTCTTACGGAAATTTCTAAACAAAATTTTTACAAAAGGAATTTATGCTCGTGACTGTACACTGTGTACTGTCGAAAACAATAGTGTTTTGTCAAGTTAATATGTAATTTCCACTCTCCTCGTCCCATTACTCTTTGAAAGTTGATATGGATCGAGCACAAAAATCTGATCATTAAGTGAAGTACTCTTAAGCGGAATTGTCCGAAAGGGTTACTGCTATCCCGGAACATAAAGGGCTGAGGAAGGAACATGGATGGGTTTTAGTCAGTAAGAGTCTGACACATCCTTCTGCTCCACCCAGAGCGGTAGGAATCAGTTGATGATTTGCCACCCTCAAAAAAAAAGTGAAGGCCTCTGTGCGGTAATTCCGTAACAACTTCCTGTCATTTTGACAGATCAATAACATTCATTGCTCCATTTTTGTTAGTGAACAAATGGATATCTCAAACATATAAGGCAATGGATTAGGAATTTCTTTCAAAGTCCATCGGATTGTGATACAATTGGGGTGCAGGACTTTATAAATGACGAAAAGAGCTTCGCTCTGTAATCGAACTATCGTACTGTTTAGTAATCTATACTAATATTATAAAGCTGAAGAGTTTGTTTGTTTGAACACGCTAATCTCTGGAACTACTGGTCCGAATTGAAACATTATTTTTGTGTTGGATAATCCATTTATCGAGGAAGGCTATAGGCTATGTAACATCACGCTACGACCAATAGGAGCCGAGTAGCGGCTGAAACCGCGCGGAAGCAGCTAGTCTTGTCTAAATATGACCATAGAGAACGCAAAGTTAACATTAGATAGACATATTCAGCTCAATTAAACATTACCAAATCAAATTTACTCGCAGCATCACACACACAAAACATCAATATTAACGTCCATATTTCATAGTAAATTGCTTATACCGTATTGAATTTACGAAAGTCAAACAAACAAACTAGTTCATAAGCGTAGGCCGTCTGTAAACTATTTGAATTAATAATACATACAACAGAACAATAGCAATATGTCGGGGAAAGTTTTGATGCCCGAAATAACTATATTAGTTCTCGGGTCCCGGTACTAACTACAGTGGCTAATATGACCCGGATACGTCATTCGGCTCACAACTTACCGTACAACTAACGTATGAACGGTTGCAGATTGGATTAAGATCTCCGCCACAGTTTGTCGCATTGTTTTGACGTCTTGACTAAGTGATTTGCTTCTAGGAAACTTCTCGGTATCAAACTTCGTAACAACCAAGTGTTGACAATTGCATAAAGCGCTCAGTTGATCTTAGACAAACATTATATACTATCACGGCTGTAATTCCCGAAGGGCTTAAGTGACAATTTCCTCCAATTGATTTTAAACCGTAAAACCTTGGCGGTTAAGTGCAAAATCGATTGAGTAAGATTTGACAGTTTGTGGTAACTTGTGCTGGTGACTTACACCACATTTTGCCCGTTATGTTCAAGTCCAATGTGAGGGCGAGGGTGTCCTATAGGGCAAAGGTCCTCCTTAAATCCTTTCAAGTGAAAGAAGAAGCAGACGTAGAGGCACCTGGGATAAGTATCCCTGGTAGTGGCTGGTATCGTCTAGGGGTGTGATCTGTGACTGCCAAGTCACAGGGCTTGAATTTGAACCCGAGGCACGCAATTCTGATTTTACGGATTCATGTGCGTATTGTATAATTATCACTTGCTTAAAAATCAATGCAGGATAACATTGTGAGGAAACCAGCTTTTCTGAGCGATATTTCTCAACAGCATGTGGAGCTAAGTCAGAAGCCCATGGGCAGCATAAAAACACTGACACCAGGTTAGTCACTAACCACACGAAAAGAAGAAGATATACTTATGTATTAATTTTAATTGTAGGTAGACCATGGATACAGCATAGGTAGGCTGGCCACCACACAGACCCATTTATCAATGCGGTGTAGCAACGCAACCGCGGTTCATTCAAGTCCTTGATGACACTATCATTAAGGAACCATCACTCAAAGTTTATGACTTCTTCATGACCCAATAAAAGGACAGTACTGAAACGGTTTTACGATGATGCAGTTTTGATTAGCGTTTGTACCATCTGCTGTTTGGTAATGCTCCAATTTTTTTTGGAAAATTTGACCAATCTTGTTTTGCGTTTAATACTTACCTATTACCTACTTAGTGCCTTATCTCAATAGAACAACAGTAGCTGCGCAACCATGGGCGCACTACTAATAAGGCCCGGCGCCCATTGTCGGCACGGTATGACAAGGTATTTTTAGGCAATTTCAATTTTATTTCCATATAATTAAATTATGTTTTTATTCGTCTCCTAAAATACCGTGCCATGCCGTGCCGCCAATGGACACCGGGCCTTGACACTAAAATTTAAACTTTATTCCCATACTTTTAAGTTATATTTTTATCCGTCGCTTAAAAATATCTTGCTATGCCCTGCCGCCAATTGACGGTGGGTCTTAATGTATGGTTGGTAGCGCTACCGATCGGACTCCCAGTAAGATACCATAAGCCTGCCGGGTAAGCGGGATTGTCCGAAAGGGTTACCGCTACCCCGGAACATAAAGGGCTACGGAAGGAACATGGATGGGTTTTAGTCAGTAAGAGTCTGACACTCCCTTCCGCTCCACCCAGAGCGGGAGAAGTCATTGGATGATTTCCCAGCCTTAAAAAAAAAAAGTAAGATACCATAAAGTTGCGTATATTTTGCTAACAGCGCAACCATGGTTGCGCCACCATGGTGTCCTAGTGAGATATAAGCATTACAATGGCTATTTATTGGCTACCTCACCTTCATCCAATAGGTGTACCAATTACAGGTTGTAACAAAATTTGTGTCCGACCCAAAAGCGGGTAGTTCAGTGTTATTATAGGAACTCATATTGGCAGTAATCTGCCAATATGTGTTCCTATAACACTTACAACTTAAAAATTCGAAAGTTTTTTTATACTCCATACAAAATGTTGTTATTGTGACTACATTTTGTATGGAGGAGCATTTTGTGTGTTCGTATACGATACTGAACAACCACTTTTTGTGTTGGACAGGAGTTTAGTTAAACCCTGTATCTACTTTGGCATTGTCTAGCACTTAGCGATCGAAAACGACTGATCACGCGACATTTCGAAAGCTAATGCCAATTTCATAAATTTCAGATTTATCTGATTTCGTTATCGTTAATGAAAATGCGACTGTCTAGAGCTAGGCCCCCAATTGTAACGAACCGTTATTATGGTTCGGGATTGAAAATCGAACAAACAATTGGTTTAACTTCAGTTATTGGAGTTGACGTTTTTAAAAATTATATATTCTTCGTACCATCGCTTGTCAGCTGAACAGCTGACTGTCAAATAGTTTCCTTTTCTTTTTTATATCAACGTAATGGCGTAGATTATATATTTACTAAAAAGGTTTTATATTAACTAGGTAAATAGGTTAAGGATCACTACAGTACTTACCTATTCAGCGGAAAAGTTGTGTTTAGTTAGCAAATTCGAAAACAACTTTGTACAAACATGGGTAGTTATAAAAGTTTTTAATTAATTCGTAGAAGAAAAATAAAAAGAAGTGTAATTCCAACAGTTCCATAAAGTACTAAGAAATTATTACATGGAATGTATAATATATGTAATCTTTCGATTCGATAACTGTATGACCCAGTCAGTCTACATCTCCCAAGCCTTATAGGGTTCCTAGCTCTTGCACGCGACTTCGTCACATAGCGTCGCATCGCATCACCCACCTGCGCTATTACTTCGTTTTCTTCTTTGCTGGGCTCCTGTTAGGGATTGGAAATAATCAGATGACCTCGCTCTGCGGAGCGGGGAGCGGGAGGGAATATCAGAGTTACTTACCAACAAAAACCCATCCATGTTCCTTCCCTTTGTGTTCCGGGGCAGCGGTACCACTTCAGCGGACCTAGTACCCTTTCGGACAAACTCGCTAACCATACACCGTGCCCGGTGTCTAAAAGAGTGTCATATGCGTCATGCAATAATTCTAGATTACGCTATCCCCACCGCCACTATCAGCACATCGGACTACAATAAATACTCTACATAAGTACGTAAATACTTCTCAGCTACAATACCTACCTTTTATTAAGTATTCTGCACAGCTAGTTCAACTAAAAATTCTTAACAAACAATTCTTCGAAGACCCACTTTGTAAACTTTACTGAATTCATCAAATTGAAGTTCTACCTAAAATGGAGGTAGAATTATTTCTAGTCTATTTAATTTTCTCCTTCCTTCCAAACTCAATATATGAAAGAATAATAATGATCTACTGCTGTGGCGCCATATAAAGATATTTGTGCTATGTTCAAGTTTAAAGTTCTGCCACGTTTCCAGATGACAGCGATGCGGACAAGTTCGACTCCAAAGTGTCCATTTTGTTTTTGTATTCTTCTTCTTTTTTCCTGGTGTCAGAGTTTTTATGCTTCCCATGGGCCTCTGACTTAGCTTCACATGCAGTTGAGAAATATCTCTCAGGCATGCTGGTTTAGGGCACGCCACGATGGTGGCGGTAAGGCCCCTCTTTAAGGAGTGGCTAGAGAGGCGTCACGGCGCCCTCATCTACCGCCTGACGCAGGTCCTCACCGGACATGGATGTTTCCGGAGGTTCCTGCACATCATCAGGCGGGAGGAAACGCCCGGGTGTCACCACTGCGAGGATCGCCCAGAGGACACGGTAGAGCACACTGTGCAAACCTGCCCCGCATGGGCGGAGCACCGTCGTGTCCTCGTAAAGGCGATCGGCGGCAGCGACCTCTCGCGCCTGGCCCTGGTGCAAGCCATGGTCCGGGGCGAGGGAGTGGGAGGCAGTCACCTCCTTCCGCTACCCCGGAACATAAAGGGCTACGGAAGGAACATGGATTCCCAGCCTAAAAAAAAAAAAAAAAAAAGGCATGCTGGTTTCCTCACGATGTGTTCCTTCACCGTTCCTTGAGCAAGTGATAATATAAAAACGCACATGAATCTGTAAAATTGTCTTAGGTTCGAACTCGAGACCTATGACTTGGCAGTCCGACGGATGTGTCTGTCTAGTGATAACCTAGTGGTTATCACTGTTTTTGTATTCATCAAATCAAACCAAATCTTGATTGCATCTTTATTGTACACATACAGATGGTAAACATTAATGATAAGAAGCAAAGCAATTATGGACCCTGTCAGGCACAGCAAAATTTTAAATTAGGTGAGTATTTTATTTGTACACATCGTCATTTAATTTTAAATACTTGATATTGATAGTTTACACAAGAAAATTTTAATAGAAGAGAGAGTTCTCATAGTTAAAAGTTAATATAATATACCTGCCACATAAAACTTTCGCAGTAAATGTTCTAAATTAAGTTAAAAACTGCATCAAAATTCGTTGCATAGTTTATGAGAACGGCGCGGTCACACAAAGAGACTCGAAAAGTGACATTAATTTATAATATGTATGTATAGAATAAAGAATAGATTATAACTTGGAAGCCGGATACCTATCTGACCAAAGTATACAGTGTGTTAGGTTAAACGAGGAACATACTTTCAGGGGGTACTATACTCATTAAAATGAACAACTTTGACTATGAAGCTATACCTGAAATCAAGAAAAAAATCAGGTGTTCGTACATTTATGTTCGAAAAATTCGTCAAAGTGTATGGAACAACTGAGATTTTTCTTCATATTTCAGGGCTGGTCCCATGGACAAAGTTGTTGATTTTCATGAGTACTATACAACCTAAAAGTATGTCCCTCGTTTAACCTAACACACTGTATAAAGAATATATTATAACTTTGGAAGCCGGATACCGATCTGACCGAAGTATATAGAGAATCACTACATAGTATAAAACAAAGTCGCTTTCTCTGTCCCTTTATCCCTATGTATGCTTAAATCTTTAAAACCAGGCAACGGATTTGATGCAGTTTTTTTAAAAGATAGAGTGATTGAAGAGGAAGGTTTATGTGTATAATTTGTCGACATATTATGCGGGCGAAGCCGGGGCGGAAGCTAGTAGATTATAATTTCGAAGCCGGACACCGACCTGACCAAAGTATATAAAGTAACTAGAAATTGCGCACGATAACACTTTTCAGCCACTTTTATGATAAAATATCTGCGCTCAGCAACTTTGTCGGACGTTGACGACGGTCAGGGGCTCCTTTGTGGATTGTATTCAACCGCATTTTTTCCTATTTAATACTGTATTTGGCAGAAATTGGCCTAACAAATCATACATATTAAGTATGTAATATTGAGTCCGGGTTTAGAATAGGTGGACCCTACTCATCCATTGAACTGGTGTCGTGAATGCCGACTGAACGTTTGTCAGAACTCAAGAGGGTGGGAACCCGTGTCTAGCCCTTCATTGCTTTCAGCACCATGATAAATCAACAGTTGTGAAGGTCGGAAAGGCAGTCGCTCCATGTAAGATACTGTATCTGGTTAGACTGGCAGCCGCCCACAGTGCAGTTGGCCATAGGCTACGCAGATTGATTGACCTTGTTAAATCAGTCACAACAATTCATCGAGTGTTTCGGGATATCGCTTCGATCGACGGTTGGTCGACTCTACACGTGACCAGATCGAGCGCCGGTCAATTTTTAGGTCAAAGAATCAGCATTGCCATCCAACGTGGCAACGCTGCCAGCCTTCTGGGTACATTTCCTACTGACAGCCAGGACGCCTTTTTTTAATGACCAATGAGGTTTTCCTTTTGTTTCCATTTTATACTTGTACACATCGTGTACCTATAGTTTTAGACTGTATTCTGTATTTAAGATTTGTGTTGATTATTTCTTAACATATAAACGCACAAGTTCGTTGCACACGCTACAAATTTTCCGGATTTTATCACCTTCTGAAATTCTATCTCCATCATTTTATGAATCTACTACATCCAGACTTGATACGACAGAGGGGCTTTCCTTTAAACTGCCTATACTAGGTACCATTTTGAAGCTCTGTACCAAAAATCAATTAAAAAGGAGCATTATTTTAGTCGCAAACGATCTATAAGTGTCTGCTCCGTTTGAACACGATGTATCTTTCTTAACAGCTGATTTGTTTATACAGTATATCATTATTTCAGCAGCAGGTCATTTACCTTAAAACGATAAATCTTAGATGACATGATGATAAATCTTAGATGATAGATAAACCTACGATGCGTTGCTACAAGGTCAGTTTTTATTTACAAAGGGTGGTTGCGTTTTTCTCTGAATTGTAAGCTATTTAGTTTGTTTGAAAAAAAAACTAATTTTTGGTGCTTTTTATTTTTATATCGTATCGAATTAATACTAAACACGTATAGTATACGTAGTGTAATTTAATGCCCCTCTGTCAACTCTGTATAATATGATCCATTCTCTAACATCAAGCTGAACATTGCGAAATGTGTACACGATAGTACTTATAACTGACCCTGAATAACATGATATATCTTCTACATCCTTTAATATTCCACACAGTTCGTTACAGCTCTTCGCTTTAATATCGGGCATCCGGTCCATCTCATCTTTATTATGTCCGTCTCAATTGGATGTACGTTGGAGTACAGTTGATTATCGTCAATTTATGTTTGAATATTTAATACCTAGAAGTACGTAGCCAGTTGTTTAGGTACGAAATCAACCACTGTGTGTAACCATTCTATGAAGCGACTGTAGCAAAAACTTTACTAGAACTTACCAAATGATATTGATCAGACTTCCGTGCTTATACGAACTATGAAACTAACCGACGTCGGGATGAAGTTCTGCAAACATCGATAGATATAGTTATGTCTAAAAGGTTTTAGCTTCCCGAGATGAATGCCCTGTAGGTATACCTACCTTTTATTCAAATCCGTTGACCTATAAAGTCGCGATTAAGCTAGAACCATTCACGTTAACATCAAATCATCCAAAAATTCACAGACATAAAACCATTATTGAGACATAAAAAAATGTATGTTCGTTAGTAAATTAACGAACACGGTGTCCTGAACATCGCTATAACTCCATTAGTTTCATGTGCATCACCAGACTTAATCCAGTTTGAACCGGAGTAAATTCGCTTATGCGGTTATATCCGCATTTAACTAGTTATGCACGCACCGGTAAAATCCTGCTGGCATGGCGGCGCGTTCAGGCAAATATTGCTGGGTTTTGTTTGAAAATACGAGTAGACGAATTTTTGTGCATAGATGAAAAAAGGATTTATCAACCAACGTTCTAAATGGAATTAGTTATAAGATTGTTATTTCGCTGAAAGATAAATCCTTTTTTAAGGATCCTAAAAATGGTGGAATAAAGGAGTGTGATGTTTAGTTTCACGAGGGACATCTACTTTGTTTTGTTTCTCTCGAGCACAAGAGATTAAAAATTTAAATACTTCAGCTCCATTTACAATTAAAATTCAAACAAAACATTGCGGCGCAATTTTTCAGGGTAACACCAAAAAATCTCGGCGTAAAATTCGTTCTTATTTTTTTATTTTACAAATTAGGAAGGTGCCTTAACAAAGTATATTTGTGCGAGACCCAGGCCTGACTTCAATTACCTCGAGTACTGCTGAATTTTTAAAGCAAATTGTCTTAAAAAGGTTGATGCGCGCTTTGTAGGAAGCTCCGAGACAAAAGCAGGAAGTTATGTAGCGTGATATTTATTCAACGAGGCTACTCCGATGTTGGGAAAACTTCTAAACTTCACAATTTACAGGGAAAAATTCTTTTAAGTCTCATTTATAGTGTAGGAGGGCGTCTTTTTATACTCGAGATAAATGTAGATACCCATAGCCGCCATTCTTGAAGTTTACGTTTTGCTTTTTATGACTTCTTATCAGAGACCTCGTTTTGAAGTTGGCCGTAATTTGTATTTTAGCTGGCATGATAAGTAATGGCGTCGTTTTTTCTTCCGTTATACGAAATATCTACATAAATTATTTACTTTTGTTGATCACGGTTCTCGCCACCTGAGTCCGAGGGGAATCGATATTAAATCACTAATCATGGCATCACTACAGCAATGGGGTTATTACGGTTACGTGGCATTTTTTTTTAAGGCTGGGAAATCTTCCAATGACTTCTCCCGCTCTGGGTGAACGGTACGGAGTGTCAGACTCTTACTGACTAAAACCCATCCATGTTCCTTCCGTAGCCCTTTATGTTCCGGGGTAGCGGTAACCCTTTCGGACAATCCCGCTCACAGGTGGCATGGGTTTTTCCGTTGCCGGTAAAGTTCAGATTATTTAAAACAAAAAAAAGGATTGTGTGGTTTTATGAAACCACGGTAAAAGTGAAACTTTTTTCACATTAATGACATTTGACACTATAGGCGCCGCCATATTGGCCTTGGCTGCTCTGACGACCGCCTTTCACTTTATCCCTACTCCGTGGCCGACCGTCACGCGACATGCAACACACAGACGAAAAAGTTTGAGACGATGTAATACAAGTTTCATTTTAAAATATTTCACCCCTTTGTACGTAAGAGACACAGCAACATTACTTTGTAGACAGAAATTTTCTCTAGCTGTGTATCCGATCTGCAATGTGTATATGCAATTCAATCGGGCAAACAGACATAATGAACAGAAATAAAGTCAAGTGGTTGGAACTTTCCGTTTAGCTGGATCAAGTGCTAACTTGTAGAGTAAGTGGTTTTTGTCGATATGCAGTTCTTACTTGATTAAAAACAAAATCAATGATAGTTTCATTGATTTTATTTTTAATAAACATATTCAATAAAATTAGTTAGAACATTGCACCCATGCATGGCTACTTTGCATATAATATAGTGTTCCATCTTCACCATATCAGGAAAGTAATAAGACATTACTTCGGTAATACCTACTTATAAGCTCCTGACAAAAGGTCAGCTAACAACATCTTTGTTCCGCCTAAAACCATAAAAAGGGAGCTTATTTCATCCATGATTATCCGCTTTCAATTGACGTCTAACAAGCAATCGTAAACGAGAACCGGCAGGCGGACGATGTGGATTAAATTGGCACAAGAGAAAAGCGTACCATGCGATATCTCCACACCTGATTTACGAGAAACATACGGTTCATTTACAGACAGAATGTCACCAGGAGGGAATCGATCATCCTTTCTTGTTCGTAAAGATAGCAAGGAGGTTAAGGAATGAATAGAAACCTCAACAAAGAACGATGGTACAGTATTACAATAGTGACGATGGTAACGGTGAATTCATATTTCCACAACAAGCGCGCATTAAATCCTTGACGATTTCAGCCTTAGCACTAACTAGCTTCCGCCCGCGGCTTCGCCCGCATAAGGTGTCGGCAAATTATACACATAAACCTTCCTTTTGAATCACTATATCTATTAAAAAAACTGCAGCAAAATCCATTGTGTAGTTTTAAAGATCTAAGCATAAATACAGACATTAGGACAGACGCGGGAAGCGAATTTGCTTTATTAAATACTATGTAGTGATGAACATACATAGTCTCTAGAGGCGCTACCATCACGTTCTATGCTACATTTAATTATACATCACATCCCTTCCTTTTTATATGTTAAGTATAATACCATATTTATTACGTTACTCACACTAATATTTGTGAGTGAGCGTGTGTGAGTTTGTATGTTTGTCCGCGCTTCACGCTCTAACGGCTGAACGGATCTTGATGCAACTTGGCACAGAGGTAGTTTATGACCTGGATTAACACATATGATACTTTTTATCCCGGTAGTACCCTTGGGATAATTTCGGACATCTACGAGGCTGAAGCCGCTAGCATGAGTTAGTTAACATTAAATTACATTAGGTATATTTAAATTTTATAACAAAATTATAGTCTAATTATAATCTAATTTAAATAAAACAATTAACTAACAAAATTATGGCGTCGTGTAGCCTCCGCATCGCTGTCGACTGGTTATTAGTAGAGATTGACGGCATTACCACTTTGTGTGGCAATGTTTTGCTTCTGGTCAAGCCAGTCCTAAGGTCACGGGAAGTGTCAACTAATATCATGGAAATTTCGTTGAACAAACCATCAGCACTCGGACCACAGCCCGAAGGTTCCAACCCCAAACGGCTCGGAAATATTATTATCGGTAAGGTTATTACATTTTCGCCGCTTGAAGTACTTTTTAGGTATTTTTATTATAATAGTTTTTTTATGCGTATTAAAAACTGAAAGACTTTTAGGCATTCATTAAGTTTAAAGTACATTATAGTATTTAGCATAAGTTGCAATTAGTAAGTTTTTGACAAATTGCAGACACACAATTTGAGACATCGCCAAGCGATTGGTCGAATCTTCACGTGACTAAAGGGCTGGCCTATTTTTCGGTCAAAGAATCAGCATTTCCATACAACGTGGCAATGCTGCCAGCCTTTTGGGAACTTTCCCTGTTGACAGCGATGTGGACGAATTTTTTGATGGCCTTTGATTTATTTATTCCTTCCTGTTTTATATTCTTTTACATAGTTATTATACATATTTTAAGTACTTTTAGATACCCATAAATTATACATAACTACCCATAAACTTGGTATCAATGAAAAACGTAGCAATAACCCGAACATTCAAAGTTCCTGGTTTAAAATTCCCAACATCGGATTACCGCGGCGGCCATAATTTTAAAGCAATGATTTACGACAAATCGTGAGCGTACCAAACAGAATACAGTCGGCAGCTTGTCCTGATTGCTCTCAACACATCTCTTCTACATTTTACCGGATAACGAACTATGAAAATAACGATGTTTCAAAGAATCCGCGATATCGAAAATGATATTCATTGGATATGGACGCTGAAGCAGACATTTTTCATTCCGCTGCGAAAATATTCAGACGTATTGGATTTAAACTGAAAATATTGGATCACAGGTATGGAGGTGCTCATGGCTAAGTAATAACAGCCATATGGGCCAATCCATCTGGTTAAGCTACGCTTGCCGTGGTTTGTCCGTGGATGGGTGACCATCTTTACATAACGAGACTCCTCCGCGCCTTGGAAAGCACGTTAAGCCGTTGGTTCCGGCTGTCATTTGGTGGATCTTTGACAGTCTTAAGGTACACGGTTTCAATATAATTATTTCATGTTATAATAATAATAACTAGTTCTTTGACAACGATCCCAAACATTTCAAATGTGCCTAGTTTTGAACGTGTAATGTATACAAAATACGCTTTACGGCTAATCCCACGAAGAATCTCTTTATTGTCCCATATGTAACCCTTATCATTCTAGGGACGTTTTCCATGAAGATAGTACGTAGATTGTAATAATAAAATACATTTTAAACACAATTATTTTAGTTCATTATGTGTCATTTTCAGATTCATTTAAACTACTGGATACAATCGAAATTTTTTCGCAATAATATTTTCTTTAATTCGTATAAACCAGTCGATAAAGCTCATATTTCTGAATACCGATAAGATTAGCCACAATAACTTTTCGTTAAATTGCCTCTTACGCCAATTACAATAACGTGTATGAATATTTGATTCCAACATTATTAGCTTTAAGAATTTTAAATGCTGCTACGCAGGTGCTACGAGAGCACCTGCTTAACAGCTGCTACGAGAGCTACGACCGTAGCGGTTTTTGACTACGATTTATAAATAGTTCGCGGTTCGACTGATTTTCGATTGAGTTTTATTTAGCAATCAATTACAGATAGATACCTACCTACTTACATATATTACTTAAATATAACTTTGTTTGTCCTCTATACAGAGTGTAAACGGTATATACATACAAAAGGACCACTGAATAATTTTTTCTATGGAACTAGCTCCGAAATCGTGAATAAAAATCAGCTTTTCCCTACATTTCGACGAGTCACGTTACCAAAAATTGAACAGCTGTTTTTTTTGCGATATCTTGCTAGAGATTATTGTTTCCTCGCGACTTTTAAAAATATGCATCTTCTTCTTTCTGCGTCGCCTTAATGATTATTGTAACAGATTCTTTCGAATGTTCATAATTAGATATAATAATTTGAACGCAATGAAACACGACATCCTTTGGGGATTTAAAACATTCAGCGCGGTTGCATTTATTCAGTCAATGAATGATTTTAAATTACCGTTAATTTGTTTGACCCTTAGGTTTAACAGGATATTTCAATTACGAGTAAGCTCCAATATTTCATTTGTCTGTTCCCATGCGGGTTGAAAGATTCTTTAAATAATACGGAGACTGTTATCGCTATAAATTGATTCTGGGTGCACAGTCTCCAAAGCCGCGCGGTTGAAATGTTATTAAATCGTTACGAATACCACTGATTTAAAATTGTATTCATTTTGTGTTGTTATATTGAATAGGTACTTATATTTTTAGTTGATTGAGACTGTGGCTAATTAAAAACAGCCGCACAGGTCGATTGATCGAGGTTAAGCTACGCTTGCCGCGGTTGGTTCATGAACGGGTGACCATTTTTTCTCATGCTTCGTACAACACGTTAAGCCGCTGTCATTCGTGAATCTTTGACAGTCGTTACGGGTCGTCAAAGCCCGATAGTGTGATGACAAGGCTTAACAAAGGGGTATTCTATTACCCAGTAACTTGGTTGTGGAAGTCAGATAGGCAATCGCTGCATGTGAAATACTGGTATTCAGCTGCATACGGTTAGACTGGAAGCCGAACCCAACATAGTTGGGAAAAGGCCACCAAATGATGATATTTTTTCTTGATGTGTGTGGAAAAGTGAAATTTGGAAAGATTTACATTTTGTCTTAACAATATGATACACTCATCGGAAGACAAAATGTAATGGCCTGAATATGTATTTAAAAGGAAAATATAATATCAATAAAGGAAGGGTTAAATCCCCCACATGTGATACAACAGACAATCGATCTATAACTTTGGCAGCCGTAAATTGATGTATCGCAGTTATTACGAGTTCAATGCAAGTTTACAATAGATATTATTTACCGATACACATCATATTTCAAACATTATTTTACTTGCTGACGGAGCAGACGTTGTCCTGCTTGCTAGAACTCGATCGCAGCGCCGCCTACTGGGTCCAACTGTCTGTCTGTCCAATTGGCCCTGAGACCCACTTTAACACACACAAAAAAAACATCAAAATAGATCCCGCTGTTCAGGAGTGACATACAGTCATACAGTCAAACATCGTGAGGAAACCGTCATGCCTGAGAGATATTTCTCAACAGCATGTGATGCTAAATCAGAGGCCCATTGGCAGCATTAAAACTCTGACACCAGGTTAGTCACTAACCACACGAAGAAGAAGATACAGTCATACAGAAAAATTATAATAATAAATACATATCTCGAATATAGTCTACAAGTATAAGCTTCTTCTAATTAGGTCCAAAACAGGCAACTCCAATATTGATAGGCATTTCTACTCTGTAGCATTTAGAAACAATCACACCGTCTGTGTATACATGGGCAATATTTAAAGGGGTCATTGAATCATTATGAAGTACTTTTACTATGGGAAGAAATCTGAAATCGCGAAAAAAAAATCAGCTATTCGCATAACTCGTCAAAATGTAGGGAACAGCTGATTTATTTTTAATGCCCCTGTATAACCTTAAGCATAATTAATTTATTGTTATAAACTTTCCCAGTCTCCTCGCTTTTCAGACACTTCTAAAACCATTATTTAACTTTAAAAACATTGGTAAGCAACTCATCTTAGTACTAAATTTTCATTAATACCACAATTTATCGACGATTTGAGTGTATGCTGTATGGAAAGCTACAATACACTCGCTGGGAGGAAATTACACTCCAGTAAATCGTGTGCGGGTATGGATGTGACAATTTCGAGGACTTTTTGTTTGCACTTCAGGTTTATTTTGACTGCAAGTTCGTTTAAATCAGGGGTTCCCAAACGTATTTTGTCTACTGCCCACTTTGAGGATAAAAAATTATTTAAGCGCCCCTATTTTTTCACCTGCTTAAAAACCACTATTTAGAGGAAATTACAAATCGCACCTTGGGAAAGGCTGGTTTAAATCTATACTAATATTATAAAGCTGCAGAGCTTGTTTGAACGCGCTAATCTCTGAAACTAGTGGTCCGAATTGAAAAAATATTTTTGTGTTGTATAGTCCATTTATCTGGAAAGGCTATGTAACATCACGCTACAACCAATAGGAGCCGAGCAGTGGGTGAAACCGCGCGAGAGTAGCTACTCAATAATATACACGGTCGAATTAAATTGACTAGCAAAACTTCACTTGCGTGACGACTGTGATTTTCTAAACTCATAATTATGTAGGTAACTATGTATAAACTAGCTACAGCTGCCTGTTCTTTTTAATAAAAACGGTGACTCTTATTTTACAAACTTTTTACGTTTCAGTTTTATTTCGTCTCCATCAGTATTAAGTCTAACTTCGTCACAGTTTGACCTTTTTGCTAGGAATAAGTTCTAGAATATAAAATTTTATTTTGACGTCGTAAAATTTCAGGGCTTATTCGTATTATTATCGGCACGTGGCCAGGGTGGAATTATTTTGCAGACAGTAGATGCCATATTGGCGTCACTAATCTACCTGTCTAACGGAGTGATTACGGCGGTAATTAGTGAACCGTCAGCTCTAGCGAACTGTCACGATAATAATTATGCAACTATTTCATGTATTTTAAGCGAGTGATATTTTGAAATATAGGTTTATGATTTATTTCTATATGTTACATTATTTAACATATACAGTGTGTTAGGTTAAACCCGCTCGGAGGAGCTCGTGGCTAAGTAATAACAGCCGCACGGATTGACCCTCCAGGTTAAGCTACGCTTGCCGGGGTTGGTCTGTGGATGGGTGACCATCTTTAGATACCGAGACTCCTCCGTGCCTCTGAAAGCAAGTTAAGCCGTTGGTCCCGGCTGTCATTCGTGGATCTTTGACAGTCGTTACGGGTAGTCAGAAGCCCGAACGTCTGACAGCCAGTCTTACCAAGGGGTATCGTGTTACCCAGTTACTGGGTTGTGGAGGTCAGATAGGCACTTGCTCCATGTAAAATACTGGTATTCAGCTGCATCAGGCAAGCCAGACATCCGGTTAGACTGGAAGCCGACCCCAACATGGTTGGGAAAAGGCTAGGTTACATACTTTCAGGTTGTATAGTACTCATGAAAATCAACAACTTTGTCCATGGGACCAACTCTGAAATATGAAAAATATATCAGCTGTTCCATACGTTTTTTCGAATTATGCGAACATAAATGTACAGCTTTTCTTTTGGTGATTTCAGGTGTAGTTGCATAGTCAAAGTTGTTCATTTTCATGAGTTTATACCCCTGAAAATATGTCCCTCGTTTAACGTACAGTGTATTACGTTAAACGAGGGACATATTTTACAATAACAATACTACAATAACAATAGGTGGTTGTTCTATTTGCTAATTATTTTTTGTATGCTTACACGTTGAGCGCCAACGCGGTCACCGGTGAGCCGCAACAGTTTTTCTATTGTGTCTGCTGCGTGGCAGTCAATGACTTAAAGATAGGCAGTAAAATATTGGTATTCAGCTGCATCCGGGTAGACTGGAAGCTGACCCCTACATAGTTCAGAAAAAGGCTTGGTAGATTATGATGCTTTGACCTTGTTTCAACTAATAGCATTGCAAAAATATGTTCGTGTGTACTGTTTTCTGTTACCTAAATATGTTGTTTTTTACCCAATGTTTTTGCTTATCACACCCTTTTGCTACCCGCCAGGTTTGTTGTTCTATTTTTGTTATCATAAATTCCAATACAGCCAGATTGTTTATTTATGTAAGGCGCCGATCAAAAACATTTATGCGTAAAGAAAAATAAGTTATTTGTACCTTTAAAAAATAAGGTTTACAGTAAAATAGTTCTTAAGGTAAGAAAATTCACGTGACGACTCCCGGCCACCGTAGGCGCGGGCCTGCGGGCGGTGAGTAATGGGTGACTCACCGTCCGATCAGCACCAGACCCGTGCCGTACGGCGCGTATATGTTCCACGCGCGCCTCAAAGAGATGTCAGCATATGAAGGGGCCCCTCAGGGCCAAGCCTGCCGGGTAAGCGGGATTGTCCGAAAGGGTTACCGCTACCCCGGAACATAAAGGGTAGCTCTTTATGTTCCGGGGTTTTTTTTTTTAAGGCTGGGAAATCATCCAATGACTGCTCCCGGTCTGGGTGGAGCGGAAGGGAGTGTCAGACTCTTACTGACTAAAACCCATCCATGTTCCTTCCGTAGCCCTTTATGTTCCGGGGTAGCGGTAACCCTTTCGGACAATCCCGCTTAACAGAACACAGCTACGGACTAAAAAATGTAGGTCATCATCCCGACTATGTAGTATGTCAGAATAGCCGATTTTAATGAGCTTAGCGACAACAAAAGTGATCGAATCAGTGAGGTATAAAATATGAAATAAAATACAGAAATAATTTTGATATAATTATCTAGAGCAGTTTAAGTTACGATATTCTACCTAATGTTTATTTGCTATGTGCACGAAGCTTAATCACGGCACCCATCTCAAACTAGGCCTTATGTACCTATAAAAAAAGGTTGAAAAAGCTCGACAGAATCTTACTTCGCTAAGTAACCAAGTGCGGAGTTTGTAAAAAGCCTACAGTTAATAGAATGAAAACAGCCGTCGAATTGTTTAAAACCCCCATATTTTAACAAGGCTGATGAATTCAGGTTTTAATAAAATGGATCGCCTTTAACGTACGTATTTAATTGGCCTATTTCAAATTATAGTAACTGTTCTATGGGTAATTAATTTGGTTATAGTGATATACTGGACGAAAATATTCAACAAATTAAAACATTTTTTTTATCAACCCGTATTGTCCCACAGTTAGGCAAAAGTCTACCCCAATTTCCACTGTCTACTTTCTCCGGCCAATCGCCCGTAAACGCATCTGAAATCACCGAAAACACACACATATGACGACACGGTTGGCGCAGTGGTTGAGCGATTGACTGCTGCGCACTATGTCGCGGGTTCGATTCCCGCACGGAACAAATATTTGTACGACCTGCAAGTATTTGTTACGAGCCTGGGTGTTTTTCTATCTATAATATGTATGTATTTACAAAAAAAAATGTATATAAGTGTATATCAGCCATCTCGTTACCATAACACAAGCATTAGGTTGCTTAGCTTGGGACGATATGGCGTTGTGTGAAATGTCGAAGGATATTATATATATACAGTGTATTAGGTTAACATATTTTGACGAATTATACGAACATAAATGTACTGAACAGGTGATTTTTTTTTTCATATTTCAGAGTTGGTCCCATGGACAAAGTTGTTGATTTCCATGAGTACTATACAACTTGAAAGTATGTCCCTCGTTTAACCTAA
The DNA here is from genome assembly GCA_951799385.1 of Hyppa rectilinea. Classification (NCBI taxonomy): domain Eukaryota; kingdom Metazoa; phylum Arthropoda; class Insecta; order Lepidoptera; family Noctuidae; genus Hyppa; species Hyppa rectilinea. The sequence continues at coordinate 18,072,303 of OX637301.1, read as the reverse complement.
CACACTGTATAATATGTTTCTAAATTTAAAAATATCCAAAGGGACACAGAGGTGCTTTTAATTTATGACATCAGTGATACTGATTCAGTGACATCAGTGATTTCACTAACGTTAGGAAAGCAGCTTAGATACCTCAGATACTCTCCGACACTTATCGGCACGCGCTCCGGACCGGAGAACGTTATCTCGGACCCTAATTAAAAGTAGGAAATTAAAGGGTTTCGGCACTAAAACCTTTTCCCTAATATCTCAAGATTCGACGTTAGAAATAACGATCTATAAAACAGAATGGACACAAAGCTGCGCCAGAGTGGAGTTTGATAAACTTTGTTACTCTTTACAACAGATAGTTTGCTAAGGGAAACTGCGAACATTCCATTTGGCTTCAAAAGGAACTTTTAATTTAGGTAACTCTCAAGTGAGCGCTGTGTAGATTCCTTTGTTTCAATACGTGGTTGGATTTGCCGACCATTTAGAATAGAATTCATGGAATCTACCTTTGAATAAGTAGGCGAAACAGCGAGATAATTGATAACTTTAATACAAAACAATATCATCATCATCATCTGCCTAGCCTTTTACCAACTATGTTGTGGTCGGCTTCCAGTCTAACCGGATGCAGCTGAATACTGGTATTTTTCACATTTTCGGGCTTCCGACCCGTAACGACTGTCAAAGATGTGCAAACGACAGCCGGGAGCAACGGCTTAACGTGCTTTCCGAGGCACGGATAAGTCTCGATATGTAAAGATGGTCATCCATCCACGGACCAACCCCGGCAAGCGTAGCTTAACCAGATGGATCGGCTCATATGGCTGTTATTACTTAGCCACGGGTTTCTCCATACCTGTGATCCAATATTGTCAGTTTAAATCCAATACGTCTGAATATTTTCGCAGCGGAATGAAAAATGTCTGCTTCAGCGTCCATATCCAATGAATATCATTTTTGATATCGCGGATTCTTTGAAACATCATCGTTATCTTCATACTTCGTTATCCGGTAAAATGTAGAAGATGCGCAAATGACAGCCGGGACCAACGGCTTAACGTGCTTTCCGAGGCACGGAGGAGTCTCGGTATGTAAAGACGGTCACCCATCCACAGCCCACCCCGACAATGGTCGCTTAACCTGGTGGATCGAGCTGTGCGGCTGTTAGTACTTAGCCACGAGCTCCTCACGAATACAAAACAATATCAAGCCCCCAAAAATCATAACAACGCACCATATGTAGCATCCTCGACTAACAATCCGACTAATGCGCGCGCAGACATTTGCAATAAAAACCCCATTGCGGACACAATACACGTAAAAATACTCTCCACATATTTCACCGTTTTCGTACAACGATTATTGTGCCTATTCTAAATGAATGTAACGATCTACACATGAACTTTATTGGCTAGGGAATAAGGTTGGAATTGTAATGGCTATTATCTTTCGCACAGCATGAGTTGTTCTTCCTATTGGGTTGATTCGCGGTTTCGCACGACCACCGTGTGACGACATGTGGCGCAAAGGGTTAACTTAAGGGTTAAAACACTGTTGTTTTCTTTATGGTTTAGTTAAACAAAGGGCAAAGGGTAACAAGTTCGCGCCTACCGCCCGCTGAGCCGTTGTGCTTTTTTTGGTCAAAAACGGATTATTGTCGGAAAAGGTTTGATATCTTTATTATTAGTAGGTTCCTTCTTTTATTGTTGAATTGCGGTGATACAACATAATATGTATTTTTTGCATTTTTTGCGTAAAATTCGTGCTTTTTTATTACTTTTATCTTCCTGTGAATAATTCGCTCGAAGTATGTATATTTAATGTCATCTATTTAATGTGAAACTCTTGAATAGTAAATTAAATCGTACTCTCCAAACCGTATAATGCACTCACTTGTTCCGCCGCACATTAAGTTCGACAAACGCTTTATAAATTTACATTTCCTCCAACAATAAACACTAAAATGATCCTTATGTATTGGCAGTAGGGTAAAATTTGCAACAATCATATTGATTGGTACAACTGACAGATTATACAGTGTAGGATGACAAGTGGCACTCCGGGACAATTGAATTTTTAGTAACCGTTTGCGATACCCTCTCGAAATTTATTTTTTAACAAATGTCGCGGTAGATTATCCGCAATACAAAATGATAGCGGTATAATGTCGCGGGGACCCCCGTGGGCCATATTGGGGTACTTTAAAAACTCATCCGTAAATTAAATGTAATTGTTCGCTTGTTAACCACAGCGAAGGGGACTCAATGTGCTTTTTATTAAATTTCCTTTTTACTATTTCGTTTGTAGTTTGTAGCTAATGATTCGGAATTAAATTTTATGTTAGTAAAATGCTTCATCATCTGCCTAGCCTTTTCCCAACTATATTGGGGTCGGCTTCCAGTCTAACCGGATGCAGCTGAATACCAGTACTTTACATGGAGCGACTGCCTATCTGACCTCCACAACCCAGTGACTGGGCAATACGATACCCCATAATAAGACTGGCTATCAGATTTTCGGGCTTCTGACGACCCGTAGCGACTGTCAAAGATGCACAAATGTCAGCCGGGCGGGACCAACTGCTTAACGTGCTTCCCGAGGCACGGAGGAGTCTCGGTATGTAAAGATGGTCACCCATCCACGGCCAACCCCGGCAAGCATGTTAGTAAAATGCTTATGATAAATAAAAGCTGCCTCATTGGTATAGTGGTCGCAATTAATGAGCATAAGGTCCTGGGTTTGATCCCCGTGTCGGGCAAAGTATTATTGGGTTTTTCTATCTGGAATTCTTCAATAGCAGCTCTTAGTCATGGATTTGTGTCCGGTTGATGGCAACAATCTCACACCCAGTTACATCGGGATTAAATCTAACTAGTGGAATATGTTTGTACTATAGGTACATACAGACGCCAGCACATCAAGCTATCCCTAACTGTCAAATTTTCTCAATTAAAAATGAACCTTATGTCTTTGCAATAAAGTTGAAATACTATCAAAGAAATTTGACAGATTGTGGTAGCTTGATGTGCTGGCCTCTGTACCTGCACATCTGCTCAACTCTTAGAGGTACCAAGTTTGCGTTCGAGGTTTTGTTATACAACGTGAGACTACACGGTGACATTAATTTGACACACGGGTAGGGCTAGTGCCCAATATCGTATAGACGTTGAGGGTTAAAATAAATCGCAAATTGAAAAAAAAAACAAACAAACTAATTACAATCAATCCGCCTTCTTTTTGCAGTCGTAGATATGATAAATAAAAATAATACTGTATGTTGGTTGGTATGACTGGCCTTGTTTTTTTATTTACCATATGTATGACATAATTCCTGTGAGTATAGTAAAGGTACTTTTACCTACGTATTTAATTTCGGAAATTAGTTCAGATATTTTCTACGTAGTTACTTACCGAATTTCTTTCAAAAAATATTACCCTCATTCATCAATCTATGGACTGTGGATCAACAAAACAGCTGCGAACAACAGGAAATTTCTTTGTAGTTCTCTTTTCAATTTATCTTTAAATTCTCCCCGGACTTATCAATTTTACGTTGTAATCCATGGCTTTTCTTTACTTTCCTACGAACGTATAAACGTTTGATAACGTTTCTGTAATAAAAAATCGAGTCGTAAAAATACAGGCTAATGTTTAATTTAAAATATTGCTGAAAAATAATAACGACTTACGAGAAAACATTTTATTACTCACTTTATTACCTTAATAAATTGATGACTGCAGACAAGTTAATTAAATCGTTGTTTTTATTGTAATATTTAATAATTACGACATTTTTAAATCCGGTCGTTGAGTAAAATATAAAGGATGCAGTGTTATAATCATTAACGAAATGCCATCCAGCCTGACCCTTGCTATTCTCTCCCAGCGACGCCCTAAAGTGAAGTCCGTACCTCACAGGGAATGCCCATATCGAGTTGTCACTCAGTTTGTAAGTTTTTAAACCCTGGCTGAGAGCTTTTAATTTATTGAGCCACCCACAGACAAGCCCGGTAGATAACCTCCTAGGTAGAAATGCGAGATGCCCATTCAAAAAAAGAATAATAATCATTAACGAAGACGTTGTAATGGGCGGACGCTGATTAGCCACGTTATGCCGAGATGTTTGTCTTCTGCATTCTAAATGAGCTTTAACTGCGCCATTCTACCAAAACATTACTGAAACAAACAAACAAAGGAAACTTGCAACATTATTTTCCATTTCCATTAACGAAATGAAAATAATATCAACAATAATGAATGCAGCAAAACTGCACATAGAAAAAAAATTGTCTATGATACAAATAAAAAAAGTACACATTCGGTAAGCTAATAAGCCTATTGTCCTTTAGTGATAAGCAAATATTTCCTGCATTGACAAAAGGAAAAAACGCTGGGTCCGGCCGCAACATAAGGTGTGAATGTTCTCCAATTTACTGGCCATTGACAACAAGTATAAAAGATGGCCCCCTATAAACCCGCGTGTCCCATTTGGGCCACTTGACCCCTCGGGCGCATAAATTATGCATAATCATCAGCATATCGAGTGCGTTCACTGAATTATGAGGAATTATGGCCGCCATGGTGACTGTGTGCGATTTAATTATAAGCGGTCTTTACTTTGTAGTATTTGTTTTGAGAAAATGAATAAATTATTTACTAAGTATGTTCTACGTCAGCTGTATAAAAAACGTTTTTGTCATCTTAATTATATACAGGGTGAAATTGAAAAAAAAATCAGCTGTTCTCTACATTTTGACGAGTTATGCGGGCATAATGTATGGGAACAGCTGATTTTGTTTTCGAGATTTCAGATTTTTTTCCATAGTAAAAGTTGTTCATAATAATGAGTACCCCTTAAAATATTGCCCATAAATTCAATTTTACCCTGTGTATATCTAAGTACCTACTTGTATTTCTAGTGTCTATCTATCAATCGCACCTAATCTATACTAATAATCCTACTACTATTATAAAGGCGAAAGTTTGTAAGTATGGATGTATGGATGTTTGTTACTCTTTCACGTAAAAACTACTGTATAGATTTGGATGAAATTTGACACAGAGATGGTTTATATCCTGGATTAACACATAGGATATTTTTTATCCCGGTAGAACATTCCTGTGGGATAATTTCCGACCTCCACGCGAGCGAAGCCGCGGGCAGAAGCTAGTAATATTATAAAGAGGAAAACTTTGTTTGTTTGTTTGGTTGTAATGAATAGGCTCAAAAACTACTGGACCGATTTTAAAAATTCTTTCACCGTTGGAAAGCTTAGTTTTCTAGGAGTAACATAGGCTACTTTTTATCCCGGGAAAAATAACGGGTCCCACGGGAAAGACCACGGGAGCGAAACCGCGGGCAAAGTGCTAGTCTTTGATATATACATTTTTTCATGAATTCAACTTAAATTGCGTCTATCCAGTTAGAAAACACAGGCGGACAAAGGCGGAGGACTGTGTCCCAGCATTGGGAACATTAGGCTGATTATGATGTAGAGGATTATAGCCCATTCCCTCTAACCGAGACTCCTCCCGGTAAGGGTATGTGCTATAATCCTCTATGAGGGTTCATAGATGTCACATATGTTTTAGTAGGTACAGAGGCCAGCACATCAAGTTACCACAATCTGTCAAATTTCTTTGATAGTATTTCAATTTTATTGCAAAGGCATAAGGTTCATTTTTAATTGAGAAAATTTGACAGTTAGGGATAGCTTGATGTGCTGGCGTCTGTACATAGCTTCTTCGCGATGTTTTTCTTCACTGTTTTGGGACGGAGGTGATTAATTTAGACAAAAACAAGCGCCTGAGTGGGTTCAAACGTACGACTTCGTAAGTCGCGGCTATTACCAATGGGCCACCACAGCGTTAAATCTATACTAATACTATAAAGCTAAAGAGTTTGTTTGTTTGAACGCGCTAATCTCTGGAACTACTGGTCCGAATTAAAAAATATTTTTGTGTTGGATACTCCATTTAGCAAGGAAGCTATGTAACACGCTACGACCAATAGCAGCCGAGCAGCCGAATTATAAAATCTAATAGTTTCAATAGTATACTTACCTGCCTTGCGGTACTCCAGTGCGTTTTCGGCTTGCTCGGGTCCCGTTTGGTAGTCGTAATAATTGTTTTTCATCTCAATTTTCATCAAAATTTACGTTTTTCATTAAAAAGTCAAAATTTTTGTTCTGGCAACATTTAAATTCCTCCATAGATTGCTAGCGCCCACCGAGACGCGTCTTTTGACACCCCTCACGTGCGTCTAGCCCCCATAGAACACCCTCAAATTCAATTTTAAAGCATAATTCGGCGCGGGAACAGCTAGTAGAAAGATTTGTTTTGACTCAAATACTATTTAGCAGAATAATACGCTATGTAAAAAAACGCTTTCGTAAACCGTTTCAACCTGATTTTATCTCAATTATTTAGATTAGCAAACGGTTAGATAAATAAACACTACAAATTAGAGCTCGTTTTATCGTCAAACAAATCTCTATTATTCCCCCAAAAACTTTTTTACGCATATATTCACGAACAAAATACTGGATTAAAAGACGTTATCGTGTGTCATGGGCATTAGAACGGTAGCCGTGTATTGTGGGCATTAGAATCGACGTTAGAATTTGTTTAGCGATAATATCTGCCCAGGTGCAATTTTGCATACATTTGTGAGCTCTGCGCCCTAATAGCGTAACCATAGATATAATAAAGAAGAGCGTAACACACTTTCGATCACAAGAGACTTTTTAACAATATTGCTAAAAAATACTAGCAGTTTCATACTTTACACATTTTCACTGTGTAGGTATTATATACACCTGAACTATGAAACAGCCGATTTTTTTTAAGCCGGTGTAAAATTTCAACCCAAGGAGGTTCAGAATCATGTACCTACTGAATCTATGACCTTCGCGTCGATGACCCTTCCATCCTGATTAAAACTAATTAATGTGAGAAATTACCTTTGTAATTCCAAAAAAAAAACTCTTCTAAGCAATTTTTAGCTTTACTGTTATGTGGGTACAAAAAAAGTAGATAGTAGATAGTAATGAAAACCTCAATACTAAAAAGTTAATGAAAGAATAAAAAGGCTTCTAATTTCCTGAGTTTCTCTCATAAACAGCCGGTCGGGCCGCACTTCTCATTTTAATTAAAAACCGCTAAATTGTTCGCAGACTCGGGCTTCTTTTCATTCAATAATGAGTTAACGTTGCGGATAATGAAGCATACACACTCTTGGATATACTTCACTAGCTTCCGCCCGCGGCTTCGCCCGCATACCTAATATGTCGACAAATTACACACAAAACCTTCCTCTTGAAACACTCTATCTATTAAAAAAAACCGCATCAAAATCCGTTGCGCAGTTTAAAAAAAATAAGCAGACATAGGGAAATAGGGAGAGAAAGCGACTTTGTTTTACACTGTGTAGTGATGTAGGTACCTTGTCGGACTGTATTCTAGAATCATGGTCACACACTAACACTATTTCAGACTTTCTTCTTTTTCGTGTGGTTAGTGACTAACCTGGTGTCAGAGTTTTTATGCTGCCCATGGGCTTCTGACTTAGCTTCACATGCTGTTGAGAAATATATCTCAGGCATGCCGGTTTCTTCAAGATGTTTTCCTTCACAGTTTTTTTAAGTAAGCGATAATTATTACAATACGCACATGAAGCCGTAAAATCAGAGGTGCGTGCCTTGGGTTCGACCCGAGACCTAAAACTTGGCAGTCCGACGGTCATTCCACTAGGCTATCACTGCTGCGTATCAGTGACGTATAAAATGTGAATTGAAATTTAAAATTAAAATCCGACGGTCATTCCACTAGGCTATCACGGATTAAAGATATAAATACACAATTAATATCCGCGACTGTATACAGCGAGCAATTAAATTCGGGTCAGCAGCAAGTAGGGCAACGCGTTGTTGTGGTCACTATAATGTGGCATAGTGAAGCGCAACTTTGAAGTGGTGGGCGCCCGACAAAGGCGACATATTGAGTTCACGACAGATAGCAGGAGAATACAGTATAGATATACAGAGTTGATTTGACAGAGGGGCATTAAATTACACTACGTATACTATACGTGTTTAGTATTAATTCGGTACGGTATAAAAATAAAAAGCACCAAAAATGAGGTTTGTCTTTTTTCAAACAAACTAAATTACAAATCAGAATAAAACGCAACCATCCTTTTGTAATTAAAAACTGACCTTGTAACAAAGCGGCACCGACGCGCGCGCGGCGCGGCGGCGGAGCGCTGTTAGGAAAGATACATCGTGTTCAAAGTGGGCAAAAACTTAAAAAATCATTTGCGACTAAACTACTGCTTCTATTTAATTGATTTTTGGTACAGAGCTTGAAAATTATCCCTAGTATTAGCTGTTTAAAGGAAAGCCCCTCTGTCGTATCAACTCTGTATGTATCTATGACACTGTTTGTTAACCGACCGAATGTTACTTCAAGGACGTTTTCTTACTCTCTGTTAAATCTCAATCTAACCAAACCTCTTCAATACTACCTCAAACTTTAGTAAGAAAATAATAATAAGGACTACATTATTATGAACCCATTTTATTCAAGTCTCAATGTTTTGTATGTTCCTATTTTTTAAAGCACCTACCATCTAAATCACCATCCTTGGTTGACTGGTAGAGAATGCCTAAGGCCTCATTTACGGAGACGCGGTGCGTCTCGCGTCGCGTGTGGCGTGGCGTCTCGCAGCGCGTCGGACGTTTTTTCTGTTTACGGTGGGGCGGCGCGTGAAGCAGCACGCATCATCGCACGCGTAAACACAAACTTATAGCAATATACGACCATGTTCATAGAGAAGCGAGACGGGAAGCGTGGCGGTGCCCGGCGCGGCGCCCGCAGCGAATCCTCTAGCGTGTAGCGAAGCACGCGGCGGACATAGCTTCATCGAGAATTGCCGCTGCGTGCGCCGCCGCGATAAACGCCGCGTGGGACGCGTCGGTGCCATCCGCGGGCTCGGCCGCAAAAAACGCCCTAGTTCAAACAAACGCGTCTAAAATCGCTTCTCCGTAAACGCACTCATACAACGCCATATATTTGAATTCAGTGCGGGCCGCGCCGCTCAACGCAACGCGCGACGCCCCGCGTCTCCGTAAATGAGGCCTAAGGCATTAAGTCCGCCTTTTTACCTTTATTGTGTGCGAAAAGTTTAAATAAATAAAAAAGTTAGTTCGACATTACGAAACCGAAATCTGCAGTCACAAGTCACAATTATGTTGCCATATAGTGTTCTTTGTTATTAAAAATATGACAAATTTATCAAAGATTGTGTGTTTTTAAGTTTTTTTTTGGAGATCAATAAGCAAATAGGATTTATGTTATTTTAGTACTCACTGTGCTTAGTTTTGCCATTTTACTGGTAATTTTTTTTAGGAATGAAACTGTAATTTACCGACGTCAATGACGCGATTGACACTATTGACAGCGCACTTCACGCTCACTGCATCAAAGTATTCAAGGCGAGATATTTACAGAATCGATCGGCGGCAGTGACTCCTTTTTCACCAACCTTTATTGAAACCTTTTTTTAGGTTTTTTTTTCTTGTGTGTTCAGCTAAAAAACGAGCAAAAAGTTTCCTCTTTTTCTGCGAAACTGCCGAAAGGTATGGAGTCTTTAGATGCAGTACAGCTACCGACAATCAATGACCTTCGCCTGAAATCCAAGAGATAAACTCAGAAAGCCTATTTTTTTAATAAAAAGTAGCCACGACTCTCGATTCTGGGGCTCATTTCCTGTACATTGTACTGTCCATTAAAGTTTGTAACTTTTACAATAAGTAGCGCAAGATATCGTGGCTGCTAAAGTTTTAAATCTGACCATAACATCAGATAGTGAATACGCTTCGATGTGTCGATGCACGGCAGTGGCACGGCTAAGTTCGCATATGTATGGTACATGTTCTGTGAGTTCTATCTAAGGAAGAATGTTCGTTATTTCAATTATTAGAAAATAGCCAAAATCGACCTAAGGATACGGTCCTTAGGTCGATTTTGCGGGCGGGGGAAAATTGTTAATACTTATACCTACTGAAAGAAGTAGTACAACTAATTACCCTTTTTATAAAGCCGACCAAAATCTTCCAATTCTGGAGAAACGTGACATATTACAAGGGAAACTAAAACACTCTCACAGTAAGTGCTCTTATTGCCATGAATATGAGTTGGCACGTCGTCGATCGGAGGTCCCTAAAGCCCCGTTCCACAGCCGCCGTGGGGTACTTCATGCGGGAAGAGAGACTGCACCTGTGTATGCACACACGCACATGTGCACTATAATATCGCCCGAGCCGAAGGCTAATCTCCGCTGAGTAATGGTCGCCATGGCCGCACTTCGTTCTGGAAGACCATAAACAGGGGGAGGGGCATTTTCCATGTTTAAAAAAACGACTTAAGATTACGTGAACGTACGATGGATTGCTTTATTCGGTTATATCGATCGCGTTTCAAGAAACTCGTTTAATTGATTTAATAATACCTTAAGAAAACTGACTTTCCTGTAGGTACACCTCTACCCAACCGTTGATGTTATGTGTTCTTCAAGAAGATAAATATGCAAACATTAAAACACGGCTGACGAAACGCGGGTGTTTGTACCTGTACAGACGCCAGCACATCAAGCTATCCCTAACTGTCAAATTTTCTCAATTAAAAATGAACCTTATGTCTTTGCAATGAAGTTGAAATACTATCAAAGAAATTTGACAGATTGTGGTAACTTAATGTGCTGGCCTCTGTACAATACACTTCTTCCTGTCTTTTTGTGGAATACAGGTGTGATGTGACGTGGCTATTTTTAGTCATTGTTTTGTTTTTGCATCTTCAATATCTTCAGACTGTTGTCTAGTGGTCGCAAGCAGGCAGCCTGGCTTAGATGACCCCTCCCAGTTCAGATGCTGTTGAAAGTCCTGTTCTTACTTGACATCAGGACGTAATAATACGACGGAATTATCGTGTGGGTTCGGGTACTTGTCCAGACCCTCACGATTATTATTTAGCTACCCGACAGTCTTTGTCCATACCATGACCAAGCTATTTGCATTCCAAATCTACAGTTATATACAGTGAATCGAGGAAATCGCCGTCTTAGGAGATGTTTACGGGATAGCCGTAATAAAGGCGAATTACGGCTAATTCGCCGTAAGCTGTTTATAGCCACCTTAACCATTTAATTAAACAAAAACTGTATTTGTACTTTACAGCCGTAAAAGCTGAAAATCATAATATTAAAATAAAAAGTAAATGTCTTTTGTTCTTATTCATTAATATGAATATCAAAGGGAAACTGTTTGACGGGTGATTAATTCGCCCGGGTGATTACTTATAATAAGTACACATAATTTCCATAAATTAATAGTGTTCTTCTAGGCAAGCGTGCTTCCCCGTCAACCACATCATAGCTTACCTTCAGGAGATAGTGGTCAAGCGCGAGCCTTTTGGCAATAAAAAAAATATCGTATTGATCGTCTCCAGTGAATGGAAGCGATCCTCCGACTGTGTAGCCCGATCTAATAATAATTAAAGGCCAAGAGACTTCGATCCCGATAAAAATATACATTACCTGAGGGCCTAGACAAGTGACAATCTCTTTTAAAGCATATGTAACATTTCGTTTCTCTGCAACGACTTTCAACAGGAGTTTTTCAGTTAATGGGGTATTTGAAAGGGTAGTGAATAACGTTACTTTTTATTAACTGTCAAAACTCGGCATTTGTACGTGATTTGTATGAAATATAACATTTTGACGTCACAGATTTTTAGAGTCAAATGGAATACTTATTAGCATTAAATGCAATTTAACAATTATATCGTCGCATTATATTTAATTTCTGCACGGTGATGGAAGTTTTTATGACGAGCGGGCTTTTTTCCATGTGATTTCATATTTTATTTTTGACCGATACAAATACTCAATTATGTCAGTAAAAAAAAATATAAAAATATTGAGCAACATTTAATATGATTACATTATAGTGAAACTCAAACTCAAAGCATTTTTTTACATAAACCAATTTACAGGTATTTTTGAATTATCAAGGGATCGGTCAATCAGAAAGACGAAGCTAGTTGCCCATTCCAAAGCAGTAGGTGAAGAACGGGGAAGAAATTACCTTTGTAGGAGTAACCTTTGCGGCTTTTGCTATAAGTTTTTGTTATCTGTTGTTGCCCACTGACATTTGTAAACGTTGCTGTACAAAAAGTAACTCCGATGTGGATGCTCCTTAGAATGTTACCTGGTTGAGGCTTTTTGGTATTTTATGAAAGGAAATTATTATTTTATTTCCTCACATTGTTGTAAATTTATATCATCTTGTTATTAATGTTGAAGTTTCGTGCTATTGAGTCACACGATGGTTAATCGGCTCCGATCCTCTTTATTTTTGGATCGAAAAGGCACATGTCCGTAGCTATCCAGCTCATAAACATACTGGGCCCATGCATTGGAATATGGCTCACTCCCTATCGAAAAGGTTTATGTCCCAGCTGTGAGGGCACTTAAAAGGATGATCATGATGTATGTCCTCTCACAGAGGATATATTATATGATGATCATGCTTCTTCATAATCATCAAGGTGGACGAACTTTGAAATAATGTCGATTTTTTTAATCTAAAACAGATGTCGTTCCTTCACAATGCTCATAATAATAATAATAATATCCTTGGACATTTCACACAACGCCATGTAGTCCCAAGCTAAGCAACCTAATGCTTGTGTTATGGTAACGAGATGGCTGATAAACTACTTATACTATTTTTTTTGTAAATACATAAATATCGTATCTATAGATACGATAGCTCATGAATATGTTACGTTTGTTTCAGTGTCAGCGTACCAGGCTACGCGGGCGGACTGTCGGCGTCGCTGCCTGGGGGCGGCGGGGTGACGGGGGCGGCCTGGGAGCGGCTCGGTGCGGAACTGGTGCTGTCGGCGCTGGTGGCGGCTGCGCACTTCGCGGCCATGGAACGCCGCTGGACTGGGGCTGCGCCGGCGCTCCTTGGCGCCGCTTATTGTGCCGCTAGCTTTGTTTCCGTATGTATTCTTTGGCTGCATTTAATATGCTTACTAGACTTTCTCCTTATTAATTTTATTAATTATGTACAGACGCCAGCACATCAAGCTATCCCTAACTGTCAAAATTTTCTCAATTAAAAATGAACCTTATGTCTTTGCAATAAAGTTGAAATACTATCAAAGAAATTAGACAGATTGTGGTAACTTGATGTGCTGGCCTCTGTACACACACTAAAATACAATGAGAAGCCATACAGATAAAGATTCATTTGTTTGCAAAAAGATGTGTAGATAATATACATGGTTTGATGTTTATTATAGGTGTTACAGGTTATTCTTGGGCACAACATGTTTGACCATGGCTGGTGTACAAATTAGGCCGGGAGACCATAAGATTTCTGAAGAAAAAAATAAAAAAATATACAAAGTTAAATAATACAAAAAGAAATAAAAAACAACTTTAATATTAAAATAAGAACGAAAAACAACAAATAACAATTTATATCTTTTGTTAATTTAATTTATAACATCTCCTTTTCGGGTCGATGCTGCTTTTTAAATTAGATATAAACCTGCACCTATGACCTTGAGGATCTAATGACCGCTGCTGATGCATTTATTTAAGAGTTAAAAAGATTTGGTAAGGCTATGTTCACACGGCAGTGAGTCAGCCAAGATCGCAAAAATAACTAAGTTGGTAGTTAAAACAGACTTTCACACAGTACTCCGATCAAAAAAATGCTGCAATTTGAACTATTTATAGATATTTTATAATCATAATTAAAAAGAAAGTATTATCTTGAAGACTGATATGAAGTTTTGATCTTTACCTTATTCCACGGGATAAAATATCTTGACTATCATTCAGTTATATCAGGAATACTATAAACTTTAAACTTACTAACATAAAATCTGTACATTCCAAGCAAATCAAATCAAATCTTGTGTCAGGTACCCGACGGACGAGTAGCAAGACCAGCTCGTGCATTGTCTGTAGTCGGCGCTATTATGTGGAATGTATTACACGAGCTACCTGCCTTTTGTGCACAGAATCCTTAAGGACAGCTGCTGTAGTATCGTGTCCATCTGTTCGCTCAGAACAAAGTGTGTACGTGAAAAAATAACTACCTACGCAATACCTTCAATATGTCTATTGAAATGTCTTTGCAGACGGACTGAGTGTTGTGTTTTTGTGCCGTTCAATCCGATTTTTTGCTTTGAAGCTTTATAGCCAACATAGAGATTAATAATAAAAATAGTTTCTTAACGGACATGTGAATTTAAAATTGCAGTTACGACTTACAATGACATTAAAAGTGAAATTAGATCCAACAATTCGGTGACGATGCTTTTATAGAGCACCACAAAATGGACATTTGATTTGTTCATACCACTATGGCTTTCAAATTAGCTGCTCCTACTAATACACGTTTACATAAAGACACAGTAGGTTCCGTACGCATGCTCACCAAAGACGCAGCCGAACGACAAGGAGGAGTATGATTAGTCACTATATCACCAGGTTCAGCTAAATTTGGGTTTAGTGATAAGTCAATAAAAATGCACTTGAATTGATTATTGATCTCTCTAACTGACATTTATTTGATACTCATTGTTAGTCGACTTGTTGTGCTCTTCAATAACTGACAAATGCGTTCATTAGACTCAACTCGTTCTTCTCTAAAAGTCTATTTCAGACATATTATCTGCATGGTCCTCATATGAACTGACCAAGATTATATTTGGACTTTAAAAGAGACAGTGACCTTTGAGTTTATTTCCATATTACTTCTTAAGATAGTTGGATAGGAAACAGGACAAGACGCCATCTAGTTTTTTTTTAAATATTTTTGTCTCTTATCTCCACGTCCTCACCAAATCGCTTGTGGCACGAGCACGCTATATTCATACGCAAGAGTATGAACTAGCGCCATGACCGCTTAGGGCTAGGATGCACTCCAAAAGTGTATGAAATTAAATTATTTATCATTGATCATTTCACAGATGCCATCACTGAACCCCGCACGGTCCCTGGGCCCATCGTTCGTCCTATCCCGCTGGGAGAGCCACTGGGTGTGCTGGGTGGGCGGACTAGGCGGCGGGGTGGCGTCGGCGCTTTTGCACGAGTGGGGAGGCCGGCGGGGCCCAGCAGGCTCGTCCCGCGCCTCCTCCCCGCGTGACTTGGACGAGCTGGACAAGCCGACCTTCCCGTCGCACCACCATTACCGCCACGCGCCCACGTACTGCGCCGCTGCGCCGCGCCCAGACACTGCCGAACCGCTGTACTCGGGCACCAAGTCACTGTACTGCCGCTCACCGCCGCCAGCAAGACATGGATTGCACAGGTAACCGATTCCTCATATTAATAAATGAAGAATTATGTGTGATAAAAGGGCATATCTATAAATTAATGAGTGTGGCTCCAAGTTCTAATTATTATTTTTTTTAATTTGCAGGTCTCAGTCGGTGTACAGCAAAGGCAGCTCTGCGACCAGTGGCGCAACGAGCGCAACGGCCGCAGCCACAGGGGCCGGCGGGCCGCTGCTGGCCGCCTCGTCGCTGGTGCTGCGCCCCCCGGCGCACGCGCATGCGCACCACGCGCTCGCGCACAACCAAAACGCGCACAATGCGCAGCGAGACCCACCCTATGGTACAGCCAACGGAATTCGACCTGGACCAGCCGGTGAGTTCTAAATTTCGGGACCTGCTTACGAAAACTTAGCAAAACAGAAAATAAGTCATCCAAACTTATTTAGGGCAGTGCAGCATGTCATTCTTATTTCATACATTAACTCACTCCCTTTCCAGCCATATCATCTTACACACAAACATCTTGCGGTACAGCCATCTATTGGCTTGTCACTTTGCTAGAACTCGTTGTGGTCATTTTGAAAAAGGCTACAACGCGAATTTCTCCTCGTGGGGGTTATAAAATGCTAGAACGCATTCTGGACGGTTTTTTAGCTTAATAACTAACTAACATAACCGCCATAACCATATGCATACTCAAAAATGTCCTCATCACATGACAAGACTACAACATACCAATGAATTATTTGTGCACAGGTGCAGCAGTAAACGAGAGACGTGAATCGGTGTACAGCGGCAGCGTGGGCGGCACGAGCGCGAGCGGCGCGTCAGTCGGCACAGTGGGGGGCGCGCGGCGCGACGACGCGTACGGCACGTATGCGCGCGCGCCGCACTACCGCGCCGCACACGCCGCGCACACCGCGCACGCCACGCACGCCACGCACGCCACGCACGCCACGCACGCCGCGCATGCCGCGCACACCGCGCACCCCACGTCTCCGCACGCACTGACTGATCACTACTAGCGACGCGCCGAGCAGCACAACATCGCGCTGCTCTTCGACGTTTGAGACGCCGGGCCTTGTACCGACACTGCCGACCCGCGTTGACTGTGGACGCTCAGCTCGCTGGTGAACTCCCCACATCACCCGCGTGACACGTGGCCAGACCCGCGAGTGTGACACTTCATGAGTGTTGAACTATAGTAGTTACGGATTTAAAAACAGTTGTACTCTAAAATTACGCGTATGATTCACTTATGTAAACAAAGAATTGTAACCTAGATTATTTGAACCGTTTGGGAACGTAAGTTATTGAAACAATAATAAAATTAGAGGGCGTGCTAAAATGTACCTAAACCAATGTAAAGATATAATTGTCACATGAAATATTATGAAGAGTCATTAAATTATAGACTTTGTTATGTAAATTATTCAAAATTAAAATTACTGTCGTATTTTAGTGCTAGTTTATCGACAAAGCCTGGTAACCATATAATTCACAGTCTTGTTTCAGAATTTACAAATAATCATAAATTCAAAATTTCATAATTATGTAGAAACTGTCATATACGTATATATGTTACAGTTAACAATGCGCGTTAGATAAGAATATATTGTAGATACTTTATCAGTATTGGCACTAAAATATGTAGTGTACCTTCCGAGAGAATCTACCAAAATGTACTGTATCTTCCGAGAGAATTTACCAAAATATACTGTATCTTTCGAGAGAATCTACCAAAATGTACTGTATCTTCCGGGAGAATTTACGAAAATGAAAAAGTATTAGCAGAAGTATTTTATCATTTTTTTTTAACAAAACGAGGTAGTCTCGATTGTAAAGGCGATTTTGGAAGAAAAAAATTACTAAAAGTAAGTAACACTCCTTTGGCTAAGCGGACCAAATCATTGCCAAATATGAGTAAGTTATTTACAAACTCTTTCGTTTATATAAATGGGTATAAAGTGCCATATATGTATCTATACTAAAACTTTACTTCCTTTTCCATATTGTTATGAAATACCTACTGTTATTGCTAATTACATACTTCCTAGATAATATTAAAAGACTTAATAGTTTAGATAAGTATCAGATGTAAATATTACCTCATAGATAGATAATTTTCAAATAATATTGCCAAAACGAAGTAACATAATTATTTTATCTGTTATTGAATAATGTGTAACGGGTCTCACTAATGTAAAATAATTTCTACTAATGTATTGAAAAAGATTCTAAAAATGTATAGTTATAAGATGTTTATACTAATTGTATTTTGGAAATATCGTAACACTCAACGCAAATATTGTGCGGACTTGGCTGGCCCACTACCATGCGCCTAGTTCTATTTCACTCCATGTAATTACAAAACTCTCGTCAAATTGATTTATAAAAGTTTATAATTCAAAATTTTATCTACATTCTTACTGAGAAATTCATTGATTAGAATATTATTGTACTACTGCGTAAACGAGAAATTTTGTAAATAATTTTAAAATAAATTCACTTAAAGTTATACGCGTTACACTTATAATTACAATCCTTCCCTTTTACTTGAAAAAAAAACAAAACGAGATATAGGAAAATATAATATGTACCCATCAAGGTATAACTTAATTCTAAACATATAAATGACTTATTATAATGCCGTACATGAAAATTTTAAACTAGATTCCTGATTTTTGGAACGAAGTTCTTTATCGCGCGTTGCGAAAGGGGGCTAGACGGAAATTAAGCCCAAAACTTATAACGACACTTTTTTGGAGTAAAATCTGATATCTTTTTAATCAATATTTTTTTGATTGGTTAATTTTAGATCAGATTTTTTTTGATTATTATAACTTAAAAGAAATAAAATTTTATTACAATTCCTTCACTAATTGATCGAAAGGAACTTCGTTCCATCCGGGTGTCACACCTCTCAAGTTTTTTTATTCGTCTTGTGTCAAAGGAGTTGTGAAAAAGAGTTCTAAAGTTGTATTGCATATTGGACTCGACAGAACAGTCTTGTAGAGGTGATCTAAAGTATAAACGCAATACAAGCAAGGAAGATATTACCTCCATTGTGGAATGTGGGTGCAGGTTCTTCTTGTTAATCAGTATAAATGCCCAACTCCCGCAAAAAAGCAAGCACCGGACTCCTGTAGTTCGCATAAGCGACTTCCAGTTTCTGTGAACAAAACATTTCATTGTAACAGATTCGTATTCAAGCTTTTTTTTTTCAGTGTGGGAAATCATCAAATGACTCCTCCCGCTCTGGATGGAGTGGAAGGGAGTGTCAGACTCTTACTGACTAAAACCCATCCATGTTGCTTCCTTAGCCCTTTATGTTCCGGGGCTGTGGTAACCCTTTCGGACAATCCCGCTTATCGCATTCAAGCTTCTTTTGTTACGATATTAATTGAAAGTGTTGACCGCCTTTAATGCAAATGTCTTTTTCAATCTTAACTCTCTAAAACAAGCTACCATCTCAATCTTTGGACAAGATATTGTTGTAATTAGATCGCGATTGTGGCGCCTTCTTTGAGTTTCGACTTGAAAGTACGGTAACAAACTCTTGAGCACTGGAGGAATGTTCGTGGGATGTATATGGGAGACGTAGTCACATAAGAAAATAATTTAAAACTGTAATTTTATTTATTACTTTATCGATCTAATCTTAAAACAACGCGCCTACTACATAAAAGTCATTTGTTTTTTAAACAAAATCCAAAACAGTCATTCAAACTTTTTCAAATTTACTTCAAATCTCGAATGCAGCTGGATTTATTTTCTAACCAGCCTGTTAAGACATAAGGTCGCAAGCATCTACAGTACCTCATTCTTTACACAAGTAGAAAATAAAGACCATAACAAACCTCCTTAAGATCGTCATAATATGCGTCATCGTGGTAGTTTGAACCGCGTCGTCTGCTCAAAAAATCACTGATCGCGAGTTGCTTGAAGTTCGCGTGATGCGTGGGCAGCACCGCCAGGAGCTTCACAAAGAAGGGCACCACCAGGATAGACAGCACAGAAGGCCGCGTGTGCTTGTCCATTTTCATCGTGTACAGCAAGAAGGCTTGCTCCACTGCTTGTTCATTGTTGAATTTGTTAACTGTCTGCAGGTGGTTAAAACGAAATCCAAGATTCTGTAAAATAAATGGTATGATTATATGTGTTGAAGGTGTCCTAATGTGGAAAGCGAGTTAATGGTATTGACATTAACCCCTCAAATATCGTATGAACCCCATAAGTTAAAAAATTAAAAATTCTCTCGAAACGACTATAAAATATAACCATATAGATCGTTTGGCTCTTATAAGCAAACGGCTTCTAATAGGCGAACATATAAGAGGTTAATCAATTATAAATAATTAGCTTCCGCCCTCGGCTTCGCCCGCATAATATTAGGTCTTTACCTATAAAATTGCTGTTCTGCAGTACCTACTGGCCATTTCAAATCAAAATAATTTTTGTTTAGCTAAGAATTCTAATTTTAAATTAATTTTATTTTAAAAACATGGTTTTTTTTTCCAAAAGTAGTCATTTGTTTATTGATAAGTGTTACATTTTCATCGCATTTCAATCTTTTTCGTCATCATGGATACGTTAAAAATTCGAGTAATTATGGAATATGAGTACCGTCGTGGCAGCAACGCGGCACAAGCGGCACGCAACATCAACGACGTTTACGGAGCTACCACTACAAACCAACGCACCACCTGTTATTGGTTTGCTCGCTTTCGTTCTGGAAATTTCGACCTGAAAAATGAACCTCGCAGTCGTCCGAAGACTTTGGTCGACAATGACGAATTAAAGGCGATTGTGGAAGCTGATGATACACAATCTACGGCTGAATTAGCAGCAGCTTTCGACGTTAGCGTCAAAACAATATTGGTCCATTTGCGTCAAATTGGCAAGGTTTTTTACCTTGCCAATTTGACGCAAAGCTTGACAAATGGGTGCCCCACGAACTCAATGATCGCCAGCGCGAAGTACGCGTCGAGACGTGCCTTGCACTGCTCAACAGACACACAAATGAAGGAATTTTGAACCGCATTGTTACCTGCGATGAAAAATGGATTCTGTTTGATAACCCGAAGCGCTCAGCAAGTTGGTTGGATCCTGGTTCAGCACCTAAAGAATGCCCTAAACGAAAACTTACCCCTAGAAAAGTGATGGTCACTGTTTGGTAGTCTAGCGCCGGTGTGATTCATCACAGCTTCTTACCAAACGGGGTGAGCATTACTGCAGATGTGTACTGTGAAGAACTGAACACAATGATGGAGAAGATGGCACATCTCCAACCAGCATTGGTCAATCGCTCGTCTCCGCTGCTCCTGCACGACAACGCGCGACCTCATACTGCACAGCAGACGGTCTCCAAGTTGCAAGAACTGGGGTTGGAAGCTCTCCGTCATCCGCCCTACTCACCAGACCTTGCGCCTACAGATTACTACTTTTTCCAGAATTTGGATAACTTCTTGGCGGGAAAAAAATTCAATACCCGAGAGGCAGTACAAAATGCCTTTGAAGAATTTGTTGCCTGCCGTCCAGCTGATTTCTTTAAGAAGGGCATCAATAAACTGCCACTGCGTTGGCAAAGATGCATTGATTGCATGGGTGATTACTTCGATTAATACAAATAAAAAATACATGAAAAAAATTCGTTTAAATTTTTTCATACAAAACGGCAATTTCATAGGTAAAGACCTATTATGTCGACAAATTATACACATAAACCTTCCTCTTGAATCACTCTATCTATTAAAAAAAACCGCATTAAAATCGGTTGCGTAGTTTTAAAGATTTAAGCATACAGGGATATAAGGACAGAGAAAGCGACTTTGTTTTATACTATGTAGGATGATACTTGCCTTAAGCACCGCTGCCTTGTAATCATCGTCGGGACTCTCTGCTCTATTAGCCATGAACTGTTGGACCGCCGCCTCCGTAGCTTTCGCGTGCAATTCTGCGAGCGCTCGCGGGTGGAAGCAACACATCTGTGAGCCCCACGCCGCCATAATGAAGTTGTTGTAAGTGAACTCCGCGGCCTGCATGGCGATCCTGTTACTGTTGATATTCGCCTTTTCAAAATCAGCAAAGCAACTGCTGATTTCCTGGAAAAAGAAGTCGTGCTTCAGTGTCACGGAAGAGATTAAAGTAAAAACGACTTGACGCGGAACGTACTTGAAGCAGTTGTCGGACATAGGGGTCGTCTTCTTGTTCCGACGGGCGGTTCCTCTGTTTTTCCAGGAATGCTTTGGCGTTGTCGATGGCCCGATGGTTTCGTGCTTCCAGCTTATCAGAGCTGACGCCCACGTGATCCATTTCGAGCTTCATCAGCGTCACGTAGCAGTTGCGCGCCTCCAGCACAGCGCTCTTGTTGTTCTGCTCGTTGATGGCGCACAAGTGACTGTACTGCTGCTCCAAACTCTGCAATATTCATATTTTATGGTTCAAATGCGTATCAACTACCTGCATGCTCAGTTTTCTAAATCACTATAACATAGGAGATGTCGATGTCCAATAGTATGTATGAGTAAGGTTGTTTGTTGGTATTCCTACACATAAAAGCGTACCGATGTTGTATACCAAAATCGGCGACGTCCCGCGAACAGTTTCTTAAGGAAATGCCAGAAGTACTTGCGCTGTGACATAACAACACTTATTTCACGTGTGCCATCCATAGATATTTATAGTGGCGGCACTAACAAGGAGACCTCACCTGCACCAAAGCCGTTTTTTGGTCATCTTCCTCATCTTCAGGTATATCTCTCGCTGCTTCGAACAGCTCGAGCGCCTTCTGCAGGGATTCGGCGTGAACTTCCGCCAGGTCATCAGGGTGCAGGCAGAGACGCGCCTGGTCTCCACACACGCTGTTCACGGCGGTATCGTATGCTTTCTTAGCAAGAGACGTCGTTTCTCGAACCATCGCGTCGTTGTTCAACACGTATAGTGACAGACTCGCGTTCAACTCCTGCCAATGTTAAACATATGAGAGGCACTTCAGTAATAATTGTTGGTGATACTTGTTCAAAGTCTTACTTTGAACGTAAATTTCCTATACATATATTCATTCTTAAAAGTCAAGACGGTTAATCGCCGAAGTCATACCTTGATAAGTTCTTTGAGCTGGGCGTCGGCGTCTTGCTGCGAGCCCAGTTTCTTCTTCTGTGCGAAGCAGCGCACGGCGTCAGCGCGGGCAGCGGCGTGCGCAGCGGACAGCGCGGCGGCGGCCAGGCTGCGCGCGCCGCGCACGCGCTCCGACATGCGCGCGTCGTACAGCGCGCGCGCCGCGCGTTGTGCCGCCAGCAAGCACGCGTCTGCAGTCGCCTGTCGCACATAAACCGCCAGACTATAGTTCTTTGAATACGACACTCATAGACGTCGAATCTTACTTTAGTATTACCCAGGCTCCAGCTGACACTCAAAGTCCAATAGCAGCTCGATACATACATTACCATTTATGACATAGATCACAAACATGCTAATAATAAACATTTTACGAGATGGAACGTTAGGAACTACTCTTTCTCAATCAAACGAAATAGACGTAGAAACATAGGTAAGTAGATTGCTTGCTTTAATAAATAATTTTATCACAATATTCTTCTAAGATACCGGGCATGGGTTTGAGTATTCACGGGTCATACTGCTAGCAGAGTTGGTGTACCTAAGTCTAATTTGAAGAATTGGATACAAATAGTCCTAGGTAGCTTACAATCTCAATTAAATGTTATACTTCTAGGATGAGGCAGTACAGAGCCCGCACACACGCCCCTCTTGTTTTAGTATTTATCAATGACTAGCTTCCTGCCCGCGACTTCATCCGCCAACCTTAATAAATTATACACCGAACCCTTCCTCTTAAATCATTATCTATTAAAAAAAACTGCATCAAAATCCGTTGTGTAGTTTTAAAGATCTAAGCATACATACTTACATACAGACATTAGTGTATGTTCGAGTTTTAATCGAACACTCAGCGAAAATGCATAATTGCATCGAACGCAAATATGCATATTCGCTCGTTCTCCAGTTTGTGGGGCAGTTCGCGTTTAGATCTCGTCAGAGACACCACGTACTCCCTAAACCAGTACCACTACCATTTTTGGCAATAAGTTAACCATTTAAACTATTACCTGTACCATTTTACCATTTAGTTATATAGTTTATCATTGTTTTAACCAAGTTTAACGTGATTTAATATAGCTATATCCATTATTACTGACTTTAACTTTACCATACATATCCTACCAACACGAGAAAGTTGAGCTGGGTCACCATAGCATCAAGCCCAAACTTTCTACATGGTCCTTCGAGCATTCAATAACCAGTGCCTACCAAGTGATATAGTGCCACGCTTACCAGACGACTGCTGTAGCTGTATTTGGAGATCCTTGGGTTGCTGAGACGGTCAGTTGGAGCAATAAGGTCAGATTGAACCAATATTTTTAAACTAACCATTACCAACAATTCATAATCCAACTGCAAACATGGATTCTGATAGTCTTTTCATAAACCAAACGGAGCTGTATGAAATTCTGAATAAGTTTTTGACCAATTTAAAGAAGGATGGATCCGAGAGGAAGACCATCGATAATTACAAGCGCAAGGCTAGTATGTTAGAAGCATACTGGCGGGATTACCAAGATAATCATAGCAAAATGTGTCAGCTAGCGAATTTTGACCACGTTTACTTTAAGAAGGGTTGTTTCGATACAGTCCAGGAAGTATATTTAAAAGCAAAGGCGATCATTGAAAAAACCCTAGCGGAGTTAGGAGCAACGCTGCAGCAGGATGAAAGCCCCCGTAAAACAAAAGCAGAAGAGGTACAACCACTACCAGGTCTCCGGGCTAGGCAACCGCTAAGCGCTGACCATCATCGGCAGGAAGATGAGACGCCGCAGCCACAACCAGGTACGTCGTCTCGCTATGAGGTGTCCTCGCAGCGAAAAAATTTTCTCTATACAGAGAGGGGGTGCAACAAACTGAACGGGTTAGTAAAGAAGCAGAATATTAATTTCAAGGCGTTCATGAGAACCGTGGGTAATATGCAAGTAGATCAGTTCGAGAATCAATGGCAATTTGAAAACGCTCTAAAATCACTAGACAGCCGATGGGGTGAGATTGACAAACTCCATTGGGAAATTGAAGGTGAGGATGGAGGTGACGATACTACATACCAAATGGAATTCTGCAAGCACGAGAAAAAGTACAACGAGTTGACAAACCACATCAATAAAAAGATGTGGGCAGTGAAGCACCAAGAGAAGTCGGCTCCAAAGATGGACGTCCCCGTGTTCAATGGGGCTTACAACCAGTGGGTTCCGTTCAAAGACTTGTTTAGCGAGGCGATCGATAAAAACCCGTCAATGTCTAATGCGCAAAAAATGCAGTTTTTGAAGAGTAAGGTGACTGGAGAAGCAGAGCGTCTAATTCATCATTTACAGATTAGCTCTGACAATTATCAAGTATGCTGGGAGATTTTAAACCACAGATACGGTAACAAGAAATTGATTTTTACCACTCATATTAACATTCTACTTGGACTTCCCAACATACAACAGCAATCGGTGGCCACAATTAAGAAACTGCACGACATAACCAAGGAGACATTACACGCCATTCAGAATCTGGGAGTAGATACAACAACTTGGGATCCACTTCTAGTGCACCTACTAGCGCAAAAACTTGACAACAATACCTTCACCGACTACATAGAATCG
This sequence comes from Hyppa rectilinea, assembly GCA_951799385.1. Classification (NCBI taxonomy): domain Eukaryota; kingdom Metazoa; phylum Arthropoda; class Insecta; order Lepidoptera; family Noctuidae; genus Hyppa; species Hyppa rectilinea. The sequence continues at coordinate 18,047,239 of OX637301.1, read as the reverse complement.
GTCAAGAATCCGAGAGAGCTACCCGATCTGCAAGAGTTCCTCGAATTTTTAGAGACGAAATTTACAGCGCTAGAAGCGTCTCGTCGCAAACAGGAACCAGATAACCAGAAAACCACGCAGCAAAAACCATATAACAACAATCAAAACCAGAAGAAAAGATTTTACCAAAACAATCATCAGTCAGGCAACAAAGATAATTCAAAACTTAATATGAGTGCGTTGCACGTGTCGCGATCGATGACCTGTGCATTGTGCAATTCTGACCACGGGTTGTGGCGTTGCCCTGATTTTTTACAAATGACGCACGAGCAAAAAGTACGCAAAATTGAGCAATTGAATTACTGCCAAAACTGTCTATGCAGTCATAATAATAAACCGTGTCAATCGGATAAACGATGTCGGAAATGCCTAGCTGCACATAACACGTTACTGCACGAGGCATTAACAAAACAAAGTCCAAGTGCGTCAGCAGAGACCGCCAACAGTGTCGCAACCAAAAAGAGCGCATCTAGGTCATCTCACGCCTCTTGGGATGACATGTCTGAGATTCTGTTAGCCACCGCTATTATAAAAATAAAGGGATCAGATGGAACTCAACACAAGATGAGAGCTTTAGTCGACCAGGGTTCTCAACTGTCGTTAATCACTGAGAACGCAGCCCAGACTTTGGGATTAAAAAGGGCTCATTTTAAGGGTCAAGTTTTCGGAGTCGGTGAAAAAGAAAGCAATGCAAAGGGGATGTTACAGGTAACACTACAGTCGGCGAATAACGAGTTTACTTGTGACACTAACGTCATTGTCATGAATAATTTGATCAAACGACTACCAAATAACACATTTATCAAACCAACAACATGGAGCCATATCCAAGGGTTACAATTGGCTGATCCAGAGTTTCACATAAGTAGACCCGTAGACCTGCTTCTAGGGGCAGATGTTTACAGCAAAATAATGTTAGGAGGAATCTTGAGAGGAGACAAAGACGAGCAACCAATCGCTCAACAGACGCAACTCGGATGGCTACTCTGCGGATCCATGAAACCACACTACCAATGCAACGTGGTTATCAACAACACAGAAGAACTATTGAAATATTGGGAAAACGAAGACATAATCCAAAAGGTAGAGATGTCCAACGAAGACCACGAGTGTCTACAGTTTTTTATTAAAACCACTAAAAGGCTTGAGGACGGAAGATACGAAGTCCGACTACCACTTAAGCCGGAGCACAAAGAAAAGTTGGGTGTAACCAAACCACAAGCATTAGCTCAATTCAGAAACCTAGAGAAGAAATTAGACAAGGACAGTGAATTAAAAGCAGAATACCAAAAATTCATGGATGAATATCTTGAATTAAACCACATGATACCATGCAGTATTAACCAGACGCCCGAATGCTACTTACCACACCATGCGGTCATACGGGCTGAATCCACCACTACCAAACTGAGAGTAGTTTTTAACGCCTCAGCAAAGTCATCATCTGGGTACAGTCTTAATGACGTCATGTACAGGGGCCCAAATATACAGAAAGATCTTCAAGAACTTATCCTGAAATGGAGACAATTTCAATTTGTATACACCTCTGACATCGAGAAGATGTACAGAATGATACGAGTGCACCAAAAAGATCAAGCTTACCAAAAGGTATTATGGCGAGAATCCAATAACCAACCTATTCAAGCATTTCGACTCGTCACGCTTACATACGGTACCAAACCAGCAGGATTCTTAGCGATGATGTGCTTGAAACAATTGGCATCTGACGAAAGACAGAAATTTCCTGACGCAGCAAAGGAATTGGAAGACAGTTTCTATATGGACGATTTTTGCGGAGGGCGTCATTCAATAGAAGCAGCAAATAAACTGAAATCCGATCTCATCGAATTATGCCGATTGGGAGGATTTAATCTTAGAAAATGGACCTCAAACAAACCAGAGCTCTTAACTGATTTAGAGAGAGAACAATGTGACCAGTCGACGTACGAGTTCAAGCAGAACGATTCTACCAAGACATTGGGTCTTTGTTGGAACCCACAGAAAGATAATTTCACCTTCAACTCGAAAATAGAACCTGAATCACCTGCAATTATTACCAAAAGACTTCTACTTTCGGACATTTCCAAGCTGTTCGATCCATTAGGGTGGTTAACCCCCTTAAGCACTACCATGAAGCTCCTGTTTCAAAATGTCTGGTTGTCTAACATAAAATGGGACGACCGCTTACCAGAGGAAATGAACTCCGAATGGACCAAATTAAAGCAAGAATATTCAGAAATAAAAAGTATGGAAATCAACAGATGGCTAGGAATGGGAGAAAACCAGACCATTGAACTGTTCGGATTTAGCGACGCCTCAAATAAGGCATACGCGTGTGTGATCTACTGCAAGGTAGTCAAGAAGGAAGGGACAACCATTACATTAGTCGCGGGGAAAGCCAGGTTGGCACCCATAAGCAAAGTCGTATCTACACCAAGACTGGAGTTAATGGGCGCTCACCTGTTGGCTCAGCTAATGCAGAAAGTCCAAAATTGCTTATCCGATTACCCCTCGAATGTATACTGTTGGACTGATTCAACTGCAGTATTAGGATGGATACAAGGAGATCCAGCCCGATGGAAACCATTCGTAACCAATCGGGTAAAAACAATCACCAATATCATACCATCAAAACATTGGCAATATGTGAGGACTACAGACAATCCAGCTGACTGCGCGAGTCGTGGTTTAACTGTTGGACAACTCAAAGACCACAAGCTATGGTGGCAAGGGCCGTCATGGCTGTCATCATATACAAACCAGGAAAACCACCAAACCATATATGAAACGAATTTAGAAATAAAACCGTCTATTTTAAAACAAACCAACGCAGTAGTCATTGGGCAACCAACAGAATCGCTGACTACCAAAATTATCAAGCATTTAATAAACAAATATAGCTCCTTCACAAAAATCATACGTATTTTTGCGTGGATACTGCGATTGCCTAACTTACACAAACATGCTCACCGACCCTACCTCGAATTACACGAGCTTCGTCACGCTAAACATCTGATAATTAGAAACGTTCAGCAGGCAGAATTTGCGGACGACTTAGATTCTCTAAACAAACACGGAAGAGTGCACTCCAAAAGCAAGATTTTGAGTTTGAATCCAACCATAGATGAGCGTGGAATTTTACGAGTGGGTGGAAGATTGGAAAATGCGCACATGAGTTTTGAGATGAAACATCCCATCATCTTACCGCACGATCATCTGCTAACCACATTACTTATCAATCAAGCTCACAAATTGACCTTTCATGGCGGGGCGCGCCTAACATTAGCAAACCTTCGACAACAGTTTTGGATTATCGGCGGGTATATGGCAACAAAAAAGTTTATAAGAAAATGTGTCATATGCAGAAAACAAAATCCCGTGCGGCAACACCAGCTTATGGGAGATTTACCAGAACCAAGGGTGAATCCAGAACATGCATTTTATCACTGCGGCGTAGACTACACAGGATTCGTAGAGGTCAAAGCTAATAAAGGCCGGGGAGTCAAAACTACAAAGGGGTACATAGCAGTTTTTGTATGTATGGTCACGAAAGCGGTTCACCTAGAACTCGTGTCAGACCAAAGCAGCTCCGCATTTTTGGCAGCTCTAACCAGAATGGCAGCCAGAAAAGGGGCACCACGACATATGTACAGTGACAATGGCACTAACTTCGTGGGAGCAAACAGGATGATACAGGAAGAATTTAACCAACTTCAAGAAGTATTCAGCGAAAGTTTCGTAACTGAGATAACGGAATTGGGCATAGAATGGCACTTCAACGTACCTAGTTGGCCCAATGCCGGCGGTCTATGGGAGCGGGCAGTACGCAGTCTAAAACATCACCTCAAGAGGGTCATCGGTCAACAAAGACTAACCTTCGAGGAGTACACCACATTGTTAGCTAAGCTAGAAGCGTGCCTCAACTCACGACCCCTATGCGCGATATCTGAGGATCCTGATGATGTAAATTTCCTTACACCAGCTCATTTCTTATCAGGAAGACCAGGGACGACTGTAATAGAAACAGAGCAAGATGCTAGAACCAGATGGCATCTAACCAACAAACTTTTTCAAGATCTTTGGAAACGATGGAAGGCTGAATACTTAGTACAACTCTCATCTAGAAGTAAATGGATGGAACCACAAAAAAACATCGGAATTGGAGATCTAGTGGTAATTCACGATGAGAATCTACCTCCAGGAAAATGGGCTCTTGGACGTGTAGTTAACACACATCCAGGAAAAGATAGTCTAACCAGAGCCGTTTCATTAAAAACAAAAAATGGTGTCATGAAGCGCCCTATTGTGAAACTCTCAGTTTTGCCTCTAAACCAGAACAACGCAACGATACCAATACCAGATAACATAAAACCAGCCGCCAAATTGCCAGAAAGAAAAAGAAAACCGAAATCAAAAATCACAACTGTAGCAACAGTTTTACTCAGTTTATTGATGCTGATTTTTCCATCTTACGGTTTAGATGACATCAAACCAATTCCAAACAACCAGACGCTTTACTTTGACCCAGTATCAAAAGTACAATTAATCAGGGATAAATGGACCTTAGTCATGTATTACGACATGGGACCCTATTGGGCAGGCATAAGCACCTATAAGAAAATACAAAATTATCAAGAACAATTATGCGCTACTATTGAAATACAAAGCCATTGTAACTCGATCGTGCAACAAGCCCGGCACGATTACCAGGAACTCGAATACTACAATGAACTTTTGCTAACACAGCATTTTGATGTCTACGCTAGACAGCGACGCGCCGCAGGGAAGACGGGTCGGCACCGACGAGGCTTAATCAACGGTATCGGGTATCTAGCGAATGACTTATTCGGAGTGTTGGACTCCCGTTTCGCAGACCAGTATGAAAAGGACATTGAAATCATTCATCACAATGAGAAACACCTTTCGAATTTATGGAAAAACCAAACTTCCATAATTGAAGCAGAATTCAACCTTATGAAAAGAATGGAGAACACTGTAAATAAACAGCACAAATTTATAAACAAGAAGCTTATGGACTTGCAAGAAAACGCGAGCACTCTCCAGCATGCCATACAAAATATTTCATATGTCAATGATTTCACATTATCAGCGATGTCTGGAAACAGCTTGCTGCAAGGATTAAGACGGCTTCAAGACACGTTGCTCGATGCATTAACAGACATCTACCACGGTCAAATTAGCATACATTTATTGCCACCATCGCAACTTAAACGTGAGCTCCAAATCATTTATGGCCAAATGCCTAGCGAACTCACACTACCAATAACTAATTTAGACACTGATCTTCAGTATCTTTACAAACTACTGAAGGTCAAAGCCAGAGCAACGCAAAAATTTGTTATTATCGAAATCACTTTTCCATTAATATCCAGAGATAATTTCAAACTGTACAAAATAATACCCGTACCACACCAAACAAATACCATTATGACAACGATAATTCCAGTTTCCGAATATGTGGCAGTCAACCTAAAAAGAGATTCCTTCTTTAGCATGACCACACAGGAACTAACGGCATGCCTACACCATGGAGCAAACTACATATGTCAGCTGTTAAAACCAATAACAAACCTAAAAGATGACGAAAGTTTTTGCGACAAGAACGTAGCAACCAACAAATGCAAAGTAAAAAAATCCAACTGCACCAACGTATGGCTTGGATTACATTTGACTTCTCAGCATTTTTATTTTTGTTGTGAAACATACACAATAAAAGTAATATGCGGCGATCATGTAACAGTTCGTCAGCTGAGCAGAGCCGGGGTCATTGGCATAAGTCAAGAGTGCGTTATCAAAGGGAATGACTTCTCGTTATATTCAATACGTCATCAGTCCAACCAAGTGACCATTTCACCAACTATCTACATGCCTGAATTTGATCAGATTAACCACTTGATCAATATCAAGATCCCTGATGACAGGCTGACTGATGACGGAAACCTAACCGCATCAATGGCCAGTCTGGGGGAGGCCATAGACAAACTGAAGAGAAGCGATACGGAAATAGACGATATATCAAACCACGACATCCACCAATACGTAATTTGCTACGTGTTGGTGTCGATCGTTCTATGCGTAACGGCAGCCTGGATGTGGCAGACCGGGCGATGTCGCCTGTGCCGAAAGACTGCCTCTGGCCGACGTGACGAGGTATCCAACCGCCAGCAGACCGCGGTGGCCACGTCACCTCCGAGACCTCGAAGCCGCAGCGAGAGCCGATATGATCAGGAGTTGGCAGCGACTCCGATGACACCGAAACCAACCGAAAGACCCGAACCATATAGTGAAGTGATCAGTGCTAGGGATCTTAAGTACAAAAGTGAAATAGATTTATACAATTTCGCCAAACGCTGGCCTAGTGCGAACTATAGTGCGGTTAAACGGGGCAGAAAGACGAACACAGAGAAACAGAATGTTGCTTTTACTGTGGAAGACTCAATAGTGTAGTTTAATGTATTTGTTTAATGTATTTTAATGTTGTTGTACTAACCATAATTAGCATAGTTTAGTTTTAGTTATTATCTCGCATTCTTCTCGCGCTTGGGAATATGTTCGAGTTTTAATCGAACACTCAGCGAAAATGCATAATTGCATCGAACGCAAATATGCATATTCGCTCGTTCTCCAGTTTGTGGGGCAGTTCGCGTTTAGATCTCGTCAGAGACACCACGTACTCCCTAAACCAGTACCACTACCATTTTTGGCAATAAGTTAAGTTGTTTTGCAGCAAGTTAAGCAAGTTTAACGTGATTTAATATAGCTATATCCATTATTACTGACTTTAACTTTACCATACACATCCTACCAACACGAGAAAGTTGAGCTGGGTCACCATAGCATCAAGCCCAAACTTTCTACAGTGTATATGTAGTGATTTGGCATGTAAATTGAATCTGAATACCTAATAGCTATATTAGAACCTCGATGCAATAGTTATTACGGTGTAGTGGTGAAAGTAGTACCTTAAAAATGGTGACCGCCTCGGGCACTTCATCGCTGTTGAAGATATCAACGTACTTCTGAAAGAACCCCAGCAAGTCTTGAGTGCGGACTCGATCACCGTTGATTAACTTCGGAGTGAGGTGCTCCGGATCGAACAGTGAAGGCACCAGCTCCAGAAGTTGCAATCTGAACTTTTCCGTCAGGTCTGCAATTTAAAAATAGGAAGGTAGAGATAAACTACGATAACATGGCGCGCCACTCCAAATTACTGTTTCTAGTCAATGATTGTGGCGCTCGTGGCTAAGTAATAACACTCGCACGGATCGATTCGTAGTCAGCTGGCAGATATCCTGACCAAGCCAATAGCAAGTCCGAGAATCAGAAAGATCTTTGAGCTGATTGGTATTCGTTCTAGATAATACTGACCACGAAGGCGTCCGGCAAAGTGTTGATCTTCAACGGTGAGGCCCGGGTGAGGCATCAGGAAGCACTTGATCTGGTCGAAACACGAGCGGAGGTGTTCGCGAACCTCACGCAACTCTGACTTCTGGCCCGGATGCGACTGGTAACAATAAATAATATAAATTATTGTACAGGATACAAATAATAATACCTCAACATTTAAAATGGTCCGATGATCCTGTGAGTGGGCTTCGGCTTCGTTCGTTTACTAAGGTCCGAGACAATAATAATAAATGTATTTTTTTATCATATTTAGGTACTGCAGTACATGAGTATATTTAATTATTTAAAAAAAATTACATTAATTACAATAGTTTTTTTACGACAGATGCTCGCAGTATATTGTAGGAAAAAGAGATGATTAGTTATTCTATTTATTTCAGACTACCGTGCGTATATTTATATATATACATATAAAAGCGAGGTGCGGCCAAAAAAAAAGTATTCGTCCCTTACTCCGCCTCGAGCACCCGTCGTGTTAACATCGCCTTACAACATTGTGTAATTTCATAATTAAAATCAGAGAGTATTAATAATAATTGATGTCTAAAATTGTATATCTCTACTAATATTATAAAGCTGAAGTTGTATGAACGCGCTAATCTCTGGAACTACTAGTCCGAATTGACAAATTATTTTTGTGTTGGGTAGTCCATTTATCGAGGAAGGCTATATGCTATGTAACATCACGCTACGACCAATAGGAGCCGAGCAGCGGTGAACAGCGCGGGAGCATCTAGTTTTTAAATAAAATTGTTATCAACCGCCATTCATTCATTAATCTACATGGAGCTCCCGAGAGAGTAGCTCTCTCACAGAGAGGAAAGCTGAATAGAATAATTTGATATATTACCTGGAGCCTTCTCTTAAGCAGCGCGGCGCCACCCGTAAAGCCGTGCGGATGCTCGTAGGCACTCGCCCAGTCCCGCACCAGGAATAGGAGCGTCTGGAACGCCTTGCCCTCAGCGTCGCACGCCAGCTTGCCGTACTCCGTGAACAGCTGCCAAGCATCAACATAAAACAATGTTCAATAAAGCCCAACGCACATTACAGCGCAACGCATTTGCCTACAAAAAAACGCGTTGCAAGCCCGCCTACAGTGAGCGCTGGTTCATTGAAAATGTACGAAAATTATGCAGCAGGATTTTTGCTATAAATTGCGTTGCAGTGTGCGCCGCACCAATCGGCTTTGACTTTAAGAAGTGAAATAAAGCATTTATTTCAATTAACCAATTCAAATTGGTTCTTAAGAAAAATACACTCGAAACGACCTTTAATAATTAAAATCGTTAAAACCGTTGAGCTCTTACATGCAATCGGTTTCTCGTTGGCGAAAACTGGAAGAGTTATAAAAATTGTCATCCTTGTCGTTCACGTTCTACACGTGAACGTGAACGACAAGGATTCCCAAACATGGCTAAATATTATAATATCTTTCAGTGTTATTTCGCCCGATTATGACCATGAAAACTATAATAATATAAAATTCAACACCAAGGGGAGTCGTATTACTTACTTAGGTATTGTGTTGTGGAGGTCAGATAGGCAGTCGCTCCATGTAAATTACTTGGTATAGAGCTGCATCCAGAAACTGGAAGCCGACCCCAACAGATGGGAAAAAGGCTAGGCAGATTGATAAGGAGTAAGGACCATAAATGAATTTAATAAAAAAAATCAAATTAAAACCTGTAAGTGTTGTAAATCATCCTCCCGAATGTTGCCGGACAGGTTGTACACTTGCACGGACGAGATGAGGGTAGACAGCGCGAAGATGGTGGAGTTCTGTCCGATGGTGCTCTCCGAGTCGAAGGTGCCCTGGGTGTCCATCAGCAGCACAGCCACCTGCAACCAGATAGATAAGTACCTGCTACTAAGTACCTACTGAGAACAAGTTATCATCAGGCTCCTGTAGAATAAATTGTACCTTAGCCGAGTGAGAATTCAAGCGTGCGTGATCAAATGAGCACGACATGTCGTTCCGCACATCCATTACATTCATGCTAGGGATAGTCACGGAACCTAATAATATGTGTTTCAAAAGATACAGGTGCGTGCATTGGACGGCACAAAACAGTGCTCGTTTCTACCGCAAACTGCACCTACCGCGCGGTCGAGCGGTGCGTGTGTAAATCGCCTTAGTATGTACGGTAAAAGCGGTCCATTGGTTACCTTGATAAGGGTGACTTTAGGTTCCAAAATGTATAACCCACCTTCTCTCCGGTGTCCATGGTAGTGATGATGGGTTCCGGCCACAGGTGGATGCCGGTGGTATCCCGCTCGCCGCCGCCTCTCCAGTGGAACCCTTTCAATTTCTCGTCCTCATCGCCAAGCCATTCGCCACTCAGCTGACTGGAGCGCTGACAAATGATAACACATAGTTTAGATTGCTTCAAATATCTGCATAGGTATACAAAGTGGAGAGTACAATACGATCATAAATCAAACTGCGTAAGTATATCTAATGCTGTCCCCAGAGCGGGAGCAGTCATTGGATGATTTCCCAGCCTTAAAAATAAAAAAAATAAAAAGCCTGCATACGAAAATTCAATCAAATATATCCAATAGTTTAGTCAGTATAGCTAGTCAAATATTGGCAAAACTCATAGTCGGCCCGTCACTAGTATTTAGATTGTTTAAAAAAATCAATTTTTAAATTTTCTTGTTAGAGTTTATTTAATAGTTCCTAAATACTCGTATTCATCAGTATTCAGTGTTTTCATTTATGGTCGTATTGTTTCTTCCACATTGTATATACCGGCTGGCTGACTGATCTATCATACATAGCTCCAACCACTTAACGGATTGGGTTGAAATTTAGTATACAGATGGTTATTATGATCCGCTATTCTACGACAACGAAGTCGCGAGCTGACGTTAAGTAGTTTTCATAAACGATTACAAAATGATGTATGTCAAATGATAATTCTTGATCTATGCACTGTTGCTTCACAGTTCACATGACCAGTAATTTACCTCAACCAAGTTAGATACATCTGAATGAAGACCAATTTAGACCAGTGAGGGTGGGGATTGCTGGCTTCCCTTCGATGCAACTTAGATTATACCTACATCCTCCTCGAAGGTAGTCTCTTGCTGGTCGATTCCGTGAAAATCTCACCGTGATAACTTAGATGAAGTGAGCGTGAAGTGAGCTGTTGTTCCACCTAATGCTAGGGATCGTGATCACAATACTCACAGGAGCTTTGAGGTATCTGAGGAAGAAGTCGAGGATGAAGGACTTGCCGCCGCGGTAGGCGCCGGCCACGCTGAGCACGACCGCGGGCAGGTCGCGCACGTCGGGCCGCAGCAGCAGGCGCCGCAGCGCTTCCTCGTCCAGCTCGTAGCGCCGCGCGCCTTCGCCCAGCCGCACCACCTGCACGCCCGCGGTCGCCTCGCCTCGCTCCGCACTGCCGCTCATCGTGCCTGACACTGCACACCTAGGTAGGATATTGACGATCGACATACGCCATTAGTAAGTCATTGGAGCTTAACTCTTATCTTGATAAGGTGTAAACTCGCGGCATTGTATCTATTATAATTTTCCTTAATGCAGATTAAATAAAAATAAGGACTAATTCTCTTTAATGAGTGATTGCATAAGAATTTGTCCTTAACAAGGTTTATTTCTTGATACTTTTGGAAACGACTATAGTGCAATTGCACAACAGTACATTAAATTATGATAAGTACCTAGTATGTAATAATAACAGAATACTATTAGTTAATAAGGTTAGGTTAATAAGTTTAGATTAAGAATAGTTTAGATAAGTACACTATCCAATTAGGTATACCCTGTAATGATAGATGTAAGTTAGAAATAAATAAATAAAAATAAAATAATAAAATAAAACAGCACGGTAATGTGACAATAGTAATGCACCCTGTTGGTTAACATGAATATTTATTGTTTGTTCTATTTAAGTAATTGATTTACTTCAATATTTACAATATAGAGCTTGAAAGAGATTAATTGTATGTAGAATCATGAAGTAACTGAACTAAAGATTAATCTGTAGGTATGTGCCTAAAATTATGATATTTTCCTAATAAATTATAAGTGAATTAAAGCGATTTACACACGGCATTACATAGGCGGTGAAGCGGATCGCATGTCGCATTGGTCTCTAAGAAATCCGGTTTAGTCCAATCAACAAGGGGGTTGGATAAGGTGATAATTCCTCTGTCGCGGAAACTTTGCAGTATGATAAAGTAATGTTTATAGATAATCGTTGACCAGTTATCCAACATTTTTTTTATTTAGAAGTTAGGTATTTACATCGATACATGAAAATTATTTCTAGATCTGGGTGTAAAATTGCTCCGTCCAAAATTCCTTCGGTATATGCCAGTAAATACTAATATGGTATACGTATGTATCGGTATCCAATAATATTTTGACTTGGGAGAGCCAGGAAGTTAAAAATACCTATTTTGTATCATTACATGTTCGGAAAAATTCCTGCGTCAAATTTTCTTTTTTGTATGTTTTAATATCGTTAAATGTATCGCTATGCACAAAGATCCAATAGATTTAGCATTATTTTGTAACATAGCGTTACGGTTTTTTGCCAATAACTCACTGAGAAACAATTCCTCCGTCTTTTTTTATTCCTTTATCAGTCATAGTATACGTAAATGAAACAGTTTTTTTAAAGATTCAATAAAATTTCTTCATAACACACGAGTTAGATAGAGTATCAATAACTATTTTATTTTAAAATAAATGGATTACGAGTGAGCGGGTGGCGGGAGCAGTGCGGGTCGCGGGAGGGAGGGGGCGGTTGCACGCGTGCAAACAAAAGAATCAGCAGTCTTTGGTTTTGAAATCGTTCTAAACTCAATGAAATTTGGCAGATTTGGGTAGCTTGATGTGGTTGCCTCTGTACCCATATATATACTTTCGTCAATGAGTTACTTGTATACTTAAATATTTTTTAATGTAGCATGTTTCATATTTCAACCTTTCGACGACACGGTTTGCGCAGTGGTTGAGCTATTGCCTGCTGCGCAGCATGTCGCGGGTTTGATTCCCGCACGGAACAAATATTTGTACGACCTGCAAGTATTGGTTCCGGGTCTGGGTGTTTTTCTATCTATAATATGTATTTGCAAAAAATAAATGTATTTAAGTAGTTTATCAGCCATCTCGTTACCTTAACACAAGCATTAGGTTGCTTAGCTTGGGACTATATGGCGTTGCGACTATGTGTGTGATGGATAACTGGTCAACGATTATCTATAAACAATACTTTATCACACTGCAAAGTTTCAGCTACAGAGGAATTAATGTAATTTCCCCATACAAAGAATTTCCTTGTTGACTGGACTATTATGCCTAACACACGAGCACCGCCCGACCGCGCGCTCGATCAGTGCTCGTTTCTACCGCAAACTGCTCCTACCGCGCGGTCGAGCGGTGCCGTGTGCTAATCGCTTAATGTTATGTAAAATGTTCGTCAAATACTATATACTTACTTAACAATCATTTTATATAATATTTAAATTAGTATGTATGCATTAGCTGCTGGGCCGATAGCGGGAAGCAACCCGACAACGCATATCCTAACCGATAGCAGCGGCCATAATATGTTCATAATACAAAAAACTCCGTTATTTTACGATTAATACAAAGTATATTATTCTTCTCTTAAGAATATTATTGTAATCTTTTTACTATTTACATACAAAATAACTGTTAAATAACGGCAGTTATTGTCTAATGCCAAGAGATAGAGTTTAGTTTAAAGCTGATTTAAGTTAGCTACTTTTAGCGATATCAGGGGTAGTCCTATAGTTTTTCATGATTATGAGAAGTACAGTCGCTAGCGCATCAATTCAAACTGTCAAATTTCTTCAAATGATTTTAAGCCGTAATTACGTTGATTTAATACTTAATACTTAAGTTGAAAATCAATTGAGAAAATTTGACAGGTTGTGTGTAACATAATATGCTGACAAATCAAAGTTGAATAAATTGTACAGTCGCATCGTTGACTGTGCCTTCAAAGTAAACGGTTTATTTGTAAAACCACAGATAATATGAAACATAAATATTAGTATAAAAAACTTTGACCTCTTTTCAGATTTCAGTCATTTCAATCATACCCGGTATGAGTCAAGACAATAAAAAGCCGCAAATTAATAATAAATAAATAATAATATTTTGTTCCTACTTTGTGGTTCTTGATTAAATATGACGCAATTGTTATTTTAACTTAATTGTTTGCAAAGTAATATTTACACACATTGAAAATTATTATTAAAATCTACTTCAATCTTCTAGTCATTTCCCAACTATGTTGGGGTCAGTTTCCGGTCTAACCGGATGCAGCTGAATACCCGTATCTTACATGAAGCGACTGCTGGTCTGACCTCCACAACCCAGTCAGTAACTGGACAATACGATACCCCTTGGTAAGACTGGCTGTCAGACTTTCGACCCGTAACGACTGTCAAAGATCCACGAACGACAGTCGGGACCAACGGCTTAACGTGGTTTCAGAGGCACGGAGGAGTCTATTATTAAAACCTACTACCTACACTATTTTACATGGGATATTATCTTTGTTTGAAGGGAATAGAATAATAAATAATCCATATAGAGAGATTTGTGTATGTTGGGAACACTCATGCTACAGCCAGACTGAAGCCGGCTAGCGAATCGTAAATACTGAAATATATACTAATATCTTGAATTTTTATCTTATCTACATAACTACTACTTAAGATATACAAGATGTTTTTTTATATGACACTAGCTTTTGCCAGCGGCTTCACCCGCGTGTATGTAAGATATTATCCCACGGGAATCGTACGTAGCTTATATGCTATTCCAGACTATAATTTATTTTTATGCCAAGTTTCACCCAGATTCGTTAAGTATTTTTTGAGTTTATTCGTTACAAACATACATACAAATCTTTCCTCTTTATAGTATTAGTATGACATAACCGTGGAGTACGAATGAGACCATCAACGAATAACGTGTAGCATAATTATGAATTATTTTTCAATTGCCTAATTTATTTTTATTTTCTTTTTTCATACAAAATAATCCGACAGTCACGATTATTAATGTTAAACACACTTACATGAAATATATCGTGTCGCATTTTGTTATCTTTAATTATTAATAATTGGGATGATTAAAAATAAATTTCTCGTATTTATCAACGAAACTTAGATACCTGATATTGATTGATGATATCTTCGAAATTAGGGTTCTTCGAAACTATCTACAGCCCTAGAGTTATGACATAAAAAACACGTTGTAGTATTTTTATCTCAAGAAGCGAGACGCGCTTTACTTGTGGTAACCAAGTATACAAACCCGCTGTGAGTGGTGCGTGAAAACGAAAAGCATCAGTACAAACACACACACAATCCCGACTTCTCCATTATCTCGCTCGGTACTAAGAACTCCCACGCTGACAAGAAAAAACCTCATCATTTTCCTGCCCATCCCAAAAAAAACATGATATAAAAAAAAAAACAACTTTTTTGTGTGATCTTCTTTTCGTGTGGTTATTGAATAACCTGGTGTCAGAGTTTTCATGCTGCCCATGGGCCTCTGACTTAGCTTCACATGCTGTTGAGAAATATCTCTCAGAAATGCTGGTTTCCTCACGATGTTTTCCTTCACCGATGATAATATTTTGGAAATCGTCGCCTGAACCCCTTTATTTTGTTTTTCAAAGTGGTCTGGTTGGCTTTTTAATACCGCCATTTAGATCTTATAAAAACCAAACGTAACCGAGTCGATAGACACGTCATACATTAAAATCCATCCAGCAGTTAGGATGGTTTAAGGGTTTAATGAATCCAAACATACAGACAAAAACACGGAGCCGGTAGTTCCTTATCATAAAACTCGCACATGACTCAAGCATTACTTAAAACCACCAGTTGGAATCCATTTGATTGGTTTATAACTAATTGTTTATTAGTTATTTATTATCTTGAATGAGGTTCTGTAATTCAGGCCTTGAAACACGCGCGTCTGTACAGAACCTAACACAGATATAAATATAAATTATAAACAGATATAAAACACAGATATATAATCAAGACAAAAATAATCCTCAAATAATCAAACAAAGAAACATTCAGGGAAAAAGATACATTCACCAGAACCATATGTTTTGGATAAACATCACATTTATTTACAAAACGCATTAGAACTGCTAAAGGAACTATCTAGTCTCGGTAGTTCCTTTAGCTTTTGCAAAGGAACTACTGATGACTGATCCCAAAAAACTTCAGTAGTTCTTTCAAAGGAACTGCTAAAGGAACTAGTGATCACAAAGGACACGTTCCACAATACTGCTGCTATTGAATCAATTCTTTGGCGGATGAATCCAGATATAAAATTTAAATCATTTCCCTATACTTATTTCTAAATAAATTGTCAACAGGGATAATGATAATGATTGATTAAAAAATATTGTCACTTGCTTAAAAATCAGTGAAGGAAAACATAGTGAGATATTGCTCAACAGCATGTGAAGCTAAGTCAGAGGCCCATGGGCAGCATAAAAACTCTGACACCAGGTTAGTCACTAACCACACGAAAAGAAGAAGAATTATTTTCTTTTTTACGTTATCAAAAGATTGACGTTGATACATTGAGTTCAAATGGTGGCATGACGACACGGGTATGTATGTAAATTTTTTATAAACTTGTGATATAGCGAGCCCCCAAAGTTTAATGCATTTTATCATAAAAGCAAAAAATACGTGCCTAATATTTTTTTATTATCTGTCTGATGGACTAAATATAATTTCTTTTTTTTTCACCAGGTATCATCATCAGCATCTATCAAATTCTTTAAAACATGCTTCACTAAAACGTTGGTACTCACCTGCGATATTAAATAAAACGGGATATAGTAAGTGAAATCACTGTTTTACTGTGAGATAACTTTGAAATAAACACTGTGCAAGCTGGATCACCGACTGATCGCTAAGGACTACGTGAACAGACAGACTACAGAGTCCTATTGACTATCGCAGCCTTTCGTTGAAAAATTCGCAGTATGTATGTAAATATAGTATATGATGAATATGATGACATAAGATACATGTGCTTTTCAACCCCCATATTATTTCCAATCTTACACACTAGAACATAGAGTCCGAAATGCAATGTTTATGCTTTCCTCATATAATGTTTAGCAGTGCGAATTCAATGATGATGTAAATGGAACGAAATTATTTTGCAGTAAGTAATGTTGCCAGAATATTGTATTCTTACCATGACAGTAAGATTATAATAGTTTATTAGGAAAAGGAACTTAAGTTGTAAAATCTTTTTTATTTAGGTTTTTTTTTCAAACTTTACCATGTGACATATCAGATGAAAGGACTTGTTGTTAGGGTCTCAAATATTTATGTTTAATTTTAAATATTTTATTTTACAGTTATTTATCCACCTTATCTCCCAATACGAGTACCCTACAATTTTACACTTGGTTCGCAATAAACATTTTGACTTTGACTTTGACTTTGAAAAAAGAATAAGTCGCACTTGTCTGTTTTTCTTTTTGTTAATTTGACTCTTGCAGATTGATTTTTCTTCTTCTTCTTCTCCACTTCAACATCATGCCTGTATTCTCTGAAGCGATAGGCAGATGCTTTTTTTTTTTTTAAGGCTGGGAAATCATCCAATGACTGCTCCCGCTCTGGGTGGAGCGGAAGGGAGTTTCAGACTCTTACTGACTAAAACCCATCCATGTTCCTTCCGTAGCCCTTTATGTTCCGGGGTAGCGGTAACCCTTTCGGACAATCCCGCTTACCCGG
This sequence comes from Hyppa rectilinea, assembly GCA_951799385.1. Classification (NCBI taxonomy): domain Eukaryota; kingdom Metazoa; phylum Arthropoda; class Insecta; order Lepidoptera; family Noctuidae; genus Hyppa; species Hyppa rectilinea. The sequence continues at coordinate 18,029,977 of OX637301.1, read as the reverse complement.
CAGGCTTGGCCCTGAGGGGCCCCTTCATATGCTGACATCTCTTTGAGGCGCGCGTGGAACATATACGCGCCGTACGGCACGGGTCTGGTGCTGATCGGAAGGTGAGTCACCCATTACTCACCATCCGCAGGCCCGCGTCCTCGGTGGCCGGGAGTCGTCACGTGGCTCCCGACGCCCGGGGCGTCGACCTTTCTCTCTCCCATCCCGCCACCTCCTTCGCGAGCATGACTTTTTCGCAGAAGGAGGTGACTGCCTCCCACTCCCTCTCGCCCCGGACCATGGCTTGCACCAGGGCCGGGCGCGAGAGGTCGCCGCCGCCGATCGCCTCTACGAGGATAGGCAGATGCTTGCGTCCTACGGACAACTGTGGACCCCGGATAGCTTCTGAAAAGGCCGATGACACTTTACTAACCCATGGAACCTAGATAATAAACAAATATAATAATATTATAACAAGAAATGGAAAAGTATTAAAGTTAATCAAATTAATATTATTCAAAATAACTACTTAGTAGAAACTAAAATGTGTAATTGGCAACAATGTGTTTACGTGGCCGGGGTTTCCCCTACAAGCTCCAAGTCACGAGAAACGAATCTAGAATGATAATTTTTTATACGATCATTGTATGCTGTGAACAAAGTAAAATCCCCATTTTACAATCGACTTAAAAAAAGGACGAAACACGGTAATATGTATCTGATAGATATTGTTGTTATTGGTTTGGTCATTAGCTAATTTTTTTTGTTTTGTTAATAAATTTGTACCTACTTTCGAAGTAAGGTTTGGTGGTTCTGATGAAAACCTTCGGATGTTTAATGGAACCATTTTGGAACCGATGACGCCCAAGCGGTTTGACGTCCTCGTCAATTTTTGCGAATGGGCCTGCCCTTGACCTCAATCACGCCTGATGGAAAGCGATGTATGAGGTCTATGATTTTTTTTTGCAATTTTGCACATTATGACACTAGACATAAAGTGACTTATTCAATGATATCAGAGAATTCCTAACTCTGAGACTCGTTTTGGTCTCCTTGGAAATAAATCCGCCGCCGATAGTCAACGTCAAACTCCGGTAACGAAATACATTTTGAACGGCAATGCTTTGTATTGTTTACGAAGATAATCCGACGAAATTAAAACGGCCACAGTATTGTATTATTCGCTTTAGGTTTGCTTACTTACAATAAACAATAGATGTTACTATTTTAATAATGCGCACTGTACCTTATTTATATCTTTACTAAGTAATATGATAAGCAAGCCCTAATTATATTGCGCAATATCAAGAATTGCACAATGATTTGACCGTTTTGCGTTAATAATAAAGATTTCGCAACGATTTAACAAAATTTTAAGCGAGTTAAATATTGCACCATATTTTTTCTTTGTACCGTGTAGTGTATTGCGCAATATTTTATAGTCTGACATGGTATACTCACGTAACAATGGGCAAGTCTTGCGACTACTCGCTAGGGGCATCCCCTGTCTCGTATGGACTTCGGCATATAGTGTTGTTGAGGTCAACGGGATTGTCCGGAAGGGTTGCGTAAAACCAATATCTGTGTATGAACCAGCGCTCATGGCGTTGAGCCGCAACATTATGCATACCCGTTATTGAGGATGTTATGAATTTTCTAACGGTCAAACTATGTTACGAATTAACTCATGGAAACAGATTATATATTATTTAAAGAATTTCGGCGCATGTTAGTTGCATTTCCTTTCTGATATACATTAATATATTATACAGACACAAAAAGAAACTAAAATCAGGAATGTTAAATGATTTCATTTAAAAATAAAGTAAGTACATAAAGTAAGAAAAAGTAATTATTTAGTAGAAATCAATAGGTATTTTTAGTGATTTTTCGCATTCGGTCTATTTAATTTTACACTTGCAGATAAGCAATGACATCGTTTATTATTAGCAAGGGTTTTTCTGCGTTGGTAGGGTTGGTAGTTGCGTTCTTTGATTCGTAGTTTATAAATTATAGTACAATATTCATCACATACCACATTTAAAAAGGTTTTTAAAGTCATTTTCCTCCGTCAATTTTTTTTTTCACGTAATAACGGAACCAAACACTAATATTAAGAATGTTTTTTACAAAGTAAACAAATAACAAGTGCCGATGTCAATGTCATAGTTCAACTAGGTCAGTTGAACTATGACATTGACCTCGGCACTTGTTATTTGTTTACTTTGTAAAAAAATAATAGCAAACGAATGCAATATACTTGTCTCGCTCTAACTCACTCGATATTCGGCACAGATTTATTACTAGACGCCTTTACAATCATGTTGCGGTACAGCGCGTAGGTATAGAAAAGTGTTGAGAGCTCGCGAACATGATTGTTCTCTTATCTGTTGCAAACATGAGGGCCAAACTCTGTGCGGTAAAAACCAATCAACTAGAGGAGCTGGCTCGAAACAGGTTTGTATGCTTGTTTTCAAAATTGTGCAGGACAATGTCTGTGTACTATTCAGCACCATCCAGTGTTGGGTCATATACAGGGATTGGTTTTACGCGGAAGGGTTACCGCTACCACGGAACATAAAGGGCTAAGGAAGGAACATGGATGGGTTTTAGTCAGTAAGAGTCTGACATTCCCTTCCGCTCCACCCAGAGCGGGAGGGGTCATTCGATGATTTCCCACCCTAAAAAAAAGTGTGTTGCTGAGGGAGCGACTCGGGGACAGGCTGAATTGGAATACTTAGGAATCGTCAATGTCATCCTTATAAGTAATTGATCGTTAGAGTGCAAAGGGCAATTCAATAGACAATAAAACATGCTTCAGGGCATCGACCTCGATGACATCAAGCCAATTAAGACCTAATATACTCGCCAGAAATTTATTTTTCTATAAGTGTGTCAAAGTCATTTTTTTGTGGGCGAATCGACAGCTCCAGAAATACGTATTAAAGAATTGGCACATTTCCTATAACTATTTTTAATTTTCTATTCAATTTAATTAAAGTAAAATTTTCTTGCAAATCCATTGCTTAACATGATCAAAAATATTGTCTGCTCAACACCGTAAATAAGGCAATGGATGTTGTTGAACTGTCAAAATGGAAGCCATTGCTATCTTTAGTGTGTTAGTGTAGTATTATCTCATATCCAACTTCTGTATCGGGTTTTCACGCAATCGGTTTTCGTTGAACTTGGCCTTTGTTATTGGAAATGAGGATGTTAGTTAACTATCTTATCTAACCGATACTAAAGTAGGTAATTTGTGAAAGAACTCTTCGAAGTAAGTATCTATTTCCGCCGCCAAGTGGAAAGCTACATTGTGCTCAAGTTAAGGTTGATGTTCCAGGGTAGCCCGCGAATTTCAAATAGAATTTGATGATTATAATTCTGTAACTACATACGTCTTACAGCCGCGAATCAAATGTTCATCAACATACAACCTATCACTGGCCTGCAAATTGCAAAAAACTTAAGAAAATTTGAATTTCGCGGGCTGGTTGGAGGATTCACCTTAACAGGTTGTGGTGTATACTCAGCCTGTAATGTTCCCACTACTGGGACACAGGTTCTCCTCTCTGTGAGATTGAGTGTAATCCACCACGCGGGTCTACTTCGGGTTGATAGATGTCACATGTCTTCAATTGCTTCTAGTACAGACGCCAGCACATCAAGCAATCCCTAACTGTCAAAATTTCTCAATTAAAAATGAACCTTATGTCTTTGCAATAAAGTTTAAATACTATCAAAGAAATTTGACAGATTGTGGTAACTTGATGTGCTGGCCTCTGTACATACCGGTTTCCTGACTATGTTTTCCTTCACCGTTTGGAGAGCTGTGACGATGAAACAATTTACACAAACTAAAACACCTGCCTGGATTCACGACCTATAATTTGTTAGTCAGTGCTGTTACCACTGCTCCATTAAGTTTTAATTACAAGTACATTAGATATTTCAGTCTTTTGTCTAGGGAACGTCTATTGCAGGGGGACATGGGTACTTAGGTGCACTTATTTAAACAACAATATTCTGATAATTACTTTTATCAGTACTTGAAACATAATTGTTATTTTGTACCTACTTACTTGTATGATAAAGTATATACAGTGTGTTAGGTTAAACGAGGGACATACTTTCAGGTTGTATAGTACCTACTCATGGAAATCAACAACTTTGTCCATGGGGCCAACTCTGAAATATGAAAAAAAATATCATCTGTTCCATACATTTTGACGAATTATGCGAACAGCTGTTTTTTTTCGTGCTTTCAGGTACAGTTCCATAGACAAAGTTGTTAATTTCCATGAGTATAGTAACCCCTTTTTTTTGACGGTGGGAAATCATCCAATGCTTTCTCCCGCTCTGGGTGGAGTGGAAGGGAATGTCAGACTCTTACTGACTAAAAACCATCCATGTTCCTTCCTTAGCCCTTTATGTTCTGCGGTAGCGGTAACACTTTCGGACAATCCCGCTTACCGTATAGTACCCCCTGAAAAAGTTTGTCTCTTGTTTAACCTAACACACTGAATAATAAATATGAAAATATGTACATTCATACCCATTTTACGTCCTTATCATATTTACAGGACCATAACATGGTAATCTATATCTATACATCTATATCTATATCTATACATCTATATCTATATCTATTCTATATTCTATATCTATACATCTATCTATCTATACATCTATATCTATACATATAATAAAACAGTAAAAAAACTGTGTCTGTACATTGAATATATTAAAAAAATAATAATTGAGGGGGGTTTAGAAACAGTAATAGAGCACGAATCCAAAAAAAAATTTTTGTCTGTTTGTCTGTTTGTTTGTACACGCTAATCTTCGGAACTACTGGACGGATTGGAATGATTATTTTTTTGTTGTATAGGTATTAAGTCTGGGCAACATATAGGCTATAATTTATCTTGGAAACTTGAACACCTGATGCAGAACCGCAACAGACCAGCTAAACTATAAGAGAAACAAAAATGATACCTTAGCAAATATTGTTCCACGTGATTAGCATTTTCTGCTGAGAGAATAAATTTGAAGATCTGGAACACCTGATGTGGAACTCCAAGAGCCCAGCTACACTGTAACATATATAGGAATGACGTCTTAGCAAAAGTTGTTCGGTCTGGTGGGCATTTCCTGTTGACTTATAAAAATCGAAGATCTGGAACACCTGTTGTGGGACTCCAAGAGTCTAGCTACACCATAACACATATAAGAATGACGTCTTAGCGAAAGTTGTTCAGCCTGATGAGCACTCTCTGTTGACGTATAAAAATTGAAGATCTGGAACACCTGTTGTGGAACTCCAAGAGCCTAGCTACACCATAACACATATAGGAATAACGTTTTAGCACAAGTTGTTCAATCTGATGAGCACTCTCTGTTGACTTATAAAAATCGAAAATCTGGAACACCTGTTGTGGAACTCCAAGAGCCTAGCTACACTATAACATATATAGGAATGACGTCTTAGCAAAAGTTGTTCGGTCTGATGGGCATTTCCTGTTGAGTTATAAAAATCGAAGATCTGGAACACCTGTTGTGGAATTCCAAGAGCTTAGCTACACCATAACACATATAAGAATGACGTCTTAGCGAAAGTTGTTCAGCCTGATGAGCACTCTCTGTTGACGTATAAAAATTGAAGATCTGGAACACCTGTTGTGGAACTCCAAGAGCCTAGCTACACCATAACACATATAGGAATAACGTCTTAGCACAAGTTGTTCAATCTGATGAGCACTCTCTGTTGACTTATAAAAATCGAAGGTCTGGAACACCTATTGTGGAACTCCAAGAGCCTAGCTACAACATAACACATATAGGAATGACGTCTTTGTTGTTCAATATGATGGGCATTTCCTGTTGACTTATAAATATCGAAGATCAGAAACATCTGATGTGGAAATCAAAGCTATCACAAATTTTACTGTGTAATTATAAATTAACATAAACTGGGAGTACCTGCACGCGGTGAAGGCGGTAACAGTTTAGGACTGATTTTCGATGACGATGGTATTATCATTGAAAATTTGACTCTACTGGCCAAAACTCCTATTTATTTATTTTATTTTATCGTATAAAATAAAAAAAAAGAGCTTATGTGCTTTTGGGCTTATGTTGTTTGAGTGTTTAATTTTCTTTTCCATTTATCTTCATGACACGGTAGCCTACCCGGTAACGCAGGGGAGCAGTCATTTTAATTTAGATTTTTATTGATCAGGTATCATCACAATAAAACTATGACCTTGCCTAGAAAGAGGTCAAATCTTTCCCAATGCTAAAAGATTGAGGATCATAAGATCCCAAGAATCTACCGAAGAGCTTCAGGAGAGACTTGATGCTGTTCGAGAACATTTGGCTGCAACTCGCTCCGTGGAAACCTCTTCGGGTCGCGAAGCACGCCTGCGTTCTCAGCGTATTCATTAGGTCTCTAGAGACCAGTGAAGAATATGATGCGCGACTGACCGCTGATCGTGAACGTATATTATATGTATTGTCTCGCGAGTCGGAGACGTTCACGGATAGAGAATTGTGCTTGAGTTCCAACCGTATCTTCGCATTGACTTCTAGGTCTCTAGAGACAAGTGGGGAATATAATAATGCGGTTACCAAAATGAAAACGATGACAAATGGACTGTATGTTTTGGTGGTTGTTGGAATGAAATAAAACTAAAGCTCAGTGTGATAAAAGATTTAAATGGGAAAAATGATAAAAAATAACATAAATGGCGACCCCGTTGTCGCTGGCATAAGCAACATGGTCCGCGTACGAAGTCGCGGGCAGAAGCTAGTGCGTAATAATATTTATCCGAGCCCAAGTACTGATGACATCATCGCGAAATAAATGAAACAATAGTCTATATTAATTATACAAAAGGCAAGTCTCCCGACTGACACACCATCGCCCAGGCAAAACGTCATAAGAAGCAATGACACCAATTGAGTATTTGAAAGGGTTCAAAAATAACAACATAACAATTATGTTCAAAAATAAAATATGAAATCACATAGAAAAAAGACCGCTCGTCTTAAAAACTTCTATCACCGAACAGTAATTAATAAACGAAGATATAATTGCAAAATTGCATTGAATGCTTATAAGTATTCCATTTGATCCTAACAATGTGTGACGTCACATTGTTATATTTTATATAAAATAATATAAATCACGTGCAAATGCCGCGTTTTGACAGTTCATAAAAAGTGACGTTATTGACTACCCTTTTAAATACCCAATTATGGTACCTATAATTATTATGTTTCCAGAATTCGTTTGCAGGCAAACGACCAAGTGTAAATGGTTCGAGTAAAACAGGTAAAACAGGTTCGAGTAAGTCGTCTTATGACAATCTATTCCAGCTTCATCGTCCAGTGCGAATTGTAATTAAAACATCGAGTACCCGAATACGGGATAACAACCTAGCCTAGAGTATCTGCGCCGTTAGGGTAGAAATTCTAAGCGGGATTGTCCGAAAGGGTTAACGCTACTTCGGAACATAAAGGGCTAAGGAAGGAACATGGATGGGTTTTAGTCAGTAAGAGTCTGACACTCCCTTCCGGAGTGGAAGGGAGTGTCAGACTCTAGAGCGGGACTCGGATTGGAATGACTTCTCATTTGACACACAGACTAGTCATTGGATGATTTCCCAGCCTCAAAAAAAAAGGTAGAAATTCACTGCCAAGGTCACAAGTCAACTGAAGGAACATAGGTATAGGTTTTAATCGGTAAAAGCCTGCCACTCCCTTCCACTCCTTCACACCTGGAGGGCAAATTATTAGTTGATTTCCCAACTTATAAAAAAACCGGTGAAGAGCGAGTCGGACCACTAAGACGACCCACTGACCAAAAAAGTGTGCTATGTAGAGACATCATTTTATTTTTCCAGTATTCTTTACATAAACTTCTATTCCACAGAATAATTCCAGATTTTTCTCTATGCATACTTCGCAGATAAAGGGGAGAACGGTTTTTTTTATAATCTATACTAATATTATAAAGAGGTAAAATTTGTAAGTTTGTATGTAGGGGGTAATCTCCGGAACTAATGATCCAATTTCAAAAAATTTTTCACTGATAGAAAGCTACATTATTCCTGAGTGCTATAGGCTATAAATTATATTTATATCATACATATTAGCCGAGCTATCGCAATTTTCGTCTAGCAAGGCGAGATATACCTCCGAAAACAGAATTATTTGCATGCGCTGCCTAAACAGTTACAGTATATCGCAATTTTCCGCGGACGAAGTCGCGGGCAGAAGCTAGTTTTTTATAAAAGTCAAAAACTATGCGGCCTATAAAAACAAACAATGTTTGAGAATATCCAAACGGCGCTCTTTTATATGGACCACATGACCTAGTAGCCCTACTTAGTAAAAAATTACCTAAGGCGCAGTTCGAATAATGTGAAACACATGTATTTAAATTTCTCAAAAACTACTCCTAACCCGGAGAAAACGACACCTAATTAAGTTTGAGGGGAGCATTTTACTACTTTATTCAACTAGCCCGAAAATTAATATTAATGATAATAGGATCAAATAATGGAAACACGCTAAACGATTTTTCAAAAGATTACCCCCATTGAGGTGAAACAGGCAATAGTTTGTTTAAAATAAATACTTGGCACAAATACTTAACTAATATAATCTTTTATTTCCATAATAGCCATTTTAAGGGCGTTGAAGTTCCAAGAGTAAGTGTGAAATCCATGCGGACTAAGTCACGGGCAAAGAGCTAGTTCATTATAAGTAGCTGCAGTACTCGAATGTGATTAAGTATTACAAGTAAAATAACGCCTGATAATGCTTTTACGTCACTTCCGCTGTGCATCAATAAAACAAAATCATTCGATACACACATACATCGCTTGTAGAACAACTGTATAAACGTAACGTCACAATAAATTACAGGGGAAGGCCCGATGACATACCTAACTATTCCTCTTGTGTTGCCATACACTAATTTGAATTTCTACCATTTGTTAGAAATTCGAAGTAAATAAATTCAGTTTTGGATTAAATAAGGTTACTCATTTTTATAATTAATTTATAATACCTTCTATTCCTCATTTTCATATTTTTTTACTAACTATGCCAATTTTTTGTACTTGGATTTTGACAAATTCCAGCCGGATTTGAAATTATTTTTGATAGCCTAATTCTTGAGGTGGGCTATAGGCTATTTAACACAACGCAACAACTCTAAGGAGCCAAGCAAAAAGAAAAAAAAGTCAAAAGAACGCTAAGCAAAAACGAAGTGTTCATATCGCGGTTAAAGTCTCGTGTTGCTATACAAAACATTATTATTGCCGTCAAAGGACACCTGGTAAATATCCCACTAAAGAAGTGAACATTTTTTCCGCTACACAGCTATAAAAAATAATTAACTAACATGGTAAGAAAACATTTTTCTGGCAACATTACTCATTGCAAAATGCCCGCTATCTATATTTGTTCTATTTATATTATTATATTTCGCATTGCTAAACGCAACATGACGTAAGCGTGAAGAGTAAAATACAGACTTTATCTTTCAAAAAATAAGGTTAAAAATGGCTTGGTAGTGATAAATCAGACTTGAATGTTTACAACACACACTTAAATTCGCGATATTGCTTGGGAGTTGTCTCAATGATTTCAGTCAATGGTTCTTTTTCTTTGTATACTCGCAACTTCTCGATCAGTATTCACTTGTTATTCAGCGTGATCAGTGGCCATAGCCTCTAAAAAAAAGTTCCAACAAACAGTGATTTATATAATTCTCTTCCTATTTCACTTATTTCAAATATCAGTGGGTGAGTACCAATGCTGACCGATCACTACATAGTATAAAGCAATTTAAATCGCTTCCCGCGCCTGTCCTAATGTCTGTATGTATGCTAAGATCTTTAAAACTACACAACGGATTTTGATGCAGATTTTTTTAATAGATAGAGTGATTCAAGAGGAATGTTTATGTGTATAATTTGTCGACATATTATGCGGGCGAAGCCGCGGGCGGAAGCTAGTAATATTTAAATGAAACTTTTAGAAACATGTTTGGAAGACTTGCATCATTCATGATCGTTCTAATTACTAAATGATTATGAAATAAATTGATAGTCTGCCTATATAGGCCTCATATCATATGAAATAAGGACACAATTTCATAGACTTACCATTATTTATTTCATCCAAGTCTCCAAGATTTTAAACGTGAACTCTTAATGGCCGGCTGTCAATATTGACAATTAAACTGCAGCTTTGTTGAGCTCGTCCCTGTCACTCAAACCTGTATGTTTTTAATTGTGAAAGTTCCTAACGTGATAGTAGATATAAATACCTACTCACTGCAATTATATTATTAGTTTTAAGTTATCTTACTGCGCCCTGCCAGGGTCATGTACCGACTAGTTTTAAGCCTATCGTGTAACTAAGCTGTGTACATTGGGGTTGCTGTATATTCCCCACAAAGTAAATTCGTCATAATTAAAAAAAAAACCATACATTGAAAGTAAATTCGTCACAAATCCTTATTTCAAATATTTTATTCTTGAACTAGCGATAGCAACCAAATAATTGAAAACTATAATTTTTATGTAGAAGGTAAATTAGTAAACGTGCTGTGAAAAATATAGAACATTTTTATTCCACTTTTGTTTATTTTTTGTGCTATCGGTACGGATTAAAACTTTAAAACCATGTGACGAATTTACAATAAACAAAATTAATATATTGGAAATTGTAACGAATTTACACATTTTTTTTTGTGACATATTAACTTTGTGTCGTATGTACAACAACCCGTACATTGTGCAATAAACAAATTTTGACGTGGCAACGCTGCCAGCCTTTTGAGCACATTTCCCGCTGACAGCCATGGGGATGAATATTTTGACGCCCTATGAGCTCTTCTCCTTTTTTACCATCTTATTGTACTAGCACTTTGCCCGCGGCTTCGCTCCCGTGGTCTTTCCCGTGGGACCCGTTATTTTTCCCGGGATAAAAAGTAGCCTATGTTACTCCTAGAAAACTAAGCTTTCCAACGGTAAAAGAATTTTTAAAATCGGTCCAGTAGTTTTTGAGCCTATTCATTACAACCAAACAAACAAAGTTTTCCCCTTTATAATATTATATAAGTATAGTTTTAAGATTTGTGTTTAAGTAGTTAATCTGAATAAATAAGTAACATGACAAAAAATAAAGTTAATAAATTAATAATAATAGTCTTTTTCTAAAATCCTATGAGCAATATTAACGGGGTACCAAGAACTGTAACAGCGACTGTACACATTTTTTTTTGTCCATTACGAATTTCTCACTAGTGGAACTTATAAGTAATTTCGGCAATGTGGGTGTTCCCATCTCAGTAATGTTGGCCTACCGCTTAGGGAAAAACGGCGCGATTGCACTTATTGTGTTTTAGTATGTTGTTTCTGTGTTTGATGAAGCTTTTTGACATTGCAACATTATTTACAACTAGCTTCTGCCCGCGACTTCGTACGCGGACCCTGTTGCTTATGCCAGCGACAACGGGGTCGCTATTTATGTTATTTTTTATCATTTTGCCCATTTAAATCTTTTATCACACTGAGCTTTAGTTTTATTTCATTCCAAAAACCACCAAAACATACAGTCCATTTGTCATCCTTTTCATTTTGGTAACCGCATTATTATATTCCCCACTTGTCTCTGGAGACCTAGAAGTCAATGCGTAGATACGGTTGGAACTCAAGCATAATTCTCTATCCGTGAACGTCTCCAACTCGCAAGACAATACATGACGTTCACGATCAGCGGTCAGTCGCACATCACGTGCCCCACTTGTCTCTAGAGACCTAGAAGTCGATGCGTAGATACGCTTGGAACTCAAGCGTAATTCTCTTTCCGTGAACGTCTCTGACTCGCGAGACAATACATGACGTTCACGATCAGCGGTCAGAACGCAGGCGTGCTTCGCGACCCGAAGAGGTTTCCACGGAGCGAGTTGCAGCCTAATGTTCTAGAACAGCATCAAGTCTCTCCTGACGCTCTTCGGTAGATTCTTGGGATCTTATGATCCTCAATCTTTTAGCTCTCTTGGAACATTGGGAAAGATTTGACCTCTTTCTAGGCATGGTCATAGTTTTAATGTGAAGATACCTGATCAATAAAAATCTAAATTAAAATGACTGCTCCCCTGCGTTACCGGGTAGGCTACCGTGTCACGAAGATAAATGGAACAGGAAATTAAAAACTCAAACAACATAAGCCCGAAGGTATATTCATACGATAAAATAAAAAAGTAAATAGGAGTTTTGGCCAGTAGAGTCAAATTTTCAATGATATACCATCGTCATCGAAAATCAGTCCTAAACTGTTACCGCCTTCACCACGTGCAGGTACTCCCAGTTTATGTTATTTTATAATTACACAGTAAAATTAGTGATAGCTTTGATTTCCACATCAGATGTTTCTGATCTTCGATTTTATTAAGTCAACAGGAAATGCCCGTCAGATTGAACAACTTTTGCTTAGACGTCATTCCTATATGTGTTATGTTGTAGCTAGGAGTTCCACAACAGGTGTTCCAGATCTTCAATTTTTATACGTCAACAGAGAGTGCTCATCAGGTTGAACAACTTTTGCTAAGACGTCATTCCTATATAATGTTATAGTGTAGCTGGGCTCTTGGAGTTCCACATCAGGTGTTCCAGATCTTCAAATTTATTATCTCTGCAGAAAATGCTCATCACGTGGAACAATTTTTGTTACGGTGTCATTTTTGTATCTCTTATAGTTTAGCTGGTCTGTTGCGGTTCTGCATCAGGTGTTCAAGTTTCCAAGATAAATTATAGCCTATATGTTGCCCAGACTTAATACCTAACAACAAAAAATCATTCCAATCCGTCCAGTAGTTCCGAAGATTAGCGTGTACAAACAAACAGACAAACAGACAACAATTTTTTTTGGATTCGTGCTCTATTACTGGTTCTAAACCCCTCTCAATTTTTTTTTTAATATATTCAATGTACAGACACAGTTTTTTTACTGTTTTATTATATGTATAGATGTTGCAATGTCAAAAAGCTTTATTATGTGAAGTCGTACTTGTACAGACGCCAGCACATCAAGCTATCCCTAACTGTCAAATTTTCTCAATTAAAAATGAACCTTATGTCTTTGCAATAAAGTTTAAATACTATCAAAGAAATTTGACAGATTGTGGTAACTTGATGTGCTGGCCTCTGTACATAACATTATCTTAATCCTTACATAGGTAGCGACTATGTGTACTTAAACGTAACTTGTTGATGATGTTAAAAGATTAGATAAACGCATAATATATCAGGATACGTTGGCCGGGTTCAGTCTGGAAGTAGTTTTTGTCAGATGTTTTGTTCTTAACAGTTTTCTACGTGTAGGAGTTTCGATACGAATTCGGATCGTGGAGTTGCCATAACCTATACTCACTATAGTATTCACACTGCAGGGACACATCAGACAGTGTAATCCACCACGCAGGCCCAAACTGGGTTGGATTTTTTTTTTTAAACTGATAAAAGAACTCGATGTTGCCAATGTTGCTGTTGGCTTCGCTTCCGTGCGCCCGCCGCCGCCGGCCGCCTCCGCGCCGTGCATTGGGATTTTCCCGCGATAAACAGTCTATACTGTAATATACATACTTATGATACTTATTCGTCCATATGTGTTTATGTCCCTGAACTCCAATTCAATACTCAATAACTACTTTATTTGCATTCCATAATGTCAATGGCAGGACCGATTTGATGACAATTTTTTGTGTGTTTAAGTGGGTCCCTCTGGATGGTTTATACAACGGTTTCACTTTCCAGGGCTTTATGCAAAAAATAGTGTCGAACCGTTATCTATACTTCTATACTAATATTATAAAGAGGAAAACTTTGTTTGTTTGTTTGGTTGTAATGAATAGGCTCAAAAACTACTGGACCGGTTTTAAAAATTCTTTCACCGTTGGAAAGCTTAGTTTTCTAGGAGTAACATAGGCTACTTTTTATCCCGGGAAAAATAACGGGTCCCACGGGAAAGACCACGGGAGCGAAGCCGCGGGCAAAGTGCTAGTTTAAAATAAGGATAAACCAAATTTCTCATATATTTTAGTAGGAAGTTAGTAGGAAGTAGTTTGAGTTATGAACTTATGATACATTCATAGCTACATGAATGTAAGAAGTGTTCTGTACCTATTCTGTAAAAATCGCACCGATAAAACTTAGGTGAATTGAGCTTGAAGTGAACGGTCATCACATCAGGATGATACTGTTGCTAGAGCAGTGACATTTCCTTTTAAACTCAATTAACCTATGTTTTACGGAAAGATTTTCACAGAATAGCACAACTGGTGTGTGCAGTGTCCGACATAATGAGCGGAGACGCGGAGGGGGTCCCAGGTGCGATAAGTGGCGGCGCAGCTAGTGGCGCGGGCGTGCAGGTGGTGCGGCTCGGCGAAGGCGCGCGGCGCTACGAGCTGGACGAGGAAGCGCTGCGGCGCCTGCTGCTGCGGCCCGACGTGCGCGACCTGCCCGCGGTCGTGCTCAGCGTGGCCGGCGCCTACCGCGGCGGCAAGTCCTTCATCCTCGACTTCTTCCTCAGATACCTCAACGCACCTGTGAGTATTGTATAGCCATGCTGCGTTGCAGACTCATTAAAAACGGGTTTTCTTTAACCATAAAAAGCGCGTAAATTGATGAAAAAAAATTAATTAACCAACTTAAATATTTGACCTTCACATACGAGGCGTTCTTCACCAAAAACGTAGGCGAAGGGAAGTGATAATCCGTATGTCTCTGTCACTCGCATGCAACACAAAGCGACGGATGCTTCCAGGCATCTGGAGGCGCCTTCGAATGTGGTTTCGAAAAGTGTGAAGGAGAGCCAGCCACTTTTAGGCGAACCTTAGATACAGCGTCAGTGAAGAATTGAGCGAGACATCGGGGGGCGCGATGAGGCCCCGGTTTGTTGACCTACCGTGATTTCGTAATCACCTGAGGCTTCGCGGCAGCCTACCTGCGATGAGTATAACCAGGGACCGTTCAGCTGGTGGTGATTCTTGGTCGCCGTGCTTTAAAGAGACCATGAAGTCTAGTTTGTATGTTCAACAAGGTATCACTCTCGATGATGGTGAACCAGTACCAGAACTGCAATTCTTCAAAATCTCACCGTAAAAAATAAGGTAAGTGAGCTTAAAGTGAGTTGTCAATGTGAGCAGGGCTCTAGTGGTCAGAGGTAACACTCGCAAATTGAACCTGTCAAGTCAAGATTTCGCCTTTTAAGGCGTTTGACAGGTTTTACACGGACAGTCTGTGGGTCAGCCAAACCAAAAGATTGATGAATGCCCTGCGTATCCAGTATTATATTTTAATATCTTCAGCATGATGTTGGGGCTGTCTAGTTTCTGTAGTGCATCAGGGATGTTCTAAATGTTTCTGAGGGTTTTCATGTCATCATTCGGAAGAAGAAGGTATCTAGGTACTGTTGCTGACAGGACCTCATCACCGTTTTGAAGGTCCTTTATTTAATCGGTTATCTAATTTGTATGAAATTTTTGTATGGGTCGTATAGTTGTATGGGTCCTTTTTTTTTTTAAGGCTGGGAGATCATCCAATGACTGCTCCCGCTCTGGGTGGAGCGGAAGGGAGTGTCAGACTCTTACTGACTAAAACCCATCCATGTTCCTTCCGTAGCCCTTTATGTTCCGTTCCGGGGTAGCGGTAACCCTTTCGGACAATCCCGCTTACCCGGCAGGCTTGGCCCTGAGGGGCCCCTTCATATGCTGACATCTCTTTGAGGCGCGCGTGGAACATATACGCGCCGTACGGCACGGGTCTGGTGCTGATCGGACGGTGAGTCACCCATTTCTCACCGTCCGCAGGCCCGCGCCTACGGTGGCCGGGAAGTTGTATGGGTCCTATGGTGCAAATCTCATGTTTCGCGAAATAAATAATTTATAATATTTTTTTAATTATTGTCGTTAGCATTCAAGTCAGCTGAGTGGCGAATGGCTGGGCAATGAGGACGACCAACTGAAAGGGTTCCACTGGAGAGGCGGTGGTGAGCGGGATACAACTGGTATCCACCTGTGGCCGGAACCCATCGTCGCCACCCTGGCCACCGGCGAGAAGGTGGGTGATACATTTAGATCTTGATAGCTGGAGTCAGACTTAATAAATCGATGACTGTCCATTTTGTACCTACACCATTGACGGTGCCTCAACGGGCGCAACGACGACGGCGACGGTGCAAGCAGAATGTTCCGTCTTTTTTTTTTCTTTTGAAGGTGGGAAATCATCCAATGACTTCTTCCGCTCTGGGTGTAGCGGAAGGGAGTGTCAGACTCTTACTGACTAAAACCCATCCATTTTCCTTCCTTAGCCCTTTATGTTCCGGGGTAGCGGTAACCCTTTTGGAAAATCCCGCTTACAACGTTTCGTCTGAAAATATAAGTACTCCCATTTGTAGATAATCAATACCGTGTACATATGTTACGCCTAGATATGTGCCGGTCCATGCAGATACCTACATTCCTTCAAATCTTCGGTTCTTCTGTCTTCCTATTCCTATTACTTTTTGTTCCCCTGGCACAAACACATGGATCTACGGAATTTCATATTTTAGAGTTCACCTTATTGTCTACCTACTGCATGAACCTGATGATCACTTGTTCTCAGTCCTCAGTAGCAGGTACTTATCTGTCTGGTTGAAGGTGGCTGTGCTGCTGATGGACACCCAGGGCACCTTCGACTCGGAGAGCACCATCGGACAGAACTCCACCATCTTCGCGCTGTCTACCCTCATCTCGTCCGTGCAAATCTACAACCTGTCCGGCAACATTAGGGAGGATGATTTACAACACTTACAGGTAAGATCCTTACCTTACTACTACCAAACTGTGAACTCAGGTTATTATATTATTCTTTCAAGAAAAGCAATTAAGGCGGCTCTCTTGAAAAAAAAACTTAAAAAAAGCGCGCAAATGATAATATATGGCGCTTTTCGCCAGCATTTACAAAGAAATTACATCTGAAAAAAATATTGAGTAATCAACATGATACGTAATTTGGTTCAGTCATAATTTGTCTATCGGTATCACTTAATAAAAAAAAACCACGACATCACCTCCAAATCTGGAAAATGAAACCATTTTACGCCAATGCCAATGCTTTGTAATACAAAAGAATATGATATGGTTTTGTTACTATAATTTAAAAAATATAACTTTTACTAGAATAAATTAAAAATACGTTTAATTTGGGACAACGCTCCTTGATGGGCGAGTCCTATTACTGGGTAGACGTACAACGCGTTGCGAGAGCTCACAGAACACGCAAGCTATGCACTCAAAGCCGTTGGCATATAGGTATCTGCGCCTTAAATGGTTTATACTCGTAGGTACAGTCGAGTTCATTAATATATTGGCACTGTCAAGGATTCAAAATATTGTGAGCGTTGGAAAGCTCAATAAATTCTATAGAACCTATAGATCAAAAATATGTCCTCATGTGAACGGTTCAATAATATATGCTGTGCCTGCAATAATATGTGATCATGAACAGTTCAATAACCAATTTTATTAGAAAAACATAACGCCATTTGAAGTTAATCTAGCCAGTGATAAATAATGTTGCAAACTCCTTGACCATGCAATTTTAAGATTGCTATTAAAATCATCTTTATGACGTAAGTAATAAGGTTGAATTTGAATTACATTTACTTGTTTAGATATTATTGTATTCATGTGTGCATACATCATTGTGAATCCTACAATGTTCAGATAATATGATCTTAATGTTGTTCATATAATAATGGCTGTATACATGTTACTGAGAAAAACCAGTCACATATAATTAATGAATCTAAATCTTGACCAAAATTTAATGTATTGACATTAAATTTTAAGTTATAGTTGTCACAATAATGATTTTTTTGACGGTCATATATTTTTGAAGCCTGAAAGGGCCAATATATTAATGAACTCGACTGTACTAGAAATAAACATTGTCTTTTGTTGATGTCTGGTAGCTGTTCACGGAGTACGGCAAGCTGGCGTGCGAGGAAGACGGCAAGGCGTTTCAGACGCTTCTGTTCCTGGTGCGGGACTGGATGAGTCCCTATGAGCATGTGCACGGCTACGAAGGCGGCACCGCGCTCCTCAGCAAGAGGATCCAGGTAATATTGTCACTAGTTTTAATTTACGACTTATTAGAGGGGTTATTATACGACATTTAGGCTGACGGCCCACCTGATGGTGCGTGCGGTCTTTGCTGCTGAGATATTTTGTATTATCACTTGCTTAAAATCGGTGAAGGAAAACATCGTGAGGAAACCAGTATGTCTGAGAGATATTTCTCAACAGTATGTGAAGCTAAGTCAGAGGCCCATGGGCAGCATAAAAACTCTGACACCAGGTTAGTCACTAACCACAAGAAAAAAAGAAGAATGGAGATATCTATCTCTGACGTACTATTGCTGATTGTAATACCACATCAAAGACGATGCCTACCCAGACACAAATGTTCATGTACCTGTCAACACACCGGTACTACTTATTCTCTTCTCCTACCAACCAGAAATTCACAATCACTTTGGTATCCTAATATACAGTGTTAGATTAAATGAGTTTTATTAAGATTTGGTCTCAAAGTCAAGATTGTTTACGTTTATGAGTAAGTCTATCATCCCGCCATCATCTGCCTAGCCTTATTAAACATTTCGGGGTGGAAAATCAACATGGATGTCACTCCATCCTGGGGGGAGAGGGGTTTGTCAGACTCTGACTAAAAACCACCCTGGTGTTCCCTCTCACTCACCGCGGGTCGCGGGAACGTATGATCCTCCCGAAACCCCCGGCTGGTATCCCCTTGGTACTATACTAATCTATTATTATTTATGTTACCAGTCGAATCCGAATCAGAATGCAGAGCTCCGTGAGGTTCGTGAGCACATCAATTCAAGTTTCGACCAGATCAAGTGTTTCCTGATGCCGCACCCTGGCCTCAACGTGTCCAGGCTAAACTTTGCTGGATGCATTAGTGGTCAGTTCGCTGTAGCTTGCTTTCACATGTTATTGCTGGCTTTCTAGTAAGTGACTTTCTAGTTACCTAGTACCTTTTTTTTTGAGCGTTGGAAATCATCCAATGACTTCTCCCGCTCTGGGTGGAGCAGAAGGAAGTGTCAGACTCTTACTGACTAAAGCCCATCCATGTTCCTTCCTTAGCCCTTTATGTTCCGGGGTAGCGGTAACCCTTTCGGACAATCCCGCTTACAGTTACCTAGTAGGTACCTACGTACATCTTACATGAAACGCTCAAGGAACAAGGTGGAAAAGGTGGTGTTTGATACACGTGTCACGAATGGCACTTGTGTCAGGATTGGTACTATTTTACCTACCATAGAACTATGAAGTTCATGTAGGTAGGTGCACCTCTGTCGAACCCTTCTGGGAAATCAAGCGTGACTTTCTGTAATGTTCTTTCAATTTTGCTGCAGACTTGACAGAAGAGTTCCGATCAAAGCTTCTGGAGCTGGTGCCTTCACTGTTCGATGCGGAGCACCTCACTCCGAAGCTTATCAGTGGTGAGCGAGTCCGCACTCAAGACTTGTTCGAGTACTTCCAGAAGTACGTTGATATCTTCAACAGCGATGAAGTGCCCGAGGCGGTTACTATTTTTAAGGTAATTGTTGGGGTTTTCTCGTTGTTAGATACCACAGTTGGTGTTGTAGGTAGTTAGTTACACCAAACAATTAATAAGGTGAAAGCGTCAGTGTAGTCAGCGAAATTCAAACTATCTTACGTTTTTTGCAATTTGCAGGACAGTATTCGGTTTTAAGTTGATCAAAATGAATAATTCGCGAATTATAATCGGTAGATCATCAACAACAACTCTCCATGTTCTGCGACGAACTTGAAAGTTGAACTTAGGAAAAGTCGGTTTCCTCAAGATATTTTAGATTTTCTTATTTCTCGGACTAGTCGGTTTCCTCATAGACCAGTGCCGAAGCCTTTGAAAATGGTAAAAAGTGAAACAAAATTATAGTAGGATGAAACCCATTGGAAAAGGAAGAGAATGTAACAAAAATTAAAGAAAAATTATTTACGGGCGATCTGAGGTCGGGAAGTGGATGGGGGTGCGTTTTTAAGAGTAAAAAATGGTTTATCTCGATTTACGGCAAAACTACAAGTCCCATGGAAAAAAGTTAAAAGGCAAAGATATAGATCATAAAAAGATCTACAACTTTCGTATTCACACTTTTTTCACATCACCTCAAAATGTATGTGAAAAATTCAAATAACCAAGTTTTTGGTTTTTTATTTTTATCTTTTACAAAAAAATTTTTTTTTCCCCGAAATTTGGTGATAACTTACCTTTTTATGTTCCAAACACACTGTAATTTTTTTGATTTAAAATATTTATATTTTCAGCTTATATTGACTTAATATCGAAAAAGTAGCCTAATTTTCGATCAAAAAATCTCCTGTCAAAACATCAACTTTAAAAAAAAACTCGGTATGCTCTATGTTCATTGAAATCTCTACTTTCTGATGGTGTAAAAAAAATAAACATTACCGTAGTAAATGTTGTCAGAAAATGCACAGTACTGCTACGAAATAACGGATAGTAAGGCCCATACCCTCCTAGCCCCTTTCCCACTCCTGTATTAAATAGCTTTTGATGGGCTAAAATTTTCCGTAGGTCACTCAGATATATAAGTAATCTTTAAAAAAGCAATAAATAGGCATCTACGCATATAATTTAAAGAAAATTCTACAACTTTACCAAAATATTGTAATGTGTATGTAATATTGTAATTGTTTCTTTGCTTTTTCTGACAACATCTTCTATGGAACTGTATTTTTTTTTTCATCATCATTTACTTGTATGTGTCCCAGGCTACAGCGGACGCTTGCTTGCTGGCGGCGACGCGCGCGGCTCGTTCGATGTACGACGCGCGCATGTCGGAGCGCGTGCGCGGCGCGCGCAGCCTGGCCGCCGCCGCGCTGTCCGCCGCGCACGCCGCTGCCCGCGCTGACGCCGAGCGCTGTTTCACACAGAAGAAAAAACTGGGTTCACAGCATGACGCTGACGCGCGGCTTCAAGAAATCATCAAGGTATGACTTCAAACGATGACGGAGTCGATTTGATTAGATATTTTATCATACCTACACATATTGTACAGTATTTCGTCGCACCGACTTATAAAAATTATTGACACCCCGTTGTATATTATTTTTAAATCAAAATGTTTTTAAATAGGGTAGAACTCTCAAACAAAGAAAAACTTTAATATCTGTCAATATCGTCCATGCTGGGCCGTCGGCGTCCACTTTTACCCACCGGCCTAGCATAACGCGCTAAGTGAAACGATATCGTCTGACAGTAGAATGAAGACCGGCCACATCATGTGCTACAGCTTTATCTCAATCCATTCTTAAGTATATACTCCGAAGTAATCCTTCAGGAATAGAAGTTAAGTAACACTCATAGCAATTTTTAATATTGGCAGGAGCTGGATGGGAGTCTGTCGCAATACATATTGGAAAACGAAGCGAAGGTTCGAGAAACGATGTCTCTCGCCAAGAAAACATACGATGCCGCCGTGAGCAGCGTGTGTGGGGATCACACAAGTCTCTGCCTCCACCCAGGAGAACTCGAGGACCTTCACGCCGAGGCCAGCATGGCGGCGCTCGCGCAGTTTGATGCCGCGAGAGATGTGCCGGAAGGTGACGAAGATGACCAAAGACCGGATTTAGAGCTTGTGAGGTCCTTTTATTATTCAGCCGGGCTTGTTGAACACTGAACATATAAAGGAGAGTTTCATTATTCAACTTTCGTTCCAAATACTACTATTTTACTTTAATATTTGATCCAATGGCACTACATCGATTGCGGCATTTTTGCCTATTCTAAGCCATACTTGCTGATCAATCATTAATGTTTCATTCCTTACATGTGCGCATAGACAATCCATCGTTCGAACAGTCATGCTGTATATACTTAACAAGGCTTCGTTCACCAATACTTTAAGGCTAAGGTTAAGGTTAAGGTTTAAAACCTAATAGTAAATAAAAAATGTGATGTGTATTAATATGATTATTACAGAGTTTGGAGCAGAAGTACGAGCACCTGCGCGCCATCAACGAACAGAACAACAGGAGGGCTGTGCTGGAGGCGCGCGAATTGTACGTGACGAAAATGAAGAACGAGATGGACCAGGCAGGCGCCAGCTCCGAGAAGCTGCAAGAGCAGCACCAGGCCGCGCTCACCGATGCCGAAGCCTCCCTCGCCCGCCAGAGGAACCGCGACACGGAACACGGCGATGACCCCTTCGTGCAGCAACTGTTACAAGTATGTCCCCCTGCACCTCCGCAAGTACACATAGCTCAAGTGCTTAAAGCTACCGAAAAAGCCGTACGTAACGAGATCAAGAGGTTTGGACGCAGGCTACGATTCTAAGACCTAGGAATCTATTTCAAAACCTTTTAAACGTCACTTATACGTGCCAAAACGCATGCCCTGTACGCCAACTTCACAAGTATATTACAAAAAATGCGCTGTTTTATTACACGAACTAAACCGTTAAATAATTTATTTTGTGTGTTTATATAGATATCTTAAAATTTTTAGCTTCCGTACGTATTTAATGGCATGCTGCAAATTAAAATACACCTATACATGGATTGATGGATATTGGGAGATTCATGATATCAAAGAAAGTGGCTTGGCGTAGACGGCAATCGCCTGCGTGTATGCTCTGGCGTTCAAAGATTGAGTATTTGTTATCACACCCTTTTACTCTAGGAATACTTTTTAGCTCGCTTGTTCTAATTTAAGGTGTGTTTTGTTTTCGGCCAATTAGTGAGATCGTGTTCCTCACATTCGCAAAGAACTTAAATGGTTCCCAATCCGCATTAGAAGGAACAATCGATATCGATCGAAGGAAGAATCGTGTTTTTTATGAGCTCGTTTTCTTAATTGTATTTCACAGTCGTTAAACCAGTCACCTAAAAAACAACCACAATAAACTTTATTTCAATTCTTTATCTTCTTCTTATTATCTTTGTTCAAGCAGTCAGTAGACGGGCCTATTTTTTTTATGGTTGGGAAATCATCAAATAACTCCGGAGCGGAAGGGAGTGCCAGAGTTTTACTGACTAAAACCCACCCATGTTCCTTGCTTAGCCCTTTATGTTCCGGGGTAGCGGTAACTCTATCCGACGATCTCGCTGAAATGTGCAACAATTATGTTTTTAAATAAATGGTATCCACGTTGATTATTGCGTTTTTTTAACTTTTAATAACTATTTACTACGTCATATAGACAAAGACGTCGCTGAGATCGCTTAAATAACTGCAACTGAAAATCACTTCTGACCTGAAATTAAAGTTTGTAGGTAGGTATACCTATCCACACTATCACTACATAGTATAAAACAAAGTCGCTATTTTTGTCTGTTTGTTTGTCTGTATGCTTAAATCTTTAAAACTACGCAACAGATTTTGATGCGGTTTTTTATCGACATATTTTGCGGGCGAAGCCGCGGGCGGAAGCTAGTAATATTATAAATGCGAAAGTAACTCTGTCTTTCTGTCTGTCTATCTGTTACCTTTTCACGCCTAAACCATCCCACCGATTTTGCTGAAATATGGTATGTAGATAGTTTGCATTCATGAGAAGGACATAGGCATATTATTTTTTGGAAATTCAACCCCTAAAAGGGTTACAAGGGGTGGCAAAGTTTGTATGAGAAAAATATTTTTATTACACATTTTTGCATAGGTAGGTAGGTAGGGTAGGTAGGGTAGGTAGGGTAGGTAGGGTAGGTAGGGTAGGTAGGGTAGGTAGGGTAGGTAGGGTAGGTAGGGTAGGTAGGGTAGGTAGGGTAGGTAGGGTAGGTAGGGTAGGTAGGGTAGGTAGGGTAGGTAAGTTGGTAGGTAGAGTAGGTAGGTAGGGTAGGTAAGGTAGGTATCATAGTTAAGACAGGACAACGTCTGTCGGGTCAGCTAGTATTATATATATCTACATACCTATCGTATATTGTTTAAGATTCGATTCATACACAACATCACGCCTGTAATCCCCAAAAGGTTAGGCAGACGTAAGAACAAATTTTTAACTACTGGAAATAACTTGCTTCCCATACCTAATTTTCCAAATCCGATAACATTAGCAATAGCGAAAAATTCTTAACGTATAGTGGCCAATTTTGATGTAAAAAAAATCAAAAATAAATTTTCCTAGTCGTCAATTCCAATATACAGCTTAATCTTATAATTTTCAGGAAATCCAAACTTGCTTTGAGGAATTCGAGAAGGTGAATAAAAACAACAAGAAAGTCGCTATGCAGGCGGCTGAGCACAAGTACAACAACTTCATAACGTCGGCGTGGGGCCCGCAGATGTGCTGCTTCCATCCGCAGGCGCTCGTAGACTTACATAAGCAGGCCGTGGAGGAGACGCTTGAACACTGCCTCGCTGACAGAGACGTGGAAGATGATGACGAATACAAGGAAGAAGTGATCGAGGTAGGTACTCCCAAAGCTCATCTCGGCTTCTTTTACACCTGGGCGCGGCTACAGGGGCGCAACCTTCTTGGGGCGCAATTTGCAAACTGCCTGCTACTGCTCAGGCACAGGCACACAACATAAAAACGTGTCACTGAAACCCAAAATAATATTGCATTTAAGACGACGAACAGCGCCCTTAATTTAACTCACGATTCGATATACCAAGACATAATTACCACTACTTGGTGTATGTGGGTATAAATTAACGTACTATTTCCTAGCTGAGTGTCTCTTTTAAAGTACAAAGATTATATTATAAAGACTAGCTGCTCCCGCGCGGTTTTTTTGCTCGTAGCGTGATGTTACATAGCCTATAGCCTTCCTCGATAAATGGACTATCCAACACAAAAAGAATTTTTCAATTCGGACAAGCAGTTCCAGAGATTAACGCGTTCAAACAAACAATCTCTTCAGCTTTATAATATTAGTATAGATTTTATGTGAGTATAAATGCAGGGCCATGTCTGAGAGGGCCTTTGGAAGAAAGTGCTATTACAGTTTCGAGTAGACCTGACCTGACTCAAACCTATTTTAGGGAGCTCAACGTATGTATTTTACAGGCCCTTGAAAAACGTTTCACGGAACTGACTACTGTCAATGAGTACAACAACGAGCGTGCAGTGGAGCAAGCGGTCTGGCTATACACCATGAAGATCGGGAAACTTAGAGAACCAGCGCCTGGTGGTGGGCTGGTCGGTGCGATACTCAGTTTGTTTGGGAAGAGAGATCATTGGAAGCCTAGCCAGAATCAACACGAGGACTGTAAGCGAGACGCGGTGCAAGTGTTCAAGACAAGGCGTCGCGGAGCCGAGTACCCAGATGACAAATATTATAATAATGTAATCAAGGTATGTACACTATAATCTCGTTTGGTAGGTACATTGTAGCCTCGTTGGTTTGGTCGTCGCAAGCGCAACTGCTCAGCGTTCCAGTTTGATTCCTAGGTCGGACAAAGTTTAAATGGGTTCTACAGTCAGGGGGATTTCTCAGTAGTAGACCGGAATTATGAAGTTGGTTGTGTGACATTCACGAGTCTCAGGCTGTGCCCTACTATCCTGGCGAGGGAAAATTTCAGGTAAAGAGAAAGGGGCTTCAAAAAGTTCTTTCCATTGTGTTTCATTGTGAAAGTTATTTGAACCGGTTACCGTTTCAACCCAATCATTCTCACTTACATTGTGAACGGGTTAGTAAAACCCTTAAAACGGAACCGATGTTGCATAAGAGTAACCCTTATTCCATGAACAGCTAAATAACCGAATTAATAAAAATAATATCCTTGGACATTTCAAACGAAGACAAATGACGAACGAAACAGTCAAAAGAAACTGACATACCATAACTTCAATGCATCAAAATTCAAAAGACAACAGCCTCTGCAAAACTCTATGGTAATAGGTACATCCCTAACGAAAGTGACGAATAAATCTTTTTGTTCCAGACTATTGATGCGGCTTATAGAAACCATTAATTTCAAGCACTTTGAGCTCGCTTTTTTGCGGGAGTAACACTGAAGACAAGCCAATCTACCTTACCTCGTCCGACCGCACCCACTGACTACTTTGTATTTGAATTCAGAATCAGAGTTAATTGTCAACTTTTGCAACAATATACAATATCATAGAAGAATTCCGAAGTTCGAATTCCATTGCCATCTTAAGTTTTTTTTAACTTTTTATTACGAATACTTAAAAAACAACTTAGACTCCATAAAGCTAAAGTAGATAGTTCAGTAAGCGGCTCTGGCGATGGAATGTAAATTATCTATCTGTGATGCTTTCTACTTATGTTCGAACCTAGTTTTCCTATAACTTTGTTATCCTTTTGAACGCCAGAGCATAACCGCACGCGCGTGCCCTCCACGCCAAGCTACTTTATTACTTCTTGTTATCATGAATTTCCCAAAATCCATGGTGTATTTTAATTTGTTTCATGTCATTAAATACGTAAGAGAGCTTCAATTTATAAGATATCTATATAAACACACACAAAATTTTAATTTAATTGTTTATTTCGTGTTATATGCGAGTATTAAAAAAATAGTAATAAGTATTTGTGTCGTTGGCGTACAGGGCATGCGCTTGCTTGTCACGTATATGTGACAATGGCGTTCAAAAGGTAGAGTAAGATAGAATTTTGGTCTTTAACGATTTCCTGGATAACACAATTACAAATGGAGGGTTCTTTACGATTATGGTAGGTAGTAGTTGAATCATTACTTTGTGATTTGTTTCACTACATAGTATAAAGCAGTCGGTTCCCGCGTCTTAATGTCTGTATGTATGTATGCCTAGATCTTTAAAACTACACAACGGATTTGATGCAGTTTTTTTAATAGATAGAGTGATTCAAGAGGAAGGTTTATGTGTATAATTTGTCGACATATTATGCGGGCAAAGCCGCGGGCGGAAGCTAGTAATATATAAATATGGACCTATGAAAGTTAAATCATATTTTGTAACTGTATAAAACATGTGCTTTCAAGTTCTTGTGTAAGTATCATTTTATTTTTTAAATGAAAAATGTTTGTAAAATACGTAAAATGTCATAAATAAATTAAACTATCATCTAATCTCCAAATTAAAATTGAGGGATTAAGTATGTAAATATTTCACTAAAAATATAAATATTTCTCTAACCAGTGCCTACTTTTTTTTATAGAAATCAGCAAAATCCCTTTACAAACAAGCAGTCCCAAAGAATGAAAATTATACTTTGAAACGGAAAATGTTTCTCCTGTCCAATGTGCGGAACCCCCGGTTCGCGAGTGTGACTCGCGTATTGCCGGTATTTTCATCAGCACACCCAATTTTTATACAATTACCTATAGCGGCAATTATTAATTAATTAGGAACCACATTTGGTATGGTAGCAAGTTGAAAAGGATCTCACAAAAATAAAAACAAAATCGTATTGTAATCAAAACGCATTTAATATTTAGAACATCATGCTAATTTAAAGTTTTTTTTTTAACAAAACAAAACTTCTTCTAAACGGCAATAAAGCATATTTTAATCCACATTGCGATATCAAGTCTAATTAATAAAAGTATAAATTTTTGTCTCTGGTTAGCTTAAGCCGAAATAACTACTTATGTTAATGTAAAATAGTGTTCATATTAAGTTCCATTTATTACTTATAAATGTTGCTTTATTAAATGATCATAGACTACAGCCCAACGCAAACTTTATGGCTGCTCGGAACATGATGAGAGTCGCTGCGCACGCGCCAGCGGGGGTAAGGGGTACGCCACTGCACATCGTGTAGCGCACTTCACCATAAAGTTCACGCTTACGGGATGTCCTGCGTGCGCGACGAATACGGCGCGACGCGACGCAACACAACGCGACGCAATGCGACGCGTGCTACATGTACAACGTTATTTTGGTCTTTACTTCTCGAATCACTCGTCATCGCTTTAGTTCGTGGTGTCGCGTCTGGTCGCCCTCAAAACAAGTACGCGTTACGTCGCGTCTTGCTGCAGACTGCCATATAGGCGGCAAGTAGCGTATTCCGTTGATTTGATGGCGTTCGTCGCGATCGCAGCGTCGCGTCGCGTCGTATTCGTCGCTCACGCAGGACACTCCGTTACTTATAGATACATAAATTAAGTTAATAGATAATTAAAGGTATGTATGTATATTAGGCGCATCGTGTCCCAACGTTGTCAAGAACATTTTTTATTATGGATAAGTTATTTAAATAGGTACAGATACACATCCCTCGTTGAACCAACTAAGTACTTACAGTGAACTTCAGCGTATTTACTCATTGGTTCATCTATGATTTAAACAACTACACTATTTATATAAAAATGCATCTCAACTAACGTATATAAATATCTAGCAACATTTATAAATACTAAATACCAGGTAATATGTCGTCCCGACACCTTTACGGAATAAAAATTGAGCTCTAATTTCGGTAAGTCGATATAAAATGGTATGTATGTATATCCTCCGCACCATCGCGTGTTATTTCCACAAATTCAGACGTCACAAGCAATTGCGTACAAAAAACAACAGTACTACAAATCTAAAAAGTCCTTTTTTGACAGCTGTCAAATGAATACAAGTGGCTTAAAAATGCAAAACGTCAAAAGGTATTTATTATTATTGGTAGTGTATTTTCTTATTGCAAAGTATGTCGATACACGTTTAATGTAAAACTAATGTCAGCTAAGGGCCAAATTGCACATAATTATTCCCAGCAAGCGCGAGACAACATTTTTCTGAAGATGTCTCTAGGTATATTTATCTGTCACTTATATAGACGTCATTCGATAGAGGCAGAAGTTGTTAATGCGCCTGAGTGGTATGTTTCGAGTGGCCGTCCCGCTCTATTGAATGACATCTGTCAGTGACAGAAGTAGAAAGAGATACAGCAAAATGCTGATTCAATACGCGCGTGTAATGTGTTATGTGATTTTACCCTAAACGCGATGTTGTTGAGTGAGTGCTTCTGGTTACGCCAATTCAACATCAACGGTTATCAGGTAATCAGTAGGTAGCCGACAGGGCTGATTTTTCCATAGAGAAATAATTTTGTATGGAATAACTGTCAAAATTAATCTTCAAGCCGATTGAAAAACCAGCCCTAAGAGCGGTTCTGCACTACATCCGATCCGAATCCGAGCCATGTCGGTCTGAAGTAGCTGTAATACTGTATGAAGGGCTACGCACTAGATCTCGAACTCTGTCCTTCCAAATTTAGAACATTCCCAATTCGGATTGAACTCGGAATTTGAATTTGGATCGGATGAAATGCTGCAGTGAAACAGACAGAAAAAAAAACAAAAAAATGCAATTGAAGGGTTTTTCTGCGGCGTGTTGCAGTGGTGATAACGTAGGTGAAGTGAGTTTAAAGTGTGTCAATAGTGTCAACCTACGTTAGTGCCTCGAGCACACTAACTGGAACTTAGTAATGCCCGACGCAGCTTCCGTCAGTTGTGCGACTACCCTTATGGATGCAAACTTTACTTACGACGGTTTTGATATCAGATTTATTTTAAATGAATTTGATTATACTCATTACAGGGAGAAATCAGCATTTGACATTTACGATTTTACAGAGCTAATCACAGCAGTACTTCGACACATAATAATCACGACTTTAAACAACTAAGCAGTCATTTCTTTTTGCTTTTCTGAAGCTTCATTAACAATTAACAGTCACTTGGTATAGTTTATGTGCGTGTACATTGTATTTAATACAGTTTTGCCATAATTACAATAGTATTTAATGAAATATAATAATAATAGTGTAATTCAAATAAATTACATAGAACTAAAGACGATAAACTCTAGACGAAGCGTTTTAATCTACATTACGTAAGTATACCACTTATCGATTCAAGTACTTATTTAATTATATGCAATGAAATTTTAAGTAAAAGGGGGGTAGATAGGTTATACGCGCTCCGCAGATGACACATCAAAATTATGCTTGTCTCTTTTTCGCTCCAGTAAATTACGACATGACGTCCTACTCCCACGTGTCATCTATTGTATGACATTACATTAATATGTACATTATGAGTGCTGTTTTTTGAAAATCGAATGTTGGATAGGTAACCAATCTACTTATTTTCACTTAAAATAACATTGATTACACGTATCTCGTATTTGAAAATTACGGAAATAGTGTAAATTAAAATTCAATCACGTAAAACATTTCCTTTGCCAAAACATACACTAAAAATACTGAAACGTTCACAAGTTGTGCTTAAAAATTATAAACGAGAGCGTTATTATAACATTTTATTATGAAATTCATTACATATCAAAATTATCAAATTAGCCTTTACAGTTAACCCTCTACATCGGAGAGCGCCGCATCGCAGGCGCAGTCAGAGAACTTGATTGTTGAGCAGATTGACAAACTGTCAATTTGCCGTGTTGTTGAAATGGCTATTGCATACGACAGACAAAGAATGAAAGTGCTTATATTTGAATTTACGTAAAAAGTAAGTAATTTAATAGTGAATTTGCTTATCAGTCAAGTTCCGCGACTTTACATTTCCGGTACACTCGCTTAACAATAAATAAATAATAACTTCAGATAGATCGTTTTTGTTTAATTAAAATACATACAGTGTCCTCTATCGTACCAAACAAATTAAATATCCGACTTCTAAATGCGCTAGTTTCCAAGTCTTTTCAATATAACAGAAAATTTTAAATACCTTAGTGCATGATAAGTACGATAACATTAATGAATTACAAGTAGATTAATTAAACGGTATGCCGAAATAAAAGTGAAAAATGTAAAAAGCACAAAGCGTTGTAGTATTGCTATATTCATAACAATATTAGGGCCTATGCATAACAATATGAAACTTATGCATATTTCTCAAGGAAGAAAACGCGCCAAGACGCGGCTTATACGGAACGCGCGTAGACGGCGCGTAAATAAATCGCCGTGTGCATAGACCCTTATTCTCTACAAGCGAGCTATGTGCTATTGCTTTATAATCATTAACCTTCTAAGCAGATAATATAATATCCACTGAGCACCTACATTCTTTGATGTCTACATACTTCATAAGTCTGGCAGTGAGTGTAGGTACGCAATGTATCCTGATTAGCTCGATCGAGATGAAACGTTAAACAATTATTAAACACGTTTATTAAAATAAATAAATAAACAAATACAATAAACTATGTACAATTCAAATAAAGTTGGACTTGGAACAATTTTTACAATTCCACCCATATATGACCAAATACTGATATTCAGCTGCCTCCGGTAAGACTGGAAGCCGATCCAGTTGGAAAGCCGCTAGACTATGATGATGGTACCAGCAAAATTTTAATAAACACTTTGTTTTAACTAAAAGATACCATCTACCTGTAAAACCTTTCCTATGATCAAGAACATCTTCGAACAGTGAATTACAGGATATCGTCAGCCTAAACTTAAATAGTATTTTACAATGTCGTCAATAAGGTTTATAATCATACAAAAATTGACCCAAGTCCGAAGAGCTCATAGTAGAACACGATCGTAAATCGTGTGACGCTCAACATCACGGTCACTTTCATTACCCCACGTCCTAAGCAAAGCGATTTGTCGCGTGGACGCGCGATCGTCGTGTTCCGAAAACCGTCGGCGCGACCACGCGTGTGACGGAAAAAAGGACCCCGACGGTCGCGTGTTCGTGCGTTTATTGCTTTGGTTAGGACGCGGCCTTATGCTTTACAATAACGTTGACATTACGACAGTCCTCAAGCCGAGCCTAAACTTAATCTGTCCAGGAACATTGACATTTTTGCTACCGGAGTAAGGCCAAATGAGTTCGTAAATGAAACACTGAGATTTGGCCTACTTTTTGGGACCTCACATTCTTTCTGTCATGGCTAACGAACTAATCACTCCGCTTGCGTTGTTCCACAGATTTTGATTGAAGCGAACGCAGTAACAATAATCTACAAATAGACTGCTAAAGTATTTAATGAAGCAACTTGGCAGACGCACAACATCAAAATCCAAGTTAATCACAATGTCAGCAAAACGAACAATAGGTAAACGTTTTATTCCAGTCTTTCCTCTGCCGATATATTTAATCTTGAAATGTCATAGGAACGTTTTGAAAGACTTACCTAATCACAAAGATTTAATAAGAGCCGCAACATTTACGTACTACGTATGTATGTGTTCGAAGCATCGAATCGAACAAAACTACTTGTTCCATTTACTTTACTTGTAGATCAAAAAACTAACTTTAAATTCGACTTGTGCTATTAATATTCCAATACACAGTCTACAAAATTCTTAATTAAAATTGCGCGCCCATTTCCGTAGTACATGAATGTAGCAGTCAAACATTAAAGTCACATGCCATTTCTAAACGTTGCGCGTTCCTCAAAACAATTCCCTCATTTTTTTTTTAATTTAAATAAAAAAATACATACGTAAAAATATTTGGATAGAATGTATCGATAGTGTGTGTCTGAAATATCGATACACGTGCGTGAAGCGGTGCGGGGTGGGGGGCGCGCGGTGCGCTCAGCACACACAGCCGCTCTCGTTGCCTTCCTGCTCCGACCCCATCGGGGACTGCGTCTGCAGGTCCACCGCTGTGCCACGAGTTAAGGACATCATTTACTCTCCAACTTGCCAGAAACTTACAACTCGCAAGTCGCTCTTTCATTTCATATAACAATAGGGGAAAATGTACAGAGGCCAGCACATCAAGTTACCACAATCTGTCAAATTTCTTTGATAGTATTTCAACTTTATTGCAAAGACATAAGGTTCATTTTTAATTGAGAAAATTTGGCAGTTAGGGATAGCTTGATGTGCTGGCGTCTGTACCACGACACGGGTCTAGACAAATTGATGTCGCAGCAACGTCGGAAGTCGTGTCCAGTAGCATGCGTCATTGGACAGTGTCACACTCAGTCCACTGACAGTTTAATCCTGTAAAACTGTGGTGTCGCGGAACATTTTTTGAGCAGTGAACACATGGCTATAAGCTTTAGCGAGTATTCATCAAGCCGTATTATGCTAGAAACGTAACTAACGAGTTTCTAGTTAAAAACCCGGTAAACAATCATTTTGGCAGTGTATGAATTCTATAGTGGAAACTTTATTATAAAGTCAGGGAAAATGATTCCTTACAAAATTGAAGCATCAAAACATATTCAAATCACAACCCAATTGTCTTTTGTCTGTTATGCAATAGCTATAACGCGACCAATTATTATTGACGTAGTGTGTCAATCAACTTAAAAATCAATTTCCCTGGCAGTATCAAAGAGCCAACTTTTTTTGGTTCAGAATATAAGCTGTTGGCAGCATCCTATTAATTGTATATTTTAGAACTTTTACGTTACGCATAAAACTTCAGTTTTTATTCTACGTTTTTTTCTGAACCTGTTTTAAAAAAATAGTATAGAAAAAAAAATACCGTGCGCAAACGGCATTTTTTTTAACTAGCAGTTTGTTTTGCCTTTGTTGGGTGGTAAGACTAATTTCAAGTAAATAAATACAAGCTTAGTGTTTCAAATATTTTATTCAAATAAAACCAGCGTGATATGGATATTTACAATTTCAAGACAAACATAACAGCCATGAGACGCACTCATTATTTTATTTCTATGTGCTAAAAAGTAAAAATACTTGCAAAACCGTTTTTCAGTCGAATGGTTGTTTATACCCAACGGGTATTTTTATCAATTTTTTATAGAATCCATCTCTGTTACTTGGAGGCATAGTTAAATCAGGGCCTAAACCACCACCTCTTAAAGCAGTATTATTACAATATTACTTCAGTGTGAGAATGACACGAAGCTATAAAAGACGTATAGCTTCATCTCTTTCCCACTGTGAAGTAATCACTACATAGTATTAAAAAGTCGTTATTTTTGTCTGTTTGTTTGTCTGTATGCTTAAATCTTTAAAACTACGCAACGGATTTTGATGCGGTTTTTTTAATAGATAGAGTGATTCAAGAGGAAGGTTTATAATATGTATAATTTGTCGACATATTTTGCGGGCGAAGCCACGGGCGGAAGCTAGTATTGTAATAATACTGTTTTATGAGGTGGTTGGTTGACACCTTCCTCGATAAATTCTCCGTCGACAGTTGTTTGACGACCTGGGTATTTTTTTTTAAACATTGAGATAGTTGTACGTACTTGCAAATTAAAAACAGAAGTTTTTAAACTTAGAATACCTATTACAATAGCATACAAAATCTAAAGTAATCGCGATAATTATTGAGTGCGCTCACGACTGTGACGTGATGCGGTTGTTCCTACGTGTAACACTGACTATGGGCTGGGTATAGTAAGAATAATTCGACTGTATACGTACAATAAATGAGTTAATTATGTGTTACAGTCTGTATTAGAGACTATATTATACGATATATACGATTTCATTGACCTGAATGTGCCCTGGCGGCTGAGAGCATGTCATGCTCCCTGTAATGTCTCACTGATGGTGATGCGTATGTTGGATCATTTAGCTCCCATCAAAATGGTTGAGCTGAATGGTGCTAATCCATGTGTCATGTTCATGAACGAGCGCCGTCAGTAGGGACGGGTCACCTCTTAGCTGCCACGGCTGTTTTAAAATTAAAATAATTTTGAATTGTTTTGTTAAAACTTGTAATTATGGACGCTTTTATTAAGGCCTGCATCGTTCTCACGTGTAATTTCAACATGAATGATGTAACCCAGTTTTTGTAAACATATTTTGATTTAAAAGAGTGTCCATGGAGTTTCTTGCCCGTTCTTCTCCATAGGTACCTACTGCTTTGGAATGGGCAACTAGCTTCATCTTTCTGACTGACCGACCCCTTGACAATTCAAAAGTGCCTGTAATTGGTTTATTTGAAATAAATGCTTTGAGTTTGAGTTTGAGTTACGGGACTCTAAAAATGTTGTAAAACAAAAGTTGCTCCAATCAGCCTTGCAACTTATTAAACACTATTATACAATATACAGTCGAAATATCATGTCCTTCAATTAAACAGCTGCATCAGTAAAATAGTACAAAAAAATATTGCACCTAAAATAAATTATAAAAATAATTTATAATAATTATAAATAAGCATTAAAGTTATTGAATATCTTTTACGAGGCCAAACGTTATCAAAAAAAATATTGTATATTGCTAATATGTATTGATTATATCATTAACAAAGCAAATTGGAATGATAAATTTATAAAATAGTGTTAGACTATAGGTTTCTCGATCTCGACACATGAAAGCCAGCTGAAATCTCACTAAAATCGTTTAAGATATAAGAATTATAAAGTTATGCACTTAAGCACTAAGTAAATAAATAATACTAATGTACAGAGGCCGCGGGACTCCTAATTCTCTAATAATAGAAAACTGGTTATCTATCATCAAAAAAGTCATACGATTTTCAACCGTCTAACATCTTGAGATAGACAATAAATTAATTAACTTTCCGATCATAATATTAGGAACGGTGATTTTAAAGAAAAGGAAAAAAGGAGTCTCGCTGCCACATGCTATGTACAAAATACAGAACAGCTCTTATATCATAAAATTAAATAGAGACGCGTAAACGTAACATTAAAATTACCACTACAGTGTCTTCTGAACAGTTAATCAAAATAATCTACCTATTTAAATAAATATAAAATCCTGTTCGTTGGTAAGCGCACCATTTAAGAACGACTGGACCGATTCAGTTATTTTTTATTTATTACAAATTTTCCTATTCGTTCGAATTAGATTTTTAGGCAAAAAAAAGTAAATATCAAAATTTGGCCAATTTTTTTTTTTATTCTCTTAACTGTCTTTCGATAATTAAAAGTAACAGCGCTACTTTGGCGATAATTAAAAACTAAAGAACGCGCAATGACCAAGCGATTGCTGGTTCTTCTTAAACGACAAATAATTTAACCAAAAAAAAAAGGGATGTGTGCTTATGGCCCCAAGATGGAAATGAAACCTCACGACAGCTGAATAGCGTCTACATAGCGTATACGCAATTGAAGGCATGACTGAGAAATATTTCTCAACAGCATGTGAAGCTAAGTCAGAGGCCCATGGGCAGCATAAAAACTCTGACACCAGGTTAGTCACTAACCACACGAAAAGAGAAGAGCGCCGAGTATATCCGATTCAGCGTCACCAACCCGAGTTTCGTTTCACTGGTCAGAAAGAGCACAAAGAAGTTTTGAATTTAAGTTCAGTGCTGCGTTTTACAACTGTTCTAGAAATCCTTCAGTGGCGTCTCATTTTAATAACATTACGATTACAAACGCCTCTCGCAATCGCAATAAACACTTTAATTCTCTCTCAGTAACAATATTCTTGTCAGTTCATTCGCATAAGAAGTCCTGCTTACTACCCAAACTAGTTTATAAGCTTGGTGATAACAGAGGGCGTGTATGCAGTGTCAGTCTCATACGAACTTAAATATAAAAACTTGCTTATAATAGGGTGAAATTGAATTCATGAGCAATATTTTAAGGGGTCATTGTACTAGAACAAATCTGAAATCGCAAAAATAATCAACTGTTCCATACATTATGGTCGCATAACTCGTCAAAATGTAGGGAACCGCTGCATTTTTATTTTCGCGATTTCAGGTGTGTTGCCATAGTAAAAGTTGTTCATAATGATGAGTACAATGACCTCTTAAAATAGTGCCCATGAATTCAATTTCACCTTGTATTTATATAATTATATTATCAAAGGGATAAAATAATGGGGGAATTTAATTTTCACTTTCTGTGCCACTAATACCAGAGATATTGATTTATTGTTATTTTTTCGGTTAAACGATAAGATATAAAATTGATAATAGAACGCAAGATTCGACCTGCTATACTATGCCACCAGCAGTTCTAGCATTTCACATACTTTTTATTCTACAACGAAGCGCAGAGCGTGAGTAAATAAATTCCCACATAAGTACTCATTTTCCTAGTGCTGCTAATACATAGTGCTTTTGTGTAAATGCGTAGTCAAAGTAGCACATCGCTGTCTTAAATAGACCTTTGATTCATAAACATGTCGACATCGACCAATCGTCCTATGTGTTCGAGCTTTAGAACTATCTGAGAATACGTTTACAAATACACTGAAATGACCCCCTTTTTTTAGTGTGGGAAATCATCAAGTTAATCCCGCTCTGGGTGGAGCGCAAGGGAGTGTCAGACTCTTACTGACTAAAACCCATCCATGTACGTTCCTTAGTCCTTTATTTTCCGGGGTAGCGGTAACCCTTTCGGTCAATTCCACTTAACCGAATGGACCCTAGTCTTTTCGCAGCGTCCCGCCGCCCTATGTAAGTACGAACTTTGTATTCTCGAGACCCGAGGACTCGAACATAACTGGCGAATATAAACCACGCGAGAGAAAAGCAATCAAACTGAACTGTGTCGCGTTTACGACCACGTAGTCTCGTTAAAGCTGCTACGGTCTGAAATTCCCGCTTTGCGCCCACGCAGGACGATAGTCAGCGTTTCCTAATGATAACTAAATTATAGCAATTCTTTCTAAGGCGGGTTGCACCAACTAACTTCAAAGAAACGTATACGTTAAATATGGCACTAACGAGCGTCAATGCACAAGAAGCTTTGCTACAACTGCTATCCTTCATTACTTAAACTGTCGCTAACGTAACACGATGACCGATGAGTGCTGGTGCAACCCGCCCTTTTCACATAATTATGGCATTGTCAGATTTAGTTACAACTTTATGAACGAAGGTCTATATAAAACAGTTGGCGAGTCACATATAAATATTATGCCTTAATTCGTTATAATTTGAAAACTAGTTGAATGTACATTAAAATCTAATATCACTGTAGACAAACACACAAAAGCACGCTAGCACGTATCAGATCGGTTCGAACACTCCGTCGCTTGCCCAGGCGCACACCGACTGCGGCGCATAGCATCCGAGATATATACCCTGATATTGTCAACTCAATATTAATGTAATATCGCCATTAAATCCATTTACAGTTGATTTGACCCACTTGCTGGGTTGTGGAGGTCAGATAGGCAGTCGCTCCATGTAAAATACTGGTATTCACCTGCATCTAGTTAGACTGGAAGCCGACCCCAACATAGTTGGCAAAAAGCTAGGCAGGCGGATGAGTTGATTTGAGTCTTAATTTGATTTTAATCGCTTCTTTATAGGCAGACTCCTCAAGAACTCACGATTAACTGTTTAAAAATCGAAGTATATTTCTCTGTGGTCGCATACCGACACAACAATCTGAATCGAGTCGAGAGATCTGTCTAGCGATCAGTATGACATCGGAGAATATACGCCGCAGTAAGTCGGTCGGCGCGGGAGTGGGGCGACAGTGTGCAGGCAGGCTGTCCGACCGGTCCCGGCGAGGTCGGGCGCACTAGCACGCACACCCGCTGTCTGGCTCCTTGTTGTCTCCGGGCGCTTGCCTCAGAATCACCTCATGCACTGTACAATCACATTAAGGAAAATAAAATGGTACTAAGATACAGATCGAAGGAAGCAAGGTGTCGGCAAACTGGAGGAAACTCACTGAAAACATTTGAGTAGTTCCGAATCATGTACTGAAAATGTAACCTGAATAAATCTATGCGAACGTAATCGAATAATCGAGATTTAATTTTATTTTTGGTTTCATAGCCAATTTCAAGTTACACTGCCCCAAGCACTTAGTGATCATTCTAGTATCACCTAAGTCTTGCATAACCCAACGTTCTTTGAATAGGATGAAACGGAGCAACAATGTCAATGTGAAGTCAGTTCACATTAGGAAAAAAATAATGTTTTGGCACTGATATGTTACTACCAAAAGACCTAATAATAACTTAAAGATCCTTTACAAAGTTTTTATTTTATAGATCACCCCCTTTTTTGTTTTTATGTTGAGGGTGACAAATCATCAAATTACCCCTCCTGCTCTGGCTGGAGCAAAAATCAGACTCTTACTGACTAAAACCTATTCATATTCCTTCCTTAGTCCTTTGTGTTCCGGGGCAGTAACCCTTTCGTTCAGTACCACTAAATCGATTAAGTACCCCCTATGCTTTACACCTGAAATTCCGGTAGATGCTTAGTAATGCATCATCGTGGACACATATTCATTCATTTTTACACGCTTTTTTAGTAAATTCCGTATCGCTTCGCCATCATATAAAGTTAATATACCTCATAAATCATTCGTATTACTGATTATCGATACATTATATCGAAATTATTTCCTTATCAACATAACTATGTAATACTTTCAAAAATAAGTATCAAAACATCTGATAAAATATTTAACAAACGATTAATTGTTCTAGAATGAACTAAAACGAGCTGAAAGTGTGAATTTTCCGTAACACTTGTGCTTTGGACAGATTCCAGATATCATATAACTTGAACAATAGTCAACGCACCAGGTACATGAACAAACATATACACATACATACATATGTCATTACATTCACATCGGGCATCCTTGAGATCGTAGTTTAAATAGTAACTTTGACTTTTAACCCCCACCAACATATTATTTTTTTGCGAAACGGGCCTTATTAATGATAGCGAGATTAGGTAAATCCAAAATGTATGGAAATGGCATAAGCTTTCGAAATGTCACGTAATAAATCGTTTTCGACCGCTAAGTGCTAGACAATATCAAATTGTGTAACGAAACTCGATCAATATTCCCAATGGGCGTTCTTGACAATCCGAATCGCTGAGATAACGAATTGCTCGATCAACAATTTTCGAAATCGAATCGACACGGAGCGATTGACACTTGTCTAGACCCCCTGCCCTCCTAAATATGGAATCGTCCTCAAATCATTGAGTGGGTACTCTTTCCTATATTCTGATAGACTTAGGAACATCTTCAGTAAATTTATGATATTATAAATAACTTAGTATGCATGTAAGTTTCGTCAAGAGGTTTACCGACACCTGTATGGCGATTATATTCCTTGAGAACATTGTTTCGTTTTAAAGCTCAGCAGTCAGATTCAAAAGCCCCCAAACTTTTTTTTTCCAAGCTTGGCCATACCTCAGTTATTGTATTTGGAATCTTATTCCAAAACATATAAAGTTCTTAATACAAAATTGACCATTTAGGACCTGTAGTTTTTGTAATTAGAATCTTAACATCGTCTGACAGAAGTTCAAAATTCAACAAGTGTTGATATAAACTTGGATCTAAAGATAAAATCTTAAAATTGTAATAAGGCCGTAACAGTTTCAGCCAACGAGAGGCTATCCTGAAAATACAGCTGAGCCTTAAAAACCAAAACAAAGGGCCCATAGAAAGAAAATTGGCTGAAACAGAAGATAAGTTGTTTCACTTAGAAACAATGTCAATGTGAAGTCAGTTCACATGAAGAGAGAAATAATAGTTAGACACCGATATGTCCGGACCATGCATTCGACATACGGTTTCTAAGTAAGAAAACTAATGTTTTTTTTATGTCATTTAGGTAACCCTTGAAAGCGCAAATAATATAAAAGTAGCAACAACTCATATATATTAAGCAGGACATCGTTGCTGTCATAAATATAAAGCATATACAGTCGGCAACGTAGTGTTTCATTAAAATTAATTCCTAACTGGGCACAAATCCAGACTCCGAGCTACTGTTGGGAAATTCCACATAGACAAACCCAGTCCCCCCCTACCCCTAAGCTCGTCCCCTATAACATGGGACTTTAAAAGATGACTAGCAAAAAGCGGTTGTACTATAGGCACACCTCTGCCTCACCTTCGCGACATACAAGCGTGACGTTATATTTTTTTTTTGTATTTAATTAATTCTGTAAATCTGTATATTTAACCTTTTAACCGTTCTGGTCGCATTAATACGACAAAAGTTTTCGTGTCCGTGCCGACCGAGTCGTGTTTATACGACTGAGAATTTATGTTCGGTTTTGAGTTTTTACGCCATTGCAAGACCCTATTCGTCGAAATTATTTATTGTAGATATTTCAGTTAGGCACTGGGGGAACCGTAATTGATATAAAACAAAGCGGTCGATAGGTTAAAAGGAAACCTTCACTGACCGAGGGACTGATCTATCAACACATAGCTCAAACCACTGAACGGATTGGCCTACTACGTCATATTATACATACTGATAGTTATAATGACGTAGGTATCCGCTATTCTACGCGAACGAAGTCACGGACAAAAAATAGTATTGTATGTTTTGACGTTAACACCTAAGCACTGGACCTATGGAGTCTCAAGGTTTCATTGCCTACGAATCGTTATCATCTCACTTGTCCTCGAATTCTATTAAAATATTGCTAAAGTCATGTATTTTGGTCTCTGGAACCCGCGTTGTGCTTCTTTATTCATACCAAAACAATCAAATCTAAATAATTTTACGTATAATTTCAATGAATCAGAATTTAATAACACTGTATTGCCGACTACACATTGTTAAATATCAATAAGCATGGTTATAAAGTGATGTCAATTGGAATAAATAAAAATATTACACCTAAAAGGACTTGTTCACAATATGCACTGCTTCTTTTTGTTACATTTGCATATTTACAGAAACGAGTGCATTTGAACAGGTCTGACCGCAGTTTATATAATTTACAAATACTTAACGCTTTATAAAACAAAAACATTTGCTGCAAGCGCGGTCATAAAACGCGAGAGCGAGATGACAAGTGTCACACCGTCCTACTTACGTTTCGTGACCGCCACTGTCGCGAGTACTCGGGAGTACGTTCTGGACCTGAACCACCACCTCTTTTAGCAATATTACTTCAGTGTGGGAAAGAGACGGAGCTATATGTCCTGTATAGCTCCATCTTTTTCCCATTGTGAAGTTATATTAGAATAATACTCCCATAATAGGTTATATTAAAACAATACTTCTAAAAGAGATAGTGTGATCGGCCCCCATTCTACAAACATGACTCCCAAACTCGTTTAGGTTACAACGTAATGGAAAAAGTTAAGTATTTGTTAGGTTAGTAAACTGCGGTTTAACCGAGCGATGGTATAGAGTATAGACAAGTAGATGGATACAGGTATATAGACACATAATATTAGTAACGTTAAGTTTACTTACAACACAGACGTTAGACTGTTACAACCACCACCGTTACACGGACTCGTCCGGAACACGTCACTTCGTTTGTGGAACGTCTATAAACGTTGTGTGAAATCAGCTGAGCGTATATTTTTATACAAAAACCTTTAGATATTTAGGCGAATTTAGTTAAATGCTAATTTGTAAGCGAAAACGTAAATTAACCTATTAACCGCTCCAGTCGGATTAATACGACAAAAGTTATCGGGCCCGTGCCACCTGAGTCGTGTTTATACGACTGAGAATTTATGTTCGGTTTTGTGCTTTTACGTCATTGCAAGACCCATTCGTCGATTTTTGATCTGGGCGCTTGGGGCACGGCAATTTATATAAAACCAAGCGGTCAATAGGTAAATAAGTCGACAGCTTTTTCATAATCAGTTTTGTATTTTCAATTTCTAATTAGCTGCAGAATCGGTCAAAGTTTTTAGAAATAGCGTTTATAAATGCCTTTCAGAGTTTTTGTTTTTCTTTAACTAAAACTAAGTGTAAATTCGAATATTTATCTACAACAGAATTATCAGAGAAAATATAATTATCTAACCTCAATACACCATACAAAACAATTCAGCATGAATAATTCCAATAACAAGTCATTTACGTACTCAGAAACGCAGCTGATTCCACACAGTATAACAATTAATTCCATTTAAAATAATCCGCCAATGTCCTGCCGTATCGGAACAAAAACATATTCTAGCAATTAAAGGGTTCGTGAACACACTAAATATATTACTTAAATACGTCATATATATGTGCGTGTATGAACGAGCGTGGATCTGAGTGAGTTAAAAAACATTAGTTCTTCATTGTTGGCCAAAGGTTGGCACGTTGTTGGGCAGTTCGTTCAACTTGGTAACTCGAAAGCGACAATAATGATATAATTATTTATTTACTTGACATTAAGTGAAAAAGCCTTATTTTTTTGGTACCAGGCAGTGAATCTCAAAATTAGGTTTCAATTAAGTAAAAAAATCTCTTATAAGGAAAAGTTTTTTTTTTTTTTTTTATCATTTTCGAGCAACCAAGTTAAGACAACAACGTTTTATGGACCGCACACATAATAAACCTCTTTCCACCCCGATGCAAGTCCCAGATATACCTGTACATGCAACAAATCAAATCACCAATGCATGCCGTATGGAATAATCGCTTTTAACACACGGTCCGGCCCGTACGTACAGTCAGCGACAACAACTAGTCGTCACTTGGAGAAATAATCAATAATTTCTACTTTTCATTTGTCTTTTAATGAAGCTTTTTCTCTTGGAACTTTGTTTTTTGGAGTTCAGTTAACCAGCTGTTGTCGCTGAGTGTACTCGGGTCAATTTTTTGTTTTGTATTTGGAAAAGGATACTGTCTTCCGGTGGCTTGTTCTCCGCAGAGTCCATGCCGGGAAGCGCGGCCGCAACCCGCCGGAACAACTGAAATACATTAATACAAATTTTAAAAGGTGAAAATTTTATAAGAGAGATTCAATGTGAGGGACAGAGAGATACATCTTTCTTCCCTCTCATGTACCTTTTTTTTTGTTTTTGAGGGTGGGAAACCATCAAATGACTCTTCCCGCTCTGGGTGGAGCGGAAGGGAGTGTCAGACTCTTACTGACTAAAACCCATCCATGTTCCTTCCTTAGCTCTTTATTTTCCGGGGTAGCGGTAACCCTTTCGGACAATCCCGCTTACTCTCATGTACCTAAACGTG
The DNA here is from genome assembly GCA_951799385.1 of Hyppa rectilinea. Classification (NCBI taxonomy): domain Eukaryota; kingdom Metazoa; phylum Arthropoda; class Insecta; order Lepidoptera; family Noctuidae; genus Hyppa; species Hyppa rectilinea. Next base: position 17,986,158 of record OX637301.1, on the reverse strand, counting down.
AAGTCCAATTATTGAATCACCGCCTTAGAAGATTTACTGCTGTTCCATACAAAATGTTGACAATAATTTTATAGTCCCATGTGACTTCATACATATAAATAACCTTTTTATTATCAGTTCAGCTTTTGACTGTTGCTTCTTATCTACACAAATGTAAAATAATAATTTTTCAGAGTTTATATAAAGCTTATCTCATCAAACGCAGGACCTAAAACTCTGTAACCATTCTAAAGCTGCACCTTAAACCCCAATTAATCCATCCCAATATTATAAATTTGAAAGTAACTTTGCCTGTATGTATGTTATCTTTTCACACCTAAACCACTGAACGGATTTCGATAAAATTTGCCACAAGGATAAATTGCATCCCGGGGAAGGACATAGGCTACTTTTTGTCTCAAAAATATCTCCCGATATTGCAGTATAACCAAACTCCACGCGGACGAAGTTGCGGGCATAAGCCAGAATTCGAATAAAGAACACAAGTAACTCTTGTCTCCTTGCACCATCTGTTACCGACCACGGCCAAGGTAAAGGTCGAGTTATACGACCTCCATCGATCGGTGACGTCATCAGGCAGACGTGATACACACTCGTTAACGGCTAACTATCCATTCTCACCTTATTGATTACATTGATTTTGGTAATTAGGTTTGAATGTGTCAAACCTAACCACCTATTACCATTAGTTTATAAGTTAATTATGAACAATAGGGTTGATGCCTAGGTAAAAACAAATGAGTTATATTTAGTCCGTCAATCAGATAAAAAAAAATATTTGACACGTATTTTTTTCTTTATCAGATTAATAGAAAATGACTGAGATAAAACGCATCAAAGTTGGGGAGTGGAGCTCGCTACGTCACAAGTAAGTATAAAACTACATACTTGTGACGTCATACCACATTTTATTTCAATCTATAGACATAATCTTTGGATTACGAAAAAAAAAGTAAAAATACGTGTCCAATATTTTTTAACACGTTGAGCGCCAACGCGGTCACCGGTGAGCCGCGAACAATAGTTTTTCTATTGTGTCTGCTGCGTGGCAGTCAACGACTTAATTATCATACCCATTGAATACATCAATACAGACAGGGATTACCCTAAGAATTAATATGAATGGTCCATCCCTACCGTCCTTGTAAGGTGCAGGTGGCCATATTTGTGTGATGTATTGTATGGTCGCAAGCGCATCAATTTATACCTAACTGTCAAATTTCTCCAAATGATTTTAAAACTTAAAACGTTGCAAATTAAGTTCAAAATAGATTGAAAACACTTGACAGTTTGATAACTTGATGTGCTGTCGAGTGTACATATTTGGTAATATTAAAAAAAAACAAGTTTAGAGTTGTAACACCTTATATTAAATTAAACATATGACGTCAAAAACCGTATGACCCCCTCTTGTCACTCTATGCTCTCTGAAAGTGTGACGTAATTTATGGGCGTCTAGTAAAAGGAGGCTGATGATAATTACCTGTTTAACATTGTATCCTGCCTTAGCGCTAGTCTCTATGAACATGACGTTGAGCTCCTTCGCCTTCCTATCCCCATCCTCGGTGGACACCTGGCGCTTGTCCGACAAATCGGTCTTGTTGCCCACCAACATGATGATCACGTCCGACCCACGCTCCGTGCGCACGTCGTCGATCCATTTCGATGTCTGGTGGAATGAGTTTGCATCTGTGGAAGGCATATTTGTAAGAATTAAATGCACGTAACATTATTACAATTACCAGAAAAAAACCGTGGTGTTGATCTGGGGACACGGTAGTGCTACCGCCAAGTCGAGTAAAAATAAACAAACAAAGGTACAGCCAGGCCATCCTTTTTGGAAACCATTCACAACATATTTGATCAGTAAGTACATACTTAAGTATTTTTGGATAAAACTAAGAACTAAAATTAATTCTATCTTTTATTATATAATTATTTATCAAAGAAATAAAGCTGTCTAATATTGATACGGTCACAATTAAATGTTGTTAAATCACAATAATATTTAAAAGGCGAAACTTTGTATGTGTGTGCGTGTTTGATACTTCTTCACGCTCAAACGGCTAAACGGATCTAGATGAAATTTGGCACAGAGGTAGTTTATGACCTGGATTAACACATAGGATATTTTTATACCGGTTATACGTTCCCTTGGGATACTTCCCGAAATCCACGCGGGCGAAGCCGCTGGCAAAAGCTAGTATGTTCCTACAATGAGTTGGTATAAGAGAGAAAGCACAATCACTGTGAATCACAGTGACTATAGAGTACGTAACAATCCGTAATAACAGTAAATATTATGAAGAATATAATATGCGAAACTTTTTGCGACTGGTTGAGCGTGTTGTTCCCAACACGCATGGGAAATGGGAATTTGACACAATTCCCATTTCCCATGCGCAACACGCATATTATATTCTTCATAATATTTACTGTTATTACGGATTGTTACGTACTCTATAGTCACTCCATTCATAAGTGTCGAATCCATTTATGGACAGGCGTTCAAGACCAACGGCAATGGATGGATAAGTATATTTGTGCCTAGCGACCATTCATGTGTAGGTGCGCCCGACGTGGGCAGGTGGATTTGTAAGGTTTCTAACTTGTACAGATACTATACTACAAAATCAAAATCAATCTGCCTGGCCCCTTCCCAACTATATTGGCGTCGGCTTCCAGTCTAACCGGATGCAGCTGAATACCAGTATTTTGCATGGCGCGACTACCTTTCTGACCTCCACAACCCAGTAACTGGGTAATATTGGTAAGATTTTCGGGCTTCTGACGACCCGTAACGTGTCAAAGATGCACAAATGAGTCACGGAGGAGTCGCGATATGTAAAGATGGTCAATCATCCAAGGCCAACCCCGGCAAGCGTAGCTTAACCTGATGGATCGACCTGTGCGGCTGTTATTACTAAGCCACGAGCTCCACTACAGATACTATACTACATAATATTATAATCACTAGTTGATAGTGATGCCAAAAAAAATGGAAAGATGATTCATAATGTTCATTTATGGCTGGTATAGGTACACAACAGTACCTTATACATACCTACCTATTTAATTTACTGTGAAGAATGACGAGTTGAAATAAAAATGGTAAAAGGTGATTCATCACGTTTATTGATGTCTACCACAGGTACACCAGAATGCTGGGGTCGGCTTCCAGTCTAACCAGGTGTAACTAAATACCAGTATATTACATGGATCGACTGCCTATCTGACCTCCACAACTCAGTAACTGGGTCTTCTTCTTTTCGTGTGGTTCGTAAATTACCTGGTATCAGAGTTTTTTTGTATGCTGCCCATGGCCCTCTGATTTAGCTCCACATGCTGTTGAGAAATATCTCTCAGACATGCTGGTTTCCTCACGACGTTTTCCTTCACCGACTTTTAAGTAATTAATAATTAACTGATCCACGAAAGACAGCCTGGCCTAACAGCTTAACATGCTTTCCGAGGCGCGGAAGAGTCTCGGTATATAAAGACCCATCCATAAACCAACACCGGCAAGCGTAGCTTAACCTAATCCGTGCGGCTTTTGCTTAGCCACGAGCTCCACGAAGTACCAAAAACAAAAAGGCCTTACTTAATCGTGAGCCGGACATCATGTGTGTATTCTCATCAAATATTGCATGACTCATAAACACAAATGATGTCATCAACTTATCGTTGCACTGTCACCCTTATAAGGTAAGTAATTAAGCCCATCCCTAGTAATTATTGGTATTTCAGCTCTCACATGCTATTTATTGTAACTATTTATATAAATACGTGACTTTGATTTAAGAATTAATACATCAAGCTCCATTTTGTACACACACAGGCACTGTGTCGGCACACACAAGCACACATCGTCACACACACGTACGTGTGTCATTTATACTTGAGACAACAGTAAAGCTTCTGTCATGCCACTGAACTCTGTCCCACGCTATTGCCTTACGTTTATAGACGAAAAAGTTCACTAAACATCATTTCTTTTCTTTATGGTTTCCAACCAGTAGCTTTACGAGCAATTAGCTGGGTTTATCGCCTTATTTACAGAATCCGAGCACTCGTAAAATCTGTGAAATAATCTTCTTATCACGCGTCGTTTTCATCTCATGCAAATCTATACTAATATTATAAAGCTGAAGAGTTTGTTTGTTTGAACGCGCTAATCTCTGGAACTACTGGTCCGAATTGAAAACTTCTTTTTGTGTTGGATAGTCCATTTATAGAGGAAGGCTAAAGGATATGTAACATCACGCTACGACCAATAGGAGCCGAGCAGCGGATAAAACCCGGCGGGAGCAGCTAGTAGTTTATAAAAACAACTTTAAAGTATGCATATTTGTTATACTCGTGTTTGCAAATAAAAGATAATTCCGTAATAAATATTTCGCCGCGACCTTGTACATAAATAAGACAATAAAACGGAATTTATCATTAATATTTATAGGCCGCGCTACGTCCGGAAGTTGGTCGGTAATTATAACAGCCTTGTGTTATGCATTACTATTAAAAAGTTTGTGTCATCCATCGCACGTGAGGTATTCTACATGAAAGTTTTAAGTCTCGAAGGAAATGTGAAACCGAAGTGCCGTGGCGGTATCGACCAAGACATTTTATACCTCGCGCAGTTGTAACCTAACCGACCGACGTACACAATAATTCAAGCTATTGCCAAGCCGTCTAGGTAAGGTACATCAAGCTAAACTAGGGTAGACTAGCTGATCAATACTCCTAGGATGGAAGTTAGGCAGAAGATATTTTTTTCATTGTTAAGGAAAAGTGGCCCTGAGTTATCGGCCCCGACATACGAGTTGTAGGTCGTGAGTTTGAATAAAGGCTAGCATTTTACTTTGTGCAATTAATTTCATCACCACTGCTCTCAAAACGGTGAAGGAATCTATGTCCTAGAGCCAAAAATTCAAAGACATTTGACATCCACCAACCCGCTCTGGGCCTGGGTGTTGGATTATAACCCGCTCACAACGTGGAGGCCTGTTTCCCAGCAGTGGGAACATAACCGTCACCACTGCTCAGAATAGTACAGACGCCAGCACATCAAGCTATCCCTAACTGTCAAATTTTCTCATTTAAAAATGAACCTTATGTCTTTGCAATAAAGTTGAAATACTATCAAAGAAATTTGACAGATTGTGGTAACTTGATGTGCTGGCCTCTGTACAATTAGTATTAAATATTATTATTAAATAATACCTTTAACCCTTCAAATGTCGTATTCATTCATTTTTCATAAGAAAAATTCTCTCGAAACGACAACAAATATAACCGTAGAAATCGTTGAGCTCTTATAAGTAAACGGCTTAGAATAGACGAACATCTGATAGGTTAAAACAAACAAAACATTAACAGAAACATGATTCACTCTCTTAAAATTCAAGTACGTTATTAAATTTATGAACAATAACCTTAATTACGGAAGTACATACAATTATAAATATTCCGTAGTCAAACCTTGAACAATATGAAACTAGAATTGCAATCGGTAGCTGTAATTCCCAATCGATACTGAAACCGCTGATCATACTTTGAACAGTACCTATATATAGGGTTGTCAACTGTTAAAAACAGAATTATACTGTTTTTCACTATGTTAAACTTTTTACTGTTGAGCCAAAAAAAATGCATAATACTGTTTTCAACACATTCAAAATATTGTTTCCTATCGACTATCTGTTCCTAGTTCAGCATTTACAGAAAGGGTGTTTCCCTTAAGAATGCGAAGATATAGAGCCAGTATAAATTTGATTAAAAAAATGACTCCTCATTTATTTTAATTACAATAATTGTAATGAGGCTTAGGAATCCTTAAAAACTACATTGAGTTACGCAAGCTCTAAAAATATGTATTTAAAACTTTAAAAAAAATACTGTTTATTTCTTTCCCAGACCTCAACTTTATTTCTTGTAAAAAAAAAAGTTGGGAACCCTAACTACATATTCGTACGAATATATAGTATTATAAACATATATACATTTGTATAGTTATCATGAATCTTAGTGAAACTGGTACTGAAGGGATTGACGTATATGATGTATGTGAATTTAATAAAGCTAATGTGTGGAGTGAAACGGTAAATAATGTCTCCTAAGGCTGCCTGTCCACTGGAGCGTAATAAATGAAGTATAGCTTCTCATAACAATATTATTCCGTAAACAAGTCAACACTGATGGAAAACGGGCAATTACTGCAAGCGTAACACACTGTCAATCAGAATGATTGCTTATCCATTGCTTCATATTATGTTCGAAAAATTTGTCCACTCAACAACGTAAATAACTCAATGGATGTTGTTGAACTGTCAAAATGAAACCGATTGCTACTGTTAGTGTGTTAAGCAATTACCCCATTGGATTGCGGGGTCAGAGTTAAATAAATTTAATTGGTCTAGAAATAAAAAACAAAGAACATTAGACTACGCTCACATACATCATGTACTTAGACACAAACAGCCAGGCCCAAGGTTCGTCGTCGTGGGGTGGAGCAAGCAAATATTTGTTACAGACGACAGACAACCCTCAAACCAAATATTAACCTTCACCCCACAGTATAAAGTCTATATTTGCTCGCACAACACTCGCACACAATTGACTTAATTAAAGATTTCAAATTGTTTTGTGACCGCTATGAAATCTGAATGATTGTGTTCCTTCACATCATTTGACTAATATGTTCAATGTGAATAAAGAGAAAACAGCCTATTACATTTCCAAAGGAGGTGCTTACTCGTAACATAATAACGCGGATAACTTTACGACCGGAGACAGACATAAAAAAGATTAATAATAAAGTCGAATTACTTGATAGCATTTCTCAAATGTCTTATAAGTATCTCTTGATAAATAAAATGATGAGAATCACCTAGGTAAGCCCACGACGGTAAACCCGATATACGATCGCGCTTAAATTGTAACCTGAGGCGCTGACCGGTGGGCCATTGGCCCACTTTCGGCCTTTCAGAGCCACGCTGTACGGTTTACGTACATGCCGTCAGGCTGCAAACGCAGCGACCTACTTTTATCTTTCGTATTTAAACAATGATTAATATAATTTTAAGTTAGTTGACAAATTACATACTTACGCGAACACCGCGGATTAGCATCCAACCTTACTTGTTGTGATCGGTACTCAAATAAACTTTTAGTGTTACCAAATCTGTGTGTGTTTACGTCAACTCACCTAACTCCAAGTACTTACTACTTCTAACTTAAACTGCAAGTGTAAGGTGCCGACTACTACCGGACCTTACATTTAATGGTCCTTCGAGTGTTTTACTGTTTGGGGTAATTGTAACTCTTGAAGCGGCAGCGAATCGGCTTGGCTGGCCTTCCACAAGCGGAACTCACCAGTCAAGTTGAGAAAGCGCGCATATTCGTAGAGAGAGTACAAGAGCTCTGAGCAATCAACGAAGAGGGGATACTTTGAAACTTCTTCGTGAATCAAGCGGGAAAAACAGACTCAACTGTGTCAACTGCTGCTGCTACCACTACACTACTACTACAGCTTCTGGACTACGACGTGAACTGCGGGTAATCCGAGGCCTACAAACTAGGAAACACCGAACTACGTGTTTTCAATACCTACTTTACTACTACATCCTACTACTACTGCTTTCGGTTAACTAATCGACTACATCAAGATGAGCGAAATCACTATACAAAACGAAGTCTTCGAGTCAATCAAACGTCTCTGTGCTAACTACCAAAAGGACGGCGCGTCTCGGAAAGTAAAGGAGTACTTGACTCAAAGGTTAGTGTCATTGGAAAATCTCTGGCAAGACTTTGACAATAGACACAAGGTATTACTTGAACGAGAGGACAAAGGAATCCAATATTTTACTGGGAACATTTATGAAAAGACGAAACATATGTACGAATCCACCAGGGCTGATATACTGCAGCGGTTATTGGCCTGTGAAGGGAAACAGGCTGAGGTAGTCATCCCTCATCCTACAGGAGTGGATACCAAGACCAAGGAACTACTAGATCGACAAGAATGTCACATTAAAGCACTTGAACGGGCGATGTCCAAAATAGAGATCGACTCCATTACTGAAAAATGGGAATTAGAGGATCATCTAAGCGTCCTGAAAACTAAGTGGGACGCTGTAGAGAAATGTCACTGGGAGCTTGAAGCCATTTTGAAAGGCTCAAACGAAGTATACAACGACTTGTTTGGCAACAAAGAACGTCAATACGATATAATGAAAAGATCTCTCAATTCGAAACTATGGACAAGCGCTAACTACCAAAACTTTGCACCTAGGATTCAACTACCGGAATTCACTGGACACTACAGCCAGTGGATTACATTCAAGGATATGTTTTTGGAGACAATTCACAACAATGCAAATTGTTCAAAAGCGCAGAAGATGCAACACTTAAAATCAAAACTTAAAGGAGAGCCTGAACGATTAGTTCAACATTTAGTCGGCGCTGAAAACTATGAAACTTGTTGGGATATTCTTATTCAGCGATACGACAACAAAAGACTCCAATTTACGAACTTGATGAACACTTTGATGCAGTTACCAACCAACCAGCAGGCTAGTGCTGCTGTCTTGAAGAAAATGCATGACGTAATCAACGAATGCATAAATGGCCTACATAACATCGGTCTAAATACATCAAGCTGGGATCCAATAATCGTGTACTTAATGGCACAGAAGTTAGACACAACATCATATACCGAATACACTAGAGAACTACAGCACCCAAAGGAAGTCCCGGAGCTGGGTGAATTTTTGGGGTTCTTGGAGACAAAATTCATGGCGTTAGAAGCAGCAAAGGGTTACCAAAAAGATGCATCAAACCAACATAAACAAACATTCAGCCACAAAACAAGATTCAACTCACATAAACCATCATATGAACAGCATAGAAAAGAAGCATCAAGAATATACCATACGTCATTCGGTAAATGCCTTTTGTGCAGCGGTCTTCACGTGATCATGCAGTGTCCAAAGTTCATTGAAATGGACACACGGCAAAGAAATGACACAGTAAGGAAATTACAAATATGCAAAAACTGTTTGTATAAGCATAGCGACACAGAATGCACATCAAACAAAACTTGCAAAGACTGCAATAAACCTCATCACACGATGTTACATTACTCAACGCAAAAACTGTCACCTAGTTCTAATTTGAACAATACGTTTCAACGCTCTCAACAACGGGAGCATCAACCTTCAACATCAACTAATCAATATAGTACGAACCATCTATCAAATGACTACATTATGGAGATTTTACTTACCACAGTGGAACTTCAAGTAAAGACTTCATCAGGAGATTTTATAACGTTGCGAGCTTTACTTGACCAAGGATCACAAGTAAACCTCATCACCGAGAACGCGGCTCAACGACTAAAACTACCTAGAAAAAGGATGAACGCTACGATTTCCGGCGTGGGTTCTATCTTAGGTGATTGTAAGGGGCGTCTAGAATTGGAGTGCAAATCACGCTGCACTGACTTTGCATTTTCAGCAAGCACTTTAGTGATGAAGAGGATCACGAACAACCTACCCAACAAAACATTTAAAAGAAAAAACTGGCCTCAGCTACAAGGTCTGAAACTAGCGGATCCTGACTTTAACTTATCAAGGACCGTGGATTTACTGCTGGGAGCGGATATCTATTCCCAAATTATATTAGAGGGGGTCCTAAAGGGAGATGCTCAAACGCCGACAGCGCAGGAAACCCGTTTAGGATGGATTTTATGCGGCAAGGTAGAAACTTTTAACTGCCATGTTGCACTCGTCGACCTGAACGACTTAAAGAGATTTTGGGAGACAGAAGATATCATACAAAATACTGAAGACACATCTAAAGACGACTGGTGCGAAAATTACTACAAAATGACTACTGAAAGAGAACGCGACGGGAAATACATAGTGAAAATGCCACTAGTTCCCGGTTATGAAGAAAAACTGGGAAACTCGAAGCCGATCGCAATCTCTCAATTTTTACAACTAGAAAGAAAATTCAACAGAAAACCTAAACTTGCATCAATGTACAAAGACTTCATCCGCGATTACATCGATTTGGGTCACATGAAGCTTTCGGACACAGCATCCGCCAAAGATTCAAATTTCTTACCACATCATGGAGTACTGAGAGAACAATCAACAACAACAAAATTAAGAGCAGTTTTTAATGCTTCACAGAAGACTATGGGTGGATGTAGCCTCAATGACGTGATGGAAAAAGGTCCTAACCTGCAAAAGGACATCCAAGCATTGATATTACAATGGCGTGGCTATAAATATGTCTACACAGCAGACATTGAAAAAAAAATGTACCGTTCCATATGGTGTCATCCCGATCAACAACATCTACAGAAGATCATATGGAGAAACCAACCAACGGAAAATTTACGAGAATATCAATTGCAAACTTTAACATATGGGACAAAAAGTGCTCCATGGCTAGCAATGCGAACACTCAAACAGCTTGCTTTCGATGACGGTCACAAATATCCAAAAGCCGCTGAAATATTGCTAAATCAGTTTTACGTCGATGACTTAATCAGCGGTCACAACTCCACAAAAGAATCAAAGGAAATTCAAACATCGATCATCAAACTACTGAAGGGAGGCGGAATGAATCTGCGAAAATGGTCAAGCAATAATCCTGAGCTTTTACGACACTTAGACGAAGATCAAATATCGAAAAGTACATTTGATTTTAAAGGCGACGAATCAATGAAAACGTTGGGATTAAGTTGGAATCCAAAAGATGACGTTTTCATATTCAACTGGACTGTAGACGACTACGACTACAACAACGAACTACTAACTAAAAGGAAACTGCTGTCACAAATATCAAGACTATACGACCCCTTGGGTTGGCTGGCGCCTATAACTGTGTCAGCTAAACTACTATTCCAAAGGGTGTGGCTAACTAAAATAAACTGGGATGCTGAACTACCTAACGAGTTACAAGACGAATGGCGGCATCTAAACAAAGAACTACATTTAATTAAAAACATTAAAATAAACAGATGGATTGGCAGTACGCAGAAAACTATCCAACTACACGGATTCTGTGACGCAAGCGAAAAGGCATACGCTTGCGTCATATACAGCCGAGTAATCGACGAAAAAGGCGACCCAAGGATCACATTATTAGTGTCAAAGACTAGAGTGGTGCCGATTACTCAAACAACTTCTTTACCCAGACTGGAGCTATGCGGAGCACTACTACTCTCCCAACTCATGGAAAAAGTGAAGAATTCACTAACGGAGCACGAGATAGCAGCCTACGGTTGGTGTGACTCCAAGGTGGTTCTAGCTTGGATTCAGGGAGACCCCTCAAGATGGGAAAGATACGTAGCTAACAGAGTGGGGAAGATAAAAGACGTAATTCCACCTCAACAATGGTGCTACGTACGATCGGAACTTAATCCAGCTGACTGCGCTTCGAGAGGCTTGCTACCGAGCAAGGTAGTCAAGTTCAACTTATGGTGGCACGGACCTATGTTTTTGAAAAACTTCGCAGAATCAGAAACACCTCATAATGTGAATTGCCACTTTACTACAAGCGAAGCACGTAGGGTTGAACCCAATGACGTCAGATCGAAAAACTACAACACTGAAAATATTGTTTACAAGTTATTGAAGAACCACAGTTCGCTGACATCAGTAACAAGAATTACTGCTCGAATTGTGCGATATTTTGCATCACTAAAGCAAAAGTTACGACCAAGCGCGACTCACCTAACAACAACTGACCTACAATACTCAGCAGAATATATAATAAAATATGTTCAGCAAAGTGAGTTTGCGCAAGAACACAAACAGTTGAAACAAAATAAAACTGTGTCACCTAAAAGCAGCATTTACAAACTCAAACCATATCTGGATAACAAGGGAATAATTCGCGTAGGCGGAAGACTACAGCACTCTGATCTTCCTGCTAATATGAAGAATCCCGCAGTTGTACCATACTCCAGCCGCTTCACTGAACTACTGATCGACCAAGCACACTTGATGACGCTTCATGGAGGAGCCCGTCTAACCCTTACTTACATACGGCAACGATACTGGATAGTGTCTGGAAATCGAGCGGTAAAGGGAAGAATACGACGCTGTGTGAAATGTCATCGTTACAACTCTACTGACAATGCTCAAATAATGGCCGATCTTCCGAAGCAAAGAGTAACGCCAAGTCGTCCATTCACTCACACTGGAGTTGACTTTACTGGTCACGTAGACGTGAAATTGAACAAAGGAAGAGGAGTGAAGACCTCAAAAGCTTACATCGCGGTTTTCGTTTGTATGGCTACGAAAGCTGTACATATCGAATTAGTTTCAGAACTAAGCACGGAAGCATTTATTGCGGCGCTACAAAGAATGTGCGCGAGGCGAGGAACGCCCGCTCATATGTACTCGGACAACGGCACAAACTTCGTTGGAGCATCTAAAGTGCTGAGAGAGGATTTTAGTAACTTCAAAAAATTACTCTCTCCTGAGTTTTTTGACGAGATTGGGAAACTAGAAATTCAATGGCACTTCAACGCCCCTGCTTGGCCTAGTGCGGGGGGGATATTTGAAGCAGCCGTTAAATCATTAAAACATCACTTGCGGCGAGTTCTTGGGGATCAAAAACTAACCTGGGAAGAATTTACTACATTATTAGCGAAAATAGAAGCCTGCCTGAACTCCAGGCCTCTGTGCCCACTAACAGAAGATCCGGAGGAATTTTACACCACTCTTACTCCTGGTCACTTTCTAACTGGCAGTGCTACGTTGTCACTACCTCAACCGGAGCCTGACGACAGAAAGATGGATTTGAGAAAACGTTGGCAACTAACGGAACACATGCTGGATCAATTCTGGAAGGCATGGTCCAATGACTACCTAAATACTCTACAGTCTAGAAGCAAGTGGAACAAAACTGTACAAAATCTCAAACCAAACGACGTCGTATTAATCAAAGAAACAAACTTACCTCCTGGTAAATGGGCCATGGGACGAGTGATGGAAACTCATCCCGGGAAGGATGGTCTAGTACGAGTGGCCACCCTTAAAACCAAAACTGGAGTGATAAAACGACCCACGGTCAAACTAACTCTATTACCACAGCAAGAAAAACTGCCAGCTACTGAAGAAACAACAAACAGCAAAAGAGAAGAAGATACAGAGATAACAAAAAACCAAAGAAGAAAAAGGAGCACACGAACCAACAAGTACAGTTTCCTGACTTTCACTCTCATAACTTTGATAGGAATGATAGGAACTGCACAATCGTCATCAGCAACAAATAACTATAAGGTGACGTCTATAATCAACAATCAACCTATTTACTTCGATGAAGCCGGAAAACTGCAACTAATACATGATGAATGGACACTACTGATCTATTACAACCTAACGTCCTACTGGCAAGCCACGAATAACATGAACTACTACATAAACCAAATTGATAAACTTTGTCAAAGAATCGCGCACGAGTTTACACCATGCGAAGCAGTCGTCAACCACCTACGCCATGAAATGCATCACCTTGAGAATTATAACACTATGTTACTTTCTCAGCATTCACGACATAAACGAGGCTACTTTGATGGAATCGGAAAATTAGCCAGAACACTCTTCGGAGTTTTGGATGAAGACTTCGCGCAAAAGTACGAGAAGGATATCCAAAACATGCAAACCAACGATAATTATCTGCTACAGCTGATGAAGAATCAAACATTAATTATAGAGGCGGAAAACAACGTAATCAAAAACAATACGGAATTTATGGACAAACAATTTCACGCAATACAAACCTACATAAATCAGACTTGCAACATAATTACAAAAATTGAAAACAAAGCGCAAATACTATACACAGCAAACGACGTGACTTCTGCTGCTTTATCATCAACTTTAATTTTGAGCGATTTGCATAGAATCCAAGAAATGCTAATGAATGCTCTCGCCAACATTTACCGAGGTCATTTGGATACTCACTTATTTCCTGCATCTCAAATAATAGAACAGCTGAATATCATCTCTGGAAAACTACCACAGGGACTAACCTTGCCGATAAAGGACACACAAAAGGATTTCCGCGACATCTACGAACTAATCCATGTCAAGGCTCGGATTACAAACAACTTCCTACTTTTCGAATTGCATATTCCACTTTTGAGCGATGAAGACTACAAAATATACCGGGTAATACCTATACCATTCCAGAAACAAGGACAGTTGAAAGTCGTGCAGCCTTTCTCCAATTATATCGCCATAAACTTCGTGAAAAATTCGTACATCACTATGGAAGAGCAAGACATGCGCCAATGTACGCCTTACGGAGAAGACGAGTACACATGCATTTCACGTCAGCCGGTATTTAGCTTACAAGACAAGGACGCACCTTGCGAGGCCAAGGTATTCAACCAACAAACGTCAGTATCCTGTGTCATCAATAACGTAACTTGCAAAGAAACCTGGATCAAATTACACAAACCTAACTGGTGGTTGTTTACATTGTGCGACAGACAGCTGATGCGCGTCATATGTAGCGATCAAGTTACGCCAGCGGTCATCAACGGTACTGGGGTGATTGCCTTGAAACCAAAATGCATACTACAAAAGAAAGATGCGACAATATTCACCTACAACCACTTAGGAAGCAAATTTTACAAGGAAGCGGATATCGAAGTACCAATACTCAACACCACTATCAACAATTTATTTGATCTAAGTTGGAAAAACGCACAGCTGAATATGACGGAACTGGATACTTCTAAAATAAGTATCAAAAACATAGATAGGCAAATAACTCAGCAGAAAGAGCAGGAAAGACTACCACAAACGGCAGAGATATCGAGTCACGACATATATCTCTACTCTGTGACTTCTTTGCTGTTGGGAGGAGCAGCTTCGTTTGCTGTCTACATTTGGATTAGGAGACTATGGCATAAGAAACCTAAAAAGCCATCTACAAGACAACCTGCAGGTATCGACAACAAAGTCGAAATCGAGATGCAAGAAATACGTCATTCGACACCGCCGGAGCCACTATACAGCGACGCGAGGCCGAAACAACTATTTCACTTTGAGGAGCAGTAAAAACCTACCATTTTGATGTGTACATTTTAACTTTTACTTACGTTTTACTTACTGACCTAATGTTTACTTTTATACTGTCTATACTTTCAATTATTACTTTTTGGGATTTCTTACTTTTATATTTTTACTTACTTTACCTACTTCTAAACTGTCTGTACTTTTATTATTACGTTTTGGGATTTTTTACTTTTATATGTTTTATGTATTGGATGCTCATCCCACCTTTTGCCCTCGGGAGCATGTACGGTTTACGTACATGCCGTCAGGCTGCAAACGCAGCGACCTACTTTTATCTTTCGTATTTAAACAATGATTAATATAATTTTAAGTTAGTTGACAAATTACATACTTACGCGAACACCGCGGATTAGCATCCAACCTTACTTGTTGTGATCGGTACTCAAATAAACTTTTAGTGTTACCAAATCTGTGTGTGTTTACGTCAACTCACCTAACTCCAAGTACTTACTACTTCTAACTTAAACTGCAAGTGTAAGGTGCCGACTACTACCGGACCTTACACACGCTACGTGCAACACAGCTGTAATCACGTCTTTTCATTTCGCGGTTGCTCAAAACATTTTATGAAACACGCTGAAAAAACTCTACACAAACCAGAGAACGCAATACGTACTGGAAACCTGGTATTGTGGTTTGAAATGCACGCCAAATGTCAATGTCAGATGACACCTTTGAGAGGATTCGTTTCATAGGCTGCTATATTAAGATCACACATAATATGTGGTTCCTGTTCCACAAAAACAGTGAAGATAAACATCGTGAGGAAAACGGTATGTCCTAGAAGAAAAAAATCGAAGACCAGTGACATCCACCAACACGCACTGAGCCCGCGTGGTTACAGCTCACTCCCACTCGAAGAGAGGAGGCTGGGAAACACCAGCAGTGGGAACTTTATGGGCTATTTATGGTGATGTGGTTCCTGTTCAAAGGCACCGTTTGAACCTTCGTAAAATCTGATCAGCGAAGTATATCTGGGACATGGGCAACGGTATCCAGCATACTGAAATGACATGGCAGGCAAACTCCCAAAAACTTGAAATATCGTGGTCGTGCTCCATCGAACGCTGACTAAACAAACGCACGACCAGTTCATCAACCAAAGTGGACCCTGCAAAACGCCAGAGAACCGTTAAGACGAACAGGACACACCCTTTCTCACCGCATGACAACATATCTGTTACTTTCTGTGCCGTCTGTAAAATATAATGGAGTTATTTTTTAGCCAGATGCGAGCGAGGCCCGAGGGTTTAAGATATCGTTACCTCGGGATTCAATTCGCGTAACACAGTTGGACGCGAGCAATATTTTATGTACTTGAACTTTTTCAAGAACAAACTTCTGTACCCAATTTCTTTTCGTATCTCCAAATTCTTTAAAGATTAAATAGAGAAACCAGTTTTTGAACATCTCGTTTAGATAATTGCATAGTTTAGTCAAAGAGAATAGCGGAACCGATCGACTATTTAGGGCATAGATTTTGCGAAGGAATTCGCCAATTACAGCTCTCAATTCAAGAACTTATGACGCAGCAAATTTATGAAAGTACCTTATCAGTCTACAGCTTTTCAGAATAGATAATGTTCTGCGAACATAATGCTTACTGGCATGGTCAGCACTTCGTCAGAAATGCACGACGGCACAGCCACGGATCGATTGTGAAGGCCAACGAACGGGTAGCCTATCAATCTTTCTCATGGAATATCAAATGTTTTTTTTTAAGAATATGAGTGACAGTGAATCACTAATATTTTTTTTAGATTATGACACTAAAAAGTTACTTGTCTTTGTAATTGCGTAAGAAGACAAGCTAGTCCGCTGGAATGATGGCGAGGTTGACTGCACTAGATGTACTAGGAAGGTCTTTTCTGTTAGTCCAAACACTTTCTATTAGAAAATTTTCGTAAATCACAAGTGCGGCCGTTTAATCCCTGACGTAGAAACCCTCCTCCGTTGATACTCCTATGAGGGGCCGGAACCGCTTTAAGGTATGACACCAAAAACCCTTTTCTTGTCTTGTTTTAACATTAATACAATTATTCAGTCAGCTAGAATGATGTAAGGGCCTAGAACTCATTTATGAAAACTCTTAAAGAACTTATCAAAACTAAAAAAATTACCTGATAATTCACAGTTCAAAAATAACTTGTCACTTACTGGTAATATCGTAAACCACAACTGCGACCGTTGAATCCCTGATGTACGAGGGTATGAGGGACCGGAACCGCTCCTGTCCGGCGGTGTCCCAAAGTTGCAGCCGAACCGTGCGGTCTTCCAAGTACATAGTCTTCGACAAGAAGTCGATACCGATCGTTGCCTGTGAAAAACAGATATTATAAGGGTTTTTATCTCATTTGATGGATGGCTGGTGTGATGATGGAAAAATAAAATGAGTTCTAGATGACGACACATAAATCTTGACCGAAAAAATGTTTTAATGCCCAGTTAAAAATTGTCTTAGTTTTACTTTATCCAGCTTAGTAATGACTAGCTTCTGCCAGCGGATTCGCCCGCGCGGGTCTCGGAAATTATCGTACTACCGGGCTAAAAAGTATCCTACGTGTTACATAATCCGGGTAATAAACTTATATGTGTGCCTAATTTCAAGCAGATCCGTTTAGCCGTTCTGCAGTGATTGAAAGTTTATGACATTTATAATACTAGTAGGATGTCGGTGGCACCTGCTATTCAAATACCAACTCCCGAGGGTCCTGTTAATCTAAGCTGCTTTGAACAACACCTTAAGTTATAATCATAAAATATTAGAAAACGATGGCTTAGTTTAGACTGAGAGACCAGGTACTGCAAAGAGGGACCTCGTACTATGGGGATTCCATAAACATAATAGCAATATTCATTTATTAAAAATGGTGTCGTGAATCTTCAGTTAAATAAAATCCATTGTAGGTTTATGAACATTTCAAATATGGCCATCAATTTGATAAGCAACTTTCTTCGATAAATCTTTTTGGGTTCGATGTTTCATTTGCCTAACCCTTCCAAAAGATTAACGACTCTCTAGGCGCCTACGCAAAATTATTCTGATCCAATACTGATCATATCTTAATAGTTGATGTAAGTTTTGGGAACAGACAGGCCGTGATTCTTCTTCGTGTGGTTAGTAACTAACCTGGTGTCAGAGCTTTTATGCTGCCCATGGGCCTGTGACTTAGCTTCACATGCTGTTGAGAAATATCTCTGTCATGCCGGTTTGCTCACGATGTTTTCCTTCACCGATTTTAAGCAAGTGTATATTATACAATCATGAGGTGCGTGACTTGGGTTCGAACTCGTGACCTATGACTTGGCAGTCCGACAGACACACCACTAGGCTATCACTGCTTGCAGGCCTTGATGTGATCATATAACCCGCTTCGATATTTAACATACCGTAAAAAAGTTTAGCACCTCATATACCCTATAAGATCTAGGACAGCGTCGTTCCACGAAGCCTAATTGGTCAAGACCTATTAACCGCGCTCCGAATTGCACGTATCCCGGTTTTGTGGGAGAAAAGTGCTGTTTACTAGGGCTCTAATAGAATTTCCCATTGATTCTAAAACAGGTAACAAACTATAAACGCTATCAGGGTTTTTTTTTTTGAGGGTGGGAAATCATCAAATGACCCGCCCCGCTCGGGATGAGCGGTAGGGAGTGTCAGACTCTGCCTGACTAAAACCCTTCCATGTTCCTTCCTTAGCCCTTTATGTTCCGGGCTAGCGGTAACCCTTTCGGACAATCCCGCTGAATCACGGTACCTGTTTCCATATTTACAGAAAACGCGGACTGAATTTTCTCTTGCGTAGAGCGGTCTAGGACCAGTCGGTCTATTCTGTAAAAAAACTTTGCGTGAAAATGTGAAGTGAGCGTGTAGTAAGTTGTCGTTCCATCTAATGACTAGAGATTGACAGTAATGACAGCTCACTTTAAACTCACTTCACCTATGTTGTCACGGTGAGATTTTTACAGAATAGCACAACATCGGACCGCAATTAGCTAGAATGAATGACCTATACATACAGCTTTCAGCCTTATATTACCTAATATCGATTTGCTCATAACGGCTCTGTATCTAGAGTGTAAGTAGATACAGGGCCGTTATGAGTAATATGGTTAAACTATGGTATTATTGCCTAGAAACACATGTATTTGCTTATGTATTATACAAGACACGACAACGATAATAAAACACAGGCCAAAATGTTGTGTCAAATTATTTATTCGGTGTCTACGCCCGCTGAAGTAAGTGTATTATACGCATGGTTGAGTCGAGACAACTTTTACTGATAGTCTTAAAAAAAACTACCCAAAAAACAATTATAAAGGAATATTCGATGCTCCTACTGTTGCGTAGCGATAACACTTCAATACAAATAAATGAAAACATTCATATTTATTACAGAACTTTAACAGATGAATGGATGGAACTACAGACATGATCGGCACATATTTTCAAATACCTAATAGTCAGTGAAATCTACCAAAGTTGCTTTAACAAAAGTTCACTTGCAATTTCACGATTTCAGTTAGAAATAAAATCTTCTCGGATATAGTCACGGGTATTAACGAATTGTATAATATAAGGCTACGTTCACACGGAATCGAACTGCACTGTATTTTTGCTTTGGGTAGGTAGGTATAGCGCTCAAATCTCGCGGCAACGGGATAAAATAGTGTCAAACCTGCGGTGTGTTTCTGTATGCTAACAATATATTAAAAAAATATATATATAAGGCGAGCGGCGATACAGCGAGCTGGGTGTCACACAGCACCCTGTGTGACACCCAGCTCGCTGTATATATAAATATTATTAACCTATTGACTGCTGGATCTGTGGTTCTACAGCTCTACGCGAGACAATGTTTTTTAATTAACACGTTGAACGCCAACGCGGTCACCGTGTGTCCGACAAAAAATAGTTTTTCTATTGTGTCTGCTGCGTGGCAGTCAATGCCTTAATAGTAATTAAGACATACGAAAGGTTGATACAGAGCCAAATTTTGGGCTCAAGTTTCAAGTGTCAAAAACTTTTTGTTTTTATTAAAACGTATACTTAGATATCTCTGTATTAACTAACAAAACACTTTTGACGTTTCTAGCGACAGCTGCGAGCAGCGTCTTAATCGGACAAACGCTTTTTTGTTACGTGACGATTTCTGTCAATTTACTCTATTCGTGTTCAATAAATATGTAGTGGAAGGTTTACTTTCTCAGCTGAACGCCCAATTATACGGTGCGTCGGAAGCTATGACCGACAAGACGTGTTGTTTGTTTTACACATTTATAACGCGTAGAAAGGCTTTTATCAATATAAATATTGTTTCAAACATACTGAGCATTGATCCTCAAACCTAGAATGTTACCTTCGGGCCATTTTCCCTAAGTTCTTTCTCGATTTTTTCTATACCTTAAATAAATTATAGTGATTAGTTAATTTACCATAAATGAATGTGTGTATTAAGGTTCAAGATTAAGGTATTTCTAGATCACAGTTGCCACTGTCCAAAGATTGCCGTACTATAATACGGCAATCTTTGTAAGTTGTCCATCGTAACAAAAGTTGTATGCATTTGACCGTCGTCAAAATGGACTCTCCAATCTAATGTTGATCTTCCAAAATGGACGAAGGTAAATAAACAAAAAACAATCTACAAAAATGTTCTGATTTAATATCTTTTATTAATCAGAATATTTTTTGTTGCTTCTTCTTATTAAGACGGCCTTGAAATACAGTTTCATACCAGGGTTATTTATTTTTGCTCTAAGTAAATTAAATCTGTATTTTTAATCCCTTAGTAAGCTACGTGACCTTCATTAAGGGATGGCATGTTTCTGACTGCTTTATGTTATCTAAGTTATTGTTGTAATTGGACCTTATTGCTTTAGATATAAAAAGTATGTCATCAATCCTACTAGATTCTTCAAACAACGGAAACGTCTTATATGTTGTACTTGGCATTGTTTCCTAATGGTTTATTACTCGCGATACGTACATAACAACAATTTAATTACACTTATATGTTATAGATAAAAAATAATATAGATAAAAAATATTATCGTATTTTCGATCGGACTTGTTTTGCCGGTAATGATAAAGGATAACGTTAATAATGTTTTTATTTAACTAACACAACATTATTTAGGAGGTTTTCGCTTTATGTTGACAGTTTCCGGTAAATAAATAGAAACAAACACTAACTGATTTAGGCACGGCCAGTTAGGCCGCAAAAAAACCAGTATAAGGTGGCCTATGATTCTATAGAAACTACGCTGGTCCAAAGTGACAAATGTTACCAATGCCGTGCGGCCTACTGTGCATTCGCCAGCGCATGGAATTATACCCAACTGTCAAATTTCTCCAAATGATTTCAAACTTTATAACGTTGTTAGTTAAGTTCAAAATCGATTGAGAAGATTTAATTTGTGGTAACTTGGTGTGTTGGCGAGTGTACATGAAAATTGAAACTGTTTAAAGTTAGTCAAGGTTATACTTGATCAAAGATCTATTGTAGAATTATCCTAACTATAGTGTACATAATAAAGAGTATTCTACCAATCTACCTACTTGTAAAGAACCTTACTTCCTTCTCGGCTGTTCCTAGATTTTGATAACAAATCATAGGGATAAAGTGACTGGGAAAACCAAAATAGTTTAATTAATTTTTTTTTGAAGGTTTTTTGCCACAATTTATGCCTAAATCCTAGTCTAAGTCTTTGGTGTTTTAATTGCATTTTTTTCTGACTTATTCCATCAGATACCAAGATTCACAACAATAAAAATTGCATAAGCATAAAATGGAACATGTATTTATTACAACAAATTAATTGATGTGCTCTTTAGGTTCTGAGTTGAGCTGCACGATTAATGACAAATGCGGACAGGCCCACTCAATTCTGTATGGTTTCCAAACACCAACCTACATTGTCTTCAAATGATCTGACAAAGATAATGTCTGGACTTTAAAATAAAATTGACCTCTGAGTTTGTTTCAGCCTATCTTCTTAGAGTAGTCAGTAAGGAAACGCCAACCTCTAGTACTTTTAAAAATATTATTGACATTTAAAGTGTTTATAAAAACCTATTTCCAATAATAACATCTATCAATATTACACATGGTCAACTAATTAATTCATGCAAATATGTCTAAATATATTTAGTTAAGTGTTTTAGCAAGGAATACTTGGTAGTATTAGGTTACTTCTCTCTAAAACAGGTACCTATTTTTAGCTCAGTTGCTTTTATCAAGTTTATGGGGTATAATAAATGAGCACTAAATCATGGGATTATACTCGTAGATCCAAAGCAAGTATTTGTCAGATATTTAATTATCATTTCAAGATAATACCTCTTTTCTTTTGAGCCCTAATAAACTGATTGTAGTCGGATGATTATTAGATTTATATTTTACTAGCTTCCGCCCGCGGCTTCGCCCGCGTGAAATTAGTTTTTGTCAATTCTGGTTCCTTATGTCTTTCAAAAATGCTGGAACAAATGTTTAATGATTTCATATCAAGTGCTTAAATATAAAGTTTCATGGTTTTATCTTTTAAAATTAAAAATTCCCATACAAACTTTCAACCCCTATTTCAACCCCTTCATCCCTTTTTTTTTAAATAAAAAGTAGCCTATGTTTTGTCTCAGGGTCTAAAGATTGTCTGTACCAAATTTCATCAAAATCGGTTGCGGGGTTTAAGCGGGAAAGCGTAACAGACAGACAGACAGAGTTACTTTCGCATTTATAATATTAGTTGGGACTAGCTTCTGCCCGCGACTTCGTCCGCGGAAAATTGCGATATACTGTAACTGTTTAGGCAGTGCATGCAAATAATTCTGTTTTCGGAGGTATTTCTTTCCGACTTGCTAGACAAAAATTGCGATAGCTCGGCCAATATGTATGATATAAATATAATTTATAGCCTATAGCACTCAGGAATAATGTAGCTTTCCATCAGTGAAAAATTTTTTGAAATTGAATCATTAGTTCCGGAGATTACCCCCTACATACAAACTTACAAATTTTACCTCTTTATAATATTAGTATAGATTAGTATAGACAATATTTTTGTTTTGAACTCTCTACTCTATAATGTTACCACTGCTAAGACACAGGCCTTCTGCATTTGGGAAGGAGTGAGCCACCATGCAAGCCCAGTGACCCACATTTTTGATGATATCTATTGAATGAAGCCCGAAATTCTGACAGCCAGTTTACTAAGGGGTACCACATACGCAGTTACTGGGTTGTAGAGATCAGATAGGTTGCACTCCATGTAAAATACTGGTATTCAGCTGCATCTGGTTAGACTGGAAGCTGACCCCAATATAGTTGGGAAAAGGCTAGGCAAAATGAATTATCTATCACCAAAACTATCAATATTTATGAAACAAAAACTATTCATATATATAAACAATAATCAATAATCTATAAACAAACAATAATCAATAACATATACCTAAAATCAATATTTTTCCTACAAGCCTATGGGTCATAAGTACAATACCTAATAATAATTCATCACTTAGGTCAAGTGTTTTAAATTAAGATTATAAGAAAGATAATGATAACATTCATTTAAAGGTGTTAACTTTCATTCAGTGATCAAGAAATCTTCTAATCCATCTTAGGCTGGTTAAATAAATTAATGGATGAATAAAGATGGTTGCATTGCGAAGTTGTAGTGATCAGGTAATTATGGCAATTTGTAAAAGATATGTAAGATGTCTTCTATAGTCCAACTCTGACTGATTTAGTATGACTAATGGATGTTGTGTTACTTGACTAAAAAAACTGTAGGTGTGGAACTAACAGGATATTATAGAAAAGATTCATAACTGTTATTTTTAGAATGGTATGTTATGTTTATTATTCACATAAAGATTCCTATCTGAGCATTTCAACAGTACTTCATGTAAAGGTCATTCAACTATTGACAGGTCACAAAAGGTCGAAGAAGTCATCTTTATTGTTATGTTCTAAAGACTTGTAATATGAGAACACAGTAAGTGTGTATGGAGGATGGTAATTAAACAATTCTCATTAAAGTTACAAAACCTTTAACATTATTGCATCAAGCCAAACTTCTCCACTGTCAGATACATTTTCGGTGTTATCAGGAAAAAAATACTTTCAGTTTTGAGCTCAGTCACTTTCATTGCACTTCTCATTTAGAGCAAACATTATGACCATTACCTTGTTCAGATGTTATGCAGATACAACATTGTTCTCTACATACATATTCATGAGCCTCAATGACTAACCAGTGATGTAATTTATAACTGGACACTCAGACAGGTCTTCTTTGAGTTTCCTATTAGAATAGTGACAGTCTAGCATTCTAATGTCATGGGAAACTGATGACTCACCTGATAAGTGTTGTCAAAGCTATCATACATGAACCTAGTGATGAGCGACGTCTTCCCCACTGAAAAAAATACAAATCTGCGTGTCAGTACATCATCTCATTACCGCGGAACGTTTCTAATCAAATACAGTGATTGATAACGGCAGATACGCGTGAGAACATACTATAGAAGCGGTTCAACGCTCACAATGTACTCGGAGAGTGTAACCTACATCTCAGCATAACGTAATTCGGCACAGACGCGGCAGACGTTACGGCTACAAAGTAATGACACTTTAACCGTGAACAAAACCCGCAACCTGCGCTTCCCCAGGCCTATGTAGGTCAGTAATTCGATAAAGTCTAGACGAATCTATACTTACATATCGTAAATTCAAAACTATGTATTAAAAATGTACGACGGAGGGGCGATAATTCGCCTTGTACTCACCGCTCTGTTCCCCTAGGAAAACCAGCTTGAACTTGCGTAAAGGATTACCGAATTCACCCGAGGCGGACATCGTGATTGTGTAAATTAGTTCGCTAAACTATAATTTCACAGTAATTCTTATCACAGAAAACTACATGAACAATGACAGTTCAAGCCACTGAGCCACTCCTGCAGCACACACACGAGCGCAGCGCCGCCACGTTACGGCAGACTGACGGTGCGACGCGCAAGCCAACTCAGCAAAATTAGTTGGAAGTAAAAAATGTTTAGCTTTTCAATAAAGTATATGTGATTATGTTTTGGGAAGTTACAGCACATACAATTATTTTTATATTTTTTACTATAATTAGATTTACTTTTACAGTAATCTTTTAATGTTGTCAATCATGACAATTTGGTTTCTGAACGTACGTACTATGAGTGATGTGGATTTTGTGGTTTGGCAGATTAGGGATGTCGTCAAATAAAATCGACTCAATACTTTAAACTGTTTAAGTTGTTGGCTCATAGTTTCTTTTTCTTTTTTTAGACCCAACCACATACTTTTATAAATAACGCGATATGGGGCACCTCTCAGCTCTGAAGGGGTCAAATAACAGATAAAACACTAAATCTACAATGAGACGTGGTGAAGCACTAACTTGTATAATTTGAATCAACTTATTGATGCAAAGGGACCGTAGGGCACCTCTCTGTGCTCTAAGTAACACAGTTGCATTGGTAGTCTGTAAATGTATACACTTTTTTATTGGTACAGTATGATATTTTTTGAAAGATTTCATCATCCTAGTTGAGTAAGAGTAATACACTATTAATCACAATCCGAATTATTTTGCAGGAAATTACTAATCCATTGCTTCATATGTTCAAAAAATGTATCTGTTCAACAACGTTAATAACGCAATGAATGTTGTTGAACTGTCAAAATGAAAGTCATTGATCTATACCATAATATTATAAAGAGGTAAAATTTGTAAGTTTGTATGTAGGGGGTAATCTCCGGAACTAATGATCCAATTTAAAAAAAAAAATACTGATAGAAAGCTACATTATTCCTGAGTGCTATAGGCTATATATTTTATTATCATACATATTAGCCGAGCTATCGCAATTTTCGTCTAGCAAGTTCGGAAAAAAATACCCCCGAAAACAGAATTATTTGCATGCGCTGCCTAAACATTAACAGTATATCGCAATTTTCCGCGGACGAAGTCGCGGGCAGAAGCTAGTATTAAATAAGACTAACAAAATTATGCGATAAAGAAAAATCTGGTTTTAGAACATTCATTTCAGAAATAATAAACTGCAGTTGAAGGTTTTTAAAAAGCTACTTAAGCGACCATCCCTGCTACAATACTACGACGTAAAGTGCTCTTTTGGAGCTTGAACAACATGGAAGGTGGTGGAGGTGGTTTTAGAGCTGTTGGTTTTTTTTTTATTTAAACTAAATGGCAGTACTAAAATCAGCAGAACATGCAATTGACTGCACTTATGGCACATACCATGACTGTTATGAAAAAATAGGTACGTATTCAGAAATTTAGTGTTTATGAATGATACCTAAATTAAATCAAAAGAATATTATTATATTCTTTTGATAAATTGTTTATGCTAAGCAGACCAGTCCGGTCCTACGTTAATTGACGTCAATAGAAGCAGGTTCCATTGGGCATTGCGACTCTACAAATCCATAACCTCACGCTCACCAGTTGTCGTCTTAACCGTTGGGCTATTGTCACTATAGTAGACACCAGTGGTTCAACGATACATAATACAATTACCGATATGTTTGTTAGTTTTTTAAACAACCCATAATTATCTAAAATTAAAACGAAAAGTTGATTTTTACATTTTAATTCGATATTTACAATATAATACACAAAATAAATATCACAATTTTGTAACTCAGGATTTTAAATTAGTTTAGGGTACTTATTTATTTATTACAAAAAAAAAGTTGATAAGAAATAAAACTTATTATTACAAAATAGAGCTTGCCGCACAGCTAGCCTGTATGTAATATGGCTGCCTGTCCACTGGAGTGAAGAAAAGAGGGAGGCGCGGAGCAGAGTTTAGATTTTATTGGTTGCTATGACACAGCTCAGCTCCTGGCATCTCTACCCCACTCTAATTGACGGGTAGCTTACAAGCAAGCGTTCTTCGTTTTGGTACTTCATAGTTCATAATTTATGAAACAGCTTGTAAAAAAGCACATTGCAGTGCTAGATGAATCTAAATGAACGTTCGAAATAGAAAATTAGGCAGCGCTCATCTGGCGAAGCGTCACTGCCAAACAAATATGTACCTTATACCTATCGTAATAAAGTTGAAAATAAATAAACTTTTATTAGCTCGAGAACGCGTTAAAGTGGAAAGAGGCACGCGTCTCAGGTAAATTATTTTGAACTTTATTTCTAGGCACACAAATTGTTGTTTGCCTAGTCACTGCTAAACAGTTATCCAATGATTTTGATGATTATTGTTTAGCAGTGACAACCGCGCCACGCTACGCCTCGCCAGATGTGCGAAAAGCCCTTGGAAATGTATAGTTTTTCAAGGTTCTTTTGGGCGCGTGGTTTCGATCGGAACTAACACCGCCACCTTTTCTTTTCAATACAATGATATGTCCCAACACAGTTTTATTAATGTTTTCCAACGCGGCCTAAAGGACCTTGTAGCACTATATTGGATTAAACATGTTTTTGTCAATTTCGTTTACAAGCAGTATAATCGTCCATTCATTTTGAGTCAGCCTAGATTGTAGCTGAAAATCTAACCGAGACACCCGACTAGGTGGTACCTACCTACTACTTTTGCAAGTAACACTAACAAAGTCGAATGCTGCTCAAACCATACGCGTAGATTGCGTAGGTACGAACTAGATCATACTGCCTGTTGTTCAAACATAATCGAAAAGACACCCATATCACCTGGGTAGATAATATTGTCGTGCGAAACACTGATTATTTATTTATTTAATGGCGGTTCTATTGACATAAAAAAAAGTTTCTCAGAAATTCCAAGAAATATGAAAAACTTATGAACATAACAAACTTAAAATAACATACTGTACATTTAAATTATAAATGTTGATACTAAACATAATAGGAATAACTTTTTATCCGAACACATAAAAATAAATCTTTTTTAACCCAAATATAATTTGTAAAAATAAAATATAATATTTTTAATGCTAGTAACCCTATTAAAGGGTGGCATTTTACACTGATACGTTTCACGGGCGCGGCAACACGGCGCGTAAAGCCGTGTTGGCGCGTGTAATATTAGGTATCGTGTAATGTAACGCGAATTCTGAATGTAGACGGGGCTTCTATACCTACTTACATATAATACTGCAACACAATCTAGAGTCTAGACAAAATCAAACTGGTTGCTAAGTAAATTAGGTAATAATTTATAATTTGTACCACACTGCTTTGTAATTTTGTAACGACTTTAACTCACACATTGATTGATTTATTATTAGTAATTTTTACAACGTTTGTAAATATGTGAGCTCTATGTATTTATGACATAATTAATATTTACCTGCCACTGCTACATGTGTTTTTCTTTTTACCTTTTGTGGTGTATTGTTTTTATTCTGGGTGCATCGTCTTCACATATAATGTTATAATACATGTACACAAAACATTGTGAAACATTTTAAAAGAGTAATGGTGGAGTTTCTTGCCCATTCTTCTCCATACGAAACTGGCTTTTGGAAGGGGCGACTAGAATCAATTCTATTTATTGTTCATGTTGACGCTCAAAAGTGCCTTTCTTGTGCCTATTTGAAATAAATGATTTGACTTTGACTTTACTCGCTGATCTATCAGGACACGGTTATAGCGCCAAAACAAAGGTACCCACAGTCGATCACATAGGTACAGGATTTGCGTTGAAATTGTATGCCGTCCACACTATTCGCATTACATTACACGATACGTTATATTTGACATGTCTGGACATGGCTTTAAGTGTAGTGGTTTATTCAGAGCGAAAAGAAACAAAACCTAAGGGCCTGTGCACACGACGTTTATTTTCACGACTGCTTAACTTGTAAACGCACGACGTGCGCACGAGTTGCGTTTGTAGCACGTTTTATATGAAAATAAACATCGTCGTCAAAGGCTTTTAGTTTTGTTTGGATTCTTTGGTGAATATTTACAATGTCAACAATACATTTAAATATAATATTTAAAAAAATAGCTCAAATATTGCCCACTTTCATAATGGTGTTGAAAAGAGTAAATTTCATATTGGAAAACATTTGATTTGAACTCTATAATTAATATTAAAACCGTTAAATACACATAGAGATAAATTATCCCACAACAATATTATTGGGGTCATTCGGACCCCAGCTAAACACAATACAACATGCTTTACGGCCCGAGAAGTTTACGCAAGAAGAACAAACAATGGATAAGTTGTTTTGACTATCATAGGTACTGTAATCTATTCATTGAACGAAATCCTTTTACGCGGCTTGCGGAAGGAGTTTACTGGTAGACATCGTCACATAAGGAAAAAGCGTTATGCCTCCTCCATGCAACTTCTTCTCTCTCTCTCTGTCTCTTTATGACATATTTATGTATTTTGTAACCAAATTCTGATTTAAAAGTGTGTCCATGGAGTTTCTTGCCCGTTCTTCTCCACAGATCCTATTGCTTTGGAATGGACAACTAGCTTGCATCTTTCTGACTGACTGACTCCTTGACAATTCAAAAGTGCCTGTAATGGTTTATGTTGCTGTGCCCGACAGGGTCCATATTGTTTTTTTTTTTTATTATTTTGATTACACCATCTATGAAATACATATGGAATGCAATAAAGATTTGAGTATTTGAGTATATTTGAAACAAATGGTTTGAGTTTGAGTTTCTGTATAATACACATAGGTACATATAATACTTAGACAGAGAGGGAGAGAGGTGTGAATTTTATACGGGTTTTTAAACCAGAGCGTATGTGACATCTTGTGTATGGTTCTTAATTAAAATCTTTTTCAAGGTCTCAATTTACAAGTGTCAAAAGTTTCCGTTTTAAATCATACGTGAAAAGGAATTTCGTTTCTGACGGGGGTTCCCCGACAGCACACATTTTATTATTAGCATTATTCATTTCATCGTAAGGTGTTTAGATGTAGATTATTTTTTTTGTATATTAGAAATCTAAAACGTATAACTAATGTTGCATGTCAATAAACAAGGCTTTATTAGAATTATCCATGTTTGTCGGTGAATTATTGGCTTTGTCACAAACTGACAATTTTTTTCAATCGATTTCGAACATAACATTCAACGCTTTAAGGTATAAAATCATTTGGAGAAATTTGCCGGTTTGGTATAACCTGATGCACTGACGACCGTACCTTCTCCTTATTAATGAGCATCAGTATGCAGGTCAGGTAAAGTCTAGCAGTCGGAATGAAATAACCCAGGGAAAAGTCACCAACAAATCAGGGAGCTACCCAAATCACCCCGGTCTAACGACTTCACTAAAGCTCGATCATCATCATTACATACATTCGGAAGACAAAGGTAACTCACAAATCACGGAGCGTGTCTTCTCGGCGGAAACATGTTTTCTTCAACAACAATCACTCCGCATAGCAAGTCATATCCGGTACGGTTGTGTCGAAAAACGAAAAGGACCACGCATAGAGGAAACAGCAAGGATATCAGGAAGTTCTTCATTAGAGATCTGACTAACGCCACGGTGAAGGTGAGTGTTCTACCAGGGTATAGCAGCACTGTTTCCCTGGGCCGTCCTTCGACTGGTATTACGGCTGATGCTGTAACTACGCGGATGCCAAGTAACGCTTTGCCGGGCGTCGCGCCGCCTGTTCGTCCGACGCTGCTGGATAAGCAGAAAGCCTGAAAAATTTTTAAATGGTCAGGAAGGTTTGAGCAGTTCTTGCTATGAAGTTAATAAACAAAAGGGTTGATAGATCCGTTAAACTAGTCTAATACATCGATCACATTGAACGAGTCCATTCTCTGTGGACCCAAAAAGCACGGACACGCCTCGGCGGCCGTAGCGAGAAACAAAAAAATCAGCTGTTTCCTACATTTTGACGAGTTATGCGAGCAGAAGGTGTGGAACAGATGATTTTTTTACGCGATTTCAGATTTGTTCCCGTAGTGAATGTTGTTCATACTGTAAGTAATAACCTCTTAAAATAATGCCCATGAATTCAACTTCACCCTGTAGTATAGTTTCTAAATATTGTCCCTTTTGGGGACGTATTTGCCATAATCACTGATCAAAAGATTTGACAAAGTGCGTATTTAGATAAATGACAAAGTGTGTATGATTAATTATAACATCGTTTTTATATTTATCAAATTATCGAAAGGATTTTTTGATTGGCTTGAAATATTATTACCTGCCACATGCACATCTTAATATACAGGCTGTCTGAGAAAGGTGTAGCGAAAATTAAGCGTGTAGTACAGACCATCAAACGGAACAACTTTTTCCCGGGAACCAACATCGTAATTGAAAAAATTAGATAAGTCGTCCTATGCAAAACTTTGATACCCACATGACAAAATGTATGGGACGACTTATTTTTTTTTTTCAATTACAATGTTGGTTCCCGGGAATAAGTTGTTCCGTTTGATGGTCTGTACCACATGCTAAATTTTCGCTACACCTATCTGAGACACATTGTATAAAATCAAATGTAGTGTAGAAATTTTGCGAATGGAACTTGGAACTAACCATACTAGTAGGAGCGGATCGCTAGTCTATACATATATAAAAATAATAGAGAGAGGGAGAGAGCGAAAGATAGAATTTTGTGAGCCTGTTTATGTGGAGGGTAATATCCAGAACCACTGTGCTGCTATTTAATAATAATTTAATAATTTATCTTTCTTTCTGACATAATTCCATACATTTTATTTGAAGAATTCTTTCAGCCTATGTCCATCTGGAATACTGTGCCTTACATTATTCCTGACAACCGCACGGATCGATCCATCAGGTTAAGCTACGCTAACCGAAGTTGGCCTGTGGATGGGTGACCATGTTTACATATCGAGATTCCTACGTGCATCGGAAAGCACGGTAAGTTGGTCCCGGCTGTCAATCGTGGATCTTTGACATTCGTTATGGGTAGTCAGGAGCCCGAAATTCTGACAGCGAGTCTTACCAAGGGGTATCGTATTACCCGTTACTGACCGGGTTGTGGAAATCAGATAGGCAGTTGCTCCATGTAAAATACTAGTATTCAGCTGCATCTAGTTAGACTGGGAGCCGACCGCAACATAGTTGAAAAAGGCTAGGCAGATTGATTGGGAAAGAGATGAAGCCATACGCCCGTATAGCTCATTCTCACTCCAAAGTAATATTGAAATAGTACTGCTATAAGAGGCGCATTCTTACCTCAAATATGCACACAAGTATTCTGTAGATAACTTCTAGGAACAGGATCTCGGATGTCAGCTCCATCGCATACTTGTAGTCATCATAATGTTCACTGAACTTGTAAAAATCGAACTTGTCCAGGTCACTGCAATTGTACAAATAAATCTGGCTTGAAATAGTCACTTAAAACATAAAGATTACCTACATAGTGTAAAAAGAAGCAGTGATAGCCTAGTGGTATGACTCTCGAGTTCGATCCCAAGGCACGCACATCTGACTTTTCGGATTCATGTGCGTATTGTATAATTATTACTAGCTTAAAAACGGTGAAGGAAAACATCGTGAGGAAACCGGTATGCCTTTTTTTTTTTTTTTTAAGGCTGGGAAATCATCCAATGACTGCTCCCGCTCTGGGTGGAGCGGAAGGGAGTGTCAGACTCTTACTGACTAAAACCCATCCATGTTCCTTCCGTAGCCCTTTATGTTCCGGGGTAGCGGTAACCCTTTCGGACAATCCCGCTTACCCGGCAGGCTTGGCCCTGAGGGACCCCTTCATATGCTGACATCTCTTTGAGGCGCGCGTGGAACATATACGCGCCGTACGGCACGGGTCTGGTGCTGATCGGACGGTGAGTCACCCATTACTCACCGTCCGCAGGCCCGCGCCTACGGTGGCCGGGAGTCGTCACGTGGCTCCCGACGCCCGGGGCGTCTCCTGCGGCGGCTGGGACGGGAGGACCTTTCTCTCTCCCATCCCGCCACCTCCTTCGCGAGCATAACTTTTTCGCAGAAGGAGGTGACTGCCTCCCACTCCCTCTCACCCCGGACCATGGCTTGCACCAGGGCCGGGCGCGAGAGGTCGCTGCCGCCGATCGCCTCTACGAGGACACGGCGGTGCTCTGCCCATGCTGGGCAGGTTTGCACCGTGTGCTCTACCGTGTCCTCTGGGCGATCCTCGCAGTGGTGACACCCGGGCGTTTCCTCCCGCCTGAAAACCGGTATGCCTGAGAGATATTCTTAAACAGCATGTGAAGCTAAGTCAGAGGCCCATGGGCAGCATAAAAACTCTGACACGAGGTTAGTCACTGACCACACGAAACAGAAAGAAGTTTAAAATTAACTTTTTGCGTTTTCGGATTTTTTTTTTTATAGTAAGAAGTAGTAGAAACAGTACATTTATGTTCACCTAACTCACGAAAATGTACTGAACAGCTGTTTTTTTTTTCGCGATTTCAGGTTTACAGTACAAATATACTCACATCAGTTCAAACATGTCCACTGCCATGAATGTAACTAACAGTTTGACTATGAACAGCAGCATGAAGTCAATAAACTCAGCGACGAGGCGCTTGTGTAGTGGTGGTATGACATACTCATACCCGCCGTGACGGGCTATCACTGAAAGGTACAAATTATAATATTAAAACAGAGCTAACTAATTTTGTATTCTTAACCCATATGCTGCCATGTACATGTATGTATGTTGAAGGCACAGAGCTTAGAATAGCACAAAAAATAGTGGCAGTGTTTGTGTTAATGTTTGTTGTGGCTATATTTACTATGAAACTCCATAAAATATGGTTTGTGATAGATTTAATCATATACAAGTAGATAAATGTGAACTATATTTTATATTATACAGTGGATTTCATTAATAACAACCTTGGTTGTAATGACTTTTTGTTTATGAGTGTATATATGTATTGTAATTCAAGGTATTTAAAGTATATTTTTAGAGAAAAATAACTTGGCTATAACGAATTCAGCTCACTGAATAAGCAAGCTCAAGTGGCAATGTGCCGGTCATTTTAGTTGAAGAACTGATGACCAACAGTCCTTACAAGACGTGTTCTTGAGTGGAGACCGTGAATGGCAAACGAAGGTAGGACTATCTCAGGCTATGAGGAGCGACAATCTTTGCGGTGTGCCTGGTAGCAGCTGGATGAGACGTGCCAAAAATTAAGCTGAATGTCATGCAACTGGAGAGGCCATGTCCAGCAGTGGACTGCTATAGGCTGATGATGATGATGACTTCAAATATGATGCTGATTTCGGGTATAGCCACTTTTTCAATGAACCATTTATAACATGTTCCTAGAAATACCTTTCAGATATTATGACCGAAACCTACACAATAACTGTGTAAACAAACAAGCAAAGAGGTTCATTCATAAAATCATAAGCTATCATATTTCTTGTTTACAGATGGCCAGTACTTGTATGACATGTTGTAATATACTTGTGGGTATACTTAGTAAGAAACCTTAGTTACCTTGACAATCAATTTTTTTTTTTGTTTTTCTGTGTCAATCAAGTTATCACCAATGGTAAACAAAATGATAATGGAATTATTAAAAGCATGGTTCCATCATAGACAACACTAGAGGAGGATGAAGAGAAGAAATAAAATGGCAAGGAGGAAGATATTTCTACAACTGAGGATGCATTGGGCGCTGTACAATACTAAAGAGTTATTGTTTGTTTGGTGAAGGACAAGATAATTAGTAAAGGCAACAAAGGAGTTTTAAAAATGGAACACACCTTACATCACACATTTGCACAGAAATCTTAACTGAAACAAAATATTACAGAACAATACCTGTTATTGTTTTATGCATGTATTGTAAATTTTAAATCTGTGTATGTTTTAAAAATGTGTGTATACAACTATTATTAAGTAGACATTAGGCAAAATAATGTGCATTGTGCAGTTGTGTTGTCTGACAGTTAAAATTGTTTTTTTTTCTTTCTTTCTACCTATGTATGTATACAGTTACTTCCTGATGCAGCAAAGGAATTTAGTGGTACCTTCATTGTTGTTATAAAAGAAATCCACTGTAGGTAATTATTAATGAACTACATTGTTAAAAGTTGAATTTTTAATATTCTAGTCTATTTATAACATTCACAAACACTGATTTCTAAAAAGGATTGTAAAAAAGTTTTACTGTAAATCCATAGCTCAATTAATTTACTGGATACCTTCAGCGGGCGTGAGTGTTTCAGCAGCGGGTTGAGTTTCTGCGGGGTTCCGAGGCGCGTTATGAACCTGAAACGGCACTTGGAACTGATAGTTGTTGTTCAGCAATGGTACATTTGTAGCATTATTTTGAAAGCCTTGAAATGTCATCATATAGTAAGGAAAACATGTCGATAGGTTCTGATACATCTGCGCTTGCTGGATCCATAATCGAAGAGCTTGAAAATATGCTTCTCGTTCAGACACGGGCACAGATTGTGGCGCGTCACCGTCGCCCCTTATTTCTGCGCCCGAAACAGGCCCTGCCCCATTTTGCACAAGTCTCTCCGACTCCGACATTTTCAATGATAGCAAATTATCTAATAATAATTGACTTCTTCATTTGAATCAAAATATACTAATAGTAAAGTACACGTCAGTTTGTTGACTTAATTTGTTTTGACATTTTTGACTTTGATCATTGATTGCTTCCTAGTTTTTTTAATTCGGATAAACGGATAAACGTATACCTTTACTTGTGTAACTTGTGTTACTCAGATACTGTGGAGTCGAATACTATGCTAGGTTAACTTTTTAGTCGATTGCAAAAACCAACTTGCATAATTCAGCTGGACCCCACTCTCAATGTTGTCAGTTTAGAAAACGTGCAAAAAAGTTCAAACTCAAAAGAGGTTTGTAGCTATTTATTATTATACTAAGCAACTATAAAAGTAATATATCAGCATTAATTTTTTTAGCATTTAATTTAAAGGTGTGTTTAAACACAATAGACCAGTATTTAAATTTCAGATAAAGTTGTTTTAGAATAAACTCAATTTTTTGCATACAGTTCGAAAGGCTTGTGGTGCAGGTTTACTTTCAAAAGAATTTAATTTTCAACTTTGAAAAAACTGTGTAGGTACCTAATAGTTTGTTTTACATGAAACTGAATAATATAGATAAAAGTCTAGAATTTTGACGTTTCCAAATCAACCTACGAAAAATATTTTTCATAATGTGGTAACATTCCCTATGTCAGCCGTCGTTAGCCGAATGGCCGATGTGAACGTCGAATGACTTGGTACTGCGTGCGCAAATAATGGTGATGTGAATTTGGGTGTTATAGGATCGTAGAGTGAACGTTTCATGTTTCAAAGTTGATTTTTATATGACAGTATATATTCCTGTGACGCTGTGCAATATTATTTCCCAGTGCTGTGTAGTATTTAACGCTGAATAAACGTTGGTTTATCGATAGAGTCAGCTGTGGACAAATCAACTTACAGAATATTTTTCTGGATACAATACGATGTGTTCCATGTCGGACTAGTGGTAAATAAAGAGAAGCCTACGCACAATTCTTCTCGACCTATTGTATGTAAGTATTCGTAGTGAATTCATTGAAGCTTACATTGTTTCCTGAATCGTATTCTCCGGTTTATTTTTTTTATATTGTTTTTTATGTGGTTACAATAATTTTCTGCCGGACTACAGAGGGCAATCGTAATGTTATCTTTGCGATTATGAATGTTGTTTTTGGTAGAATGCCATAATAAATTGCGTCACACACACCACTGCTATTAAGCAGAATTTCTTCTAACATACAAGGTTATCAACAATTTTGGCAGGTTCTTACTGTAGGTTCGAAGCACAAGTAGTTCATTAGCTTTGATACATTATTCATGTAGTTCAATGTTCAGTGTAGTTTATTCTTTGCTTTTTTTTTCATTATATTTATATTTTTTGAACATTCTCTGTTAGTTACTATGTGGCCTATGTGGCATAGTAAATACATTTTTAAAAGTGTCTGGTCAGGGGACCCCTTTGGGAAAGAAGCTCCTTATGCAATACATGCACACACACATTCATATATATTATAGAAAAGGAGACATAGGGAGAGAGAAAATGGATATTGTTTTTATCTTTAGTGACAATTTCTACCAGACAATTCGTACCACAAGTCACATTTTCTGGAACTTCAATCCATAAAGTTGTTACTGCTTATGTAAACTTTTTGTAGAAATGATCTTTGTCTATTATTTATTGCCTAGTTTTATCTAGTTCTGGCTACCAAAAAAACCTAATATCCATATAATTATGGACAGCAACAAGTGATCAAAATGCTTTCATTCAACTGATGTTCAACTTCATTGTTAGTTGTGTTAGAATTTAAGTTTAGAATCATTGCAATACAATAAACTCTAAACTCTAACATCCATAGTAAACATAATTATTGCACCTATAACAATATTGTTGATTGGTGTAGTAAATTAGCTTACTTTGACATTTCTATTCTATTCAGATACTTCCTTAAACTTTTTGTATTAAGTAGAAAAAAGGTTCTATTGTATAATATCTCATTGGTAACAAATATAACAATAGAGCTTCTACTAATCCTACCTAACAACAGATAATATTTACATAATTTAAAAGCTAACCAACATGTACATCTTATTATTCATATTTTAAGACTGTTATTAAAAAAATTTATTGATTATTTTTAGCACAGATTCAAAATATCAACATAAACCAGTTTGACATCTTGATGGATTTATACAATCAGCACTTGCTTGAAAAAAATACTGATAAGTAATCATAAAACGATGATAACAGTTGCTTATTATAGATCCGGTATCTTTATCAGAAAATAAAAACATGTTTCATTGATGAAGTCGAAATTCAAGATATTTGGTATAATCATAACATAAATAAAATAAAAGGACAGAGGGTCATCCATATGAAAAAATCACATTCAAAAGTAAAATCATTTGAGGTTTTACTCTGTTTTAGTTCATTTACATAATTAATGGTAATGTATGTTGGAAAAACAGAAAAATATGTTGGTTTAGGTCTTTTTGACTGTAGATGTCTAGTTTACAAACAACATGCCTCTAAATCTTCTTATTTTAAAACCAAACCTGTTTACATTCCATTTTTAAAAGGAACCTTGCCATAAATAAAAACGTAAATCTGTCTACAGCATAGTAAAATCCATCACACATTTGCTATTGTATGCAAAAACGTGAACAAGCCAGACTAAACATCTATCAAACTAACACATGGCCATCACATAATAACCAGTGACTATGCATGCTAATCTACGAGTAAATACTCGTATTTGCGTAAATGCGCACTATAATAAAAAAAAGCAATAGA
The DNA here is from genome assembly GCA_951799385.1 of Hyppa rectilinea. NCBI lineage: Eukaryota > Metazoa > Arthropoda > Insecta > Lepidoptera > Noctuidae > Hyppa > Hyppa rectilinea. Next base: position 17,947,763 of record OX637301.1, on the reverse strand, counting down.
GATGATGACGAAAATATTTTTATTGGTCTTTAGCTATACATTATTAAAAAATAATGAACACGTATTTTTTTTTACGTAATCGAAAGATTACGTCGATACATTGTGTTAAAATGTAGCATGACGTCACTCCTATGTAGATTTTATACTGAGTTGTGACCTAGCGCACCCATTTAATGCGTTTTATGTAAGACTTTTTTATTAATATGATAAAGTGAAAAATACCTACATGTCTAATATTTTTTTATTATCTGCCGACGGGCTAAATATAATTTCTTAGTTTTACACTGTCATCATCCCTATTGTCTTATTAACATTCATATTATATACAAAGTACCTACGAAGAGCGAATAACAGACGTGTCAGCGTTTATTTAAATATGGTTAAGTTATTTTATGTGTGCTGTTTTATTTCGCACCCGTGTAAAGAACCGGCGCCGAGTGGCGACTATTGTAATTAAAATTTACAGCGCATAGAACACATTACGCTCGTCATCGCTCGACTCTGTTCGTGCAAGTACTTACACTACTTACCCCGGCGCGTCATTGCGACCATACAATAGGTTAAGTACGATACTTGTCTCTTAGAATACCTATTTCAGTTTCTGAGTGCTGATTTACGTACCTAATCATTTTCTGACACAACTTAAATAAGCATGAAACGAATGGACGTAACTTTCGTCCAGGTAAATGCGCATTTCTGGCCATCCTGTCTCGAAAACTCTTCTTTATTTCTGTGCTTTCTCAAATCTTGTTAATTTACTTTACCGTAATGCTTAAACCACGTTTAAAGCCCTTCGTTAACCAGTCGTGATTTCCTCGGAACGCAAGGGCTTTCATTCTGTTTGCGACCTCACGAACGTAATCCCATAAAAGAGGTGCTAAAATCCTTATTACACGGAAAAATGTTTAAGTTGTTTAACAAATTGTACTGAGATACTTTCAGCATAGACAGCAGTCGGTTTTAAAAACGATATGTGCACGAATTTGGTATAAAATCGTTATGGAAATATTGTACTATATCAAAATGTGTTCATAATAGCGTTCCAGCAAGGTTATAGATTCCATAACCGAGTTTTAGACATGTTTCTTCAACAATATTATAATAATATGGAGTGCACTTTCCGTGCCAAACTATACATTGAAAACACGTAACATTGATGTATCCCTACGTCACAAAATACAGAGCTAACTGGGTACCAATTCAGATGACTTCGTTATGCAATGGAGTAACAAGTGGGTTAGTTAACATCCTCGCTCGGGTAATTGGATCAGGCTTGCCAGACGCGTGTAATCGTCCTTTCTGCTTTGATCTTATAACCCATCTTTTGAGCATATAGGACGCAAGCGAAAGATTATTTCTTTATTCCTTTCATTAAACCGCAAAGGGTTACGATTACGACCATAAAGTATCCAATTCAAGATTGTTTTTGCTTTGTAAAAGCAAAATTATATAAGATAGAAACGGTCCAAAAATCTACTTCTACCCAGATTTTCGTAATTCTTGTTTGTTTGTCTGAGTTTGTACTAAATAATATAACATTACTTCCAAGAAACTCACTGGTTACTCAAGAAGGCACCATTAAAACTCCACTTAAGGCCATGAATCAGTGTGGTCAGTCCAGGCGGCTATCTGATCTATACTATGTATGACTCACTCACTGGGTCCTGTTTGGTTTTCGAGCGAGATTTCATCGTTAAGTGATTAGTCACAGCCGAGCCGCGTCGGCAGTTCACACAGGCCCAGGAATGTGTTGAAAATAGATTAAATAATAAACATAGTACAGGAACTTGTACATTTCAGCAGTTTTTAATGGCGAAATAATTCAAAAGTTAACGCCTCGATCATAAGATAGTTTTTGCTCTGTTAACTGTAACAGCAGTTTAATGCAGTTTGAAGAAGTATTTAAAGTATTCAGTCGTGTGCTGCGTCATCTCATATCGTGCCGGCCATTCCCACGGGTCATACAAACTAATTTATCCCTTCGCTCCAAGGATTAAGGATCTTATTGGTTTGTGATTGCTTTGCGCCGTTCCCTGTACCCCGCATCGACGGCGGCGGCCACAATCATTTGTTCCGCTTTATTTGCCAACGTACAACGATCACTATTACAGTTATGGCATTATTCTTCGAACCATAAAACACACGAACGCCGCCGAACACGTAAGATTGATTTAAAATTTTGAACGATGAACGATGACATGAGCACCATTTGAGGAACTTCAAATGGTGCATTTTATTTTCTGGGACAGGCCTTTTGCTGCGTATTCCGTGCTAAATGACCTTTGACTTGCTCCACAACACGGGGGCATTCAATGTTCAAGTGAGCCGCTAAACGGTGCGGCATTTCCTTTTATTTTTTGTTTACATCCACCTGGCGCCAGTCGGCCGGCGTCAGTACGCAAAGCGTACTACCGACAAACGAGACACCTCAGTGCGCAGGAACAGATGCTTGTCTGTCTACTCGTTGTTCCTATTTGTATCTCCCAGAAGCGATTGTTTGAAAGCACACTTCAAAAACGCCCATGCAGGCTTCAGTTCGGAGAGCAAAATAGATGCAGAAGGCCTTAGCACGATCATTTGTATAGTTAAGATGTCTGTCTCATTGTTACGTGTAATTAGCGTGTAATTTATGTTTAGCCAAACAATACCGACCGGAGATGCAAGACTCCATGATATAATATTCCACTTCAGGCATCGCGTGATGACGCAGGTCGTAACCAACTGAACTGAGGATGACATAATAGTTACAATTTAACATCGTGTGTAGCAAGTCGTTAACCCAATAACAACAATGTTATCTTAGATTTTATTTCAAGCACTTGTTTCTAAGTACTAACAGCCGCACAGGTCGATCCGTCAGGTTAAGGTACGCTTACCGGGATTGGCCGTGGATGGGTGACCATCTTTACATACCGAGACTCCTCCGTGACTCGGAAAGCATGTTAAGCCGTCGGTCCCGGTTGTCATTTGAGCATCTTTGACAGTCGTTACGGGTCGTCAGAAGCCCGAAAATGTGACAGCCAGTCTTACCAAAGTGTATCCTATTGCCCAATTATCGGGTTGTGGAGGTCAGATAGGCAGTCGCTCCATGTAAAATACTGGTATTTAGCTGCATCCGGTAAGTCTGGAAGCCGACCTCAACATAGTTGGAAAAAGGCTAGGCAGATGAGATGTTAATAATAATAACAACCTTTAACATCATAAACTCTACACTTGAAACATAGAAAAGACTTTAAAAAGGAAGTTGCCGTCCATTGTGAGAATTCGTGTCACGTAGCATTCGACACGTCCTGCTTTAGCTGACAAACTTCAAGGGAATAAGGGCAGTAAATGTGTTTCCTTAATGCGTGTTAACTTGGATCACGTCCAATGAATATTGAAAAACTTTGGACGATAAATGGTTTGAAAAAAGCTATTGATGGTGGCGTATGAATGTATTTGGAAGGCCGACAATTGGTCCCGGGTGAGAAGCCAAGCCCGAAGTCGCTCGGATGGAGGGGACTCGAGCACGGGTCATCAAGTATGCATGAACGACGGTTTCCGCCACGGGGACGTGCACGAATCCAAACTGATAAAAATACCATTCCGTGATGTCTCTCACGTCGAGATATTTCGTTTATGGACCTTTGTTTTGACTTTTTTTTACGGGTTGTTCTGTATCCTCCATTCAATAGTTAAAAATAATTGAAACTTATTAAGTTCTTTAAGAAGATGGTCAGTGTCAAAAACTGTAAAATTTTTGGAGAGAACGACAGGAATCAAATTTTTGTCTCTCTGCATAAAAAAGTTAGCCCTTTGATTAAAACAGTCATCATGTCTATGTGTATAGCTTACATGCGCTATAAATACATAAAGGGAGTACTTGCCGCAAGAATGCGTCTGAAAACAGATAAAGCAGCCCGTTGAACACTCCACATGACCGGTGACGTCACTGAAATATTGTACTGATGCTCACCATATCCGTAATGTTTGAGAGTACTTTAACTTCTGACGTGCACTGGACTTTGATATTATTAGATGTTCTTGATACGAGTTGAGTGGAGTGCAGGGCGGTACGTTTTGTGACGTAAGAATCAATTTGAAAGCAGTTTCTTAATTAAACCCAATATGACGTGACGTAATACTAATTTGGCTGATGTGGTGTATTTTTCGGGAATGGTCTTTTGAGGCGAAATCGGAGGAATATGAGCTACAGAAACATACTACAAAGTAAGAATTTTCGAAATGAATATGAAATCTGATTGTTAAGTATTTCCTTATAATAACTTGTTCTAGCAGGTAAAAATTAAATTTCGTGGTAGCCATTAATATGTGTCAACGTGACGTATTCGTGTACATTATGTTATGATGGCAAGACACGATTCCCTAGAAACTGTTTTATTATTCATCCGTCCATCAATCGTTTTGTGATCGTACAATGCCACGATGGCAGCCGACGTATCTCCCATTCAGCCCTTCATAAAAACACGAGCTAAAAATGTTTTATTTTTTATTTTGAGGAACCCATCTTTTCTTTCCAAAATTACGTTAATTATTTATGTTGCAAGTGTAAATAGTGCACGAATTTTGCCGGTTGGTTGAATCTATTTTTAGTTTCGTACAAAAGGGCAAAATTGAATTTGTTTCTGAAGCAGTTGTGTACCGCCTACGAAAGATACTTACATAAAAGGATTGTCCTCCATTGTCGTCGTTTATCTCGAATGATATCTAGATCTGTTCACAACATTGTTAGCGGCATAAAATATTTTAAGACGGGTTTCTTGCGTAGTTCTGTCTGTTCAACGACACTTCAAGCGAAATATTTAAGTATTTTCTAAATGTAGGAATTCAAAATATTGGTCCGCTTTAAAACCACGTACTTATTTCATTATTGTATCCCGTACTCTGCAGTACCGCAGTACCCCACTGGCCAGAAAAAAAAACAAGCAATCCAGGAAATAAACCTTATTGAAAGTTTGTTTTAAGTTTTTAGTTCTGTAGCCGGCTAGCAATAACGGGGCGCTTAACAAATTAATAAACCGTTCAACCTCTGCTTTTAAATCGCAATATCAAGACTTTTTTACTTTACTTAAGTACCTTTTTGCTCTACTTGACAATATTCATAAGCTACGTCCGAGTTTTAGCATAATTAAGATGAATGATAAGATTATGCAAATGAGAGTCCATTTTATGCATAGTGCGCACTTTATAAAGTAGTCTAGTGGGACACTGGATGTGTTCCTGGAATGTCTAGATCAGATCAGACATTCCATACCTACTTATCAAAAACACTTTTAGTGACTGCAAAAATGGTGGTCTAACCCACAATACGTTCAATTTCAAAAGGTTTTTTTATAATATTTTACAAGGTTTAAAACCCTTGCTTGGTAAACAACATAGTTGGTCTTTGTTAGTTGATTCTTTTATGTTTTATAATAAGGTTTAAAACCCTCTCTTGGTAAACAGCGTAGTTGGTCTTTGTTAGTTGATTTCATGCTGCTGCCAATCACTACATACACACATCAAAAGTGTCTAGGGATCAACATATATTTTTGCAATAACTTTTCTCTTGATTGATATTAATTTAAATTTTCTTTAAGGATTCATCAAATAAAGTGTTTTCGTTTGTCACAGTAACGATAAACCAAGTCACCTTTGCATTAATAAAGAAATTTGCCATTTTCCTAATAAAGGGATTTTTGACATTTGAACCACTAACATTAAAGTTCGAAAAAAAGACTGAAATAACAGTTTTCTTTAAAATTTTATTGGGTAACTTAAACAATTAATAATCCGTGTTTCTACCGCGAACACTAACAACACAAGAACATCGGTTTGGCATACTCAAAATGAGTTCATCCAAATCACGCTGTGGAATGGCCGCCCATGTTCGTTGCAACAACAAAAAAAGGTCTTCTTGCAACTGGATACCCTCCATATTCGGCAGAGCTCTTCTCTGTAGCATATCCCATGCATGCTCAATCGGGTTCAAGTCTGGCGACTGAGCAGGCCAGGGCAGGACATTGATGTTAGCTGCGGCGAGAGTCTGTCTTACAACTCTTGCGGTGTGCGGTCGTGCATTATCATGCATTAACTGAAATAAGGGACCGATTTGCACTTGTAGAGGAACGATGACGTCAGATACAATCGTCTCAGCATAAATTTGAGCGTTGAGGTTGCCTCTGATCCAAATCAACTCAGTTCTTCCGCCGATCCAAATACCATGGTTCCACCACTATAAGGATGGACTTCCTGGCAGGATTTTAATCGCTGTTGGCGTCCAGGGGTTCTCCAGTGTCGTATACGTCTTGTATCCGGTCTCATACCAAAACGAGACTCATCAGAAAAGCACACGAAACGCCATTGTTCTTCTGCCCAATTTCTGTGTTCAACAGCCCATTGATATCGAATCCTACGATTGTGCATTGCTATAGGTGGTACCCGTAGCGGTCTTCGGGAATGAAGGTTCACTTCATTCGTTCCTCTACAAGTGCAAATCGGTCCCTTATTTCAGTTAATGCATGATAATGCACGACCGCACACCGCAAGAGTTGTAAGACAGACTCTCGCCGCAGCTAACATCAATGTCCTGCCCTGGCCTGCTCAGTCGCCAGACTTGAACCCGATTGAGCATGCATGGGATATGCTACAGAGAAGAGCTCTGCCGAATATGGAGGGTATCCAGTTGCAAGAAGACCTTTTTTTGTTGTTGCAACGAACATGGGCGGCCATTCCACAGCGTGATTTGGATGAACTCATTTTGAGTATGCCAAACCGATGTTCTTGTGTTGTTAGTGTTCGCGGTAGAAACACGGATTATTAATTGTTTAAGTTACCCAATAAAATTTTAAAGAAAACTGTTATTTCAGTCTTTTTTTCGAACTTTAATGTTAGTGGTTCAAATGTCAAAAATCCCTTTATTAGGAAAATGGCAAATTTCTTTATTAATGCAAAGGTGACTTGGTTTATCGTTACTGTGACAAACGAAAACACTTTATTTGATGAATCCTTAAAGAAAATTTAAATTAATATCAATCAAGAGAAAAGTTATTGCAAAAATATATGTTGATCCCTAGACACTTTTGATGTGTGTAGTATAAAGCAAAGTCGCTTCCCGCGTGTGTCCTAATGTCTGATGTATGCTGAGATCTTTAAAACTACACAACGGATTTTGATGCGGATTTTTCTAATAGAATGAGCGATTCAACCATTCTCCTGGAATGCTTAGATGTTCCTCGAGCTCGACACAATTCGGTGACATGTGCGTCACACAATGTTACATTGGTGTGTCACTCACGAGTCTCGCAAAATGGAGTGACAACATGACATGTTAGTTCTAAGGTTCTATTTATTATGCAGCGTACACACATCTTCGTATGAATCAAACAGTGTCTCATCTACTTATGATGGAACGTATGTATTAAGTATGTAAGATCAGCGGTCAGAATTCCATTTTGAATCAGATTCAATCAATTAAAATGCGTACAAAAATAATCACCTTATAATTACCTAATTCAGATATCAATTTTTTGTGGAATAGTAATGAGGCCTTCTTAATAATTTTGGATGACTATTTTTGAGCGTCGACGTCGCCCTCTTTTTGCTATCGATTCGAGCAATAGAACCTGACCTATCAAACTTTCGTTATAACACGAGTGTGAGTTGAAAAGGTTTTTTAAATAAAAGTTACCAGTGCCCTTTCTTAACTCTTCTCGAAATATTAGCTTTATCTGGTCAAACATAAATCCTCTAACCTTATCACATGAGTAGGTACATAAATGTAGTACTTACTAATTGAATACTGAAACTCTCAGATAGCTATAATCTTCAAGAAGAAATTCTTTACAAACTCAGCACATACATATATCGTAAATATCGCAACAGAACTGAAAACAGAGATTGGAAATAACATTTACGACGTTATTAAATCAGAGCGTGCTATATGACATGGAGGAATGAGAAAGATGAATTCTTCGACGAAAGAGGCGAGATGTACTTCTTCTAATACGATCTAAAAACTACTCATACAGTTGTGGAGACGCGAGGACGGAGCAAACGAATTGAATTGCTATGAGTGATGGGATACAAAGATTAACTGTCGATAATCTTTGCCAATTTTCTACGAAAAATGCCTAAAGACAGTGTTATTTCTTTATCGCTCGTGTTTCTATGGCTCTAGACATAATAACGTTCCTACTTCGGACTTAGTGCCCTTCCTCAAGGAAGAGTTTTGGTCGAAAGGGTGTGCTGTATCGGCGTTTCCGCGGCCGGCTACGCGACACCTCGCAGGATAACTCGACGCCGCGCCGTCACAACGAGTGCATTAGTGTTTAAGTTTGTTTGTTTAGAAAATATGTATAGTATTAGTTTATAGTTATTATTTTTATACTATGTATGTACTGTGTTTTATGGGTCTTCGTTGCCTGAAATAAAGGATAAATAAATAAATAATACTTCTCACGTCGCTCCTCTGTAGTTTCCTCTTCTTAAAACTTCATGTTTCCGACAGCACCTTGGTTCTACACTAGCGAAATGTAGGGAGCTTCCCAAGTTTGTTTAGGATGGCAAACTTTGCGCTTTCTCTGTGGACGTCCGTGGAGGGCGTGTTCTGCGAGGTGTCTTTGTTGTGGGCGCAATTCGTGGCCTGTCACATTATCCGCTTACATTATCCGCTTTGCTAAATATACAGCGCTGCCGATGGTTCAACTTTTGTAGAATATCCATTCTTCAAATAAAAGTTTGTGACAAAAATGTTTGTTCGTGATACATATTCTGCTTGAAACTAATGTTAAAACATCCTGCTTTTAAAAAGTTTGCAGCAACTTCATTTGCCTCAAGAGTTTAATGGACATTCAGTCTTACCCTGTAAGCGGGGTTGTCCGAAAGGGTTACTGCTACCCTGGAACATAAAGGGCTCAGGAAGGAACATGGATGGGTTTAAGTTAGTACGACGTCTGACGCTCCCTTTCGCTCCACCCTGAGCGGGAGAAGTCATTGGATGATTTACCACAATAAAAAAAAACAGTCACCCTTTTTAGGTTTTTTTTTCAAAGGTTTTGATTTTATCACTAAATCGTGGTTTAAATAATCTGCTTTCCTAGTCATGGAATGTAGTTTGCACACATACGATCTCCCTGTATTGTCCGAAAGGGTCCGCTACCCCAGAACATAAAGGGCTAAGGAAAGAACATGGATAGGTTTTAGTCAGTAAGCGTTTGATACCCTTCCGCTCAACCCAGAGCGGGAGGCGTCATTTGATAAATCCCACCCTCAAAACACGGGTGCTCCTGAAAAGAGGTAATTTTTAATGCTCACTACCCTAAAAAAGTATCTTTGCTAATAAGTTTGTTGTTTCTTTCATTCCTATCTTCCCATTGTCTCATCATCTGTCCCTGACTTCCTTCTCCTAACTTATATTAACATACTCGACGGAATAACGACAGTTACGCGTGTTTAGGTAATTTCTGCTATCACTTCCCTCGATAATGACCAGCAGATAAGAGCAATTGTTTCATACACTCACGCGCTGCTTCATGTGGAGGAGAGATAACGGTATTTTAGAGGAGTGTCGGTTACATCCGGCTAGGAGATACGCAGGAGGAAAATTTTGGAAATGCATAAAACCTTTATGAAAATGTGATTTCTGGGCGCCGAGGTCCCAATCAAAAACATCTGTGAAGTCAGAGTCTCTATATGTATACCACACTTCCAACATAAAGTTCAACTACTATTTTTTTTGGATTTTTCTAAAGGTTTTTCAATTTCGCGTCAAGGTCGCGATATCAAAACCTCAGGGCCTTGAAGATGGAACCCCGACATATAAAGAAACGAAAATCACATTATCGTCTAAACATTTTAGTATCAATAATGCCATCTGATTCTGAACGGAGCGAAGGCATCCATCCGCTCGTAGTGCGTATAATTTATGGAGCGAGCGAACCGTTAAAAATGCCTATTTTCCCCAAATTTTCATCATAAATTCTTCCAGAAAACGATTTTTATTTGACGTTTACGCAATGATGTAAAAACAATCTTTCGGTACACAGGAACGCTTCAAAATTCTCATAATGACCTTGACCTTTATTTATAAGTACTTGTTAATCTTCCGAAACCCGAAGATGTTATTTACTTTATTAAATTTAATTTTCCTCCACTTTATCCCATCATTCACGGTCAGAACCGTCTCAAAGTTGTCTTGAAATAGAATTATCATCTCTTTTTATCTTCGGTACACGTCTGTAGGGTTGAAAGTGACAGAATAGCTTTTTTATTACCTTCTCTGTACATAAACCGGCAACATAATGTGTTATGGCACATTCGATCCCCGTAAATCGTTTGTTGTACGAAGGCAGTTTTGTTTCTTACAGCCTTGGAATAAATTGTTACAGTGTACTAAGGTTATATAAGGTCCCATTAAAATAGATGGACAAATTTTTAGACATCATTCTGACTACCAAAATAAGGACCATGGTAAAAAAATATAATAGAAACGCATTAGAAATGTGCAAGTACCTACCCATAATTGATGTGTTAATTCTAGTATGCCGGCAATTGATTATCTTAGGTCAAATCACTTTAATCAGCGTTTTTTTTGCTTGCATGCCTTTGGTTAAACGTACTAAACGCTGTGTTAAAATTTGACCATCTATTTTAATGGGACCTTATATAGCTGCGCGTGTTTTTTTTTTTCATTAAACGTAACTATTTTTGACTGCCTCGTTGGTCTAGTTGTCGCAAGCGCTATTGCCAAGCATGAGATTCTGGTTTGATTCCCGAATCGGAAGTAGTCTTATTGCATTTTCACATCTGAAATTGCTCAGTAGCTGCCCTAAGTCTGGATTTGTGCCCGGTTGCTGGCAATAGGCTCGCCCCCTGGAGCCGCGCCCATGGGACTTAAATATAAGTAGCGAAATGTGGGTGTACTGGGGTACCACTGCCTATTTTTTCCGGGAATACCTGTATTCCCGGAAAAAATAGGCAGAGTGGTTAGAGTGTAAAGAAACGCAGGAAACTAGCATATGACACAAATGTTGCCAGCTAAAAAGTTTATTATAAACGAATTGTCAGTTAGTAATAACGAAAAAACGATAAAAATTTTAACATCCTGATGTTGTTATGTTATTTTGAGGAGACAGATTATGTTAATTCGCCGATCGATCGTCTTGTACCATGGTTTGCCTAAACAATTCTACAAGTCTCTGTGAACGTTAAAGTCTTTAAAACATTGATAAATCATTTAGACGTAACCTGGTAGGCTAGTTTAAGTGCTATGTTGATAGGTAATAGCGTGTGGTAGCGTACGTAGCAATACGCGTATTTCGCTTACGCTACTCTATTAAAAATAACAACAATATATTTACTTTCAGATAGTACCCCGATATCTTATGAAAAATTGGGGAATGTTCATTTTTCGTACTTAAGATTCGGGATGTAATGTACCTACTAACGTATTGATCGCACCTAACGGGCAGCGGCACATTGTAATTGCGTAGTATACTAACAGTATTTTGACAGTTCAACAACATTCATTGCGTTGTGTATGTTGTTGGGCAGACAAATTTTTCGAATATATTAAGCAATGGATTGCCAATATCCTTCAAAATCATTCAGATTGTGATTGATATTGTGTTCGCTATTAAGGTGTCCGCCGTACGTCGTTCACACAATATGTTCTTGTAATAACTGTCGTGTTCTTTGTTTTTTCATACGACAGGAAATTGAAATTTCACAACGGTACCAGCCACATTACTCGTGTTAAAATTCATTTCCTGTATTTTCCTTCCTTTTTTATTTAGGCCTCTCAGTTTGTTGTGGAATGAAAGACTTACGTGCGTCATAAAATTCGGATCTACGAGTATATTATGTAATAAATATAGAATTTTCCTTATAGCTGTTATAGGAAAAATTTGTCGAAATGTTGCTAGGCACCCAATTATGGGCAGATTATCGTTATTAGTTTGATTTCGGTACCCACGCCAGCACATCAACCTATCCCTGTTAAATTTTCCCAATTGAAAATGAACCTTATACTTTTATTATAAAGTACAAATACTATCAATGAAATTTGACAGATTGGGGTAACGGGATGTGCTGGTCCCTGTACCTACTTTAAATGCGTATCTGACGTTTGTCACGTGTGCCACACCATAGCCATAATCGAAAGGGGAAGCTGCCTTGAATAAAGTAAATAAGTAACGGCTAAATTCCATGTTTAGTTCGTTGATTAAGGCTACCTCATTTACCGTTTACATTTTTTTTTGTCCCATTTGTGTTTAAAATGTCGTTATGATGTGGCTGCTGCTGTTGTTGTTGTTGCAGTAGAATATAGTAGATGGCCCTTGTTCTGCAGCGATTTAAGTGCACTTTAAACTACGTTGCTGCTATAGTCCGACCGCTTATCTGAGAGACCATTTCTGCGGAAGCAGTGCGGCGAATATGATAAAGCAAAAAGTACGTGTCATATATTTTTAATAACTGACTGATGGAATAAATATAATTTCGTTTTTTTTTTTGATCCTGTCGTCATTACTATTATAATTTTAAATAGAAATTTACTGCTTGTTTCTTAAAAAAATTCTTCCAGTAGACTTTCGAAATAATGTAATTTATTCCTAATTCGATTTGCAGTAAAGGAATGCCTAAACTTCCATCCAGAAAATTCGTATTTCCATATAGCCCTTTCCAAGTTCAATCATCGAGGCAGAATTCGTAACGAAACAAAAAGAACAAGTGAGTAGGTAAGGAAGGAGTCGGCGAATTACTCGCGACCTGGTTCCACTTGAATTCGTAGCGAGTGAACTTGTCATACATGTATATGTGATGAACTAGTGTAAATTCGTGCTTACTGCTGCATGAATTGAGGTGTTGTGAAACGTTGCAACTTGACATTGGTCTACCGTGTCACTCGTATAGAATTCATAGAAATAATAACTTTCGTATGTTTTGTTTATTACTTCTCATACCGTTTACAGTATAGAATCAAGTTCTTCCAACTGAACAGACAGCTGTGCTCCTGGGGAGTTAGTTGTGCTTGCGTCACTTCTTCCCAGCTAAAGCACTAGAAGTGGTGAAGGGCAGGCGTTTTGGGGGACTGTCTTATGTAATGTTGATCTCCAAAAAGTGCTGATTTTCAACCTAGTTTCAATAAATGACTGATTGGATTTTTGACAAATTGTTCATAGATGTCTCCTAAGACTAAAAGGTTTTTACTTTAGTGGTGCGCTTTTGTTCCGATGTAAAGGTGTGATTCCACCAAAATTGTGCTCAGAACATTTGTTCACGAACATTTTGTGCTGAACTCCAACAGTGCACGTACTGAGCTGGAGATTCGTTTCCACCGACAAAACTGTTCGTAATTTTTGTAAGCGTAAAGTACAGCACATTCGTAAATGTTTACTTGAGTGGGTCCACCAAAAGAAACATTTGTGCCGTACACTGTGCAGTGCAGTGTCGCACAGTGCCGCACACTGGTGGAATAGCGGCTTTAGATATTGTCAGATGTTGAACTTCTTTTAAAGTTCAGTTGGTCGTTGCCTACGCTCTATGTTCTACAAACGGTAGTTATGGAGTCCTTAGTAACCCCAACGCACGCTCACTCGTTCTTTGACGTCGTTCATTATTTTTATTCATAGAGAATTCGTGTCATTACTGAGGGAAGTCGTCAGCGCTCTCTCATTCAAAGACTTCCGTTGAGATTCACGTTTCGCAGTTTCTATGTAGATTTTTATGAATAGTTTTGTTTTTCTTTGTTATAAAGGTTTTTATTGTTAATAGTTGTTGTCCGACAGCGTCTCTGAAATATCAAAAAGGTACCGTCCCATGAGAAGCCAATTATATAAGTAAAAGTCTTATTTTAAAGATGGGGTTAAAAAAACATTTGTATTTCACTATTCAAACCTATTAGACCATATACTCGGACTATAAGAGAAACAGCATAGACAATTAAAATTAATTAATATAAAACACCCAATTAGCTGGTATCATATGTCCGTGTAGGTATGTGGACGATATTTGCAATTATAATTATTACGAATAACAACAGAGCAGTTAATTGAGTCAAATAAGCGTTCATAAAACATCTATGGGGACAACCTTGACCATAAAAAGATGAGCCTTGACACGACAGGCGCGCGCGCACCTGCTCATTTAGCGCCATCTGTCGAAGTTATTTTTATCTGACTACGCTTTTTTATTCTTGAACTTCATCATGCCCTGTGGTGCCTTTTTCTAAAAATACACATGTGACTATTTTGGATTTAAGGAAAGTATGGAGGTGTCAATGCTCTGGGCTTGCGGTTTTGCGAATGAGTCAGAGTCGGAATTAATATAAATAGATTGATTTTGTTTATGTTAGCGGCCCTAATTGTGTTACGATATATTAGAAACTTTTACAAGTTTCACCGGTATAACATCTGCTCTGCAAGGTTTGTAATGGAAATTGTCAGGATGTTTTTATAAAAGAGGTCGCACAGTGTTTTAGAAACCCTCAAAATGCCAATGCCATGAGTCTATGGCGTTTCATATTTCAAATGCGAGAGTAAAGCTCATGTGCGCAATTTACTTCGTTTGTGAGAAAAAACATGTTAAAGTTGCTAATTTTTGAACTTCGTAAACATAATAAAAAATATTTTTTTTTTTGCATGTTTAATGCATTTGAAATATGAAACGCCATAGACACATTGCATTAACTTAGTCATGTCCGATTTATAGGGTTTCTAAAACACTGCGGGTCGTCATTGATTTAAATCCAAGCGAACCATATGGGTTACGACGGAATGATTATACAATGGCCTTTTACAAAACCAAAACACTGACGATGTTGAAACAAAACTGGCAAATATTTGCCCTCCGCATACAGACAAGATAAGCGAAATACGAAAAAAAAAACGACACTGTTAAAAAGGTTGGATTAACTCTCCCTAATGTTAATAGAGTACATATTCACTTCGTACAGTCGCTCGTGCAAACATCGACTGTGATAATGGATGCCCGGATTATAGTGATCACGTCCAGCGCCGATGGATTATGAGGGTTCCATGATGGTACCACAAAAATATCAATGTGTCCCCGCTGCTTATAAATACTGGATTTATGGCATCAGCTTTGTACTGTGGGTGGAGCATGGTTATATTGATCATTAGATAGATGAATAAATTCTTTATTTAGTTACACACGAAATAAATACCTAGCATACCATACGTTAATGCACAACTTAATGATGACTAAGTGACTATGCATTCTTTGATTCAAATAAAAAATAAGCTAAGTGCGATTTGGATTTCAAGGGAGCACCAAATGGAAGTCCAGTTCAGCAACATAAAGGGCTAAGGAAGGAACATGGATGGGTTTTAGGCAGTAAGAGTCTGACACTCCCCTCGCTCCCAGAGCGGGAGGAGTCATTTGATGATTTCCCACCCTCAAAAAACGAAGTAAGGTATGTGTCAAGCCAATATACCTGACGCTGATATTAATACTTGCATTAATTTGCAATTATATTCATGATTGTTTTTGATAACGTTATTTTGACCTCTGCACTACTCTTCACTTCATTTTCTTTGAATGAGGAATGGTTTGCAGTATTTTCGCAGAAATCTACGTATTTTATATTATATTGGCAGTTAGTCTATTACTGCCGAAAGATAACATCGCTTGGTTATTATTGTTTTCGTTGGAACCATCGTCGAAATGAGAAGTTCGATTGACCTTCAGAGTCGATTGACCGCTATACTTACTAAAAAAAATATTGATATTTTTTTTGCATTTATTTATTGCAACTGGCTAAGGGCGAAGTGGAGTGGCGATGTGCAGGAACCGTGCAGGTTTCGTCTCGGATGTGATTGGACGGTCGTCGAAATGAGAAGTTCGATTGACCTTCAGAGTCGATTGACCGCTATACTAAAGGGTAAATTGATATTTTTTTTGCATTTATTTATTGAAACTGGCTAAGGGCGGAGCGGAGTGGCGATGTGCAGGAACCGTCAGAAACCTGTAGGTTTCGTCTCGGATGTGATTGGAGACGTCTCCGCTCCACTCCGCCCAGCTCTGCTTCAGTCGAAACTTACCCTAAGTGTCTTTAATGACATAATTAAACACTTAAATATATTCGGCAATACGTCTAAAAATATTCAAAGGAGATTGTTCTAGACCGCCCTATAACCAACAAACATTTGACGTGTACGTTAATTTTAATTATATTTTAATATGCTTTTTAAAAATAATAAATTCAAGCGGACACTATTTAATTCTTAATAGGTTTTCAAAAGTGACCTCATTGATTTTATTACCAACTGAACTCGCCATCTTTCAAGGAATTGTCAATGTGAATGTCACAAAAGATTTGACAGTGTCGCTCTCGCTCATATTACATAAATATCGATATCGACGACGATGTCCATAATATCTAGTGATAAATAATGGATGTTCGATATTTATCACTTCCAAAACATTGAAAATGTGCAACATAAAAGTTTTTCATGCATATTTTTTTCATGGAATTAGTTCCGTGAACATTTTAATGGAACTTATGATGAATATGGCCTAGCACGATTAAGATGAAAATATAATGATCAAAACAAACTCACAAAATGTACAGGTAGTCGAATGAGGGATTTTCTCACAAGTGAGAAAATATTAGTTCAAAAGAGGCGTTGTTAAAAAATACGTCACTGTCTTAGGTTTTTGACATCAAATAAGCTTTCTTATTTACGGATCTTATTTTTGTTATCAGTAGCCAGTAAAAAATAGACGTATTTTTTACCCACGCCATCTATTGAACTATGTTTTTTCACTTGTCAGAAAATCTCTCACGATTGAAATATCATTTACGACGCAACTCTAGTGAATTGTTCTCATAACCATTTCACGACTTTAATAGCCATATTTATACTATTTAAGTACTTAAACTCTATTTTTAAATGTCGCAAACTAAAACGTTACACATTGTTCGTCGGGAACAAAATATTTTATTTTAGCATTAATTTAATTGGAGTAGAATCATAGCAACAACGTGTTTATGTTTGAAACGGAACAAATTAATTTACATTTGACATATTGATCTTTCATTTTGGTCTACTAAATTAAAACCACAGATTAAATAGGTGGTAATTGATAATCGATATATGTACAATGATTGATCTTCAAGAGAGCATCTCTACGTCACTACGTCAGTCGGTGCCTGTGGCTGTGTTGTGTTGTTGTGAATACCTAACTATTTGGCGATTTCTTTTGGCGTTTTTGATTTTGTTTCTGTTTAACGGACTACAATTTGGATTGCTTTCAACGTGACCTGCTGGCTTCGAATAACTGATTCTGTGATCTGCTTAAACGACACCTTAGCATTTTGACAACGGATAACGGACTTCGCTTAAAGTAAACTTCAACCAATAAATAATAACTGTACCTAAAAGGCATAATACAACTGTATGTACGGTAATATTTTACTGTATTTGAAGTTTAATGCTTTGTAGAAACCAGAAATAGCGATTTTAGAAGGAATTACTTACGTTTTCTTTTATTAAAAATAACCTCAAAATCGGTTCCTTTTCTTTAAATAAATCTTTTCTCTAAAGTGTCCGTCAAGAAACTTTGTTCTTATGGGCTAATAAGGGCAGTTTACAAATAGAAAATGATTTTTTCTATGCTGTTGGCTCCAGGGCGAACAATGTATGGGCGTAGAACAATCTCCTTTACGCCGTTATACGCAAAAGCATAGGTACACCATACACCCATGAGGTAATGCATCAAACATTTTGACATGTAACATGTTTTTGCTCTATATTCCCGTTTGTTTTCCTCGCCACACCACGACCCACTTCTAAAATAACATAACTATCCCTAAACCGTTGGCTGTCCCTGTATCCCAGTAGTTCGACGATGATGGGAAAATCAATTACCTACTTCGAAACTTTTTAAACATTATTAATTAAATGAATCACATTTCCTCAATTAATACTATAAATAGTAGGCTGTTATCAATCTGCCTAGCCTTTTCCAACTTTGTTTTGGTCGGCTTCCAGACTAGCAGGATTCAGCTGAATACCAGTATTTTACATGGAGCGACTGCCTATCTGACCTCCACAACCCAGTAACTGGGTAATACGATACCACTTAGTAAGACTGGCTGTCAGATTTTCGGGCTTCTGACGACTCGTAATGACTGTCAAAGATGCACAAATGACAGCCGGGACCAACGGCTTAACGTGCTTTTCGAGTCACGGTGAAGTCTCGGTATGTAAAGATGGTCACCCATCCAAGTCCAACCGCGGCAAGCGTAGCTTAACCTGATAGATCGACCTGTGCGGCTGTTATTACTTAGGCACAAGCTCCTCGGTAGGCTGTTATGTGCCTCAATATTTACTTATTAAGTGTGAAAGGTTTCAAACGTTTCGGAATTAGTTTACAGAAACTGAACAGTTGTAGTCGTCGAAAATTGGTTTAATCTAATGTATAAAAGCGAAAGGTCATTCACTCACTGATTAATCTCGAAATCACCAAAACTACTGGAGATTATGAGTAGGAGACGTCTGCTAAGAAATTATTTTAAGAATTTCCCCCGTAAAGGGAGTAAAATGGAGGGTGGAAGTTTGTGTGAAGTATTTTCAACATTGACGGGGGCGAAGTCGAGGGCAGCAGCTAGTACTGTAAATAAATGTTCTAGATATATAGTTTTAATACATTATCATGTCTGTATCCTATGCCACGTGTATTCAAGTAGTTTTTAAACTATTGACCGCTTGATTCCGCAGCGTCCGGCTCAAAAATCGCCAATAAATATCTTCGACGAATAGGGTCTTGCAATGACGTAAAAATGTATAGTCGTATAAACACGACTCAGATGGCACGGGCCCGAAAACATTTGTCGTATTAATCCGACTGGGGCGGTTAAAAGGTTAATGGTTAAGTTTTAACTGACAATAGTAGCAAGCAAAGAGCCTATTATATAACATTTTCTTCTTCCGTACAATTACAAATCAACGACACTTATCGCATTAAACGTCGGCGGGACTAAGTCAACACTCAACAGTGATGCACATTATTATCAGAGGCCGGCAGTACTTACATTATACATTAGCGATACCGTCCGATACCATTGTCCAGATATACGTGTAGTAATTTGTCGTTACCGACGCCACTGATTGGACTGTATATACATAATTCATGTACCGACACGATTGATCGGAACCGAATCGTCCTCTGAATTCTGAATACACATTGCAACGAATATACATACAATAAAGCGAGTCTTGACGCTGTGTGCGTAATTAAAAACTTGCCAAATTATTTTTGGATCTTCTTTTTGTTGCTGGTGATTGATGATGGGATTGTCCTGTCGATTGATTCTGTAAAAATGTCACAGTAGCTTAGGTGAAGTGAGCTTAAAGGTAATGCTAGGGATTGACACTATTGATAGCGTTTTTAAACTTCCCTTACGTTAACACGGTGAGATTTTTACAGAATACCGCTATCGTAAATATAATCAATATGATCTTACATCTTCTGGTTGTGGTGACTGAGGTGAGCATAACTTCCTAGTAGCTGGCTGGCAACGTGCATGTATGACTAGATGTATGACTATACAAGGTGCAACCGAAAAGGTATACATATACATACAAAAGCATATGGTACAGACCACCAAACTGAACAACTTTTACAATGTGACCAACTCCGAAATCGCACAAAAAAAATCAGCTGTTCTATACATTTTTGGTCACGTGACTCGTCGAGTGTAGGGAACAGTTGATTTTTGGAACGAAGTTGTTTTCATTATTTCGGAGTTGGTCTCACAGTAAAAGTGGTTCAGTTTGGTGGTCTGTAGCATATCCTTTTGTATGTATATACCCTTTCGGTTACACCTAGTACATATAATGAAGCAGGAATATCTAAAGATCGGAACAGGCGGAGTTCTGTAGTTTCTGTCTACGCCCAAGGCAAGAGGGGGTATGTTTATGTATGTATGTTATGTATGACAGTAGATTCAAGCAAAATAGCAATAATACTATCCGAGAGAATATCCCATCCCTTTCCGTGACTAATGTTACTTTATATTTATGGATACTGCAGAGTGCCTTTTGCGAAAACTACAAAGTGTCTTTTTTAGGAAGAAATAAAAATTGTTTCTCCCACTGAAACAAGTTCATATAAAACGTTAAGCTGGCTTGAATAACTATACTTACGTAAGACATTGAAAATCTATAACTGCGCAGAACAGAAATAGCCGGCGTGGTGACTGTGATAAAAGCCACATGGGGGCTCTGGGGACCCACAGCACAGCTCTGTCTTTCGGTGTCACCCAAATACTAGGTACCAGTGATACCGCTCGCGCCTCCGTGGGCGACCTTTCAACTTTTTCAAGGGATACTGGTCTTTTATGTACGTAAATAAAGTTTAAAATTATTTAACACTGAAAGTGCTCGCCGTGTCGCTGACGGCCGCTGCCATTCCGGTGTGACTCGGCCCTTATGCTGTCAATAGTGTCAATCCAGCAACAGCTAACTTCACGCTTACTTCATCAAAGTTTTTAGAGTGAGATTTTTACAAAATCAAACGACTGTACCTACTCTGTTTTGTTGCAAACGTAATAAGCTTTTACCTGAATTGTATAATGAATGTCCCTCCGCATCCCTATGAGTGCGAGGTTGCGGTTGTCTTTGGAAGTGGCCTCAGTGCGAAGTTTGACGGAATCTGACTACATAATTAATGTAACCGTCTGGTGTGTACCTACAACCTAGAAAGAAAGAAAAATATTGTATTCTGCACACGCAAAGGAAATCAAAGAAAAAAGAATTAAAAAAATAACAAGTAAAAATTAAAGCAAAACAAAAAAACAACACCTGGGCGAGACCGAAAAGGCTATGGCTAAGGTAGTTCAGCATAATGCTGTGATATTTAAGAATAAATAAATACCGCAGTATTCAGATAGAGCCCGCTGTGATGCCCCGGACACACGTTTTTTTTTATTGAGGGTGGGAAATCATCCAATGACTTCTCCCGCTGGTGGAGCGGAAGGGAGTGTCAGACTCTTACTGACTAAAACCCATCCATGTTCCTTTTCTTTAGCCCTTTTTGTTCCGGGGTAGCGGTAACCCTTTCGGACAATCCCGCTACCCCCCCGGACACACATACGTACATAAACCAATCAGCCTCAGCGTTATTCTGTTAGTTCACACAATACAAGGACTGATTATAAAAATATGTAGCGACTTCGGGTTCTGATATAAGTACCCTAATCATAGAAGCTATGTCCAAGACACTTGTCCCTGAAACAATTTTCCAGCAAGAAATTACAATTCATTCTCTGATCTCAAGGGACAATTTACTTAATTATTTACTCTAATTGTTGTGATGTTATTTACAAAACAATCTTTAGACACGAGTAAGTTCTAACAATAATTTTAGTTAATAGAAGTAAGTTGAGGAGCTAAGTTATAACAGCGGCACGGATCGATCCATCAGGTTGAGCTACGCTTACCGGGGTTGGTCTGTGGATGGGTGACCATCTTCAGATATCGAGACTCCTCCGTGCCTCGGAAAGCACGTTAAGCCGTTGGTCCCGGCTTTCATTTGTGCATCTTTGACAGTCGTTACGGGTAGTCAGAAGCCCGAAAGTCTGACAGCCAGTCTTACCGAAGGGTATGATATTACCCAGTTAGTGACTGGGTTGTGGAAGTCAGATAGGCAGTCGCTCCATGTAAAATACTGGTATTCAGCTGCTTCCAGTTAGACTGGAAGCCGACCCCAATATATTTGGGAAAAGGCTCGGCAGATTGATTGAGAAATAAACACAGCAACATTAATAGGTGCCACAGAATTCGTCCTCATTAAGTGTCTTTTGAACAATGAATGGCATGGTAGATACAGGACACAATCCTTAGGTACACAACACAATGTAGTGGCGCTTTTAATTCATTATTCATATTGAATTAAGACCAGCGCTCACTGTGGCTCCACGGGTGTTACTTATTTGGGGCGCTCACCCTACGGGGACTCATTTCAGTTCACTGTTTGTTTACCCTTGCGAATTTTATTAACAGATCGCATTTTATTAACAGATCGCTGTTCGGTAATATTATACCTTATTGTTTTTAGAAATGGTATTATCGCAGGTAGGTATTGTCAAATGCCTTCGGGAAATTGCTATGTAAAGCCAACGATGAACCTTTGAAACCCGGTTGTTTAAATAATATTGGTCCTGTTTCAAATGCTTTCGGCTTTGAAATTAGTCCTTTTGTACAGAGGCCAGCACATCAAGTTACCACAATCTGTCAAGTTTCTTTGATAGTATTTCAACTTTATTGCAAAGATTTATTTTTAAATGAGAAAATTTGACAGTTAGGGATAGCTTGATGTGCTGGCGTCTGTACATACAATTCTGGTATAATTATGATAATCATACTATACACTTATCTGTCTGTACTGGTTTAGGCTAATTTCAAAGACACGTAGTGAATTGAAGCGGGCATTGGTTTCCATAATTACCAAAGTTTCAAACGATTTCATTAAAAAAATTGGGGCGATGAGTTACTAAATATTTTAAATGTTGTTTTTATATTTACTTAGATTTATATAAATAATAGTTATTAATAAAACTAGTAAGTATCTAAATTGTGCCCAAAAAGTGATTTATACGTAATATACATTTCGGTTTTTTCATTGGCCTATACCTTGACTCAACTTTCAGATAACTAGTTTCGAGTCCTTCAGAAAAGCCTAATTAATTGAGTTTCAAGTTGTAAGTATGTAAAAACTAGATCAATTAAAATATTAAAGAGGTTAATTCCTAGTCATAAGAAGGTACTTTATAAAGCTATACTGCGTCGCATTACAAGGACGAGGTTTCTCGTCCTTGTAAAACATCAGGTCATAGCCACCAGGTGATTCACGAAGACACCCGTCAGCGCTGCCTGGACTGATAGGTTCCAGGTATCATCGTGAATCAGCTGGAAGATACCTGGAACCTATCGGTGCAAGACTTCAGCTCTGCCTAGACTAGGAGTGACCTACTCACACTGATAATAACCTGGTTAGGCATACACCCTCCTTGAACACTTAGGCCCGTCCGTCAGAATGGGCCACCCACGTGAAACCGCTAGTGGGCGCGATTTCTATAATAAAACAGAATATTACTAACAGATGGCCTAATAATATCTATCGTAATGCATATTCATAGAGTATTGAGTATCGTTATCTGCGCGATGCAGTGCATACGGCCGGTTGTTGATAAATGCCGGCGTCGGCGCATGTTGCGCAGTTGCGCCGCCAATACGCGCCCACTATGGCTTGATAGCTCTTTGATTGTTTGGCATCGATACCATATCGATATTTATTTTGCGGACTCGAAGACCAACTTGGGACCTGAGCTAGCACTGCCTCTATTATAGACCAATCTTCTTTGGTAAGTTCGATGACATAATTATTTCATTTACGAATATAAAACGAAGTGGCTTAAATGTGATGAATTTACTAAGAAAGATGGATGGATCCGTCCCCCATCCATCTTTGTACAGTACACGCCTTGTCCACAAAATACTTCCAGCTGAAGTATGTTTGTAATCCCCTTTTAAAATTAACATCCGTTTGACGTTTATTTAAATATTCAAAATTCTGAAACATCAAGTTCTAGAACAATTAATCATCCGTGTAATGAACATTTTTGTCAGGAGTTTGACATTTCAAATTACGAACATGGTTGATACACGTTTAATGTATGTGAAGTCCAAGGGAGTTCTAAAATATTTTGACAAACATGTTATTTCCTCCTAATAATCTAAGATAATGTAGTAAATGTGGCCAAGCCGGTCCTTAAACCACCTTGTTTACAAACAAAAGGAGATGACTTTGTGAAGTGCACAATAGATACACGTTCTACCTGTTGCGACTTTCTAACTAAGAAAAATGGCGGCCTTTATGCATTCATTTCCATCTGAGTCAAGTGCAGTGTGCATACAATTTAAATCATCTACAAGTTGTTTGCGTCACTGATGTTTATCCGGCGAGGCCGTTCTTATGCGTTTCTTGTGCGTGAACTGCGTGTAGAAGCGATCGGTCATTACGTGGGAGGTCGAGTTTTCATATCTACCTTTGGCTAGATACACCTTTCAGCCATAATTTCCCTTGGGGAATCAATGACATGCATCAACATTTTCTTTGCATGTTCTAACTCCCTACGTACTGGCGATACCTATTTGATATGGGTATTATAAAATCATGTAGGTATTTCTTGTAACCTTGTAACCGGTTATTCAAATTTCGAATCGGTAATGACGTCAAAGCGTAGGGAAGTTTTAAATGATGCCGTATTCAGGTTTTCAAGGCAATAACATGGCGCCAGCATTAGATTCCGAATTCCGTTTTTATTTACTTAAACACACATAAATTGGGACATTATTTTGTCTCTAGGGAGAGGAAATAAACTCCTGTAGTAGGAAGGCATATAGAAGTTAATGTGGTCGAATCTTGAGCAGGGTTTTTGTGACATTTGTGTCCCGAAGGACCAAGAATTGACTCGTTTTGTAAACCCTTTCGCTCGTGTACAAGTCAATCGTTATTGTATTATTTGTATTAAAAAGACTTTATTTTTATACAGTTTCAATTGTATCTTTTCGATGATGTTTTCTCTGTTATGCTTACTTTCACTGAGACTTAATTGCAACTCATTCACAGTCTAGTGAACACTGCTCATATAAATTATTTCAACATAATTAAAAGCCACCAGACACCGTGTATTTCAGAGTTAAGGCTACACATTATGTACGTAATGAACACTTTTCCCAATTTATACGTAAAAACCTATAAAAGTTATTACGTTTCGCACGTTAATCATCATAATAAAATAATTTATACTGTGCCCAAAACGTGCCGTCCGCATAGGGACATTTATGGCCGCCCAGATCGAAAGGAACGTCGGTTATTGGTTTTCCTGGTAAAAGCTTCTCCCCGTATTGATGTGGAATCTAATAAATAGGAGGCGACATATAATATGAATATACTGGGTGTAACCGAAATAGTATATAATATACATACAAAAGGATATGCTACAGACCACCAAACCGATCAACTTTTTATAGGAGAAATTCGAAATCGTGAAAAAAAAATCAGCTGTTCCCTACATTTCGACGAGTCACGTGACCAAAAATGTATAGAACAGCTGATGATTTTTTTTAGAAAGTTGTTCAGTTTCGTGGTTTGTAGCATATGCTTTTGTATGTATATACCCTTTTGGTTACACCCTGTAAGTATACAGAAGTACTTATCATCATCACCAACCAGATCGTTCATCAACCTCAGAGATGGGCAGCCAAAATTAGGAAAACTCACGACCTGTGAAGTTTTAATTAAATAATTGTTGATAATTTAAACATTTTAATTAACTGCGTTACTTATGAGAAAATAACGGGTATTTGAATTAGCTGAAAACTGGGTCAGCCAGCTTTTTTAAATTGTAAAAACACAGTGCTGAAATAATGCAATTTTCAAATCAAATTAATCTTTACGCGATTTAAGATTCCTTGATCTAAGTTTCATAGACGTAAGCTTGCCAATTTGGCGTTAAATAACACTTATTATCGTTAAACGGAATTTAAAATTTGCCTTTAAGGGCATTTAACATTTCTCGGCCAAAGTTAAAGCGTCCTATTACGTCATAGTCTTTATTTCTCTAAGGTAATTAAACTGCTGAAGGCCTGAGAAAAGCTTTGTATTTAATTATGTGTACTTTATATTAAAAACGTTTCTTACGTAAAATAAGCGCTTTGGCGTAGAGTTGCGTACACCACAATACTCTTACGTTATTCATAAAAAATAACTTATTTTTTTTACTAAGTCAATTTTCTTTCTGCTCATAATACTTTTGCGAAAATTTTACTTAATAATAACTATTTCTCGAAAGCACAGTTCATGCACATGCATATTTAATTGCACTCTTCAATACTCTGTTAGACTCTAATTATAGCTTAGCATCTAAGTATGTCTGGGTAAGCGGGATTGTCCGAAAGGGTTACCGCTACCCCGGAACATAAAGGGCTACGGAAGGAACATGGATGGGTTTTAGTCAGTAAGAGTCTGACACTCCCTTCCGCTCCACCCAGAGCGGGAGCAGTCATTGGATGATTTCCCAGCCTTAAAAAAAAAAGCACCTAAGTATGTACGTAGAATTTTTTTTCCTTTTAAAGCCCTAAAACATACTTTCGAAGCGAACCCAGTCGCAAGTATAGCTAGTTAGTATAAAATCTATCTACATAATTTATTTTCACACACACTGAAAAGGTGCGTTGGGGTGGGTATTTATGTATAATATTTTAATGACATACACATAAGGACGTCTGATTGTGGGCGTGAAGGACTCGAACTTTCGATGTTTGTTATTTGACCTTTTTTTTCCAGAAATAACACAATTAGAAAGATATGACTTTAGCAACCCCGCACACCGTGGGGGCTTTCATAGAAATATAAATTACTTTTATTTTTCTATTTTGAGCGAGGATTTAGAAGGCTCACTTTGTTATTTCTGTATCTACCTTTTGTTTTGTTCAACATTATACGAGTAACTCAAAGCAATTATTTTCATAATTCAATTTGGAATTGTCAGAGTCGGTTAGTCAAAAAGTTGAAGTTATTTGCAAGTCACTTACAATAAGTCCATTGCTGGCAATGCCTATCCAATTAGGTATTTGAAAGAGTTACTTTTTATGAACTGTCAAAACGCGGCATTTGTACGTGATTTTTATGAAATATAACAATATGACGTCACAGATTTTTTGTATCAAATGGAATACTTATTAGCCTTAAATGCAATTTTACAATTATATCTTCGCATAATATTTAATTTCTGTACAGTGATGGAAGTTTTTAAGACGAGCGGTCTTTTTTCTATGTGATTTCATATTTTATTTTCGACTGTTTCAAATACTCAATTCTAAATCGCTGCTCAGCAGAGTCCAGTGATCTCGAGTTGAACTCTATGCTTTTCCATTCCTATGACGAAAATGAGTAATTCCTTTGTCACTGCAGCTTCACATATAATTTTATCACGAATCGCGGTAAACCATCAGGTATGCTAAGGTCGTCCATGATAACTATCTTTAACTGCCATGCGGGTATGCTAATAGGTGTCATAAAAACAAAAAGACATAACATATATTAATTTCCACTTATTTACTTACATTTAATCGTTGTTTTGTGCGTCAATGGTGTCTTTAACTATTCTAGTAACATTCTAAACAGCTTTGTATTGACGTGATCTGTCATACAAACGGATTTAGTGGAAACAGGCGGTAGCTTGATATTCTCTCGAGTGGAGACTTTACAAGAATAGCTCATCTAAACTAATATTATAAAGCTGAAGAGTTTGTTTGTTTGAGCGCGCTAATCTCTGAAACTGAACTCCGAATTGAAAAATTCTTTTTGTGTTGGATGGTCCATTTATCGAGGAAGGTTATAGGCTATGTAACATCACGCTACGACCAATAGGAGCCGAGCAGCGGGTGAAATCGCGCGGGTGCAGCTAGTTTCCTGATAAGAAGGTAAAGACAGTCAGCAAGGTTGATAGCGTGGCTGACTGCCCAAGGTCCGTTTGACGTAAACACTCCCAAGACCGTAGAGCAAAGTAAGACCTCCATTACGAACATTAATAACGTGATGTTATTTGCTTTTGTTCCCAGGTTGATGCACGAACCGCTTACGAGTATCTTGCGCAAAGACCGCGCCGCCTAGCCGCTCCTTAAAACGTAAGTTTATCTACTGCATTTTCCACTGGATTTCCTAAAGAACTTAGGTTGTAGTTCTACTGACAGTGATATTTATACCTACTCGTACTACTGCAGGAACCTACGTGCGGACCAAAGATAAAAAATTAAATGATACCTGATAAAGTTGATGAGACAGCATTGGTTGACCTTTTCGACGTCCCCCTTCGCTTCTGCACAGTAAATCATTCTGCCTAGCCTTTTCCCAACTATGTTGGGGTCGTTTTGCAGTCTAACTGGATGCAGCTGAATACCAATATTTTACATGGAGCGACTGCCTATCTGACCTCCACATTCAGTAACTGGATACTCTTTGGTAAGACTGGCTGTCAGAATTGGGGCTGCTGACTATCCGAAACAACTGTCAAAGATCCACGAATGACAGACGGGACCAACGGCTTAACGTGCTCTCCGACGCACGGAGGAGTCTCGATTTGTAAAGATGGTCATCCATCTACGGACCAACCCCGGCAAGCGTAGCTTAACCTGATGAATCGGTCCTTGCAACTGTTATTACTTAGCCACGAAGTCCTCATCCTCGTCTTCTGCACAGTAGGCTTTGAATAAGTGTTTTAAAGGGCAATCCTTCTGGATGATTTTGCATAAGATTATATGTAGCATCCACGGTACGTAATTCCATTTCAAGGGTGGAGTTGAATGTATAACGTTATTCATAGACTTTATCGTACTTGTACCTTGTGTATGTACGTCGGCGCGATGTTTACAGTTGAGTCGCAGAACAAAATCACATGATGTAGGTAGTGGTCTGTTATTCATGCCTGACGACCGTTTACACAACGTGCGAATATGATTCGCACCATGTGCGCCGTTCATCTAGCTACCTTACTGCATAGTACATCGTTAAGAGCAGTGCAACGTGTCTAGAACTTAGATGGTCTTTTAATTCTAATCCTTGTATGCAATAGCTGCAACCTGGCACTTCGTGACACGTGGCAGGCAAAGTATACACGTACAGTGGCGACCAAAATTCGATTGGCATTCTCATAGAGATAGATTAACGAATTTACGAATTTTACCCTTGACGCTGTGAGGGAAATTTTTGATGAAAAACCTCCTAAACCACGTCGAAATGGTCCTTTTCCTCTGGATACCTGTTTCGGTAAAGGTGGTGATGAGATATTCATGAGCACATGCAGTATTCGGCCTCCAATATCTCCAAAAGAACAAATTCAAGTCTGCGATGATTAAAGCAAAGGTAGTCTTCGATATTAAGCTTGAATTGCTTGTTGATCGAATCATTTTAGTGATGAACCCATGACAGCTTCGTGAGGCGAGGTTTCTATGGTACTCATGAATCATAATTTCAGCCGAAAGACAAAGTTACATTTTCATTACCGATAACGAAATTAGATAAATCCGAAATGCATGGAATTGGCGTAAGCTTTCGAAATGTCACGTGGTCAATCGTTTTCGATCGCTAAGTGCTAGACAATATCAAATTCACAAACTTGAAACACGACACCCGTTTGTTCGGAACTCGATCAATATTCTCATACAAATGCGTTGACAAGTGGCATTCTTGACAATCTAAATAGCTGTGATAGCGAATTGTTAGATCAACAATTTTCGAAATCGAATCGACACGGAGCGGTTGACAGTTGACACTTGTCTAGGCCCTCTGGTCAGCGGGATCGGACGAAAGGCTAAGGTAGGAACATGGATGGGTTTTAGTCAGTAAGAGTCTGACATTCCCTTCCGCTACACCCAGAGTGGAAGGAGTCATTTGATGATTTCCCACCGCCTCCAAAAAAAAGGGCGAAGGACTTCTAATGCTGGGCTTGGGCCTCCATCACCACTTCGACCGGTTCTATGTTTCTCGCATTCCTGCAGTATTACAAGGTCGTGCGTCCACCTTGTGGGAGGCCTATGATACTTGCTAGGCTAATAACAAATCTAATAAATCAACCAAAAAGTTGTATTTGTTAAAACATTGTTCTGAAAACATGATCCCAGTTACATAATAATAACTTTCCCCGACATTTGCGAAATCGATACTTATTCATCAAGGTAAAACTTTTATGATTACTTTGCGTTTATTTCATCAAATTGTTTTTCCATTGTTCGGAGTTTCGAGACCTTTCTACGCGGATTATTACTGGAAAGCCGTATTAAACACTTTATTTATTATTTAAAGAATATCATTATCGCGTAGTATTTTTTTAAGGGGTTGATTTCAGCAATGGGGCTTATCGCGTTTTTTTTATTTGACGGTGGGAAATCATCCAATGACTTCTCCCGCTCTGGGTGGAGCGGAAGGGAGTGTTAAGGCGGGTCTACGCTAGACGAACCGAGCACGAGCGAAGCACAAGCGGAGCCGTTCTCGGCTTCGTCGTTCGTGGCGTCAAGTGTGGACGTACAACGAACCTACAACGATCATTTGGTCCTGTATCAGAATATGGACGAAGCAAATCCCTTTGTGTTCGTCAAAAAACCGACAACAGGCGGAACGCAGCCGAGCACGAACGAAATGCTAGCAGCGCGCTCGTTCGAGGCTTGTAAGGGCCTATGCACACCACGTTTTTTAAACGCGCCGTCGACGCGCGTTTTGGGAACGCGCGTCGCCGGCGCGTTTTTATCCTGCAGAGCAGTTTGTTGTCGTTTGTATCGATACAAACGCGCGGCACCGGCGCGTGTGTATCGATACAAACGCGCGGCACCGGCGCGTCTGTATCGATTCAAACGCGCGACACCAATACGAGCGCTAGCGCGCGCGCCTTCCCTCTCCCCCGCAACGAGGAAAAGGGAAGTGTGAATCTACGCTAGTAGCCATCGAGCGCGTCTGTATCGCTACACACGCGCGTCTGTATCGCTACACACGCGCGTTTGCATCGCGTCTGTATCGCTACACAAGCGCGTCAGGTGTGCAAAGGTCTACAGGCTGCGTCTGACTTGCGTGCGTATCGCGTCTGTATCGCTACAAACGCGCGTCGACGGCGCGTTAAAAAACGTGGTGTGCATAGGCCCTAAGTCGGTCCACACTAGACGAATTGTGTTCGGTTCGTGCTCCGCTCGTGCTCGGCTCTTCTAGCGTAGACACAGCTTTAGACTCTTACTGACTAAAACCCATCCATGTTCCTTTTCTTTAGCCCTTTTTGTTCCGGGGTAGCGGTAACCCTTTCGGACAATCCCGCTTAGGCTTATCGCGTTTAAACTTTATTTAGTTGTTATCTGATTTGTGAATATTTCGTACGTAAAATATTATAATATCCATCCTAAAAAAAATCTTTTTGTGATGCAGTTAGGTACAAACGCCAGCACATTAAGCTATTCCAAACTGTCAAATTTTCCCAATTGAAAATTAACCTTATGCTTTTGTAATAAAGTTGACAAATTATCGAAGAAAATTGACAGATGAGGGTAACTTGATATGCTAGCCTCTGTACAACTGCAGACATTTGTGGCTGACCACGTTTCACCCTCACAGTATAAGGTCGAAAAATGGTCCACGATAGTACACATCCGGAATGTTAATCCAGTTTCTGAGTCTAGTTGGTACACAACAGATTGCGGTACAATACTTTGTTTTATAGTAAGTTGCCGCTGAATATTCATTCCGCAGCGAGTTTCGTCTGCACGCCCGAACAACTTCAATCGTTCCTATTTAATCCGTCATGTGCGAGTTCGCAATGTTCTGACCGGCGACATGCTCATATTGCTCATACAATCCTAACTTTGTATTAATATTGTTATTCTTAGTCAGAGGTTGACGTTCCTCTGCTTATACCACTTGCAACGTCACTGGTCAAATTGATTAAAATCACTGAAGCTTTTTGAGTGCAAAACTTACTCCTTTTATTCTTTCACTAGCTGCCCGCTACTCGATGTTGAAAATTTTTCATACAAACTTCCAACCCCTGTTTCACCCCTTTATGAAAAGAGTTTCCTAAAATCCTTTCTTAGCTGACGTCTTCTACTCATAATCTATCTCCGAGCCAAATATCATCTTCGTAGATCCAGTAGTTTTTGAGATCAGTGAGTGCATATATGAATGGGTGACCGTTCGCTTTTATATCACATAGGTAGCCAACCCTTTTAAAGTTAGCTCTCTGCTGCCCACACAGGATTACCTTTGTACATAAACAAAACAGTGTTAGAGCCCCAAATATTGTTACGAAAACGCAGGCGCGGTGCCAATCGAGTTAACGGTTTTATTGAAAGACAGAGAGTTGATTTACCGCACATAACTGATTTACCATCAGTACTAGGATGTTAATGT
Organism: Hyppa rectilinea; assembly: GCA_951799385.1. NCBI lineage: Eukaryota > Metazoa > Arthropoda > Insecta > Lepidoptera > Noctuidae > Hyppa > Hyppa rectilinea. Next base: position 17,915,810 of record OX637301.1, on the reverse strand, counting down.
CTTGCGCATGATAAACTACAGTTTTTAATGTACGCTGTTATATCGCGTATGTTTCATAGGAATCAATTTACGATTCTGTGTCGAATTGTGTAAACAGAGCTAGCATTTAATTGTTATTAACGATCTGACGTTCGACAGGTTTTAAAACATCCTTTTTAGATTCCGTGTTGAGGGATATACGTATTATGTTTTATGATGGATGGGTGTACAATTTTAAACTTGACGATGTATTTCTTTAGTAGAGTGTTCAAAATTGAAAGAAAGATTAAGTATTTATTGCGACTTCCTACATAGCAAGATCACACTTCACCAAAAAAACCTAGTATACCTACGTAGGTTTTGTGTCTAAGTTCCAATTTAGACCACAAGTCCATACCCATGGTGTAAATTGGATCTTTGAATCTTCCTGCTACTCCGTTGCATGATCGAATCTCGGACCCTAAAGCCTTTTGTTCTCACACGTTTTTCTTGCCTAGAAAAACTTCGGTTTATTCGCCGTATGTTGTGGTTCACTATGGAAACTTGTTGAGGGACACATTTTTTCTGCAGCGCGGTTTACACGCCGCACCGTAAAAAAACCGTTTTGTGTAGGAAGGGCCTAACGGAATGGCTTTTCACTTCATATTTCAAAAACCAGCTAAGTGCGAGTCGGACTCCCGCACGAAGGGTTCCGTACCATTATGTAAAAACACGGTAAATAAAAATCACGTTTGTTGTATGGGAGTTCCCATAAATAATATTATTATATTGTTATTATATATATATTATATTATATAATATTGTATTATTTTATTATATTATTTTTTAGTATTTGTTGTTAAAACTGGCACCAGAAACACATCATCTGTGAAAATTTCAACTGTCTAACTGTCACGGTTCTTGAGATACAGCCTGGTGACAGACGGACGAACATCAGAGTCTTAGTAATAAGGTCCCTGTCTACCTATCACGGTTCTTGAGATACAGCCTGGTGAAAGACGGCAAACGGGTGGGCAGACGGACTGCAGAGTCTTGGTAATTTTGCCCTTTGGGTATGGAACCCTAAAAATGAAAGCTCAATAAAACTTTCCATTAGAGTATGAGAATGTATGTATTTTTATTACCACAGCACTATGGTTATATAACGGAAAGCTTTCAGCGCGCATGATCCGGCCCACAATAAGGCTAAGTTCAGATGTCAAGCGGTATGACTGAAACGAGCGTTTATAGGTTCTGTGACAGCGCTACGTTTGCGAAATGTACCACAATATTGAATTTCAGCCAGATTTCAAAGGAAGGGGAAGGGGAGGGAAGAATTAAAATTATGTTCTATATTTTCTCAAGTCTTTATCATTGCTCAAGTATAAATCTCAATTTTAAATGACACTCGAGTGGTAATTAAAATTATAGCCGCACAGGTCGGTCCATCAGGTTAAGCTACGCTTGCCGGGGTTGACCGTGAATGGGTGATAACCTTTACATACCGATACTCCTCCGTGCCTCGGAAAGCCGTTGGTCCCGGCTGTCATTTGTGCATCTTTGCCAGTCGTTACGGGTCGTCAGAAACCCGAAAATCTGATAGTCAGTCTTACCAAGGGGTATCGTATTACCCAGTTACTGGGTTGTGGACATAGTCGCGAAAAGGCTAGGCAGATTGATTGACTTGAGAAAAGACTAATATAAAATACGTCAGTTTCAATCGAGATTATGGGTCAAGGTCACCCAGAGGGCAATGGAGGGGACTATGCTAGGATCTTCCCTACGTAATCGAGAGATCCGCAGCAGAACCAAGGTATATCTTCGGGCTACTGACATAGGCCGAAGAAATACTTTGGTTACCTGCAACTGCACGTTGAATGCCTTTTTTTTGAGCCGGGGGGAAATCCTCCGGATGTCCTCAGGTCCTCGGATGGGTCTGTCAGACTCTTATTGCCTAAAAACCACCTCTCACACCTGAGCCCCCCGGATAAGGTGTGAGAGATTGTTTTTCGGCAATCGGTGGTTTTTCGCGGAAACTATAACACTGTCGCAATGGTCGCAACCCATCTTGGTATGCCTACCACAAGGTGGATCGATGACCTGCTAAAGACTGCAGAAATTAATCTGCTGGATGCGAGAGGCACTGGATCGGCCGAAGTGGCGATGCTTGGGGGAGGAAATTATTTGATAAATGTCCCAACACAAGGCCTAAACTTTATTAAGAAAGTTCATCTTAGTATTTCATTTAAGATTGAAATCCACGTAGTTTGTTACATAAATACGAACAACTTCACGATAGGAATCTTATATTATATTCTATTTACACGCACACATTAACAGCGTGTATGTACAAACGCCAGCTTATCAACATATGCCAAACTGTCAAATTTCCCCAATTGAAAATGAACCGTATGCTTTTGTAATAAAGTTGAAAAACTATCAAAGACATTTGAGAAATATGGGTAACTTGATGTGTTAACCCTCTGTCCTTGGTTAACACAAGTAAAGCGCGTGCTACTTTGTGGCTTCCTTCCGTCTTCGCCACCGAGACCCGCCGCGACCCTTGCTCGAGCCAGCTCGCGTTGCCGCTGAGCCTGTAGTTTTAAATTCGTCTTAAAATCCGATCCAGTCTGTCCCTTGCTGTCCTCCCCCACCCCCAGCAACGCCCTAAGCCGAGGTCAGTACCCCATAGGCGGTGCCCTTAGCCTGCAGTCCTTGGCTTGTAAATTTTTATAAGTCCTGGCTGGAGGCTGCAATCTATTGTGGCATCCACAGGCTAGTCTGGTTTAGCAGTAGACAACCCTATGGTTGAACTGCGAGATGCTATTATATAAAAAATACTGTAGTAGGTACCAAGATAAGGAATGAAATGGAAAAACTAGTACATATCAGTATTTTGGTAAGTATAGTTATTTACTTACTTTTATTTCCAGCGTAATAAATCTAAAAGCCGCCACGGTTCATCTGTCAGTCATAAATTCTTGAACTCACGTAAATAGAGGACCTACATACCCTCAAAGTAATCGATACGACTCGAATACCGCAAATATATTTATCGTCAGATAACGGTTGTTTATTAAATGCGAAATCTGTTATCGATTATCGATAACAGCAAGTTTTATTGTCTGTTATATCATCGACAGTGAAAATTATAAGCCGGCCCAATCCGTATCGAATTCCATCGCCAGTTATAAGTGTTTAATTAAATTTTAGTGACCGAATCAATTAATTAGTTCAGTCAGTGGTCGGCGGAAATCGAATCAGACAAAATAACACTATTATCTATTATGGAAATGTGGTACTCGTTGGTTATTGGCTGTTTTGTATGTGATATGTTTTAAGTCATCTGATTGAATTTTGGACAGAGCTAGGTAATTTCGTAACGCACGAACAATTGCCTTTCATTTTGACAATTCGACAACATTCATCGCGTTTCTAACGTTGTCGAGCAGGCGAATTTGTCAAACATATGAAGTAATGGATTAGAAATTTTCCTCAAAATTCTTGTGGCGTTGGGGTGCGGAGCAAAGATAGATCGTGGCATAATAATTTTTAAGCGACAAAATACTATGCAAAATCGTTTCCTTGCGCTGACATAAAAGAAAAGATTGACTATTTTCCAGAAAGCACACAAGATTACATTATCTATGCAATAAAAATTAAAGTCGCTTTTCGTTTCGTGTGTTGCCACTCGTTCTTCTAAACTACGCAACAGATTTCAATGCGGTTTTCATCATCATCTAGAAAATGTTTGTCTACATTAATATTAAACTTACGAATAATAAAGAAATCTCGATCTTTCTCTAAAATTTCGCCAAATGGCTATAAATTATCAAATACATAACAAATTCCTATGTGAATACCGACTGCATTATCGTAATGTGTGGGCGTCCTACATATCAGCGTTATCTCTCCAATTAATTAGGAATGTAGGTGTAAAATAATTGACTCACAATCGCGCTCTTCACCACCTACATAGTGTAGTTACACGGACACCGCACAGATCTCCTTGAAAGATATGAATGACTGGTACATAAAGCTAACACACATTACATGAATGAACAAATAAGGGTTATAGGAACTAAACACGGTATACTACTACACACCATATTTTGGTTGCAAAGGAAAGTTGACTACAATAGATTGAATAATAATAATATCCTTGGACAATTCACACAACGCCATAGTCCCAAGCTAAGCAACCTTATGCTTGGGATATGGTAACGAGATGGCTGATAAACTACTTATACATTTTTTTTTGTAAATACATACATATTAAATATAGAAAAACACCCAGACCCGGAACAAATACTTGCAGGTCGTACAAATATTTGTTTCGTGCAGGAATCGAACCCGCGACATGTTGCGCAGCAGTCAATCCCTCAACCACTGCGCCAACCGTGTCGCCAAACATTGGATACTTTTTTACCCATGAACATAGGTATAGTATATTACCATAGGATGCGAGTGAAAATCGCTGGCAATAACTAGCTCTAAATAAATAAATAGATCTCGTTTACTGTGAGCGTCGTGTTGGCAAACATTATGTCCCAGAGGACAGGAAGCAACGACCCACAGCTTTCAGAGGAAAATACTGAACGCAAACAAGCTGATAAGCAATATTTTTAAGTGCGGAAATATGGTATTTATAGACGTCAAAACTGTATATAATATAATATTTTATTAGTATTATTTTAAGTTATAATTAATTAACTCCATTAAAAGAGGAATTTTCGGACCATTTTATTATGATTTCTGTGGAAAAACATACATTAAAAATTCGTAGCCAAATTGCCGAACCATGTCCGTATCTCTCTGGATTATTTATTGAGCTAATTCACGAAGCGAGATGGGGTGACCTCACGGTGAATGCAGTCTACTAACTTGCTGAATTTAACAAACCAATGCGATATACGGATGCATGCAACGGATATCAAACTGGGAAGTGGGACGGCTGTTATCGTAGCCTATACGTGTACGTAGCAAATTATAATAGACTAACTGTTATTTGCTCGAGTCCTAGGAAAACTGCTACATTTTACCGGATAAACAGTAATCTTTATTTTAGTTCAAGGGGCCGGCAGACAAGTGTCCATCGCTCCGTGTCGATTCGATTTCAAAAATTCTTGATCGAACAATTCGTTATCCAAGCGATTCGGATTGTCAGGAACGTCACTTGTCAACTTATTTGTTTGGAAATATTGATCGAGGTTCGTTACACAATTTGACTTTGTCTTTTCATTTCCATTTGAATTCCATACATTTCGGATTTATCTAATTTCGTTATCATTAATTCTTCTTTTTCTTCGTGTGGTTAGTGACTAACCTGGTGTCAGAGTATTAATGCTGCCCATGGGCCTCTGACTTAGCATCACATGCTGTTGAGAAATATCTCTCAGACATGCCGGTTTCCTTCACCGATTTTAAGCAAGTGATAATTATACAATACGCACATAAATCCGAAAAATCAGAGGTGCGTGTCTTGGGTTCGAACTCGAGACTTATAACTTGGCAGTCTGGCGGTCACACCACTAGGCTATCACTGTTATCACGGTTATCATTAATGAAAATGTGACTTTGTCAAGGCCCACAGGTACATAAGTCTATGTGTGTGCCAAATAACATGCAAATCCGTTCATCCGTTAAATCGTGATGGAGGAACATACACACAAGCTGACACCGTCACAAACATTCAAACTTGCGCGTTTATTATACGTGTAGGGTTGGATAACATAATTTGCATTTAAAGCTCTTAAGACAGGAGTCGAGAGGGATTGCCTCGCTTATAAGGCAAAAACGAAGCTCCTTGACTTTTTAACGCTTGGTCATCTAAGTTGAAGACTTATAGGGTGTTCTCGTGCCCTAATTACGCCGATGCTTGCACGAGAAGCACTGAAAACGAAATATTTGATTAGCAAAACGAGTGATTAAATAAAACTTTCAATGAAATCGGATTTTGATGGCAATTGCTAATACATTGCTTTATATCCTTGATAAATACGTCTGCTCGACAAAGTAAATGATGCCAATGGTGGTTGAATTTTTCAAAATGGAAGGCGTTACAATTGTTACCCTGCTGGTCACCCAAGATATTTCATTTGTTTCGTTCGTAAATTAGAGAGTTGCTAAATTATTTAATTTTTATCAAACAACCCCCCTGAAAAACGATTAAGTTTCGCGTAATTAAAATGTACTCTTAATCTTAATCATTTAATCACCCCTCACCCCTTTTAACTACTACTTAGTTAAATGAGAAAAATTGCCGAGGAAATGCCCGGCTTAATTATGCTGAGGCTCAATTTAGATTTTAAAATATTACAGGCGTGAAGTTTAAGCGGATAACAACTTTATTCAGAAGTGTATTGAATATAAATTAGAATGTGTTAAGTTGGTCCTTTCCAGTTTATTGAGTAAGTACATAATGTTATATGGATATAGCATGTAATAATGCTGAGCACGTTTCTATGATTCAGCGCTTTCTAAATAAGTATAAGTACATTGTTTCATCTCCTATCAATCACTTACTAACATTTATGCTGTACAGAATTTCGACAGATAAGACCCAGATAAATAAATTCGTTTGCCTGAAAAATTGCGCATAAAAACATTTCTATACCTCGGTTGTGTATTATTGGAAGTTCTCTAACGCGACTTGCGGTAATAGTTCATCATCATCAGCCTATAGCACTCCACTGCTCGTCACGTAAGGAAAAGGTGTTATGCGACTTTCTGAAAAAGCGTGAGAGCGTGACATACAGAAGTTTAATTTTTATCTTTCAGAATAATTATTTTTGACGGCGGTGCAGCGCTTGTGCAGGAGTCAATGACCTTTTCTTTGGTTGCAATGACAGAAAAAAGCATTTGTTTGTTTGAACGAAGACTAATTCTTGAATTAGGTTATGGGGTATTTAGCCGCTACGATTCTTAGGAGACGACAATAAAGAAAATTCTATACTAATATTATAAAGAGGAAAGATTTGTATGTATGTTTGTAACGAATAAACTCAAAAACTACTTAACAGATCTGGATGAAACTTGGCACAAAGATATATTATAGTCTGGAATAGCATATTACTTTTTATCCCGGAAAATCTACGATTCCCGTGGGATAATTTCCTACATACACGCGGGCGAAGCCGCAGGCAAAAGCTAGTAATTAATAATGCGCGTGGGTGATGCTGTGAGTCGAGGATATTATAAAAATTTGGATGTTATTTTAGTATAATTGTTATTATTACACATACATAATATCTTACGAACTTAAATATATTTTGGTAAATATGGTAACTCCATTGCTACCGTCGTAAGTTCTGCGTTTAGATATTGCAAATAATGGCGTCTAAATATTTAAATTTAATTAAATGTTTGTTTTTTCTTTTTATTCTTCGTGCAGCTTAGTTATCTATACTATAATATTATGAAGAGGAAAGGAGAAACCCAAACTCCATAGAAACTTGGGCCTGGCGTTACAGAGCTGGAATTTTGCCATAAATTAGAGCACCTAGGAAGATTTCACGAGCCCAATTTTCACGTCTCTCAGCAATGGCCAAATTGGTAAAATCGGACAATGTTAACATGTTAGGTTATTTTTTGTATTTTTTAACTGCCCTACACTAGGAATTTCTCCTGTGTAGTAGGTGTGTTTACAAACATTTAAACTCACATACACAAACACCCAGACCCGGAACAACGACATGTAGTCAATACAAATAGTTGTTCCGTGCGGGAATCGAACCCGCTACATGCTGCACAGCAATCGCTCAGCCACCGCGATATATAAAAAATCTTTTTTGAGGCTGTTTTCTACGTAAATATGGAATGAACATGCGCCGAGCTGTAGCGCTTGCAACCTATCATGATGAGGTTTAGGTACCTACTTACATGAAAAGCGGTGAAATAGGGTGAATATTACTGAAAACCTCAGCTAAAAGTTATGTTTGCTAGATAAGGGCCACTTACGTCACTAATGGGTTGCATTTTTAAACATTGTATTTACTTCAGGGGATTTGATGCTATCTCAAATTAGAGTAAACTGAGATTGCAACAATAGGTTTATTTAAATAAAAAACCGTATTATTGAGATAGGTTTTTATTAATCACCTTTTTCGTTAGGATTATCATAATATAATTATACAGTACCTAGGAATTGTGCAGGAGGTAACTGACTACCCTGGTGCCGAACGAACGAAGAGTACGTCCACAGTGAATACACACTCGCCGGTGTCCTATAGGTGTCTGTTCATTCTCTTCTGGTCTATTTCCGTCTAGAGATACAGCATTAGCATGATTCCAGCAAGCTTGACAGATTTTGCTGTTGTTTGTTCGTCATTTTCATTTACCTGAAGCAAACATTTATCATTTGACTATTAGTTTTAGCACTAGCATTTAGCAATAAGCATCTGAGTGTCACATTTAGGTAAACATCAGCGGCTTTATTACATTCCCACTGCAAGGACACAGGACTCCTCTCTGAGAGAAGGAATAGGCCGTAATTACCTATGCAGGTTCAGTGCAGATTGGCGATATTACATGCTTACAAAAATGTTACGTCATAGAATTATCGCATACTAACCGATTGAGGCGCGACCCATTCCTGTACAATTGAAAGAATCACTTCATCTTCCAATCTTCGCCTTCCTATTGTGTTGCAGCGGTCCGTTGCTATTCCACAATTAATGCACAAGCTCATGATACCGTACTAACCAGTCGTCAGAAGAGCAATATCCAGATCCGGTTTTCCAGCAAAGGTCAGCAGGAATGGCAGGCTACGGTGTCCAATATTCAAGCGAGTATCAGTCAGAAGGCAATCAATTTCGGAGTCCAGTATTCGAGCAGTCAGCAGAGGTTTAATATTGTAATAAAGCTCGAGAGTTCGAAAAACACATTCACTTGCGCAAAGATACGAAAAGCGAATGACTGACACAAATTATAACAATGCCAATTGACAGACGTTGACATTGACATTTGCCGTTTACTAGTGCAATCCGCGTTGCAATCGATTTTTTCGATTATTTATTTCCTTTAATGAATTTTAATCGTGCTTACGTTAAAAAATAATTATATTCGTGAATTTTTTATTTTACAATGATTTCAATATCTAAAAAGCAATTATACTAAAATAATGGAGTATTATTCAATTATAATTTTTAATTATCGATATCCGCTAAATTGATTACATTCTTAGGGTACGCTCTATTGTTTAATGCCAGTGTTTGCAAAATAAATGACGTATAATAAAATCAGTGCTGTAACGGTTTACAAAGGTTGTTGAAACCAAAGAAAAGAAATGTTCTTTTTTTTACACTTGGCCATTGTAATTGAGGCTAAGATTTAAATGGGTTAATTAGGCAGAATAGCAGATTGTTTGGTGCATATTTGATTCGTGTAACGGCTAGGCCCAAAAATGGGTTTCTCCTTTTGATTTGTTTTTTCGATTGCATTGAATAGGCTCCAAAACTACTAAACCGATTTGAAAAATTCTTTCACCGTTGGGGAAGCTACGCTATCCCCGGGAGACATAGGTTTATTAAATTTAAAAAAAATAGGGATAGAGTTATAGTAAGGATTTACTAAAACTCCAAAAATGTAACAATTAGCGACATCCACATGGCCACGGGCAGAAGCTAGTGGAAAATAAGGTAAAGCCCAAACATGAACGCTTCTGAAATTGACACCAGAACTAATATTCTTCTTTGGCAAAACCTTTCTGATACCCACATGTTATATTAAATTTCTAAACTATGCCACTTCAATATAAGTTTTCAGATATTGTTCCCATTTTCAAACATAACTTTACCTATTAATATTGTGCAGCCTATATACTCGTATCAACACTGAAATAATCTCAGTAATTATGAAATGTGAAATCTCGTTACTTAATATGAGCACACAAATTTTAATATGCCCGAGGCTATAATCCTCACATATGTATGACTATGTTGTAAGTTGATCAGAGTAATTAAAATGGGAATTAATTGGGGTCCCGTTTGTCTAACTGTAAAAATGGAATCCTTACCTTATAGAATCGCGCTTCTGTCTGTCTGTCACAAACAATTTGTTCTGAAATTGAAATTTGGTACACGTACCATTATCTGTGACCCAAACACGGACGTGTTACGTCAATAGTTAATTTCGAACTTTTGGTCATTTTTGAAACACAAATATTTTTTTTTTTCGTTTGTTACTCTCTACCGTGTGACATATCCAATGAAAAGGCATTTTGTGAAGGTCACAAGAATGTGTCTTTTTCTTTTATAATTTAAGAAAATTAGTTTTAAAGCTATTTTAGAAAAATAGATGAAAATTGATCTCACCCTTATCTACTAAACTAAAATTTTAAAAAGATAATAGTTCTATACTTGTAGATCACAGGAAAACCTTTAAGAAGACGTTTTACAAAAAAATTGTGAATCGACCAATATTTTGCGTATAAACTTTGCTATTGCAATGTATGGGATCACACGTTTTTCAACTGTGTATGTGCAATGTTAAGTTTGTCTTTGAAATTGATTTATCCCAACTACGGAACCCTTCATTGCGCGGAGTCTAGCACGCACTTGGCCGGATTTTTAATAACGGAATATTCTCTGACTGTGTGGGCAACACTCACACAGTATCTACGTGCTTAGTACTTTACCGCTAGACTACTAAAGGGTATCCTTTTACTCAGTAACTGGGTTGTGCAAGTCATCTGACTTGCACGACCTTTACATGGAGCTACTGCCTATCTAGGCAGTAGCTCCATGTAAAGGTCTGGTATTCAGCTGCATCCTGTTAAGCTGGAAATGGCTAGGTAGATGATGACGAAAATGATTTTCTTCTTGTCGTTTTGATGGTTCATCCATGTTTCTTATACTGTTTGGGGCCAGCAGATAAGGCGGAGTCAGAAGCGTTGTTTAGCTTAGTGGTGTGACCGTCGGACTGCACAGTCTCGGTCTCGAGTTCGAACCCAAGACTTTACGGAATCATGTCCGTATTGTATTATTATCACTTGCTTAAAAATCGGTGAAGGAAAACATCGTGAGGAAACCGGCATGCCTGAGAGATGTTTCTCAACAGCATATGAAGCTAAGTCAGAGGCCCATGGGCAGCTTAAAAAACTCTGACACCAGGTTAGTGACGAACCACAGGAAAAGAGGAAGAAGAAACGTTGTTCAGACCGCCATGGGTGCAAGTGCATGGACATTTGAAGTACTAGCCATAGTCTTCAGGAGCATCCCGCACTCCCACTGGATGTTCGATGAATTTTTAATACCTCATTTCACCAAATTATGTTAGCAGCGGCCTAGTTGGGTCCGTAATTGATTCTGTGCTTTCGAAATCGGCAGTTCGCGACCGGGAGCCAAGTTTTCTTGGGGCTTTACTAAGTCCTGAGGTGGTCGATACCTCTCTTCCCACAATTTACCTACTTCGCTCTTAAGGAGGCCTGTCTTGGACAACCTGGGTGGAACGTATTGAGATTAATAGTTTAGTTAACCCCTCGCACGTCCGCAAACATTGCTTGAAAATGCCTCAAATGTCGAAGCATTTTGTAGGTATTTAATTATTTTGGGTAGACCTTCAGAAAAATGAAGATTACGTCCAATGGCAACCGATTCCTTATGATCCAACGGGTGCACACGCGACATTTGAAGCATTTTTCCTTATGATCCCCCGGGGGCTCATAAGGACGCTCGAGGGGTTAAAGATATGTATTAGTTAGCAGATTACTTCAAAGAAAGACTCGAAAAAACAAATAGCATACTAAGCCTATAATATTCCCACACCTGGGACACAGGGTTCCTCTCAGTGAGAGGGAGTGGCCGTAATCCACCCCGCGGGCCCAGTGCGGGCTGGTAGATGTCACATGTCTCCGAACTTTTGGTCCCTGCCGGTTTTCGCACGATGTTTTCCTTCTCCGTTTTTGAGAGCATTGGTGGTGAAATTAAATACACAAAGTAAAGCGCCTGGGTTTGAACTCACGACTTACAACTTCTGAGTCGGTGCCGATACCATTGGGCCACCACTACTTCCCAAATAGATAATTAGGGTATATTTATATTAGTAGTGTATTTTTATATTTAAATTAGTGTTTTTTTTTTATATTTATGTATTAGGTTTTCTCTTTTAATCATACACACGTTGTCTACATCTCTTTTATCTACTTTCCTATCGCAGGTATGCTGGAAGATATTTCTTTAGAAATAAGCATCACCTTCCGTTCCGTTCTTCTTGTCTGTTTTTATGCGTGTACATAAATGGTTAAATAAATAAAATAAATAAATAATTTTATTTCAATGAAACCTTTACGGGGCACTACCATTTCCATGAACGTAACTAAAATACTTAATTGTTACTTACCGCCCAGCATTCAGTCGTTAAAGGTACCTACTTAATCGTTTATATAGTAAATAATAACATTATTAATTTTTCCTCATCCTATTCATGAACAAACAATGGCCTTAGATTGCGTCAATGAAATAATAATATTACCTTACATGTGCGAGTGTACGTGATATACGAACGACTGGGATGCGTTGATTCATGACTGGACAATGTAGAATCATACATTACAGATCGCCTTTTTTCTCTATACTGTTAGACAATAGCCTGTGGTTGCGTACAATGTTTTTCCGAACCAATCCCCGCACAACTTAGTTGTTTCTTTGAATAAAACCTGCTCCGGCATTTGTCAGCCCTATAATAAAAAAGTCGACGTGGTAAGTCTTACTTTTATTTCCATTTTCTTTCTGTGTTACTCGCAACCTTTCTATTCATGTGTAAAACATACAATATGTACATTCGTTTTAATTTGTCTAAAACATCCAATATATGAGTAAGTAATTGGTCGTAACATTTCTCTGTTATAAGGTTATAAGTTATAGCACTCGACAAAATGAAACTCCATAAGGATTATTGAATTCGGTGTTTTGTTTAATCTACAACACTTTCTAAAGGTATAGACAAAACGAGCGAATGCTCGTTCAATATCACTCTATGGGATAAACAGAGACGGAGCATTCTTTCGTTATTCTCTCTTGCTTGCGGAGATTCCATACAGGGTGTCTGAGAAAGATGTAGCGAAAATTAAGCGGTACAGACCCCCAAACGGAACAACTTTATCCCGGGGAACAACATCGTAATTGAAAAAAAAAAAAGTCTTCCCATACAAAACTTCAATACATTGTTTCAGTTTTTTTTTTTTTTCAATTTCGATGTTGGTCCCCTGAAACAACTTGTTTGGTTTGATGTTCTGTACTGCATGCTTACTTTTCGCCAGAACTTTCACAGACACATTGTATAATGTTCTTAGAATGATCGCTCGCTTGATATAAACGGCGAACGAGCGTACGAACAGTTAGTTGCCTAGCTCTGGACTACCTAGACCGTTTTTTCGATTCCGACGTGCTCGCACCTCGAAGCGATCTCTTCAAAACGTTCTTGTATTCTAGCGACTTAACTTGATATTTTATTTAATGGTGGATTGGTCTCGAGAAAAATGTCTACTTATGATAGAAGACCCTAACATAATTTCAGATATCTGTGGGATCCTACATAAGAAAATGATAAAAACACTAGCCACAAGCTTGGCAAAACCAAAAACCTGCTAGACTATAGTGTTGAAGAAGTCAGGAAAAAAAAGTGTTGGACTCTCTCCTTACGTCTTACCACCGTGATACGAGTCTAAAACCGTGAAAACTTCTAATTGGATTTATTTTGTAACTCTCAACCGTGCAAGTGTCTAGCTGTAAGTTTTCCAAAAACTGTAAAATAACTTAATAACTTGTCAAATGAGCAATGTACACTCGTTCGCCTGATCTCAAAAGCAAGTGCGAGAATTCCAGTCTGTTGTTGTTAGGTGTCATTCTTGTTCGTTAGTATTCTTTTTTTGTAAATAATGAAAGCAAATTATCGCCTACACCAAAAAGGAAACAAAACACAACGCTCTGTGCTTTTTTTCTAGATCTTGCTCTTATTCGTTTAGCTTAAATCCACAACGAACTAGTGGGGGACCTAGGAAGTTAAAAATTGTTTTAAAGTTTTATTTTATTTGATTTTGTGCGTCGTATTCAGTAGGGAATAACTTATTCCTCAATCATATTGTACTAGCTTTTGCCAGCGGCTTCGCCCGCGTGTATGTAGAAAATTATCCCACGGAAACCGTACATTTTTCCGGAATAAATAGTTTACATGCTATTCCAGACTATAATCTATCTTTGTGCCAGGTTTCATCCAGATCTGTAGTAAGTCGTTTTTGAGTTTATTCGTTACAAACATCATTCCTCTTTATAATATTAAGTATAGATGGAATACAGTACATAATGCGGTACGTGTTGTATCGTAACGCATCTGCGTGCTTCACTGATTTTAACGGACCATTCTGAAAGTATTGATGTGCGCTTCATAGACTTCCTAAAGCGGACAGATTTCTTGGTCCTTCACCAGCGCAATGGGATCAAAGCTTTCAACTAATATTGACTTACGCTCAAGCGCGTTAAGCGTTTTTTTGATAAGGGTCTGAGTGCTGATCTGAAGTTTGTGAAAAACCATTAGTTTTTAGTTGTGTCAACAAAATTTTCCTCTACTGTTTCTGACAAAAGCTCGGAGTGGAAATGCGAAGAAAAATATCTACCCTGTAAAATGAAACGGTCTAGTGAATACAATAATAGTAGAATAAACATAAAAAGTATTCCGCTTGTTCTAACCAGAATGCTGTCGTTTTGTTTGTTTTATTTTTTGGATAAAAATTGCTCTATTCCAACTTTTTTTTCGCTATTGTTTGACCTCTGCTTTGTTGCTTAAAGCATTGTGAAACGAGATTTATACAGTTGTTCTAATTATAAGTGCCTAGTTTTACTCGTATTTGTGAAAATGAACATAGTTTTTTTCATTTGTATAAATAAAACAAAAATCCTTTAACAAAAACATGAAACGTAAATAAAATAACATAATTTGGTCGTTTGAAACGCGTTTATTTGTCAATGTTTTTTTATGATGACAATATCTACGACAATAAAACAAACTGTGTCAAATATATCCAATAGTTTAGCCAGTATAGCTAGTCAAAGGTTGGCAAAACCCATCATCATTATTTAGATCGTTTGAAAAAAATACTTGCTTTTTTAAATTTCGATGTTAGGATTTGTTTCAAAGTTCCAAAATCCTATACATTAGTATTGTTAGTGTTTTCATTTATTGTTGTGTTGTCATCTCATGTCATTCTATACGGTCAATACCCGATGTAGGTACTCTCTACATGCGAGTAGATTCCCAACACAGCACCGATGGGACTTCATACGTACACTACACGAACTCGGCAGCGTGATTCCCGTTCCCCCAACATCCGCGATAAATGTCGGGCTGTGCTATTAACTGAAAACACACCACACAGTGCTGGAAACGCAATTAAAATCCTTCGTTGCGGTAGCACTAGGACTTCCATGAAACAATACGGAAATATACGAAAAAATACTCAAGATGACGCTTTGTTGCTGAAAGAGCAGCCTAACAGCTGTAAATTAACTAGCTCGAATCGTCTCATATCTCATGGATTTAAATGAACATTTTGCTTAAAATAATGTTTCACCTCTGCCTTACTCCTTGGGGATTATAGGCGTGATGCTATGTTTTGTAAATAATGGCCCTTCTTTTCGGGCTGAAAAGTGTTTTTCCTCGTAAGACCCTCTACGACACTTCACCCACAAATACCTCTTCAACCGTACATTCTACACATACTTATGTTTCAATAATAATGCAATTACTTGGACTAGTAATGGAATTATGAGTAACCTACATTCTAACGTTAATTATCTCGCCTGCATTACCCGGCTACGTTCCGTAGCGTACTGAATTACGTAGCGCTACGACCGTAGGCGCGTAGCATGGTTATCATTTTTCGGTTCGCTGGAGTTTTAGTTGACGGACGACCAAGGCCATGAAAATAAAGCATTCTTCAGTATTTCTAACAAACTCGAAAGTATTTATTACAAATAAACCAATTGCAGGCACTTTTGAATTGTCAAGGGGTCAGTCAGTCTGAAAAATGTAGCTAGTTGCCCATTCCAAAGCAGCAGGTACCTATGGAGAAGAACGGGCAAGAAACTCCATGCATAATCAAAACATTTATTAGAACTACAAAAATAAAATATCTGTGCTCATCCAAAAAAAACCTTTGTAACTGAAAGCTACCTAGATACAAATACGTGCTACGTATAATTAAAAATAAAATTCAAAGCTTACTTTCCAAGCAAAATGAAATACAGAATGCCCGGAGCGTTTTAGAATAAAAACAAGCAATTAGACTAGAGTATTTGAATGTTATTTAAACCCAAGGACTTGGCAACTGGTCTCTAAGACTAAGAACTTATTTTAATACTTTATAAGCACTCAGGATTTCTTCTCCCTAGGGCTGACCTGAACGAGCACCCTGTTTTTATTTTATTATCTCTCATCTACATAATCGCGACCCGCTTTTATGTACAGTACCTACTACAAAAAATATCTAACCTAATAACACACAAACAAAAAAAAAAGCATAAACTTTAAGTATTCTTTGCGTTACGAACGGTAAACTGAATAAGATTAGAATTCACATCGAGTTTTAGTAATAACTCATCACTCTGTGGAATTTTATTTAATATTCATCTTTGATATTTCTGAAAATAGAAGCGTTGATAGCGGCTTCCCGTTTGATCTTCGATCAACGTTTGAAGGAATGAATAATTGAATGAACATAAATTCCGAGGAAATTCATTATTATTTTATCTCCATATCTGACACTGACACTCCTTTCACATGCGCTTAGCGGAGCAGAGATGCCAAATATATTAATTAAAGTGTTTTTAAAAATTATTTCTATCACACCCGGAGCGAATGCGTCGTCCATTTTGCTAATCCACACTTATCGTGTTGAAATTCTTTTGTTTCTGGACAAACTTCTTACTTCCTTAAATTGGAATAACTGAATGGTAAATAAAATGCTAAGTATCTGTGGCCTGCATGTCTTTACTATTGTTGGGGAAATTCGAACCAGGTGACGCCTTTTACCCCTTTGATCCCAAAGCATCTCCTCATTTTAAGAAACGGTCTTTCGACATGATTCTTTACGTTTACCAAAAGACAGCCAGTAATTATACAATAAGTAATAGTACAACACAAACTTCAATAAACAATTACCTATCTAATCCATATTTTATAGTTCTCACTTTTTTTCCACATTTTAAACGCTCGTAAAAATTAATGTGGGTAACTAGTTGAGGTGTCGACAGACTGAACAGATGTTCCGATGAGTGGCAGAACTATAGCCCAGTTTCGTGACGTGTGCACGTCAGTCCTGATGGCCGGATTGAACGATTGCCGATGCGAAACGAGCCTACAGATTTATTGGCGGAAAATTGCGTGAGATTGAATCGAAATGTCAGATGTATCGGCCCCGTTCGGATTGAAATATCGTGTTACAGATAACGGCACGTGGATAGTTGAGGCGGGAAACTGTATGATATCAGCTAGTACAGGGTACAGACGCCCTAACCTAACCTAACCTAACTGTCAAATTTTCCCAATTGAAAATGAACCTTATGCTATTGTAATAAAGTTGAAAAACTATCAAAGACATTTGACAGATTGGTATAACTTGATGTGCTGGCGACTGTACATAAACATACTCATGAGGATAAATCTGAAAGTCACGTAGCAATGGAGCTAATTAGATGATGATTTATTCTTAAGAAAAGCCACATGTATTTTCCTAACATTATAGCTCTATAAGTACTTCCAAACATAATGAGACTCCTCCGTGCCTCGGAAAGGACGTTAAGTCGTTGGTCCCGGCTGTCATTTGTGCATCTTTGGCAGTCGTTACGGGTCCTCAGAAGCACGAAAATCTGACAGCCAGTCTTACCAAGGGGCATCGTATTGCCCAGTTACTGGGTTGTGGAGGTCAGATAGGTAGTCGATCCATGTAAAATACTGGTATTCAGCTGCATCGGGTTAGACTGGAAGCCGACCCCAACTTAGTTGGGAAAAGGCCAGGCAGATGAAGTACTTTGAAACTACAGCTAAAAGGCAGTTTGTTTAAATATTTGGTACCCGTGCCCTGCACGATGCGGGATGTTATAGCGCCACTGACGCTAACCACATCGTTTACCTATATAGATAATGTTATGTAGTAATGATTCATGACGCAAATACATTAATTATTTTACGTACATACAGTTAAATCACACGCTAATATTAGGTCAGTCCCGTTTTATATTGACGTCTCATTATCTACATGGCAACAAGTTTAGGACACAGTGTGGGTACTAAATTTAATTTCCTTAAGGAAAAGTTTGCACATTGTTTTGTTTAAATTCTAATGGATTTACGTCAAATCTGGAAGTGAACGCGAAAAACGCGTAATATAGCCAAATATAGTGACTTAAATAACATCAAATGACCTGTTTGTGTGTCTGTCATTACATTATTCATTAGTGTAATGAGGGTCAAGTATGTGATTCCCTCGAGGTCAGGCGGGCGCCACAATGTACTATTTTCGCCTCTGATGGTACCTATTCGGTGCTTTATTCCCTTTTTTTTGAGGGTGGTAAATCATTAATTGCCTCCTCCCGCGTTTTTCCCTTGTTCGGAGTTTCGAGACCTTTCTACGGCGGAAGGGAGGTGTCAGACGCTTACTGACTAAAACCCATCCATGTTCCTTCCTTAACCCTTTATGTTCCGGGGTAGCGGTAACCCTTTTGGACAATCCCGCTTAGTGCTTTTTTCCCTGTGATAGGGGCGATTACGAGTCTATTAATTTGATAATAATTGCTAGAATTTTTGACCACGTCTAATGCAAAGTTTGAAAACAGTAAACTTTAATTAATTTAATAAGTACTAAATTTTACAAGTCAAAGTAGGTTGCCCGAACTAAACTATATTCCTGTGAATTACCACATAAGTTTATTGGAGAAAGTTATGGGTTTAATTAAATAATATCAATATCAGATTTATACACGAGTACCTACCTACTATTATTAATCGATACTAATATTCTATACTAATACTAATAGAGGAAAGATTTGTATGTATGTTTGTAACGAATAAACTAAAAAACTACTTAACAGATCTGGATGTAACTTGGCACAAAGATGGATTATAGTCTGGAATAGCATATAAGTTACTTTTTATCCCGGAAAAATGTACATTTCCCGTGGGATAATTTCCTACATACACGTGGGCGAAGCCGCTGGCAAAAGCTAGTCTATTATAATTTGCTACGACCACTTACAAGCTCCGATAGCCGCTGGAAAATATTAGATTGCAGGAGTTTAAGTATAAACTGCAACCTTTACTATAGGACAAACTGACATCCAAGATTCATTGCGAAATCCAGTGCTCAGTTTGTTTGGGAAATCCGTCGTCTTGACATCTAGATCTACGCAATGCAAATCTGAAACATCATGAATTTATGATGAACGAGTTATAAAATATCGAGTTTTATTTAATATTATCTAAGTTGAATATTAATGTACATATTATCTTTCCTGAATAAATTATCTATGAATGGTGAACCGCATCAAAATCCGGTGCGTTATTAACAAGAATAATACTGCCACCAATACGTATAGAAGTTATTATGTTATTTCAAAGGTGATAATTTTAAAGCATTATTTAAAATCAAGCACGGTAGATAGTAGCAGGTGGATATGAGATATAATATAGATATCTAAATGGCTTGTAACTGGATAAGAATAAGAATAAAACATATTTGCATGCAAATGTGTATGCAAAGCCTGGAAAGGCCAGGTCCAGTAGTGGACTGCTATAAGCTGATGATGAGGATGACGATGATTCTGAATTATGCATTTTAATTATAACACTTTGACCGCAGTCTACGCAAAGCCCTCGAGGGCAACAGTTTACGCAAAACGTGAGAACTCCCGTACGGTTCGAGTCCAAACAAAACAAACACGTATTTTATAAACTGACCTCGTTCGCGTTATCTGTAGTGTGTTGTAGAGCATATGGCACGCTATATCAATAGGAACCAAACGAACGCCCTCTATAATATGTGCTGCAGTAACTAAGGTGCTATCAGGCGTTTTTAAAACGTCTAGGAATCCTCACGGAGACACTTTGAATTCGTTTTTTTTTTGTTGCCAATGGTCTGTTCTTGACCTTAATGGAGAGCGAAGGATGAGGTCTATTATGGAATGAGCGTGCCCACACAGATTATGCAAAGCGTATTCGTTCACCTTATTTAATACTAGCTGACCCGACATACGTTGTCCTGTCTTGACTATGATACCTACCCTACCTACCTACCTACCCTATCTACCCTATGTCCGTCTCCTGGTTCTAAGCTACCTCCCCACAAATTTTCAGCCAAATCGGTTCAGCCGTTTCTGAGTTATAGATAGTGTAACTAACATGACTTTCTTTTATATACATAGATTTCGGTCTAATCCTGAACAATTAATCTAAGGTTAACAATTTTTTTTTCGTCGAATATAATATACAGCTTACCTTAGTGAAAAAGTTTTTAGTCGGCGTCGGTCGTTACGTATTTAAACCTAATTTTCGTCACGATCAACTTTCTTACATACATCAACCAAGATAATCACTCTATCTCCGCCATTCTGTGAACAGTTGTCTTTTTAACAGATGTTTTTGAAGCAAAAACTTCTTTGCACTCTTTCTGAGTAGTTGACGGAACTGAAACGTCACGCTCGGGTCGGTGACGCTTCTTATTTTATTGTGGTTAGTGACTAACCTGGCGTCAGAGTTTTTATGCTGCCCATGGGCCTCTGACTTAGCTTCACATGCTGTTGAGAAATATCTCGCAGACATGCTGGTTTCCTCACGATGTTTTCCTTCACCGATATTAAATAAGTGATAATTTCGGTGACGCTGAATCGAGTATACTCGGCCTCAGTCGATCGACAACGTTTAACCCCTCAAATGTCGTTTGAACCCCATAGGTTCATAAGAAAAATTCTCTCGAAACGACAATAAATATGACCGTATAAATCGTTGAGCTCTTATAAGCAAACGGCTACTAATAAGCGAACATCTAATGGGTTAATGGGGACTCGGCGCTGAATCGCGTACATTTGGCTCCAGTCGGTAAGTTTTTACTTCTATTGTGAGGCCACCCACACACCCTCTTTTTTTTCTAGAAGTTTCAGCAAAATAAGCGCATCGTTAGCTGTCTAACTGCAACATGTGCCATGTGTCGAGGGGATTAAACATACGCTCTGCTGTTTTATGACACATTGAACGTTTTTAATGATCTCTTGCGTTAATAAAATCTTTTATTTACTGCCAGTAAATCGCACAGATTTTTAATTAAAGGATTATAATCAATATTATTTTACGGCAAACCATGTAATTACGACCCATACTCGTAATTGTGAATGATTTCGTGATAATTTAATATAATAATTTACATATTTAAGATACGCCTCTATGTACTGTGGATCTCGTCTTACCTAGATATAAAAAGAACTGCCTATTTAGTATCGTTATAAAAGTAATAATAACAAATATTTACGCCAAAAAAAAAAAGACGACCACTCTTACAAATCTAGCCACAAGAAATATATCTAACTACCTGCCCCGCGCGGTTTCACCCACTGCTCGGCTCCTATTGGTCGTAGCGTGATGTTACATAGCCTATAGCCTTCCTCGATAAATGGACTATCCAACACACAATAATTTTTCAATTCAGACCAGTAGTTCCAGAGATTAGCGCGTTCAAACAAACAAACTCTTCAGCTTTATAATATTAGTATAGTTTAATTATTTTCGTAATTGCGTTTCCATCTTCTTTTCGTGTAATTAGTGACTAACCTGCGTTTCCATGAAGTGGTCACAAAACCTTCAGTACAATGCTATCGTTTTCTTCGATATTATGAAGAATAGAGATAGAAATTATAGATAGCCTTCTATCGGTATTGGGCTACAGATAGATGAGCGAAAGACATAGGTACAAGTAGTGCCCGGCGGGGCCCATCATCAGTCGTCGGAATGGTCCATTGTACGAGTTCCGGTCGCCGTCGGGCCTACGACAAATTCTCTTATCCGGTACTAACGATCGAGCATTCTAGTTAGTTACTATTACTAGTATTATCTACAATTTTCGATTCGAATTCTTTACTTAATTATAAAGTAATCAGAGTTTGTAAGTGGAGGGTAGAAACAATTAGGTCCCTTAAGGACCATTTTTACGGGCACACAGTTCGTAATGATGACGTGTGGAAAAGCTCGTCAGGCGTAAAAGGACTTGCTTATAAATTGGTTAATCTTTTCATCCATTGTCCATGGCCGAGATACAAACTGTCAATGATTTTGATGTTTATGATTACGAGGCTTTTTAGCTGGTTTGCACGGATATAGTAAGTGACTTTTTAGTTTATTTTTATAAATGTGCGTCTTGTTTCTGCTAAATAAACATTTTTTTTCTTTTTTCATTCCAATTTTGTTTCTGCCATTGCACTCTCCTTTTTTTTTTCAACACCGTACCAATTTCGACCAACTCAACGCCCATTAGACTATTGTTTGCAATCGCAAACTAAGAATAGTTCAGGACGCGCTAATCTTAAAACCAATAATGACACTAGAATTGTCGAAGCGTGAGCAAATCCCAAACTAATACCACAACTATTCACAAACCATCCATAAACATCTGATAAGTCTTATCAGTCATTGTCGTTTTCTCTTCAATAAAACGTGACGACAGCAGAGATAAATAACGCTTAGCACTTCCAAAAGGGTAAAAGATAAACCCATGATACATTTAACATAACATAGAAATATGCAAAACAAAAATTGAGAGCCGTGTTTTGACGATATAACATGGCGTGACGCGTTCAATGACGTCAAATGAACATGCCTGTTGCATGTTGCTTAGCGGGATAACAGTTAAAATGTACGTTTACTCACGTTCAAGAACCTCGAATCGCGAACCATATTGCAGCCGCGGATTCATATTTTGACGTGCGATGTGCGATGTGCGCGCGTTTGAAAATTAACGCAACTTCCCTAACTTAACAACTTTGAACAATGGAGTAGGTAACAGTAAGCAAACTGTTTATATCATAATTAAGACTGAAATAAGTGTTACACGACATCTTCATGCAAGCCTATTAATTGATTCAGCATAATAGGGTGATGCATCAGTTTTTACGGTTTCCTCTCTACTAAGTCTTTTCTTATTAGACGAAGTTTTTCACAATTTAATTTAATACTCATAAAAAAGGGGTTACTTACGCTCCAATTTATTCTAACACTAACTGACCCGACAAACGTTGTCCTGTCTTAACTATGATACCTACCCTACCTACCCTACCTACCCTACCTACCCTACCTACCCTACCTACCCTACCTACCCTACCTACCCTATCCTACCTACCCTACCTACCCTACACTACCTTCCCTACCTACCTTACCTATCCTATGTCCGTCTCCTGGTTCTAAGCTACCTCCCCAACAATTTTCAGCCAAATCGGTTCAGCCGTTCTTGAGTTATAAATAGTGTAACTAACATGACTTTCTTTTAAATATATAGATTAAATCCATCACTGTCATCATCTGGATAGTGTAGGTAATCAAAGTCCATTAAATCAATAAAAGGCGTTTAAGTATTTCATATTGCTAAATTGCTTGGTGTGTAAATAAATTATTATCCTATCATTTTGTCAATCGAAAAGCGCTTAATAATTACAATATCAAGAAATAATTATTTATGCCACAGCTTATCTTATCGTGGCGTCACTCAAATTTGGGCGAGCCCGTCATACCTATTGAGAGTCCGCCCCCAATTTGATCGTCCCACTTTATACCAGATCAATAAGCAATTAAAATCCGTTTAGCAATATATTTCTCAATACAAAGGAAATCAATGGAATCCCTTTTTTATGTGTTGATAAACTGGCTTTGGACTAAATTGACGTTTGTGAGAATGAACTTATCTCGTACTAGTTTCTGCGCACGGCTTCGCTCGCGTGGATGTCGGAAATAATCCCACGGAAACGTACTAACGGGATAAAAATCCTATGTGTTGATCCAGGTTATAATCTATCTCTGTGCCAAATTTCATCCAGATCCATTCAGTAGTTTTTGCGTGATATGCACATCAAGCTATCCCTAACTGTCAAATTTTCTCAATCAAAAATGAACCTTATGTCTTTGCAATAAAGTTGAAATACTATCAAAGAAATTTGACAGATTGTGGTAACTTGATGTGCTGGCCTCTGTACAACAACAAGTTGGTCAAATAATTCACTAGAAAATAATTATCCGATAAACTTTTGTTTAATAACGTATTATTTGACAAACAATTCATTTTCCTTTTTTCATATTATCTCACAAAACAACGTTTTGAATAAAAACGTTTTACATATTGATTTATTATTATGCGGTTTCCTAAAAATGAAACGCCCACAAGCGAATAGCCCTAATAGAAAAAAGTTATTTTTTAGTAGGCTACCCGGAACCGAACATGTTAGATTAGGTCAATAACTCCAAAAAAAGCAAGCAAAAACGACTAGATATTATAGAAAAAAAAAAATACTTTACTAGCCTAAATGAACTTCTGTACTTGCTTGTAAATTATTTGACCCAAATGGAAATTGCAACCACGTAATTTATAAAATGTGATTGTTTAGTATAAACGTGATTATTTCAAATGAATCTAAATATTAAATGAAAAATGTATAAATGATTATGTATCACCCGAAACATTTAACTTATAGAATAAACGGACTAAGTTGTTTGTGTAATAAAGAGTATACGGTACGTTGGTTGTAAACTAAAAAATTGTCAATGGTGTTCTGTGAAACATTAAAAAAGCTAATGCCATGGTATAGATCAATATATTTCATAAATTGGTCAGTCGACAAGGTGGTAGCGGGTTTGACAAGGTAGCCCCAGGTACTCCAGATATGCCATGTCTCGGCACGTTTGTGTTGAGAATCTATCACTTTCATAAAATGTTAGTGAAGAAGTTCCGCTGAGAACTGAGCTCCACTGTCTTGCTAGAGAAATAAGGCAACAATATTAATGATAGCCTCAGACAAACTTAGTTACAGAGGTTATTACTGTGTATTACAGCACCGCTACCATTATAATAGCATTAGTTCCCCGAGCGAAGAAAGCTCCTATTATACGTAAAATATATTTTTTTAATTCGATCTGTGTATACTTGTGTAGCAGGAACTTGCCTCTTAGTTAATAACCTTTTTTATCTTTATTTTCCTGTACCAGCCAGTATTCAGTGTTGACATAATACCGTGTACATTTCAGCGGGAACGCTATATCATGTATGAAGCTTTTTAAATTCCAAACGTCAAACGATACTGGCGGAAAACTTTTAAAAATAACCGCCATCAATCATCATTTGACGTCGGGATACGAGAGTATTTTTTCATTTAATTTATGAGCAAAACAAAATAAATTAGAAATTTGACCTGTTTTATGTTTATATAATGATTTTGTTTTCAACATTTAAAGATATTTTACGAGTAAATTGTTCCAGAGGAAAATATATCAGGAGATTCGTCCGAGCGTCTTAAATCTAATAATAACACCACATTCAGAAGGTATTGCTGACAGAAACCAGAAACAGATTCGTTATAAAAGTCACTCTTGGTATTTTCGCACTTTTTATGAGCGCCATAACGTTATTATTGCTTTGCAAAGAATTAGATATTAAATCTTGGGCCTCAGGGATGTTACTCTCACGATGCCACTGATTCGCCTGACGCTAGAGTGCCCATAAAACGGGATTTGAAACGCCTACAAGAATACCCAAGGTTCCGCTTGCGTTGCTAATTAACCTTTTTATGCAAATGGATAATCAGCCTATTATGTTCTGTTCTCATTGCCAGAACTCAGGCCACCACGCGATCCCAATGCGGGTTGGTGGATAACTTTATAATATATAACCTTTTTAGAACCAAATTTAATAAGCTGTCGGCAGCATGCAGGTAATTCTGTATTCCTTGAAAGGTTTCAAGAAAAAGTTGCGAGAAAAATGAGGATAAGCACTAGTAGTTTCCCTTTGAAGTCTTTGGAATTTGAGCAGAAACAATCTCTTTCGTGAGCATGATCCCAAGTCCTCTCTAAAACACGCCTCAATGGTTACCGACAATCCCAACGTAACCTTATTGCTGAATTTTCAGGTTTAACTGAAATCTATAAAAGAAAATAACAACGTAACGTAAGTTTACTTTGTTACGGAATATATTCTTCTAGACTACTTCAGAATAAAGTCAAACTGATTCACAAAGCTGAAAATGTTGATCGTATGAGCGTTGCGCGTCTAGTTGCACGGTAACCTATTTCAGATGCGAGAGTTGGAGTGTTGAGAGGTGTCGCCTACTCCTCGTGACCTCACATATACCTACATGCACTCCTCGCTACGCCCTATGAAACGTGTAGCTTACGTGGGCTGAGTGCTGCGACATGTAACCACAGATTAGCAAATGTTTGTCTCTTCCTACGCTAGAGTATAGGTACGTAGTTCTGAGAAGGGGAAGTTAGATTGTATTTGTTTTAGGGTTTCTTCAGGGTAACATAAATTTCGTTGAGATTATTACTTCTAAAACATTTCACAGTAAAAGCAAAAATAGAATTTCAAAGGCCTCTGGACTATTTTAAGAGCAACACATTGTTTACAAATACAATACCAGTTCCGACACAGCCCCCAACCTTTACATATAAAACGAAATCCTACGAAAAAGCAACGAGTCACTCCTGACATTTCAGGGAAACGTGATTCCAACCGATTTTCCTCCTTTATTTGACCTTTTATTGAAACATCGGGGCAAGTTTCGTAAAAATGTAAAGGAAACATTACAATGGAAATACGACGCCGGTTATGAGTTGTGCACGTGGCTCGGAGTCTTGGAAACGTGCTCGTTATGACGTAGTTCGGACCTGACCCGTATTCAAGCCGCTCTTGACACGTAGCTGACACTTGCGACTTGCCCCGCCAACCCCACTGTAATGACGGAGATAATGCCATTCGTAACTGATATTTCGATTCATAGTTCATAGTTGAACAAGGACAACGTTCAAGGCCTAATAGATAGTGATTTCGTCTCAATACCGAATTCGAAAAAGACAAATCGATATCGGAGTTCACAAGCTAGGCACGCGCTTTTGAATAAATAAGTAGTTTAATTGTTTGTGAATACCATTAGGTGTTCTATCACAACCGATTATATTACTCTATGGTCACAACTGTCGAGTAGCGTCGTGTCGTGACCACCTCACGTCAGCTAATTGAGATAGTTTATTATTCAATTAGTAGCAGTGCCATTATAGCACTAGCCGAAATATTTTGGACTTTGATAAGATGCGCAACGAAGCGCATCTTATCAAAGTCCAAAATATTTCGGTTAACAGGAAAACTAAACATTTTTCCAGTTAAAAACGATTAACTGTTCAAATATTATTTAAAAGTGCGTCATTAGTTGGACATGACCTTTTAACCGATTAGTGGTTGACTGATTTTGAATTTATTTCGAGATTGAAAAACCCAAGGAAATGAAACATGGACGTCATTCACGTCATACTCACAAATTGATTTTGTACGAGTAAACCTGACCTTTAGAATTTGTTATTCAGTGGTTGTGCGCAACTTTAAACATGAAGCTAATGAATGTGGTCGTCACTTTCGCCGACATTATGAACAAGCGAGTTCACCCAGCCACAGGTGACGAATACCGATGTTAGCTTCTGAATTAAACATATAGTGGTAAGCCTTGGCAGTGCTCGTCAAAATATTAAACGAGTTTTTTAAATTACGATTTTGGCCTCCGCAAGTTAATAATAACTAAAGATACAGTCGTAGCTGACATTCTCACTCGAATAGAACAATTGAAGTGGAGATGGACCGGTCACCTGATTCGTGACAAGCAAGGCAAATGGAGTACAACATACTCTGACTGGTACTCCATCAACGGTATAGGCAATGGAGGATATCACCAAGCGAGATAGGCAGACGACCTAAGGCTCACGGCTGGTCACCACTGATGAAGGCAAACGCGAGACAGAGCCCGATGAAAAATGCTAGAAGTGGCCTATGCCAAGAGGCACTCTGATTTACGCGATATTCCTTAGAAAAACTTCAACAATGTCCAGTACCGTCTTTACCATGCCCCCATCCTCAAGGGGGCCCAAAACGCCTAGCTAATTTATCAATAATGTGCATTGAAAGTAAAAAAAAACGAAAACTAAAGTCGTCGCGATAGCGGCCTTAAGCCTACACTCCTATCTAAGTACATTTGATTTGTACCAATTAACCATAATAACAAAAATAGCAGAAAATGTTTTTGTCATTAAATTTTTCTATTTTCCAACAGGGGCCCAAGTTCTTGTGCCCAAGACGTGGTTAAGACGGCGTTGACAATGTCATATTTAAAATGTTAATCATAAATAAAGATACCGTAAGGATTGCTGCTCTACTAGTTGCTTGTGACTAGTCGGCTGTTGATCGGCACAAGGCGCGTCCACAGGCATAATCAACCCCCCCCCCCCCCCCCCACCATATTCAGACGGTACGAGCTATCAGCGGTCTGTGGGAGATATGACTAGCTAACACCTTTGACTCTGACCCTCTTAAGGCATTGACTGCCACGCAGCAGACACAATAGAAAAATTATTGTTCGTTGGCGCTCAACGTGTTTACTAAATCGACCCTCTCGTCGTTTAGATTTTATGTTGCGGAGGCGTAGAAGGTAATGGAAAACTTTTTATTTTTATATTACCCGACTTCGACGAAACAAAAAGGAGGGTTATGATTTCAACAAATATGTTCCCTTATAACTTCTAAGCTACTTATCATAATTTGACAAATGAGCTATCGTGGGCAACGTCTCATGTCAAAATCACCGATACAACCCTCTGAGTTCCCATAACTCTCTATTTCATTAAATCATGACACTTGAGGACAATTCTAACTTATATATTTATACTGGTGATCTTTATGCTTATAGTGCTGTAAATACATTGACCAACATAGAACCTGACATTCACCTGCAAATTGCAAAAAACATTTGAATTCCGCAGGCTACGCTCGCGCATCCCCCTTAACGGAGTGGTTATAATTTCGTTCGAAAACTTTGGTTACCCATCAAAATTTTCCGTCAATCGAAGCCACTGCCACTCAAGCCGCAGGCAGCTCTGACGACATTACTTGGGTGCGAAGGAAAAGAGGGTGATCTGTCACTTCCCCGCTGTGTTTGTACAGAATATTGACATAATTACGCGTCAATGAGGCTTTGTTTGCACTTGTGGAACGGGAGGAAGTGTTGTTTATTGAAAAGCGTCTGGGAGGCGCACCCCTACCCCTCACCTGGCCGACTCCCTCCCATGCCGGAGACTTGCGCATCTTGAGTGTATTAAAAACGCTTCACTGACACAATGAGATGGATGTACCGGTTTCACGCCACCCTGCAGAGTTTTTCTCATCAATTTATTGCAAGTCGTTAGTCACGGAAACCGGCGCGGGCGCCGTAATTCGCAAATTAAGCGCGTAAACAGTGTTGTTTAATTAATAGTTTAAACGTTTTTGTTTTATGTATACTGCGTACATTCCCCAAATAGTACAATGTTATTGGGATTCTAAGAACATATCTACAATCGGTTTCGTGTTTTACATATAATATTACACGACGCATATTACGTTATATTTTCATTTGTAACGTTCACGTGTGAGTAAATATTTGTTATGCTCGAGTTATGTGTTTTATTTCGCGAATGTAATGAAAAATATAGGCATACATTTTGATCCACATACCTATTGAATAACCAAATGTTATAAATGTATAGATATGTAAAGTTTAGTGAAGTAGCTATGCCAAACATGTGCTGTAAGTGAATGCAACCGCGTCTTTAGTATGTACTGTATGAATAGTCAATTTAAATCTTCTGAATCGGCAGTTGCAGCGAGCGATACATGTATAAAAACACTAGATCCACGTTTTATTGAATTTATTGGAATCTCATTAATTTGACGTCAATGGCTAAGTAAATCTTGTTGAAGTATCTCCTCATTGGAATGTACTTGCGTTGGGTGTTTATCTTATCTTCACGCTATCTGTATTCGCACTATGGTCACCATTACAACTAATATTTATCTTTCGACTGTGTTAATATTTGGCACAGATGTTGTAAGCACGTTAACACTGAGTTAGCACGTTATGATTTAGCAATTTATTCAGTTATAATTATCATTTTCTAACACAAATATTAAAACATGAGGAGTCAAGTAAGTCGGGGAAACTCATCACACTAGGGTTGTTGTTGATGTACAGTCGCGGTTCGAAATACGTAGCACCTTTGGGTTTGTAACTGCATGCACACACTCATGCACGCGCAAACACACGCCAACACACTGTTTATATCTAAAAACTGAAAAAAAAATGGACACTGCTGTAAAAGAGCGGAGTCTCCTAACACAGGCATTACTTGCTTGACAGGAGGCTCCAATCACCAACTAATGTAAAACTTTTTGATTCAGCAATAAATTTGATTTGATTTTGACACAAGCTCGATCACATTATGTTATTTGATTACACAATGTTCGTTAAAAGTACTGTAAGTAAGTAGTTACTATGGCAGTAGAGCGGGCTGCTGCAGGATACAAAACGCGCACAGTAGGCAGCAACACATCTTCCAAGAGCAGCACATATTTATTCGCAGTAGTCCTACTTTCTAGCTATGTAAGTTCTCCGACGACTTCGTTATCATTTTACATCTAATAGATTTGATAAATGTCATTGTAACAAATGGTCATTGTGTCAATTTTTAAATGAAGAATTGAGCGTCTTCAAAAAGTCATTAATACTCTTTTTGTTAGAATAGATGCTTGATAACTATTAAAAAGTAATAAGTAGCTAGATATATAATTTTAGACTTTACCGCACAGTGTCATATTCTAATTTGAAAGTCATTTAATAGTGTAAACAGTTAGTCGCAATTAATATTATACTTACGTATAATAAAAACATCAGATTAAAAAAAAACAGGATGGTATTTAAGAATTGATAACATTTTTCGACCGCGACTGTACAATACGAGAAAAACAGATATAGATGAAAAAGTACAGACGCCAGCACATCAAGCTATCCCTAACTGTCAAATTTTCTCAATTAAAAATGAACCTTATGTCTTTGCAATAAAGTTGAAATACTATAAAAGAAATTTGACAGATTGTGGTAACTTGATGTGCTGGCGTCTGTACACAAGCCACTGATGTGTGACGCCCAGTCTCGCCCCTGCGCAGTACGGTGGCCATGATAGTGGAAAGAAGAGGTGTCTCTCGAAACTGACTGCGAAAATAATCAATTCAAAGTATGTTATGATATTAAACGTGACGTGAGCAGTTCATCAAAACCTTACCCTTTGTTAAACTATAACAGAACTGTGGCCCTCAGTAAATTTCCTCTGGTAATGCTTTCACCAAGTTCAAATTACCTTATCTTCAATATCAATCGAGTTATCGACGGTCAAGGTCACCCGAATATTCGAGTCTAGAAATCCGAATACGTACGTAATCGATTTGGGAGTTACCTCTGGTTTCGAAAATGGAATGCGAAAGTTTTATAAGCAGTGATCGGATAATCGGATGTATATTTACCTAAAGTGTAGGTGTTGTTTATTATGGAATGCACTTTTGTATCGAAAAAATCCCGCGAATTCGGAATCGACAAATTTAGTTTTTTTTTAACTACCTATAGAATCAAATCGGGTGTAGGAATATTTACTTAGTTTAAGGTGTTGGATAATATTATGGAATGCACTTTTGTATCGAAAAATCCCGGGATTACGGATTCAACAAATTTACTGTTTTTATTAAAGAATCAAGTCGGGTGTAGGTGTATTTACTAATCTTAACTTTTATATTAAAATAAATATGTTTTAAGAAGCCGCTTCCACAATTTCCTAAACAAAAAAAGGTAAATATGCATCCGATTATCCGATCACTCTTTATACGTCTCGCTTTATCGTATTTGGTGGTGACCCTGCCACTAGGACGAATGGTTGGCAATCCGATTATACGATCCCCCGTCACCGGTTCAATGCCAAATGGAGCCCGGATCTTGGTAATCATGGCAGTGTCAATTCTTATCAAGTACCTATTTCCACACTGACATGTACTGGCTAGAGACAGATACGACATGATCAGCGTATAATGTTCCCACTGAGACACAGGTCCCTCTAGGTGAGAGGGAGTGGGCCGTTATAAAAAAAATGCGTAGGCCAAGTGGGGGTTGATAGATGTCAAAGAAGAGTGGGTTTTTTTTTACTATAAGCCCTGGTCCAAAAAAATCTGCGGTCCCCAGGCTTGAACCCATTGTTGATCGAATCATTCATCAATCAATCTTTATTTGTGAACACAGGTATTACAGTACAGGTCTTATGTATATATTTGAGTCGAGCTCTATGTTCTACCAATGAAATTGGTGTAGGTACAAATATATTAGTTATTTTTCATGTTTTCGTGTCATTTGAAGTTACTATGTGTGCAGAGACTTAGAGATTTATTATTTTCTTACATCTAGATTTCTGAAGGACAGACTTTTTTGATTGTTTACAAAAAAATATTGTTATGAGATGATCTTTCAAACTAACCATGTGGCAGGCTTGTGGTCATACTTTTATTATGTTTTATTATTTATTGGACCAAAAAATCATTCTCCTTTCTTTGAAGTTTTGGTGCTAGGACATGCCGGTTTCTTTACGATGTTTTCCTTTCCCGTTTTGAAAGCAGTGGTGCTGAAATCATTTACACAAAGTAAATAAAGCGCCTGGGTTGGAACACAATATAAATATGAACAGTACGGAAACTACGAACTAACGTTCGAAACGGCACACTCACACAAACACGCGAATCGACGAGATCACGAGACCCCTAAGCGGTTGTCGCGGTGCTGTCAGTCGCGAGTGCCGCGTCAAGACGAAAGGTTAATGCACACGCATTTTCGGGTTAACACGTGGTACCTACTATGCGATTGCGTTTTAACTAAGAATAGGATGACCTTGGCCCTATATTAGATAAACAATGATCATAATAATTATGAAAATTACATGAACAAGATAAGTAATTTGCATAAAGTATTTTTTGTTAAACTTAATTGTTGTCACAATATGGTGCCAAGGTCATCCTATCCTTAGTTGAAATGCACAGTACGGTGGGCGGTCGCCGGGTTAATCCGGCATCGGCGCCAAATATGCGCGATGCCGCGCGCCGTTTGCGGCTGGTGTCCTCCGCGCGCCCTTCCGACAAGGATCGTACGAAACGTTTTCGTCTTTCCGCGGCTCACTCCAAAACTTGTAAAAGGTTACGCCATATTGATAAAGCTCACAAGTTGTTGTGTATTGATTTTAAACTGTTCCGTGTTATAAACAATCTTCTTTTACTGGTTAATACCGAAGCCATGAGATTACCTATTTAAATGTTATTAGTAAACAATCGAAAAAACAATCGAGTTGAAATAACTAATTCCAACTTGATTGTTTGAGAACACAAAATATTTTAATAAATACAGTTCAGTTTCAAAAACATTAAGAGTGACAACCCTAATGCTGCAGTGGAGCGTAGGTAATTATTTCAACAAATAGGCGTAGTTTCCATACTGTTCATATTTATATTGTGGTTGGAACTTGCGGCCTACAATTCCGTAAGTCGCGGCTGTTAGTTACCACTGGGCGACTGCCGTCAGCGCTAAGTGGAAAAAAAAGGTGTAATAACAATTGTATTTCCTTTGTCATGAAAATAAACGAATGATACGTCTTTATGTGTGTAATAGCAATGTTATTGGTACTCGTATTATACTACAAAACGTTTCAAACAGCGTGACCGCCAAAATTAAACAACCTACTCGTACCATTTGAAACAATGATAGTATACCTACTTACTAACAAAATAATTCAAAACGATCGACATTGTAGAATTATAGATCTATTCATGAATTAATAACCCGTAGACTGGTGTTGTATGTACGCTAGTATTGTTTGGACGGGTTAATGTCGTATGATCGTAATAGGAATGGTGAAATGTGGGCGTACTATAGGTACAGTCACGAGCGCCAATATGTATACACTGAGCGACTTTAAAAAGTGCTTTTCACATTCTGCAATTTTTGTAATTTTATGTCGTTACGGACATAGTATTTGGTGGTAATGAAGGAACAGGGTGGAAAGTCCCTCCATTGAAAAGGGAGGATCCTAAAACCAGGCAGGTGTTGCGCCTA
The DNA here is from genome assembly GCA_951799385.1 of Hyppa rectilinea. Classification (NCBI taxonomy): domain Eukaryota; kingdom Metazoa; phylum Arthropoda; class Insecta; order Lepidoptera; family Noctuidae; genus Hyppa; species Hyppa rectilinea. The sequence goes on along the minus strand of OX637301.1, from coordinate 17,881,629 downwards.
GCGGGCAACATTTACTAGGGGGAATGAGTACCTATATATGTTAGATCGCGCTGTAAACTCTGTTTGCGCGATGTAGGATTTTGTGTGTCATATAGTGTCGACACATGTCAGCTTTTGACACTTCGCTCGCTATCGGTGTAGCTCCTACGGGGCTGGATAGATGTCGCCACAGTATCTGGGAACACATACTAATATGAAATAGGTTCCATTATCACAAAGTTATTCCACGAGAAAATCGCTTTTGAATGTTTCTAAGTGTACCTACTTATACATATTGGTGCTCGTGACTGTAGACCTCTGACTAACCCTTAGGGGATTGCAGGCGTGATCATAATAGAACATGTTACAAGTTTATTGTATACAAAACGTTCCTCGGACCGTTAGTTCCGTCATATAAAGTCCGCTTTAGTCCAACGCCCCTTTATAACGACTTGTTAAACTGCTTTGCGTGAATTATATGAGGCGATATCCCCAGAACACAGCTATAATGTACGGCGATAACATAAAAGCAGCTTCAGCGCTAGAAATAAAAGAATACTGGGGAAACTAAGGAAGCTTTAACAGCTCTCGTTTTCCTATAACGCATCGCTTTTAGCGAAGTTTGCTAACGAGTTTTCTTATTATGCCGAACTGTTCAGTACAAGTATCGGTTATTATTTATATACTAGCTTCTGCCCGCAGCTTCGCCTGGTAAATATATCCTGTAGGCGCGATTACGCCTTGTGCTCAATTCCAGAGCGAAAGTAGGAGAGTTAAAATAAAATACGTGGACTGATTGAATCTGGACGTGTTACAAGAAACAAGTTACAATCTATCTATGTGCCATAATGTGTTAACGAACATACTAACACACAAACACACTCCCACACTTCCCCTTTAAAATATTTGTCTCATAGTTTTACCGGTAAATTAATACGGGTGAAAATAATCTAATTGTTACTTCTACTATTAATGTTATTTGTTAATATAACTGTTATAAAAAAAAGAGTCTAAATATTGAAAGGCTTATTTATATCTGTATACGCCTTTCAGCCGCCGGCGCCGATATGAAGGATTCATTATTTGCTTCTTTTTTTAGTCTTCTACAAAATCAAACATCAAAATCATTTTCTTTTCAGGCATTGTTAGGAAAATCTCTTTTGTATTCGACTGTTGAACAGTCTTTTTTATATCTTTTGTTAGGATACTGAATGAAGGACGCATGGGCAGGGTACAGTCAACAGCAAAAGTAGATGATCAAAATCAGAAATTCAATACTAATGAACGGAGTTCACGAATATATGGCAGCTGTACTAATAGTAAATGTTTGGTATAATTTACAATCACAAACTTTTGAATCACTCTGACGCCACGCAGTCAGATTCATTAGTACCTATTGAATTTCTGATTTTGATCATCTATGTTTGCTGTTGACTGTACAGGGTGTTCTCAGCAGCGTTACCTCCTGACCGGCCACTCGATTACACACTTGTTGGGGCTCACTCGACCCCGAATAACGATTAAGATTCATGTATGAATGCGAAGGGACCGTGTCCTTACACGTGTCGGCTCAATTAACTTGCATATTGATGGCTGGTATTAATCCTTGCTTCGATCACCAATTTGCATACCTGAAATTATCAGTTGATAGTTCATATAGAGGTATGAACGTATGCGAAGCAAAAGGAGTACCGTCAAACGGGGTGAATAGGGATGCAGGGGTGAATTACCGCCGTGACGACTCCCGGCCACCGTAGGCGCGGGCCTGCGGACGGTGAGTAATGGGTGACTCACCGTCCGATCAGCACCAGGCCCGTGCCGGACGGCGCGTATATGTTCCACGCGTGCCTCAAAGAGATGTCAGCATATATGAAGGGGCAGCATTTCAGGGCCAAGCCTGCCGGGTAAGCGGGATTGTCCGAAAGGGTTACCGCTACCCCGGAACATAAAGGGCTACGGAAGGAACATGGATGGGTTTTAGTCAGTAAGAGTCTGACACTCCCTTCCGCTACACCCAGAGCGGGAGCAGTCATTGGATGATTTCCCAGCCTTAAAAAAAAAAGGGGTGAATTACCGCACGGATCGATCTATCAGGTTGCCACGTTTCTACGCTTGCCGGGGTTGGTCCGTGGATGGGTGACTATCTTTACATATCGAAACTCCTGCGTGCCTCTGAAAGCACGTTAAGCCGTTGGTCACGGCTGTCATTCGTGGATCTTTGACAGACGTTACGGGTAGTCAGAAGCCCGAAAGTCGGACAGCCAGTCTTACCAAGGTGTATCGTATTACCCAGTTACTGGGTTATGGCGGTCAGATATGCAGTCGCTCCATACTGGTATTCAGCTGCAACCGGTTAGACTGGAAGCCGACCCCAATATAGTTGGGAAAAGGCTAGGCAGATTGATTTTGGCAACAAGGGCACTTAATTGTTCATTATAATATAGTAAAAACACACAACACACACAAACACACACAACAACAACAACAACGAAAAAGGGTGTGAGTTTTACGCCTACCTTTAGGGAGTGCTAGATTGAAGAAGGTCATGAGGCGTTGTTCTCATTACGTGTAATAAAGCTCGAATATCGGTCGGTTTAGTTAATTCTATTGGAATTGGAGCGGTTCTGTACTCCGATCCGAATCCAAGAAACGTCTCTCCGAAGTAGCCTTAGTTCTATTTGTACGAGGGGTTGCGCACTAGATCCTAACTCCGTCCGTCCAAAATTAGAACATTTCTAATTCGGATTAAACTCGGAATTTGAATTTGGATTCGGATCCGATGAAGTGCGGAACCAGTCTTTTTTTTATTATTTACTAGCTGACCCGACAGACGTTGTCCTGTCTTAACTATGATACCTACCTTACCTACCCTACCTACCCTACCTATGGAAAAATGTGCAATAAAAATATTTTTCTCATACAAACTTTGCCACCCCTTGTAACCCTTTTAGGGGTTGAATTTCCAAAAAATAATATGCCTATGTCCTTCTCATGAATGCAAACTATCTACATACCAAATTTCAGCAAAATCGGTTGGGTGGTTTAGGCGTGAAAAGGTAACAGACAGACAGACAGAGTTACTTTCGCATTTATAATATTAGTGTGGATTTAAGGAGCTTTTAACAAAATGTTACACCAGTTCCATCGTAACCTTATCCGAAGAGATCAAAATTAAAGAGTAGCTAAAGAATAAACTAATATCGCTCCTGGCGACATTGGTTTGGTTAAAATAACATTAAATATACCTATATCTAGTTTATTTAAATTTAATACACTAATTAAGGAACCTCTTTCAGACTCATTCCTGACACACTCCAACAAAAGGTGATGGATATCTTCTACTTTATTGTAACCAGTCTTAATCAATAGAAATAGCGCTTTAGAAAATAAATTTGGTCCTTCATGAAAGACTTTATTGAAAAGAGTTAAAGCATTTTCATGCCCGGCTTAGTTGTAAAGAATTTTATGTTCTTTTCCCCCATCCAATTTATAATTAAAGCTCCAAGGAATTTAATTGACATTCGATCTTTTATGGCCCTTAGGAATCTGGAGTATTAATTAATAGTACCTTATAATCGAACTAACATTCATTTTGGCTCGCGGGTTAATTAAATTTTTACCCTTTCCATTTCTTTTAAGGTCAAATTTCCAAAAATCTTTGGTAATTACTAATTAGACCTGTGTAAGGTCTGATTTAAGTTTTCAAAGTTTGATGGAATCAAACTTCAGTGGCTACAACCTTTTCTAAAACTAATATGATATTTGGATTTTCAGTACACATAGCTTTTAAAGTTATAAGGTTGTCTACCCGAATCGGCATGTTGTAGGAACGCGATAGGCTTTAAATTTGTAATAATTTTATTTAATGACAGTGACATAAGTAACTAATCTAGTGTTCCAAATAAGAATTTAAATTTTAACAATGTTATTTAATGAAAATGTTTGCATGCCGAATGGTGAAATATGGCAGAACTGTTATAAAAACCTACTACCTACTTATGTATAACCCATATTTGCAAATAAATGATATTCTATTCTATTCTATTCTATTCTAACGTTCGAGTATTCGCATAACGTTACAGAAAGGTGTGCCTCGGGCTCGATTTCAGATATCTGACGTCATACAACGTCTTGTACATAACATTTTCCATATGTTTGCGGTTTCTTAGAAACGAGAGAGACGGAATGTTAGGATGGGAAGGACGTGTATTGTAGGAAATAAAATGTTGAGGACGTTTAACGTATTATTGATATACCGCTAGAATTGTTTTCACATGGCAGGTTGCTTTACCGTACGGCGCGCTAGTCGCACCGTAGAATAACCTTGTGACAATCTTTGCATATTTGTATTTAAAAATAGTAACATTTTCCCTAAAATAAAAGACACTCATAACGTAAACACACGTCATAAAAATAGACTATATCTGCCACCATCTCGGCTCAAAATGCTTTACCATAGCCCATACCACATGGCAGTAAAAATATTTAACAAATTAAGTACCGAAACAAATTAAAGAAGAACCCAAATTCAATATATTTAACAGAAAATTAAAAGAATATCTAACACAAAAATGCTTTTACACGGTCGCAGAATACTTAGAATAAAACATTGGTAAATATGACACTAAGATAGATAAATTACTCATAATCACAGAAATAATACTTACACAAGGAAGCACATTTACATACACTTACACATAACATAACAAAACGAATTAATAAAATATACATAACAAAATATATAAAATAATAAAATACAATATTTAATACAACAAATATAAACAAATAAACTACAATAATTAATAGAAGTAAACAAATAATCGAATTACATATTGATATTAATTAAAATAATTACCTATTAGTATAACTATAATAATTACAATTATTGTTTAAAGCTAGTGACTGGATGCTTCTTTTATCCAATATTAATATGTTGCCGTGCCCTAACCGGGTTTCATGTTGGAACTTATTTACCTCTGTAACACCTACATATGTACACATGAATGCAATAAAGAATTTGAGTTTGAGTTTGAGTTTGAGACCTTGTCAATTTAAAATCACCGTGTATGGTGATTTTAAATTCACTATTAACCTTTCAGGGCGTGTCAGTACCGATGATTATGAACAATTTTCACTATGAGACCAACGAAATAACAAAAAAAAATACATCTGTTTCATACATTTTCATCAATTAAATATTGCACTTTTGTATGAAAAAACGTTTTATTTTCGATATTCCAGAGTTGGCCTCATCGTGAAAGTTACTCATAATCATGGATACTGTCACGCCTTGAAAGGTTAATAGTGAATTAAAAATCACCGTGTATATGCACACGGCAACGGCGCGACGTTGCCGTCCCGTATTGCCTCCAGGTCTGTCAAAAGGCCTCCATAGTGATCTACTGGGTGTAACCGAAAGGGTATATACATACAAAAATATATACTACAGACCACCAAACTGTACAACTTTTACTACGGGACCAACTCCGAAAACGCAAAAAAAAAATCTGCTGTTCTATACATTTTTGGTCACGTGACTCGTCGAAATGTAGGAAACAGCCATCGATCACTAATAAAGAACTAGATACACAATCAGCGTCAAAAAATGTCCTCACCGAATGACCACCCAATTGAACATTTGGGTGGTCTTTTCATCTAGTAGCATTCGAACGCTCCGACGGTAAACATGCCTCAGTGCTCGTTTAAAAACTGCAAAAATCACACGTCTAGGACGCTAAAAAAGGATGGAGTTTCTTATTTTTGCTAAGTATTAATATTATCATTATATAATTGTTAACACTGTATTGTAAATACTAATATTTTTCAAGAAATCATCGTAAAAACTTTATTTTAAATTAAGTCGTAACAAATAGCAGGCGATATAATGCAGCTCAATTGTAAAGACTCTTACTAAACGTATTAATCATACTTACGCATGTCCACTTAAATTGTTTGGGTTATCCGCGTTGACTCTGTTCCATTTGTTGGAGACGCTATTATAGTTCTTATTTTTTTTAATGCGAGATTTGATTTTTGTTTTCATTTACCTGACTGCGCGATGCAAGGGAGGGTTATGTGTTTATTAGCCTATGTATGAATAATTGACCTAAAATAACTGCTACTAACTGCATAAGACTACTTGAAAAGTGACTTGTTTGGAACTTGTTAGTTGTTTTTTATCAGTCGGGTTTTTTGATATTCCCAATATTTTTTTGTGGTTGTTTAGTCGGGACTTTTGAAAATATTCAATTATTTTTTGCTTTCCTCGTGATCCAGTGAGGTGTGGAGAATCGATATCAGTTACAGCACGTCAAAGATCCGAAGAATTCTTCGATCCGAAGTATTTCTTTTTATTGACATTTGTAATTTATTATGAACAATATGTCAAAAAATTGGGACAATAATATTCTTTGATTTTTGTATATTCTTCCTCACTAATTTATATTTACTGAATGTAAAGTTCTGATTTATTTAAAAAAATACCAAAATCGCTAATTGTATGCCTTTAATATTTAAGGCGTTGCCTAAATTCCTAATAGATTCCATCATCAGAACAAGGATTAGATGTAAACAGGACCAACTTGGGAACAAACCTAATGTAATGAATCATCTCAATCGGTCGATTCGTCTTCGACTTATCGGTGGTGTGCAAACATAAAAAAATAATAATATATAAATACGCGACGCATTGAGTAACCTCCTCCTTTTTTTGAAGTATGTTAAAATACCATACATAATAATTTACAGTACAAACAAAAAATATTGTTCTGGTTCGTCTCCACTCGTTCCTTGTGCTAGTGGCGAGCCTCGGTTGTAAAATTTTATTACTTTTTTTTGACACTTAGTAATTGTTACTTTAAAGCATGCGTATAAGGTTGAAATTGTTTTGATGTATGTTGAGCAGCGAGTACCGGTCGTAAAATTTTATTGCTTTTTGCAATAGCTTTGTGAATACGGCTTTAAACCTTGCAGGTAAGGTTGAAATTACATTAATATAGATTTATTTTACCTAAACACAATTGGCGACATTTTTAAGAGAACTTTTGTATGAGATTGTGTATCTAGTTCTTTATTAGTGATCGATGGAAACAGCTGATTTTTTTTTCACGATTTCGTAGTTAGTTCCATAGTAAAAGTTGTTCAGTTGGGTGGTCTGTAGCATATCTTTTTATATGTATATACCCTTTCGGTTACACCTTGTATAAAACATTGACGACCATGCCTGCACACGGCGAAACAACTTTAGTTTTTCACGGCAAAAAAACGTGTGCGTAAAACCGAAAGTATTTTCTAAAATTCATTGCAAAGTCGAATTAGCTCATTAAACGTGCTCCCTAGATAGTACGTCTGTACGTCATGTCCGAGGGTCCACCAACGTGTCTACATGATGTGTTAATGTTTCCGAGTGTTACTGAATGTAAAATGCATGACGCGATATCTCATTATCCTCATCCGCATTTCCACGGGGAGAACCCCCGAAATTATGAGTGGCGTTCTTACACATATTATTTAGAACTTTTAGGAGTTGCCTGTTATACTAATAGGATGGAATTAACACAATTGTTTTCATAACACTTATCAACCTTTATTAGTGAGTCTGTTTTAAGTTTTGGACTGAATGGACAAACGATTTATAGTCTTTGGTGTTACGTATTATTACGGAAAGGTGATGAAATAGAAGAGGATATTGTCGCCTATTTATTTACGGGAGATGGCTGACATTATTGTTTCTCCCAAGTTTTGTGGCCTTGTTGACGGGGTTGCTTAGTTTCAGTTTGAATGGACTGTTGTTTACACCTATCTCTACTGCTTTAAATATCGGAAAAGCATTCCGTGTCACTGTTGTTCATGTATTTACTTTATTGGGACGCAAGCTTTGTTTTATATTCAAGCTTTGAAAAAATATGGGAAAATTTTTCAATGATAAAAGGCTATCGGCAAAGTATTAAACTTAAGCGTAGCGAGTGCTGCAGAAGCGTAAGCTCTCGATCCCGGATTATTTAGAATTATGAGCTCAATGAAAATGTGAAGTATATGAATAGACCATATCTTTTTTCAAAATTGCAAGGGTGAAATTCCCAGTAACAATGTTTGCGGAGCGTTAATGGGTGATGTTGATTCCATTAGCGACCACTCACTCGTCAGACTCGACTACTCGTGTGGTAATCAGATTACTATAGCATACTTTAGAGGTATACTTGTGTTGTTAACACTACTATAAAGGTATACTTGTGTTGTTGCAGGGCGGCGTGGCAGCGCAGAGTTAGGGTGGAGCGGGAAGGCACACACTGGAGCCGCACTGGGTTCCACGTGAGTAAAACAATTAAGCAACTTTATTATAGACTAGCTTCCGCCCGCGGCTTCACCCGCGTGGATTACGCCACGGGAAACGTACATATTGCCAGGATAAAGGCCTTTGTGGTAATCAAAGTTATAATCTATCTCTGTGCCAAATTTCATCGAGATCCGTAAGTCGCTATTCCACCAGAGGGCGGCACTTTGCGACACAGTACAGCACAGTGTACGGCACAAATGTTTCTTTCGGTGGACCCACTCAAGTAAACATTACAAATGTGCTGAACTTTACGCTCAAAAAAATTATGTACAATTTTGCCGGTGGACACGGATCTGCAGCTCAGTACGTGCACTGTTAGAGTTCAGGACAAAATGTACGTGAATTTGTTCACGTACATTTTGTCCTGAACACCAAACGGAAGTTTCCGTGCGGAACACAATTTTGGTGGAATCGCACCTGTACAATAGTTTTTGCGTGTAGAAGTCACACACACACTCACAAACTTTTGCCTTTATATTATTAGTGTGATACTTCCACTATATATAGTGGAAGTATCAAAAGAAGGCATTCTTTTGGTTTGAAGGACACGTGTGCCGGTGAATAATGAGGCAGTTTAGCTCTGTCCTTGAGATAGCAACGCATCTCAGATGCCTAGAGAATGCAATGCCTGCGATGCTGGTGCAGCCGTGTGGCACACAATACTAAGTGTTTTTCTATTTTTTTTTAGTAATACTAAAACTTAACAACATTCTTCCGACCTCGGTAATTTGATATACCTACTTACGTACGTTCATACGGGATCACAAGTAAAATCGACATTTATTATAAAATTCGTTTACATTACCATGAATCTTCAAGCAATTTATGTTTGAATTTACGATACGATCTTAACTACTGTAACGAATTCTATATTACGTCGGTAGTGAATATGGTAACACCTCCCATGATTCAAGACGTACAGACAACTGTACGAATTTCATTTTGTTTTATATACATAATTATTGTGGCGCGGGTCAGCACTTTTATACGGTCCTACTAGATTTTGCCCGCGGCTTCGCACGCGTTAAATTAGTCGTAAAACCATTCGTTATTATACATATAAACATTCCTCTTGAATCACTCTATCTATTAAAAAAAACTGCATCAAAATCCGTTGTGTAGTTCTAAAGATCTAAGTATACATACATTCAGACATTAGGACAGACGCGGGAAGCGACTTTGCTTTATACTATGTAGTGATTTAAACTGTAAATTAGCACCATGTATCGCTGCACTTTGAAGAATGTGTCATTTACTACGCGATCATTCGGGCTATATCTTTGAGAAGCAGTCATCTATCATTTATCATCCAAGTGTAGGCGTGAACAATCCCCTACACAAGGAATACTTTAAAAGGACTATACCAATGGCTGCGTTCTTTGGTCAGGGTGTTATGAAGTTAGGCCGGGACTCCACCAAAGCAGAGATGTGTGCGGTGTGAAGTGTGCTGTGCGAGAAGAGATGTACAGACGCCAGCACATCAAGCTATCCCTAACTGTCAAATTTTCTCAATTAAAAATGAACCTTGTATCTTTGCAATAAAGTTGAAATACTATCAAAGAAATTTGACAGATTGTGGTAACTTGATGTGCTGGCCTCTGTACATATTTCAGTTCGGGGGACTCCACCAAAACGTAGATGTGTGTGATGTGCTGGGTGCTGTGCGAGAAGAGATGTTTTTCAGCTCGGGTGCGAGGCGTTGAGTGCTCAGTACGCTCACTGCGCGCCGCTCACATCTCTAGTCTCCACTACGCGTCGTCCGCGCACAGCTCACATCTCCGCTTCCATCGCGCCATACAAATATTACACATCTCCGCACAGCGATCTCCACTGAAGCTGAGCGGAGAGGAGATGTGTCAATAACACAATTCTATTTGTTGTTCAAAAAAACATCTCCTCTCCGCTCGTTTCGTCTCCGCTTTGATTGAGTCCCAGCCTTACTCGTGTCTGGTAGCGCACTTCCATATTTTTATTAGAACGCCATTGAATAAATAATGAACACAATTTTTATAAGTGAATCTTATAAAGAGGGATTCAATTGACCTTGTTATATAATTCGTTTGTGTTGCTTTTGTCTTCTCCTTCCTGTTTCCGTGACTTAGCGCCAGATTTTGTTTTCCGCAAATTAATTGGGCCAAAAATAAAAGGTTTTCGGGCATCTACTTGAGAAATCTCTAATATTATTGCGTAAAGTAAGAATTATACAATGTCACCCATGGGCATGTGACCGCCCGTAATTTTCAGAATATTCATGAAAAATGGTCAATAATTAACCTTGAGGGTGGTCTATCTTTAATATGTTTCATTTTATTCAATTTTTCAATTTTTGAATCGCGATTGAAAACTTGCTTTACAATTTTTGCCATATCTCCGATGTGATTGATAATTTGGGTTCTGTTTATTATTTGTAAAGGAGTTTGAGTTATTTTATCGGATTAAATAACATTTGTCATTCATATTTTTCGATTGTGAAAAAAACGGATGTGAAAACATTTTTTTCTCTAAAAAAAATCTTCTAATGAGATTTTCTGGACTTACACATGTGTTTTATAAATAAACACATTTTTTTTTAATTAACATTTTTTGTTTTTATTTATACATTATTTTTTCTCTTTTAATCTCACACACGTTGTCTACATCTCTTTTACCTACTTCCCGATCACAGGTATGCTGGAAGAGATTTCTTTAGAAATAAGCATCACATTTGTACCAATTTTCTGTTCCTTTCTTCTTGTCCGTTTTAAGTGTTTACATAAATGGTTAAATAAATATATCCTGATTACAGTAAGTTTTGCATATTGGATAAATATAACGTCAAGAATCATAGTTGACACGACATTTGACAACACATCAATTGAATACGCATTCAATACGAATATTGAAAGCCTGTTTAGAGACTTGACACGCCGTCTGCCTTTTATCCGCATCAGTCTTATCATATCGCGGGAAATCCCGACGAAATCCGACCCCAGTGACATCTGACACCAGAAAAACCCAAACTGATAAAACTTTGCCTTGTTTTGTTTCGACGAACATGATGAACGTAGATATTGTTTATTATCTTCAGTTGTTTTTAAACTAAAACCTTTTCACGCTTTGTCAACCTGTTTTGGAAGACCAGCTGTCTTCAAGATCAGACCTTCTTAGAAACAGAAACAACTCTTCTATCCTTGAGCCCCTGACTTATATAATTCCTACTAAAACGGGGTTAAAGTATCAAGATATGCAAAGTAGGTATTTTCAAGACGTTTTGATACATCCATTTTAGCATGAATTTTCGCAAGCTCTGAAATTTTAATTCTCGAATGGAACGTCAATCATTATGATTAACTTGGGGTTTAGCTTGAGACGTTGCTATGTTACCTACATAGCAACGTCTCAAGCTAAACCCCAAGTATCTAACTAAACCACCAACTATAAAACCCCTCTATCTATATTAATAAGAACATTATTATTAGTAGAGCGTGCTTGGAATGTGGCTTTTGAAGCGATTTGTTTAAGAAGAATTAATTGTTATATTCAACTAACGTCTCTTCTAAGATAAATAGTCTGAAAATTAAGATGTTGAAAGGAGCTTCAATCAATCGTGTAAGTGGATGCTGCTGCTGCAGAAGAAACTGTTAAAGAAGGCCGCTAGCTTACTGCATGACAGTATTTTTTTTATATCGTAGCTGATCTATGTGTCCAGCCAGAACTGTCTCACATAAATGCAAAAAGTGTGGAAGAAATAAGAATGAAAATGTTTTTATTTGGAACTCTCACATCACAACACTATAATTATCAACGTAAAAATAAAAAATATAAAGAAGACCTGAACGAGGCCGAAAGACTCCTATCTCTACAAAAGAGGACCTCCCTCTCTTCTTTGGGCAGCTTATGCGAACCAGTCGATTCAGCCAGAACTTTTCATTCCCCACAATACACAAATGGATACAATAATGATAAAATCGAAATCGGAACACGCAATACCACTCGCGCTAAGCTTAACATCGATACTATTCGATACCTCGTTCACGAGCTCGTGTTCTCCAATCAAGTGGGGAAGAAACGCTTTCGCGGTTCTGTTCGTTTTGGCACGATACGTGTAACATGACCCTGGGAACAAAACTGATGCTGACACCTGTTCTAACTATACGGTCTAGTTATCTATGTAACCATGAAGGCTTGTATTGCCTACACAGTGTATACTTCGAAGTTTGTTCCATTTAGACATCTACGATCTGTAACAAGCTTCTTCTGTACGCTTTAAGTAATAGCTCGTGGCTAAGTACTAACAGCTGCATAGGTCGATCTTGCCGGGGTTGGCCGTGGATGGGTGACTAACTTTACATAACGAGACTCCTCCGTGCCTCGGAAAGCACGTTTAGCCGTTGGTCCCGGCTGTCTTTTGTGCATCTTTGACAGTCGTTACGGGTCGTCAGAAGCCCGAAAATCTGACAGCCAGTCTTACCAAGGACTATCATCGTATTGCCTACTTACTGGGTTGTGGAGGTCAGATAGGCAGTCGCTCCATGTAAATACCTACTGGCATTCAGCTGCATCCGGTTAGACTGGAAGCCGACCCCAACATAGTTCGGAAAACGCTAGGCAGATGATGATACACTTTAAGTAAAAAAATTGAATGACCTATTCAAGAAACTAATTTTCAATTTATTTTCTTCGGAATTAATACGTAGTATAATAACGGGAATGAATCGCATAAATTGCAGTTCTTGGAAATTTTCGTATATTTATTCATGTGAATGTGACCGTCGGACTGCTAAGTCATAGGTCTCGAGTTGGAACCCAAGACACGCACCTCTGATTTTACGGATTCGTGTGCGGATATCATGTACAATAATCATTTGCTTAAAAATTGGTGAAGGAAAACATCGTGAGGAATCCATGCATGTCCGAGGGATATTTCTCAACAGCCTGTGAAGCTAAGTCAGAGGCCCATGGGCAGCAAAAATGTCTGACACCAGGTTAGTCACTAACCACACGAAAAGAAGAAGACCACACTACACTACACTATATCTGTATTAGACTGGTTGTAATTTATTCACCGTAGGACCGAGTTTTTTTTAAATATCTTTTTAAGATTATATTGTAATTTGAAACTTATTGGTTTATTTGATTTTACTTTATCAAAATCAACCCTGTATAATTAAGATATTAGACTAAGTACCAATTTTACCAACAAATGGAACGTGATATGCACATCTAAACTGCATCCAGAAGCTGTCAGTGTCAATATCACGATTAAGGTGTGCTGATCGCGTTCAGTTTCAGTGAAATCAGCCCTAGCTGTCCAGTTTTGGGATCTCTGGAAAATCTTTGTTACTTGGTAGTCCTGGATCTTAATCGCCACCTGTTATAGCAGTATTATTTCAATATTACTTAAGTGTGAGACCGATGTATAGCTGCATCTCTTTCCCACTTTGAAGTAAAATTAAAATAATAGGTTCTGTGAAGACTAGATGGATCTTCACTTAGGGAGTAGTCTCAGTGGAGAGCTCGTGTAGTGTGTTTTGTTATAGGGATTTCTATCCTACAAATAGGAACACACGGGACAGCCATTTATATTACTTTAAAAGAATATATGCGCCCAGCACCACGGCTACTGACAGACTCTTATTAATTTTTTTTATAAAAACCTATCAAAATATTCTACCATTTTGAAAGGTCGAATGCTGTCCGTTATTTTCTAACCGACCAGCTAGGTTCAACGGAAGGTTTCAACTTAGGCTCTACAGTACTGCTTGAAGAGTTGCAAGTTGGTAGACTGAAGTTGACCTGTAAACTGACTTACTGTATTTGTATTACCTGAACAATACACTATTTTTATTTCTATACTTTGATTTGGACTGCCGAATACGTGTGGACAGCCGAGTGCATCGCCGGTCGTTACGTATCATTACTTTTCATTACTCTTTTTTTAAATTGTTTCATTCAATCAATCTGCCTACCCTTTTCCCGTCTAAGTAGGGGTCGACTTCCAGTTTAACCGGATGCAGCTGAATACCAGTATTTTACATGGAGCGACTGCATCTAATCTGCAATCTAGGATCCATTAATCCTAGATTCGGGATCACATTAAGGGTTCTTTCAATTTAGACGTTTCGTGTCGGACGGCTGCCGCACGTTTACCGTGCCGCTGGTTATAGCCCGCTGCCGTGCCGCTGCAGTACGGTAGCTGTCCGACACCAAACGCCTAAATTGAAAGCGTATCTGACTGCCGTGCGTTTGTATGCTAGTGATGTTTTAAATTTATTTGACAGCAGTTAAGTCATGGACTCTGACGAGGAAACATTACTGTTAGTGCTCTTGTTGAAAAATATCAAACAGAAACAAAAACGACGTTCCCGTAAAAGAGCATCACCAATGTTTTCATTAACATAAAATTTTGGTGATTTCCACAATCTTTACTCTAGGTTACAACAAGATCCAAGTATTTTTTTGTTTCCGTGCGATTACTGTGTTTGTCGCTTTTGGAGTTCCATATAGCAGGACGTAATTCAATTTCATTTATAAATTTTGCCACGTTTATATTTAAGCAATTATTGAACATAATAATTCGATGAAATTAGCTCTCACGTCTAGTCACCGCACTATTCAACAGCGAAATGAACACGTGGTGCTTGCGACTTTGCCGTCCTGTTGTCGCGCGTTTTCAGTACCGGCACCGCACTGTTGCCGCACCGCGCGCTTTGTATGAAAACAAATGACCATCCGTGCACCGTACGACAAACGCACCGATTCGGCACTGCAGCGGCCAGACACGAAACGTCTAAATTGAAAGAGCCCTAAGGGCTGTCGGCTGAGCTTAGCTCACAGGTCACACCCAAACGGTCTTTAAATGAAACAACTATCATTTACAGACCTAATTTGAAGACTTTTTTAGTGTAACCCTAATCAGGTCTAGCTAAGCTAAGCTGACAGTCCTTAATGTGATCCCGAATCTAGAATTCGTATCATCCGCCTCCGCCGATCCCAATTGATACACAATGACAATATCACGTTTTACACGTACATTTCAATGTTATTCAAAGTCGATTTTGTCTCCACGATCATTACATAAAATCATGTATGTATGGGAGGCACATATTCGCGATATTAAAGATGTCTGCGCTCCACAGCCCCCGCGGGGTTCCGTTGTCATTTCAAATAATACGCCATCATGCGGATTACGTAGATGAAATATTCAGGGAAAATTACCAGGATATGTACTTCAGATACACAGATCCAACGTTTTGCACCACTTGTGTCCGTGGCTTGTTTTGGCTTATAGAACAAGCTCTCGTAGCTAAGCGAATTCATATTTGAGTATTAGATTGTGTTTTTTTTTTGTATTACTACACTCTAGAAGTTTCCTTTAACGTGACCCATGGATTTAATGCCATTTAAAATGACACACTTGATTAGGACTGGCTCGTTGGTCTAGTGGCCGCAAGCGCTACCTGGTGCTTAACATGAGGTCCTGGGTTTAAAGTCAAAGTCAATGTCAAAACGATTATTGTAAACTCCCGGCGATTACCGGGTCGGACAAAGTATGATTGACTATTTCCATCTCGAATTTCTTAGTAACAGTCTAGCAGCCATAATTCCGGTTGAAAGCAGTAGGCTCGCCAACTATTACTTGAGACTCAAACATAACTGCCGAAATGTGAGTGTTGTACAGAGGCCAGCACATCAAGTTACCACAATCTGACAAATATCTTTGATAGTATTTCAACTTTATTGCAAAGACATAAGGTTCATTTTTAATTGAGAAAATTTGACAGTTAGGGATAGCTTGATGTGCTGGCGTCTGTACTACAGGTACACCTCTGCCTAACTCTTCGGGGATTACAGACGTGATGTTTATGTTTAGAATGACTCTGAAACTGTCTTTAAATTGACTTCCCAGTCACACCCGTGACCGTTCACTTTACCGTCATTAAGAGGCCATGATCAGGAGTAGCCGTTTACTAGGACACAGGATGCGGGGTGTTTATGTAATTTTCTATGTGACGTGTTGTTAGAGATAAACTACGATAACATGACCCGCCCCTCCACATCACTGTTTCAATGTTTGTAGTCACATCCTTACGAAAGAGTTTGTATCTAGTTGTAAGTATTGGTGTTCAGTAGCAGGGCGGCAGCAACATGCGTTGTGACTTGTGAGTCTTGGTAGCTCTTTGTAATTATTTTCACAAATGTTTTGAAAATTGGAGGGGCCGGACGTGCGGACAAACTACGATAAGTTTATCTCTATCTGTCTGATCTTCTTACCAATGGCGAAACTATAGGGTGGCAGGACTGGCAAAATGCCACGGGCCCCCGGCCTGACGGGGCCCCTTCCCAAGAGGTTGCGAGCTCAAAAATTACCTAACATTTTTAACAAAATATAGTAAAAAAAAAATTTTGGGCCCCATGCAATGGCTTTGCCAAGGGCCTCGATGGCATAGTTACGCCACTGCTTCTTACCTTTCCTACATATAGTGTTCCTCTTTCCCAATAGCTATTTCTCTAGTGATACTTACGAGAATCTTCATCAAAGAAACTCTAAGTAAAGTGAGATTCCCTTACATGATAACGTTGCTCAAAGTTTTAATTACGAACCGCTAACGATCGACTTCGGAAAACAAGGTTTGACGGCACTATGTATGACTAAGTTAGCGGATACCTACATACGCTAAATTGTACGCCTACATATAGAGCGGGCGCGAGTGATGATCCATCAGTGTGTTTAGTGTACTCGGGCAGTAAGCCTTGCAGATCTGCTACCAAACTTATTATTTGGGTCCTCTTTTCTACACGACGTATGTACATAGCTCGTATACCTCAACAAAACAAGAACTCTCAATCAATCAGCGGCGACTTTTCTTGGTTAGTTAGAAAAGTACATGGTTGGATTGCAAGAAAATTTCGCTTGTTCAACATTTGTTCCCGAGAGGCACGATCCACGGTCTTCCGTTTGTCTTTCAAATTTTCTCCGATTCCTCGTGATTAACGGGTCCAAATCAATTTATCGTTTTGCTTTTGTGCGAAAGTTTTTACAACTAATGTTTACCGTAGTATTTGAAGTTTTCTACTCCAAAGCTCTGAGGCTCAACGTTACAACCTTTCTGATGTTATCTTTTTTAATACTTTCGTTCGTAACGTATGTCAGTTTGGACATGTTATTAATGAAGCGTATCGAATGAATTGATTGTTTTTCCTTCAAGAATACGAATGTCATTGTCCCATTCATAATCAGCCGGTTTATTGTCGTCAGTTATAATTATATTTTATCCTTTATAACAACTTCCTGATAAGTCATTGATGAGAAATATACCTACGTATTAGGCATACCTAAATTTTCGCAACCTTCGTAGTAAAATGTAGTCACAACTGCAGTATTGACGCGGGTACACGCCGTCACACTTGTTATGGTAAACATTGGCGATTCATCATATTTACCTTTTCCTAATATGGTGTTATAACGGTGCGAGCCGCCTTTTATTTGGTTGTAGGTTTTATTAGCAGCTATATTTCTTATGTGTGAGGAGATAACCACTTACTCTACCTAGATAGAATGGATAGAATATTGGACCAACTGACTTTATAACCACCAGTAAATTAATGCGCAAGAGTGTACAGAGCAAAATTTGACTAAGACCTATTTTTTTTTTAGTGTTGAGGAGGGCGCGGCGGCAAAATGGAAGACGCCGGCAGCAACAAGCAGCGACAGGCCACGCGAGTCTTCAAGAAGAGCTCACCGAATGGCAAGGTACTTACATACTTTTAAACCGCGATCCCTCGGCCCGTTAACTGACGGTCCGCGCTAGGCGTTGCTAAGCCGAGACCCGGCACGGCCTGTCGAGGCCCGTCCCGGTCTATCGCCCGTGCCGACTATTCTGACGACAGGACAGTTTTGGCCTCATCGGATGCGAAGGTACCCACGGCTCGCCGGCTCGGCAAGGTACCACCCACGGCTCGGCAAGGTACCACCCACGGCTCCTACATTACAAAAGAGTCGCAATTGTTCAGCAGGGGGAAAGTATTTTGATATCAGGTTGTCCAACAAAACGCCTTTGGGCAAGCCTTTATTACCTACCCTTTTACACACCCGAGGGCTCTGTTGAAACTGTAATATCATCCGGTATTTTTCTTTCTAAATTAGTCGTAATGGTAATTGAGGAAAACCAATCCGACCGATTTTAATCAATCGTTTTCTTCAAATAGATTTCATGAAGCACCTGAGATGGATTCATTAATCTTTTGTTACCTTTCGACCTGGCGGGCGGGCGGTTTTTAATCACAATCACGGAGCTTTTTAATTATCTCTTGTCTTTAGTTTAGCCCTACCAACCGTTTTGAATTTGGAATAAAATTATATACAAAAAAAAAATTATGTAGATATGTAAAGATATTTAATATAAGATTATTAAATTTTTGTTGATTTTTATCTTACATTCGTCGTCTTTTCAATCGAAGTGAATACAAAATCGAAAGTGTAAAAATGAAATTAAATATCAAAACGATCCAACGATTATGGCTTTCGGCATCGGGCATCTTTCACACTTCTGAATGATCGAAAACTGAAATTAAAAGATGTCGTGTGAACGTCGAATGAAACAAAAGTGAACATTGACTCGAAACTATTCATTAGAATGAAGCGTTTGATATGGAGATATAAGAAAGAAGCTTTAACTTGCTCACTTGTGGTTGTGCTGTGTTTCAACTGCTTTACCTTGAAACAAATTACGAGAACCAAATCGCTTAACAGATAAAAAAAGGCAGAAGAGCGGAAAAAAAACTGTAAAAACTTAATCCATCAATTCATTGATGGGTTTCTACGCAATGCCAGATTGTCATCTTTGCAATAGGAACAGGTCAACGGGACAGAACCTATAAGTATGGAGTGGTGTGGCCTTGCACATCCTCTATACGTTAATCAGAGTATTCATGTAAATCCTCAACGTGTATTCCCCTGCATACCGGCGTTGACGTCAGAGCGTTACAATGATACGCGCGATCCGTGACCGATCATGCAGCATGTATTGTCTGCCAACTTCCAAACTTTGCCAAATCTTGTGACAACTTCCAAAACATATTTTCAACTTAATTTAGTTTGGTTTGCCAAACGAGACACTTGAATTAATTAGCTCGTCATTTTGAGGTCATAGATAGATAATAGTCTTTTTCTTCTTCTATTTTCAGATCACAGTATACTTAGGGAAAAGAGACTTCGTAGACCACATCACACATGTAGACCCGATTGGTAAGTAACTTTTCCTTCTATAGAAACCAGAATGTTCTTAGAAATGTATTCTAAGTTTATTTTGTAAGTATTTCCACTAGGAACTATAAATTAAATCGCTATTTATTTAATACAAGTAAATACAAAATCAAAAGGGCACTAAGGCGTCGATGTTCTTGTCCGCATCGCTGTCATCCGGAAACGTGCTCAGAAGACTGGCAAAATTGCCACGTTGAATGGCAATGTTAATTCTTTGGCCAAAGAACAAACCAGCCCTGTCACGTGCAGTGTCGACCAGTTGGCGAGACATTACTATTTCAAATGCCACAAACTAAATAAAATATACAAACTTTTTTTAACCAGCCTTTTTAGAGAGTTTCTGTCGTTGCTTTAACGTCGAGATTGGACAAAGACTTCATTGTACCAATTGATCAAAGTTGCAGAGTATTTGAACACTTGAATCAAGTTGTCTAAAGTGGACCTCGCTCTGGTCGTAAGGGGAGTGCCGATCTTTGTACAATAAATTGCCAATCCCGCCCCACCTAAGTTCTATTTGATAGTTCAGCTTGGGAGTTATCTAGCAGTTCACTTAGATTGCGATTAGATATTGAACTAACTAAAGTTCCGAATGTGAAAACACTGGCTGGTTTTGGTTGCCTAATTTTTTTTAACCACGCAGTTTGACGACAAATTAAATCCAGCCAGCTATCGGTTAAACTAATTCCTCATACAACCTAAGCATATATCACAGTATTTGTATGATAAACACAGGTTAGATCCATGCAATTATTTATCAATGAATCATAATGACGCGCGAATAATTCTCTCATCGGATCTAGACTCAGTAAAGATTGTAATTTACTATGAGTAAGTGTTTACTACCATTCACATTGCGCGCTTTAAGAAATCTGCGTCGAGTTCCACTAATTGGGTTAAACACAATAATTATAAATACGTCAGTGTTTCATGGACTTTTCCTGTGTTTCGATGAGGTTATTTACCTTCTAGCAAGGGCGTTTGATCTTGCATTGCTTCCTGTTAGTGTCGTGCATCGCAAGGCGGTATAAGCCCGGAAGCCCGGTATGAGGCATCCATTCCGTGTACTAATCAGATTTTCATGCGATCACGGATTCGAATTAGCGGCTGTAGTTCTACACAATTTGGATCTAACCGTGTAATTATGCTAGTACCGCCCTGTATCAAATCGTTAATTGTAATGTTAGCGCTTTAACAGAATGCATATTTTACGTTAGATTTACGGAATCCTGTAATTAATTAATTAAAGCATGCACAATATCTAGCTTACCTACTCATCATCTCCTACCATAATAGCCACCGAGTATCTGATGAAAATCAACGCAACGTCTTGAACAGTTGACGAGTCGCGGTAATCGATCTTTGAAGATTGTTGAAGAGGCTCTTCAGACCCTAGCTCTTTATAAAACTGTTCTTATACATTTCCAGACGGCGTAGTGCTAATCGACCCAGAATATGTCAAAGACAGGAAGGTGTTCGGTCACGTGCTGGCCGCGTTCAGGTACGGGAGAGAAGACCTGGACGTGCTGGGACTTACCTTCAGGAAGGATCTGTATCTGGCGGCTGAACAGGTAACTAACATTTATGATTTTCTTTGGAAGAGGCTCCATAAAACTTTTACGAAACTTCAGAATTTTATAATACATTTTTTTTCTCTTAAGTTAGTCATAGTCTGTGATGAAGTTAAGAAAATGAAGATTTGAGTTCAGTCGGTAACTCGGTACGCAAAAGAGGAAAACTGTTTTTTTGTTATAGTAGATACTGATTCTTTGGTTTATTTCTTCTTAGTGTGTAGCGCGGGATAAAGACACTTTTCAACTCGAAGAAGTTTTCTTTTTGTTTTGACAATTTGTTGGACATTGTTTCTTATAATCTAAAGTACTGCTGTTTAATTCTCTTGGGTTGATGATGGATGCTCTAGCGTTCGAGTAGTTAATGTTACTCACTCACATTAACTACTTGAACGCTTTATACTCTAGTATAAAAGCACGCGCGTGGCCCTCCACGCCAAGCCTCAAATTTATTTCTTCTTGTTATCATAAATTTCCCAATATCCCTGGTGTCTTTTAATTTGTTTCATGTCAATACGGTACGAGAGCTTAAATTTTTTTAAATATCTATATAAACCCACACAAAAGTAATGATTTCATTGTTTATTCCGTTTTATAGTGTACATTGCATTGTCACATATTTGTGTCTTTGGCGTACAAGGCATGCGCTTGCTTGTCACGTATAATAACGTCACGTAAATAAAACTTCTGTCATTTATTTCCGCCTCAGCTCAAAAAATCAATCACCCGTATATTGACAACTCTATTTAATTGATCACATTACGATATGATTTTAAAGGTCGCGTTCATTGATTTTTTCCGTGTAATGCTCGTTGAGACACCAATCGCGTTTCAATTAGTCATGTTTTGATAGTAAACAGATTATCGGAGATTCTTCACACCATTTTGAATGAGCAATCAGCTCTTCAATCAGTATACGTAAATGAACACCTTGATTTGCGAATCGAAGGGAAATTATTCGTGTTTATAATTTGAATGATTTACGAATCCAAAGTAAAAAAATAAGGTTTGAAATATTTTTAGCGTGGGAGGTTTCCATTTTTGGTAAAAAAGTATACTTTTTTTTATGTGTACTTCTACAATACCGTGCCTCGGAAAGCACGTTAAGCCGTTGGTCCTGGCTGCATTTTTCCATCTTTGACAGTCGTTACGGGTCGTCAGAAGCCCGAAAATCTGACAGCCAGTCTTACCAACGGGTATCGTATTGCCCAGTTACTGGGTTGTGGAGGTCAGATAGGCAGTCGCTCCTTGTAAAATACTGGTATTCAGCTGCATCCGGTTAGACTGGAAGCTGACCCCAACATAGTTGGGAGAAGGCTAGGCAGATGATGACTTTTACAATACAATGAAATTCCCAAAACACCAATTACAGATATACCCAGCAATAAACACAACAAAGCGACCTCTAACCCGGCTGCAAGAGAGGCTGGTCCGCAAGCTAGGCGCCGCAGCCCACCCCTTCTACTTCGAGCTGCCCCCGCACTGCCCCGCCTCCGTCACGCTGCAGCCCGCGCCCGGGGAGACCGGCAAGCCCTGCGGGGTGGACTACGAACTGAAGGCCTTCGTCGCTGACTCACAGGATGATAAGCCTCATAAGAGGTAGGTGTTCCACCAATGAAGTTAATGTGGAGGCGATATCAGATAGGTTACATTTCAAACGTTGCCGTCGTCGCGCGAACGCGCAAGCGTCGAACGCGACGGGTGCGTTTTCGCGCGAATGACTAATTTGGTTAGGACGCGGAGTTAAATGCTCACCAAAACGTAAATTTAGGTATTGCGTTGTGGTAAGCGGGTTTGTCTGAAAGGGTTACCGCTTCATAAAGGGCTAAGGAAGGAACATGGATGGGTTTTAGTCAGTAAAAGTCTGACACTCCCTTCCGCTCCACCCAGAACGAGAGGAGACATTTGATGATTTCCCACCCTCAAAAAAAAAAGTGTTGTGCTGTTTTTTGGTGTGCATTTTTCGTTATTTGTAGCAAAATGGGTCCATTTTTGGTAAGCATTTAAATAACGTCCTATCATACAAATCACTGGGCAGGGCAGAGCGGTTATTCGAGTGAATGTTCATTTTAATTTGGTTTTTGATGCCAAGGCTCTGATAGTGCCAAGAAATGGATTTTACTAGTTCGTTCTTTCTCTTGTCTAGCACAGGCCACAGAAGGTGATTCGGAATGACCGAATGTTTTCTTCGTGTTCAAGTTTCATATTTCTTATTTCAAGTACGAGTAAAAATCTAATATTGTGATTGACACACATCTCGTGTAGATAACTAAAAAAGGCCTAAAAACCGAAATTTTGTCCGACCAATAAATACAGGGTGTAACCGAAAGGGTATTTACATATAAAAGCATATGCTACAGACCACCAAACTGAACAACTTTTACTATGGGACCAACTCCGAAATCGTAAAAAAAAAACAGCTGTTCCATACATTTTTGGTCACGTGACTCGTCGAAATGTAGGCAACAGCTGATTTTTTTTTAATGATTTCGGATTATATACCCTTTCGGTTACACCCAGTATATGACAGCTTGAACACTGAACAGCTCTATCCCCTTCACATTTACGTCCTGAAGTAGAAGATTCCAAGGCAAATTTAACTTCTAAAATGAACTATCTGATATCGCCTGAAAGTCACTCACAAAAAGTAATTAGCATGCCCCGGATTTGCCCAACTTTTGCTGACACACACCTCTTCTACTTTACGCCGTTAGCACACCAACGCAGCCGGCTGCGACAGCACTGCGGAAGCAGGACAAACTGTTCGAAAATGTATCGCGTAGCGCTACGAAATCGCAGCGGTAAGCGTCATTGTGCTAACGCCTTTAAGCTTTGCTGAATGAGCTAGTCACCTTGTATGGGTGAAGTTAGAGTTTAAAAGGCATGCGCGACGCTCAGACGAATGTGTGAAAAAGCTTGTCTAGAAAACATTATCTATGCGTTTATTTGGATATTTATGGTTCTATGCTTGCTTTGCAGGAATTCAGTGCGGTTAGCTATCAGGAAGATAATGTATGCGCCGAGCAAGCAAGGCGAGCAGCCCTCCGTCGAAGTGTCCAAAGAGTTTATGATGAGCCCCAACAAATTGTATCTTGAAGCTTCCTTGGATAAGGTAACCATCAATCTAAGAGGTACAAAAAAAAATCAGCTGTTCCATACATTATGCTCGCATAACTCGTCAAAATGTAGGGAACAGCTGATTTTTTTTCGCGATTTCTGGTGTGTTGTTCGCGTTGTTCATACTGATGAGACCCTTTAAAATATTGCTCATGAATTCAATTTCACCCTGTATATTATTGTGTGTACAGTACAGTATATAGTACTATAGTTGTTTTCACTCGGTTACTTTAGTCCTAGCCTTATTTCTTGCTTGCATGCCTCTCGAACGCGCGTCTATCATTGCACTTTAAACCGTATGTTAATGACCGTAAGTCTCATGACGCGCGCTCGTGATTTACCACAGTTATAATTTTATTAGCTTAATCTCTTCTAAGATCTTGTAACGCCCTTGTATATTAACATATCTGTGTTCTTCAGGAGTTATACCACCACGGCGAGAACATAGCAGTGAACGTTCACATAGCGAACAATTCCAACAGATCAGTGAAACGCATCAAAGTGTCTGTACGTCAGTTTGCGGACATCTGTCTGTTTTCAACTGCGCAATACAAGTGCACCGTGGCAGAGACCGAGAGCGAGTGAGTTTTAACCTTTTTCTAATAGACCTAGAGTTGATTTTCTATTGTGAAAGCAGCAAAGTGTTGAGCATCAAGAGCAAGTAAGTTTCCGACCTTATAACTTTAGTAATAGAGTCCAATATCAAACAACAAAGGAGTTTATGCGTTAGTTCGCTGATATCTGTATATCTGTCTATTCTCAAACACATAAGTTCACCGTCACGATGAGAGATTGCAAGTGAGAAGCGACCTTATTATTGTAGACATAGATTACAAAATCAGAAATAACGGGATCAGCCGGCCGATGAATCGTATCAAGATAACGCTGGGTCAGTTAGCTGAAGTATTGCGCCCATTGTAATTTTGGTAATAAAAATATTAGTAGTCTATGGAAAAAAGAGATATGCACACTTACATTTCTTATATAGTATAAAGTATACATACAATAAAGTTTCAATATTATTACCAGACACAAGATTGTAAGCTAAGCATTTAAAAATTCTGTTTTAAAGCAGTATTATGAAGCATTCACGTCATCATGATTACCTACAGTCCGAAATAAAGACGGTGCTGGAATCATGATGACATTTAAACGTCATAATACGAAACCAGGTAATCAAGTTTTGTCATAAATACAAAATATGTTATTACTTTCATGGTTCAAACAGCTCTATATTAGATCTCATAATTGCTCGTTCGTATTTCCGAAGATAGACGATGATTGCCGAATCGCACACTTTTACTGGGGAGCTGTATTTCTCACATTTTCTCACAATGTTCAATGTTTAACCATCCAAACAGCTGAGTTATGTCCATTTCTTATTCAGGGAGCCCAAATCGATGTCGGCGAGACTATTTAAATTCCCCTTTATCGGGATATTCACTAAGAAACAATCTATGCAGTCCGCGTAAGTACAGCGTGTATGCCTGCATGAGATTGATGAATTGTTTACCCCACTCGCTTCCAAAATGCCTGGAGTTTGTCACACTTACATTATACATAATCACATACAGATTTTCTTTGAACATTGTATTTTTACAATGAGGTCTTTCAACATGTAAGACTGTGTTTTTCAACTCTGAACCACGAAAGATAACCACTTTTATTTTAGTCTCATTAACTAAGAAGCTAGTATTGGTTGGTAGTTATATCTATCAGAGTAGCCCGTATCTTAAAGTCTTTTGGTAACAAAAGTTTCTTGCGTCCTATCACTACCTCACCGAAGTAGCGATAACTTCGAAAGAAACACTTTTACATAAAAACATTCTGATTACACACGTCTTGACTAGCTTTTACCCGCAGCATCGCCTGACCGTCGGAAATTACCTCGCGGAAATTTACTTCCAGGGTAAAAAGTACCTATCCTATGTCTCAACTTAGATTTATCCATGTGCCAAATCCTTTGAAGCGTGAAAACAGAACAGACAGAAATAGACTTCCTTATTTGTAATATGAGTATGGATAACTCTATAAATATCTGATATATTATAATCATATACAGGTGGCAGGAAAATCGACACACAATCTGTTACTATGGATTCAATAGATCATTCTGGGTACCACCCTATTTTGTTACCTGCGTAGATTCTTCCTTTTTCTATAAAACAGCAGATGTTTTTTTAATAACCAGCGAAAATGTCTACGCTTAGTTGTCAATCATTCAGCGGGATTGTCCGAAAGGTTTACCGCTACCCCGGAACTGATGGGTTTTAGTCACTAAGAATCTGACACTCCCTTCTGTTCCACTCATAGCGGAAGGATTCATTTGATGATTTCCCTCCCTCGAAAAATAGGGGGTCTATCATGTGCTGAATTCATGGTTACACTTTGCGCGTCCTACAATCTTACGAATATAGATTTCTACGGAAGATCTTTATGCTAAGCCCATAGATCCCAAACATCTGTCTACAGACACGAAAGATTGTACATTAACGGTTGTGGTGACTTGAGTTTTACTAACTATTCTAGATTAGTGCATTGATCTTAAATTTTCATTGTGATGGTTATTCCAAATCAGTGCCTGATTTTACCCTTCTTTGAAAGTATCCCTTGACAGCTACAATAACGAAGACCTTAGTTATTGATAAAGAATATATGTATAACATTTGCACGTGGGTTGGGTATTTTTATTAGTAAAGGAAAATGAAACAAACACCAATTTCCGTCAACAGTTCCGGTGCGAACTTTATATTTCTATTGTGTACACTCGCGGAAACAAAAATATTATCTATTTTCAAATACATCCCTGACCCATATAAGATAATAATAATACAAGCCTATTGTCCCACGGCAGCGTAAACGCCTCATCTTTGTATACCAAAATGTAAAAAACGTTTTTGCATTTTGATTTTGAAGGGTGGTGGTTTTTAGGGAACTGTCTTATGTAACTTTGACCTTCAAAAAGTGCAAATTTTCAGCCTAGTTTGAATAAATGACTTTTAATTTTGATTTAGATCATATATTTTGTATCTAGGGTTTTGGGTTGTGGAGGTCAGATAGGCAGTCGCTCCATGTAAAATACTGGTATTCAGCTGCAAACTCAAAAAACACAAACTCAATTTATATATATAATATCAAATAAACCAATTACAGGCACTTTTGAATTGTCAAGGTGTCGGTCAGTCAGAGAGATGAAGCTAGTTGCCCATTCCAAAGCAGTAGGTACCTATGGAGAAGAACGGGCAAGAATCTGCATCCGGTTAGACTGGAAGCTGACTCCAATATAGTTGGGAAATGCTTGGCAGATTGATTTTGTATCTAGGGAAGGTTGTCCAATGAGACTCAAATAGTCCCTCTGCTGGGTAACGGTGTCTTCTTTTTCTATTGCAAACAGCGGTTCTAAACATTTTTATGTTTTGTATCCAGGGAGGGCTGTCCAGTTGGTCCCGGGTTCACGCTGAGCAAGGTGTTCACAGTGACCCCTCTGCTGGCTAACAACAAGGACAAGTGGGGTCTCGCGCTAGACGGACAGCTCAAGCATGAGGACACCAACCTCGCCTCCAGCACGCTGTGAGTGTGGTACATCTACGATATTGTTCATTGCACAAACAAGGTGTAAAATATGTATATTCGAAGAAAAATTTGATTGTGGTAATTACCACGAACTGCTAGAGGTCTTCTAAATATATAAAACCTATTTCAGAATCGCAGACCCCGCGCAGCGAGAGAACCTAGGTATCATAGTGCAGTACAAGGTCAAAGTGAAGCTGTGTCTCGGTCCACTTGGCGGGTATGTCAAACTGTCTTTTAACTTAGAACCACTTTGTAGTAAACAAGTCACTTTGGATTGGCTATCTGATACGGTCAAAATTAAAAGAGGTATGAAATGTCATAGAAAAAAGACCGCTCGACTTCCATGCCATCATGCGAAAGCGGCTCGCAGCCTTACTAGGCAGAGTCCGGGCTAGCACTAACAGCATCCTCAAGGTCATTGCGAGTAAACAGGACTCAAATATCCTGAAATCATTTATTCGGGCACAAATTTTATAAGCTTTTTGTTAATATTTTAATAATTATGGACTCTTAACTTGGTCTGAAATAAAGATTATTTATTTATCACCATACAGGAATTAAATATATTGTGAGAGATTAATTGTAAAATAGATTTAATGTTTATGAGTATTCCATTTGATTCCAAAAAATCTGTGACATCACATTTTTATTTTTCATAAACAGTGACGTCCCTGTCAAAATCCCAATTGGAACGTTCTCTTTGTTCATCAGTTTAGTTTTGCATTCCGTTGTTTTGATTTTGGTGAGGCATGGGATTCCGGAGAGGGTTATGTCCAGTTGTGGACTGCTATAGGCTGATGATGATGATGAGATTCCGAATATTTACACGATATCTTATATATTGTATTTTGATGATTCCTTATAGCTTTAAAACTTAGTACTTATAAAAATTGAGCAAATTAGGTAAAGAACCACATAAAAGCTTATTTTTTTTTTTTGCAATTAGCGACCTGAGCGCGGAGCTGCCCTTCATCCTCATGCACCCCAAGCCCGACGACGAGCCGCGCGCCGCGCCCGACCTGCCGCGCGCGCCCGACCACGACCTCATCACGCTGGACCCGCACCCGTACGTACACCTGGCGCTACACCCACGACGCAATCACTACAGGCTGCAGTGACGACCTGTAGGGTTGTGGCCATATTTAAGTCTCATGTAATAAGGAACGAGCCTATTGCCATCTACCGCACAAATCGAGACGTAATATTTTATCATTATTTCGAGCTAACTCTATCTCTTTTCCCACAGCGACGAGAATGGACAGGAGCAGGATGACGACATAATATTCGAGGACTTCGCACGACTCAGACTGAAAGGTGCGGACGCGGATGCCTGAGAGTTAGCCCTACCCTCCGGCTCCTGCCACAGCGCGAACACGAGCCGCTTCGTGCACAGCGCAGGCATGAGCCGCTTCATGTACGGCGCAAGCACGAGCCGCTACGGACACAACCTGGGCCCCGCGCCGAACTATCGCGCACGCATGCCCCGTGCTGCCCCGCCCCGCCCCGCGCCCCGCCCCGCACCCGAGCAACCACCCGCCCCCGACGCCGCCCCGCCCGACCCCGCACCCCGTCCCGCACCCGCGCAACGCCCCGCGCCCGCCCCAGACGCCGCCCCGCCTCTGCCACCCCGCCCCGACGCGGCCCCGCCCCTGCGGCCCCGCCCACTGCGCCAGTACGAGGCCGATCTACTCGGGTACATTCATGCGCATGCACACGTTCGAACAGCCTGAAGAAACCTGGACCCCAATTGCGTAACACACTTTCTTTCACAATCTGAAGGATTTTTGATAGACATTCCTAATCCGTTGCTTCATACGTTGAAAAATTCGTCTGCTCGACATCGTAAGTAACGCAATAAGTGTGGTCGTATTGTCAAAATGAAAGGCATTGCAATGGTTGGTGTGTTTCGCAATTACTCTACTGACCCTCCTTTCGGGTACCGCGCCGCTTGATGCGCCAGCGCTTCGGTAATCACGTTATAAAAAATCTTGATTTAAATTATTTTTGAACTTGAAAATTAAAATTATAATTCTCTACAATTCCAATATCAAGTCACCTATGAAGCCTATGTTTCACTTTGCCATGAATCACTTAAAGCGAAAAAAAAATACTCATTAAACAGTTGAGCCGACCAAGCGACCGGTTCAGGGATTATAAGAAGGAAAAATAGGGATGTGCAGGTAGCTCGCAAAATTCAAATTTTTAAGGAGTTTTATTGATGATTTTATATGGTACCAATTTGTTTCGGTCGCGAATCATAATTTTGATCACCATACAACTTGATAGTGACTTGCAAATTGCAAAAAAAAAACTAAAGAAAATTAGAATTTTGCGGGCCACCCAGTAGCTTTCACCTTAAGAATCGTGGGATTTAAATGAGTATACCGGCGAAATAGCCTATTTTGTAATACCGAAGGCGGTGGTATAGCACAAATGTCGTTGTTTATAACTCTAACATGAGTGTCTCGTGTCTTGTGTCTTGAAAAAACGAATGCAAACGCAAATACAATCTGTCCATGAACATATACAATCCCTGTACAGTGTATAATCGAGAGGATTTGACTATTCACAATACAGTGCGCGCCTGTCGGATATACAACGGCGACCGCGGTTCCACGCACTAGTGACGGACTTAAAAAATATCCGACATAACGCCACGTATATCCGACAAACGTCCACAAACAACTAGCGTTATATAATAAAGAATTTTATATTATATTCGATGTATATTGTATGTGAAAATTTATTTTAATAGATGTCTATTGATCAAATAAGCGAGTACAATGTTTAATTACATTTATGTTTCACTATCATTGGCCATTGTTTTTAGTAGTAGTATAATGTTCGACGAATGCATTTAATAGTGTACAAGATGTGTTGAACCTCCGTAACGTAATGTTTACTTTCAACGGTAGCGTTGTATGTCTTATTGTTGATGTTGAAGATGATATATGTACTGATTGTGTTGACTTTGTGAAGAATGAGAGCCGATTGAGGACATATGTAGGTTTATGATGTAATGTTAATTGTATTTGTGCACTATTATTATTAACATAAGGTTCATTATACCTTGTATTGTACTATGGGATACTGGTCCTTTAGCCTCTGTAGCAGCAGTTCTCTTCTAACTGATCGAGCATTTTCTGAATAGCAGTTGTTAGGTGGAAATATATTTATTGTAATTCTTAAACAGAAATAAGCTCGTCGGTTACCATAGCAACGAATACTCAAACACGTTAGTAATTTACTTTCTGCTGTCCAATATTTTCCTTGCTTTAGTCTACATGTTAAAAAAAACCTGTTTTCCAATAATAGCTCTTAACTGAGGGGTAACGCGGTCTGTTATTGCTTGTGTTCACAAAGTCATCGCAGCGTGTGGCTCGCGGTCTATACCGCATGGCCTTATGTAACGACACTTAATAAAAGTGTCATGATTGTTACTTTATCGTATTTACACTTGTGTGTCATATAAATTAGAGTATGTTTTATATTACCTATTGTAAAGATATATTATTGTTATTATCTGCACATTTCACGACCAAATTGATGGAATTTATATCAGTTTTAACAAAGTTTTTACAAATGTATAGTTCCTCTATATGTATTTCCATTCTACGTAGCGAAAAAGGTGAATACAATCCATTGATTCAAATGAATGTCACTTCATTACTGAAAACTCTAATTTGTATCACACAAAAAGTATTACAAAGTAAGTTGCTTGTAAGCTTACTTGTCATCATAATACATTCGCAGCGTCACCGCTAGGCTACACGAACATAACAATGGGACTCTTTTGTAAATAATATTATCTTACGTAAAATTTCTATGGTTGATAACGCACTAGAGAACTGCAAAACTAAGGGCAGCCAATCCGGTTACAGCAACTAAGCTGTAATAGCCAATCAGACATGACTACGTCATCTGACAGTTCGTTGGATTGGCTGTCACTGGGGTGTTGCCATAGCGCGTTTCATTCTACGCCGAAGGCCATTATCGGCCACAATTAATTTACAAACTCCAAAACCTTTGTATCATAACGTTTTATTGCCAATAAGATTTAATTGCATATCTAATGACTAACAAAATGCAGCTTCGTATACCACCAATGTATAAAAATATAACAGATAAATTATGTAAAACTATATTTTAGTATGTATATTTATGTTATAGGTTGACTCCGTCTGTGTAAATGGCGCGGTCATGACGTCACGTCACAGGTACTTAAAGACTCCTTTATACCCGGGCCGGTATTATTACAGGCACATGAGACTTGGTCTCTGGAGTGGCGGAGACCCGGTGATGCGTTTGGTATGGAATATGTCCATAGGCGGGAGTGGCCATCAAAAGTGAACCCGCGAAATTCTAATCTTTTCTTAGGTTTCTTTGCTAAATATAATCCGCGACCGTGTGGGTTTCATTAAAAAAGTAGTCATTAATTACGGCATTTTGATTTTGCGAGAATTTTATTGAAATATTGCTATGGTCGCGAATCTGGTCAGTAAAACGTAAGAAATGTTGAATTTCGACAACTAACCTGGCCCTTTAGGGCTCCTACGCACTATGCGGTTAGCCGGAATGCGGTCAGCCGTCCGGCTAACCGCAGGACGCGGTTGCGCTTGCGGTTAGCCGGCTAACCGCAAGCGCAACCGGAACGTGCGGTTAGAAACCGTCGTGGTTTTGCGGTTGGATCGACTCATTTCCAAGATGGAAGTTATTATATTTACTCGCGGTATATAAAGAAAAAGAAACAGAAAAAAAGGTACTGGGTGCATCCTTATTTGCAAACTCGAGACGAGAGCAAGCATTTCGAATTGTTTTTCGAAGAGCTCAAAAAGTATGAAGACAAGTTTTTTGGATATACTAGACTATACGCGCTAGCGTCGGTGAACACGTTCACTGTCAATGGCGGGCAACCGCAAACTAGCACTATGCGCTTAGTGTGTATAGCAACCGCCCGGCTGGCCGTCAGTCGGGCCGCAGTGCTCAGAACGACCGGAGCGGTTAGCCGGCAGCCGCATCGCAGTGTGAATAAAAACTCCTTTCTCGTACAAATTTCCTATTGCGGTCAGCCGCACGGTTGGCCGCATTCCGGCTAACCGCATAGTGCGTAGGTAGCCTTAGACTTATCATAAAGTGGTTTTCCATCAACTAGATATTCATTACCTGGTCTTTTCCCCAAAAGACTAGGCGCCCTTTGAAGATTTCCCCCGAAAACCAAAAAAGTACCTTAAAAAACAAAAGAGTATACCTGTGACGATGACGTCAGCTAGCGGCGAGTACACACTAACGTCTTATGATATTCGTTCTGTGACTACGTACATTAGTTTTGCTGTGTACAGTGTAATAGTTATGTATATTATGTGGCATGTTTCATTGTATTATAAGCTTTTTGATGCACAAAAGTATTCTATTCTTGTAACACTCGCGTCGGGCCGTAATACAGATTGGCCATATAGCCCGACCTTTTTCTTATGATGAATATATCCAAGCAATTTTGTCTGGGTCACATTCGCCGCGCCCTCCCGTGGCTTAGGGCTCACTGCTTTTTACTATCAATTTAATTTCATAAATGTAACGTTTCAATGCATTAAATTATTCGGTGTTTCGGTTACTATCAAGTTGTATTATTTATGTATTTTAAATGTAAGTATTAAGTGAAAATAACGATATGTAATATTGATGGTAGGAACAAAATAAAAAGACGAAACAGTGGAATTTACAGCCAATAGGTAATTATAGCGTGGCCTATGCTGGCACAATACTCTTAAGTACAATTAGCCATTTTTAATATACATAATTTATACTTATCAGAGGCTAACTTTTTTACTTTCCTTGCACAAATGTAATTTACACATAAGAAATGAAATTTTTCTACTTGTATACCACTTGGCTGTAAAGATAACTCTGTATGATAAATCCTTAGCTAGTACTTTATCCAATACCCAATATGTTCGATGTAATAACTGGCCACACTGAATCCCCTACTTAAACAGTTTCAACTTTATGAGTATCACAATAAAGATCAGTTTAGGTTTCAACTGTGGCTGGTATTACACCGTGGTCCTGTGCAGAATTCAAACACTAATGTCAAATCGCACACGTTCTTTTTTTTTAATTTTACATCGAAATGTTTTTGATGTATACTTTTTTCAATAAATAATATGTAACCAATGAAGTTTTTTATTTTTTACCATTTTTTTTCTTGTTTTTTCTAGTTACAAAAACTGCTTAAAATATCGCGCCGATTTTTTCCGAAGGGTCTGGCAGAGTTGACCTATATTAGATGCACCCACATTTCGATTGCGAAAAACTCAGAAAGAGGCTTCTTAATAACCACTAAATTCAGATATTAGTGATCCATTTTGGACATAAGGTGTCGTTAGACAATATGGTCACGATTAAGGTCAATTAAAAGTTATCCTTTGACCTGTAGAGAAACATCCCCGAACGGTTGCTATACAAGAAGCAGACAAAAATTCCTTTTTTTTTTTCAATAAAAAGTATGACATCAGAGATCACTAGATTTGTTAAGGGTAATGATAAAATCGTGTTAAAAAATAACATCCTCCGTGATTTGATCAAATCCCCTAAGGAATTGACCAAATCCCTCTGTTTTTATCATATCCATGCGACAGACACATCCATTTCTATATCTCATATTTTATTTGTACACTCCAAAGGGGCTATCTCCACGAGCGAGAGAATCGCGACGGATCCGCGCTTCTATCGTCGGGTCGTCTCCACGAACAAGCGATTATTCCGCCAACGTATCGTCGCGACTGGTAACGGAATCGCCGCGAGCCCGTGACGACTCGTAACGGAATCGCCGTGTTCCCGCGACGAGGCGTTGTGCAATTGTTTTGTTGAAAGAGTTCAGTAGAGTAGTTTTTTAGGTGCCAGACAAGAGCGAAATATGAAAAATAAATAAATGACGCTGCGTTTGACAGCGCGCCCGCCGCGCGCTCGCTGCTCAGCGCCACGTTCTGCGGCGAGCGCGCGGCGGGCGCGCCACCCATAGAGGAAAGTAATATATGGCGCCACCAGTCGCGACGATACCGCGGCGATACGACGACGTTACGCGCGCACATTGCCACTCGTCGCATCGCCGTGTGGAGACGCGTTCATAGACAGTGTATAGAAATACGTGGCACGACGATATTATCGCCGCGATTCTCTCGCTCGTGGAGATAGCCCCAAAGTTACATAAAAAAATCTCATCACATCACATTTTGATTCACAATAATTACGCATATACAAAACAATGGTTTTTCAGCACTGATAACAGTGCTGCATTCTATGACGGGCTTTTACTTTAAACCTTATATAAAACTAAAAAAAAATCGCAATAACGAAACGTAACGCTGTCTTGTCAAGCCGTCAGGCGTCAAGTTTACCATTATAGGTTATGTTATTTTATTTACCGTAAAAAACCAATATCCGAGTTTCATGTACAATAATTTAGGTTCTCAGATGTTTAATTAATATTGTTGATGTGTATACAAGAATACAAAGTGGCACAAAGGTCTGAATAAATAATGCAATAATGCTCAAAAACTGCATTCATTGACAAACAACAAAACTGTAATGTAAAAAGCTTTTTGAAGACTTTGGCAAGATGAGTTCTCGAGGGCTTTCAAAGAAGGAACTAGAAGAGATCAAAAAGAAAGAAGAAGAAGAAGCGGCTGCTAATGTAAGTATTATCAATATTCCTCGCTTATTAACAAACTAGATCTAGACATATAAAATATATCAAAAATGTAATATTCAGTAAATTGTACCATTTTATTAGTTACTAGCTTCTGCTTGTGAGTTTTGGGAATCATTACGCGGGAACGTTGCTCCAGCTAATGCACCAAACTTATCGTCTTGGAGACCTAGACAACAAACATGCGCCAATTTTTATAGTTGTATTATAGTAGGTAATAACAGTTGCACTAAAAACACGCTAATATCTTCCAACATCTACCAGACAATGAAAAAGCAATCAATTAATTCAAACAACACAAATCTATGGACCAATACACTAAAGAAGCATAGTGTACACATATACTACTGATTGTAGACTGCTCCCAACTCCTACAAGTTTCTAATATTGTTTGATCTCTACAGGTCTTCAAAGAGTTTGTGGAGACCTTCCAGGAGGTCCCCAGCACCACAAGCAAGGTCTGGGTGAAAGCTGGCACATATGATGCAGGAGCTAGAAGTGAGCACCTTTTTTTATGTACTTAGCTGGATTCTATCTGAGGGGCATTCCTGCATTTTTATGAACATTGTGTCAAAAAATCCTATAATTTGGTTACATATTTGATAAGATTGATATCAATTGTCACTGAGATGACTTTGGGACTTGAATTTAAATGTATTCAGGGTGAGAATTGGCATTCTATCCTTTTCTGTCCATTGCCAACTTCTCCAAAAAAAAGCTTTCTTTTAAATCAATATCCAAACAGTTATTTTGTGCCTTAATTGTGTCAAGCTTGTGACCACATTCAAATAATATTTCAGCTTATCTTTTATGGCTAGTATTTTATCTCTATTTTCATTTACTAATATTGAATTCTCATTTTTTCAGGGGAAGATACATCAGAGAGAGGCAAGCTTTACAAGCCTGTTTCTCGCTTGGATGAGAAGCGGAGCATTATCCCGGAGGTTGATGTGGTCCGCACACTTGTACCGAGGCCTGAGCCTCCTGGACGACCACATGCCAAGAAGAAGGGACAAGACAAGAAGAAAAGTAACTTGGAACTGTTCAAAGAAGAATTGAGACAGTAAGTTTAAAAGTTGTATAGTTCAAGAAACTTTTCACAAAGAAAAAGTGCATTAAATTTCATTTCAATTTCAATTAATTCCTATAGAAATAACTTTCAAGATGAAGATCTCATTATTTTTATTTGCAATTTGGGAAATATCCTGTAATAAATCCCGATATAAATAGTTTTCGTTTTCAGTTACAACTTCAACAAAGCTTCATAAATATTCCTTTCAAATTCATAGACTGTTAATTTATTATGTATTAAGTTTATTTCAAACATTTAAATTTTATACTTTTTGCTGTGCCCTACAGGGTGGTAATTGCTCCTTAGCTTTAAGCCTATTGTAAGATCTTCACACATTATGGTATGCAAATAAATATATGAATATGAATACTGACTAAACTTGTACCAAAATATACTCCACTGACAAGTACTGTTCGGCTGACGTATCTTGGCGGTCCTGAAGTTAGCTGTTTGGTTGCGCAATGGATCTTTTACGAACGAAATTGTCTACAGCTACAGCTAATCGGCTAACTTCAGGACCGCCAAGATCCGTCGGCCGAACTGTTTTTATATTACTACTAGCTGACCCGACAGACGTTGTCTTGTCTTAACTATGATACCTACCTTACCTATCCTACCTATCCTACCTATCCTACCTATCCTACCTACCTACCCTACCTACCCTACCTACCCAGTTTTTTTTATGTAAGAACCTTCTCCTGACAATAACAAACACAACAAAAAAAGAATTGGCCAAATTGGTCCAGGCGTTGTTGAGTTATGCGCTTACCAACACATTTTGCGATTCATTTTTATAGTATAGATTGTACTCTATTACAGGATACAAGAAGAAAGATCAGAGCGACATAAATATAAGAATGTGTTACGTGAGCGTGGTGTGGTGGGGGCGGAACCATCGCTTGATATCATACCTGATGTTGGATCTTACGATACTGGAGACCCTAATACAACCAATTTGTACCTTGGAAATCTCAACCCCAAGGTTAGTATAGCTTACGGTCTGTTATTATACCTCGACTGATCTTTAAATTAACCTTTTAAACGCCAGACTGTAAAGGCATAAGCGTTGCATCCTACGCCAAGCCGCAAAAAATGTCGCTTTCTTGTCCGTGCAGCCACAGTGGCGTGATGGGCACATTTTAATTTGGCAGCTATATCCGGCCGTGGCGCTCAAAAGGTTAATGCCCCGGCTTAGCCTTCGCCCAACTACCTTAGAGTTGGCTTCCAGTGTAACCGGATGCAGCTGAATACCAGTATTTCTCATGGAGAGACTGAATATCTGATCTCCATAACCTATGACCTAATAGGATTGGCGGCCACACTTTCGGGCTCCTGGCGTTCTGTAACGACTAAGATCTTTGAACCCTTGAGAAAAGATAAATAATCAAACTGAATTATGTAAACCTTAGACTCATAAAATAGTGTGTCGTAGCTGTGGTCATAGCAACCAATTATGTATGTCGAAGCGTAAATCTAGCTACCGAGTAACTGTGGAATTAATTCGGAAGGTAGACTAAAGAAGCACTACACTCAGCTTACAAAATAATCATTAAGTACCTATTATTAAAACATCCAAAGTTTAGATAACTGATTAAAACCCAGCATTTGGAACGAAATTCAATCCGCAAATTAGTTATTATTTATGCTGTGGTTTCTTGACTTGACTGAATCATCAACAACCAATTAGATCCTTTTACATGAATTAAATTTTGAAGTCACGTTGATTTTCGTTCCAAAAATCGTGAAAAGAAACTGTGGATTAATTTACGTGATAGCGCAAGGGTAGCTCGCGAAGTTCTCTTACGGTTTTTGCAATTTACAGGTCAGTATTAGGTCTGTAGTTGAACAAAATAAGATTCGCGGCCGTAGCAAATACGTATTTACAAAACTGTAATCATTAAAATCACAGATAACCTGTAACTTCATATATTTTAAAAGTTTTAAGAAAACTAACAGCTAGTACATGCAAATAGCCAGAAGTAATGTGTAGAAGATGGCCAATTACAAGTTTCCACCTATATTATCCCATATAGAACCCTAACCCACCCGATCCTATGGAATGACGTAAGTTCATGAAATCATGAAATTTGAAGGTAATTCTTAGTTGTATTGATGATTCTCGTGATTATAATTGTATAAATACGTACTTTCTTCAACAAGGCTCGTGGCCGTAGAAAGTACGTATATATTTTGAACAACATACAACCTGAGACTGACCTCCAAATTCCAAAATAGGAATTTTGCGGGCTAGTCTCGCGCATCTCCCTTAAGTGTCGTTGATATTCAAAAATCGTGAATAAAGAAACTCCATTCTGATTAAACTAGCTGCTCGCGGTTCTATTGGTCGTAGCGTGATGTTCCATAGCGTATAGCCTTCCTCGGAACAGTAGGGTCCGAATTAAAAAAATATATTCCAGAGATTAGCGCGTTCAAACAAACAAACTCGTCAGCTTTATAATATTAGTAAAGATTAAAGACCCGCCTTCCTTTCCAACAGATAACAGAACAGCAGCTAATGGAGATATTCGGTCGCTACGGACCTCTCGCTAGTATCAAGATCATGTGGCCGCGCTCCGACGAAGAAAAGGCGCGCGGTAGGAACTGTGGCTTCGTGGCCTTCATGTCACGGAAGGACGGGGAACGAGCGCTGAGATGTATTAATGGTGAGGATATTAGTTATATAAGTATACTAGCTTCCGCCCGCGGCTTCGCCCGCATAATATGTCGACAAATTATACACATAAACCTTTCTCTTGAATCACTCTATCTATATCTATTAAAAAAAACCGCATCAAAATCCGTTGCGTACTTTTAAAGATTTAAGCATACATAGTTATATAGGGACAGAGAAAGCGACTTTGTTTTATACTATGTAGTGATACATGGTGGAGGAGATCGTGGCTAAGTAATAAAAGCCGTAACAACTATTAAGCTACGCTCGCCGGGGTTGGTCCGTGGATGGGTCCATCTTTAGATATCGAGACTCCTCCGCGCCTCGGAAAGCACGTTAAGCCGTTGGTCCCAGCTGTCGTTCATGGATCTATGACAGTCGTTACGGGTACTCAGAAGCCCGAAAGTCTGACAGCCAGTCTTACCAAGGGGTATCGTATTGCTCAGTTACTGACTGGGTTGTGGAGGTCAGATAGGCAGTCTCTCCATATAAAATACTGCTATTCAGCTGCATCCAGTTAGACTGGAAGCCGACCCCAACATAGTTGGAAAAAGGCTAGGTAGGATTATTGATGGTGGAATTAGTGATTATTCTGCACCTACCTTTGTGGAAATTAATCGTCGGTTATTAGTTACCTACGCAGTGAAAATGTATGGTACAGCTATTTATTTTTTGGATAACCGGCCACTAAATCCATGGTTCCTGGCTTCAGGTCGATGACCCTTCCACCCTGTACGTTTAATTAAAAAAAACACTTGGTAGATGGGTAAACTAGTTGCAAAGAAAAAGCGCGTGTCACGGGGCTATTATGCTGTTGACATTAGGTTTAATTTGCAATGATAGCATGCATTGATGAAATGTAAAACGGAATAAGTATTAAAATGAGTACATAACTACATTTATTTAAAACTATCAAATTGTACTTGAATTAAACCAGTCAGGAGTAGTGATTCCCAGATGGATCCCACACTTTTGTTCGCTGTTATTGCGCTATCTTCGCCGTCGCGTCGTCTAAGCAAAATCAATTTGCCTAGCCTTTTCCCAACTTTATTGGGGTCGACTTCCAGTCTAACCGAATGCAGCTGAATACCAGTATTTACATGGAGCGACTGCCTATCTGACCTCCATAGCCCAGTCACTAACTAGGTAATACGATACCCCTTGGTAAGACTGGCTGTCAGGCTTTCGGGCTTCTGAGTACCCGTAACGACTGTCAAAGATCCACAAATGACAGCCGGGACCAACGGTTTAACGTGCTTCCGAGGCACGGAGGAGTCTCGATATCTGAAAATGGTCACCCATCTACAGACCAACCCCGGCAAGCGTAGCTTAACCTGATGGATCGATCCGTGCGGTTGTTATTACTTAGCCACGAGCTCCTAAGCACTGCACTTAATACTAATATTCAATGCTTCATATAACCCAGGTAAAGAGATAATGAGCTACGAGATGAAGCTGGGCTGGGGCAAGGCCGTGGTGATCCCGCCGGTGCCCATCTACATCCCGCCCGCGCTGCAGCAGCCCAGCACGCCGCCGCCGCCCTCCGGCCTGCCCTTCAACGCGCAGCCGCCCAAGCATCTCGTTAACAAGGTATAGTCTGTTCAAATACTACTTGATGAAAGTGGAAACAAACACTGTTCAGGTTAAATCTTACGCAATCAATCACTAAAAGGAGTTAGTAACACATACCGCCAATAATTATTATTGCAAAAATAACATTTTCAAATTGTTATTAAAAAAATTAAATATATAAAAAAAAAACGATTTAAAGACAGAATTATGGATTTAGATTAAAAAAAAATTAGACTTACTGGCGTTATTTTTAATCATTTCAGATTCCCCGAGTGCGACCTGGAGAGTACCACCCGAGTGACCCAGATGATAGAAAATTATACGAACAGGTAAATAAACACCGTTTTCAGAACTTCAACCTCCACATATAAATACTTTGCTCGAACTGGGTGTTATTAACAAAATATGTCGACAAATTATACACATAAACCTTCCTCTTGAATCACTCTATCTATTAAAAAAAACCGCATCAAAATCCGTTGTGTACTTTTAAAGATTTAAGCATACATAGGGATATAGGGACAGAGAAAGCGACTTTGTTTTATACTATTAGTGATGTGTCGACTTTTTTACAGATTCTATCGCAATCAATAGTCAAAGTCGTAGTGCCTACAGAGAGGTAAGTGCATACACCAATTATTATTAAAAATACAGCTCTGGCCAAACTCAGGCGCATCCACCGAAAGCGGTGCGAAATTTGAAAGAAAGAAAAACCGTTTATTCTGCACAAACAAAACACCCATTTCTAAAAAAGAAACTTAAAGTCATTAAATACACCCGTGCAAAGCAGCTAAAAATCTCGTAATCAGAAACATTGACAATCAGTATTTCGGCCATGGACAATGGATGGAATGCTGAATGGATGAATGGATTGTGTCAACTAACCTCCATTGAGTTTTCAACTGGTGCAAACGCGACGTCCTAATCAATAAAACATTTACCGTGCGCAGTCGCCTTGCGCGGGATTCGCCTCAGTGTTGCCAGAACTACTATACATAACCTGCCAATATTATTCTCACTGTTGAGACACAAGCTTCCTCTTTGTGGGAGGGAGGGAATTAACCACGCGGGCCCAGTGCGGGTATCAACCCCCATGTGATATCAATCATGATATCACAGATATCAATCATGATATACATGATATCATGATTGATATCACGTCTTCGCATTTTTAGTTCTGTCACCGTTCTGAGAGCAGTGGTGATGATATAAGCTTGTGTAAAACAAGCTCTAATAAAAATATATCAAAAAAGCTGAACTGCTTGTTCCTCAGTCTTCGATAGCGAATTCTCAGACGCAATAAATCTATTATACATCCCTAGGAACATTCTTATGCTGATCCATCGCATGGTCGAGTTCGTGATCCGCGAGGGCCCGATGTTCGAGGCCATAATAATGAACAAGGAGATGAACAACCCCTTCTTCCGGTTCCTGTTCGAGAACCAGTCGCCCGCGCACGTCTATTATCGATGGAAGCTGTTCTCTATGCTGCAGGGGGACTCTCCGAAGCAATGGGCGCTTGATGACTTTAGGATGTTTAAAGGTAATTGAGAATGCTCTAATGAGAACATGCCATTCGTTTATTAAGTGAGAATTGTCAGGGTACCCCGGGTAAGCGGGATTGTCCGAAAGGGTTACCGCTACCCCGGAACATAAAGGGCTACGGAAGGAACATGGATGGGTTTTAGTCAGTAAAAGTCTGACACTCCCTTCCGCTCCACCCAGAGCGGGAGCAGTCATTGGATGATTTCCCAGCCTTAAAAAAAAAAGGGTACCCCGCGAAATGAAAATTTTCATAAGTTTTTTACAATTGGCTGGACGGTGTCAGGTTGTATGTTGATTGAAATATGATTTGCGGCCGTAGCAAGTACCTACTTACGGAATCACAATCCTTAGAATCATCAATACTATAAGTTAGAAAAAATTTGTTAGAGAAACCTAATAACACACCTGCAAATTGAACTTTATAGTTTACGTATCGAG
The DNA here is from genome assembly GCA_951799385.1 of Hyppa rectilinea. Taxonomy (NCBI): domain Eukaryota; kingdom Metazoa; phylum Arthropoda; class Insecta; order Lepidoptera; family Noctuidae; genus Hyppa; species Hyppa rectilinea. The sequence continues at coordinate 17,838,809 of OX637301.1, read as the reverse complement.
AAGGGTTAAGGGTTTCTGGTTTTCTAGTTCAAAAGTGCCTTTCTTGTGCCTATTTGAAATAAATGATTTGACTTTGACTTTTAACGAAAACAAAACTACGTGGTCCTCTCATGGTACTTTAAAATAGACTTAGACTTGAGTTTGACTTAGAGTTTGTTTCATCTATTTAAAAAAAAATATAAATCACGTGGAAAGTGTTTAAAAGTGTATAAACCTACTTACGGATATTAGTATTTAACGATCGGTGGTTCCATTGATGTGCAATTAGAGCATCATTTGTCTCATCTGCCTAGCCTTTTCCCAACTGTATTGGGGTCGGCTTCCAGTCTAACCGGATGCAGCTGAATATCAGTATTTTACATGGAACGACTGCCTATCTGGCCTCAACAACTCAGTAACTGGGCAATACGATACCCCTCGGTAAGACTGGCTGTCAGACTTTCGGGCTTCTGACGACCCGTAACGACTGTCTAACATAAACAAATGACAGCCGGGACCAACAGCTTAACGTGCTTTCCGAGGCACGGAGGAGTCTCGGTTTGTAAAGATGGTCACCCATCCACGGCCAACCCCTGCAAGCTTAGCTTAACCTGGTGGATCGGCCTGTGCGACTGTTAGTACTTAGCCACGAGTTCCTCTATAATTATGAATAAAAGCATCTATCTATAATTCTGTTAATGTTCTTTGGCCTCAGGTGGTTCAGTATGGCGGCCTCCGGTCATGAACCTGTACACGGCCGGCATGCCCGACGAGCTGGTGGAGGAAGAGGACGCCAAGGAGAACATTAGGGGAACGCTGTCTAACAAGTAAGTAAACAAAATGAGTTAGCGCTTCGGTAATGTTCGGGTTTCCGAATTAGCACGAACGTGGCGACACCTAGTGATCCCCCACAGAAACAATGTCTATATTTTTTGTGCTAAAGGGGCCGACCAACACCTCTTATCACTACATAGTTTAAAACAAAGTCGCTTTCTCTGTCCCTATATCTTATGTATGCTTAAATCTTTAAAACTACGCAACGGATTTTGATGCGGTTTTATAGTGTGATTCAAGAGGAAGGTTTATGTGTATAATTTGTTGACATATTATGCGGGTGAAGCCGCGGGCGAAGCCGCGGGTGGAAGCTAGTAGAAGTATAATTTTAAGCACATTGGGAAAGAGATAGAGATATACGTCTTGTATAGATACGTCTCATTCTTCGTAGGTAAATGAATGGCATACAATTTTTAGATTTACTGAACTAGTAACACCACTGCGCAATTTGAAGCGGTTACAAGGTGAAGAATCTGCATCCCACCCATTAATCTTACATGTTTTCGTTTCCTCCCCAGCCAGCGCGACCGCCTGGAGGAGCTGATCCGAGGCCTGACGCCGGCCCGCTGCAGCGTGGGCGCGGCCATGGCCTGGTGCCTGGAGCATGCGGAGGCGGCGCCTGAGGTACTGGCTACTGCTGGGTTCATGATATTTCATTTGTGCTTGTTTCAATGACGGAATATAGCTGAAACTATCTGATATAATATGGCATGCAAACCTAACCTAATGTAAGTCATAACAGCCCTGGGGACTAGCCAGGAATATAACTACCTTTGACAACGACCATACAACCCATAGACGCCTAATAACAGGCGACCGTTGTCTGTCAACACATCAGACTTATAGATCTGATATAGGTCAACACTCAATAATTTCGATTCAGTTTCGACCACTTCTGTGAGCCGTAAACACTTCCGCGTAAGTCCATAAAAATTGGTGAAAATAAATGATTATAATGGCCCCTTGCGCAATACGTTGGTGTGGTTACAAAAGCCAAACTTCTAGTTTCCAGAAAGATGGCAAAACATTTCATCGGTAAGTAAATAGTTACATAATCTTAATTAGAATTATTTTCTGATATTATTTATCGGAGTTCATCTTATACTGGTCATAGTTGTAGGTGAAAAAAGGTGCAACGACTCTCGTTGATGTCTTTTATGTTTGCGTCCCTTTCTTCTGAATGTAATTTTTTAGCTATCTCTTTTCTTCTATTTTTTGGTAAACATAACTAGTGATACACCAAATCCTATGACACAAATTATCGATATCGTAAAAACCTATACCTACTATTTATACGAAATTTGATGATCTTTTGAATCATTACAATAGAGACATTAAATTAATTGTGAATCGATAATTGATTTTAGGTACCCACAAGATCCTGATATAAAAAATAAATGGATTATTGCAACCAAACGGGAGAACTGAAAAGTCAAGTCTTACAAAGTCTGCTCAGCACAAACACACTGTTCGGAGGATTTATACAAAGTTAATACATTTCGAAAATGATTAGTATAATGGTCAAAGTTAAATCATTTATTCTAATAGGCACTTTTGAACGTCAAAATGTACAAAAAAATTGATTTGATTCTAGTCGCCCCTTCCAAAAGGTAGTTTCGTATGGAGAAGAATGGGCAAGAAACTCAACGTTACTCTTTTAAAACGTAATGTTGTTTTTAAATAAATACGAAATTTGGTTATTTTGTTTTAATTTTTTTCATTTCATGTTATCATTAAGTACATGTTAAAATAATATTAAGAAATAGGAAGGTAAAAAACCAATTAAATAAAAGTATTAAAGGTAAGGTACTTATACAAAAATATCGATACCTTTGTGTTTTATTTAAACCGGTCCCATCTCTAGTGAGGCGTAATGACCTTGGTAGGGCCAATCAGAACGCAGTACCCCGCTTCCTTATACCTCAGCTAGTTGACAGAATTGTTTTGGTGCGTTAAATCAAGCATTAGGCGTCTATGGGCTGTATGGTCGTTGACCTGCGATAAATTGCGGTTCGAAATTCAAATACCGCAACTTAAAAGTCGAAAGAAAATTGTCAATCATATTGCTTTTTATTACCTACTAGAAGGCGTGAAGAGTAGAGTTTTCTTCTCGGCGATAAAGGTGTCGTCGTCTTGGCGCAAACCCTCGCTACGCTCAGGATTTTGGTCTTCGATGCGCTCGGGAGCACTACAAACTTTCGTTACACTCGTAATTTAAGGCTCCCGTGACATTAGATACACCTTTACTCCCTTATTGAATAATTTACAATAATAATGTGTAATGTGGCTGGCAGGTGTCGACGTGCCTGGCCGAGTCCCTGTCGGGCCAGCACACGCCGGCCCAGCGGCGCGTGGCCCGCCTGTACCTCATGTCGGACATCCTGCACAACGCGGGCGCCAAGCTCACCAACGCCAGCGCCTACAGGAACGCGTGAGTGGCTATAGCTGCCTTCTCTTTTATTCACTCTAAACTTGAAAGGGGGGGATGTATTGTTCTACCATTCCTCCATCATCATCACCAATCAGGGACTCGCACTGGAGACAAATTTTAACTAGGCGCTGTCTAGGTAGCCGAATTCGGATCAAAGCTTAAAATTATAAAATTCGATTCGACGAAGAAATGGAGACAAATTTTGACTAGGCGCTGTCTAGGTAGCCGAATTCGGATCAAAGCTTAAAATTACAAAATTCGATTCGACGAAGAAAAAATTGCCTACAGTCATAGATAATCGTATAGTTAGTAAAACATGCATGAGAACTATTTGGTCCAATAATGAAAATTGATTAGACACTATTATAATGTGTTTCATTTCTCGTTCCATCACGAGGCAAACAATTCTCTGCAATTCTATTTCACCAGCTCGTGTCATTGAGATGTAATTTAATTTACTTAGTTTTTCAGTCCATTCGCACTCATATTTTTGCCGCTGCCAGTATACATAAAAGCATATTTCGCAGTCTCCATTTCAACACGAATTGTAATGGTAGTAGCAGTCGCTACTTATACTTATCTAATCAAGACAAATATTTATGTTCCAGATTCCAACAGCGCCTGACAGAAATAATGCGCAACTGTCACCTGGCGTACACCCGCATGACGTCACGTATCCAGCAGGAAGGGTTCCGCGCGCGAGTGACGCGCATCATGCAGGCGTGGGCCGACTGGGCGGTGTATCCTACTGACTTCTTGATGCACATCAACGACGTCTTCCTGGGACATGATAAGGTGGGTGGCAGTGGCGGGCACAGAGATTTCAGACAGGGTATGCACAAAAAAAAATACTTACCGGTTTCAGCTTGTTGCAAAAAAGTAATACATCGCGCGTAAGCTAAATTACCATGTTTTTTTTAAATTATAGTTATTAATTATCATTTAGAGGGGCATGTATGTATGTATGAATTTATGGGACTACAGGGTATGCAGAGCTTATTTGCATGTATGGAGTGCACATCACTTGTGGGTGGACTGAGTTGTGGCAGACCATCTTGAAGACAAGGTTAGGGCACCAACTTAGAGTGTCGTCGTCTCCAGAAGCCATTCCTTTCCCGTGCTAGTGCTCGGGGACTTCAACGCCAAAAGTCTGGCATGGGGTTCCCGCTACACGGATGTGCGGGGTAGGATGGTGGAGGACTGGGCTCTGGAAGCAGGCCTAGCCGTCCTAAATCGGGGTTCTGTTCCCACGTGCGTGCGGATCCGGGGTGAGTCTATTGTGGACATCTCGTTCGCCAGCCCCGCTCTGTCACAGTGCGTCTTTGACTGGCGCGTAGTAGAGGAGGTAGAGACCTTCTCCGATCACCGGTATATCCGGTTCGACGTCTCCACCCAGACCTCAAACGCGCCGGTCCGACATGCCTCGAGTGGTCCGCGGTGGGCGCTGAAGCAGCTGGACCGGGAGCTCCTCCTGGAAGCCTCGATCGTGCAGGCCTGGGTAACATCACCGGTCAGGCCTGCCGACATTAACGACGAGGCAGAGTGGTTCCGGGAGGCCATGTCCGAGATTTGTGACGTGGCAATGCTCTGAGTCCGGCCAGGATGCGCCCGACGTCAGGTGTACTGGTGGTTGCAAGAGGTGGAAGCACTTCGCAAGGCGTGCGTCGAGGTGCGCCACCTGTACACCAGGCACCGTATATATAGACCATATATAGACTCCGCATCCTCCCTCTGACGCAGAGTCTCCGCCCCCAGTTGGTGGAGGAGGTGGTGAGCGCTCTGTTCCCTTCACGGGAGGAGCATACTCCCCCGCCTATGGCTCCGCCCGAAGCGGACCACGAGGTCGACGACGACATCCCCGAAGTGACCGAGGTAGATCTGAGATCGGCGGTAGGAAGGCTCAAGGACAAGAATACCGCCCCAGGACCCGACGGCTTGCCAGGTAAAGCCTGGGTCCTGGCCTCAGGGGCTCTCGGGCCCCGACTGGAGGCGCTCTTAAGCGCATGCATGGAAATAGGCCAGTTTCCGCTCCGTTGGAAGACGGGGAAGCTGGTTCCTATACAGAAGCCAGGGCGCCCTGCGGACTCTCCGTCCGCATTCCGGCCCATAGTGCTGCTCGACGAGGTCGGCAAACTCTTCGAGAGATTTATTGCGGGCCGCCTCGTCGGGCACCTTGGAAGGACGGGGCCGGACCTTGCGGACTGCCAGTTTGGATTCCGCAAGGGGCTCTCGACGGTGGACGCCGGTAGGGTCGTCGTGGCGGTGTCACACGACATCGCCAACGCTTTTAACACCCTGCCCTGGAGTTGCATATCGGAAGCACTCCGGTATCACCGGGTGCCGACTTACCTCCGTCGAATAGTCGGGGCGTACTTGACGGACAGAGCCGTCATCTACCCTGGTCGCGATGGGGAATGGAACCGGCAAGAGATGTCGTGCGGTGTCCCACAGGGATCGGTTCTGGGGCCGCTCCTGTGGGACATCGGTTACGACTGGGTGCTCCAGGCCGACCTCCCTGACGGCGTCAGCGTAGTTTGCTACGCTGACGACACGCTGGTCCTGGCGCAGGGGAGGTCGCATCAGGCGGCGGCCGACGCGATGACACGCGGGGTTGCGACAGTCGTTGAGAGGATCCGGCAGTTGGGTCTCGAGGTGGCATTGCACAAATCGAATCGAATAGGCCACCATCGGGATCCCAACTTACAGTAGGAGGGGTTCACATCGGCGTCGAGACCACGATGAAATACCTAGGTCTGGTCCTCGACAGCCGATGGAATTTCGTGGAGCATTTCCGACGTTTGGCCCCCAAGCTGGAACGGACTGGGGCCGCCTTCAAGCGGCTCTTGCCCAATTTGAGGGGGCCAAACGCCTCCTACCGGAGGCTTTACGCGGGAGTCGTGCGGTCCATGGCCCTATACGGGGCCCCGGTGTGGGCGCGTTCACTGCGGCGGCGAGCCGCCCACTATCTGAACGCGCCTCAAAAGGTGGTAGCCATTCGGCTAATCCGGGGGTACCGCACGATCTCGGGCGAGGCGGCAAGCCTCCTTGCCGGACTGCCGCCGTGGGATCTGGAGGCGATAGTCCTCGCGCGCCTGTACGAGTGGCGCGCGGAGGTACTAAGCCGGGGGGAAACTCCGTTACCGCGGCAAATTGCGGCGGTGCGGACGGACCTCCGGCGCCATCTCATGGCGGCCTGGAATCAGCGACTGTCGCAACCCAGCGCAGGGCAGGCCACGATAGTGGCGGTAAGGCCCCTCTTTAAGGAGTGGCTAGAGAGGCGTCACGGCGCCCTCACCTACCGCCTGACGCAGGTCCTCACCATGAAGCAAATACAAAGACGAGATGCCGTAACTGGATTTCCCTTTAACATAAGTCACGCATTATGTTAAAGGGAAATCCAGTTACGGCATCTTCAAATCACTTTACGGGGAGCGAGGGACGTTACAAACCACGCCCCTCTCTATTTTCCATCTAGCGGTGAATAGGACAATTAATAGATTAAGCTTTGTCGATTGTTACAATGTCGTTTTAGCTAGATTTCGCTAGATGTCACAATAGCGTATAGGTGACATGATGTGATACAAAGTGGCGCCATCTTTTGTCGAGCAGTGACAGATAAGATAGAAAATAATAAAATAGACTGTGAACACTGGACTGTAAACATGTAGTTAGTACGCAACGTGTGCCGCCAACTGACAACTGACGTTCAAAAGTGCCTTACTTGTGCCTATTTGAAATAAATGATTTGACTTTGACTTTGACTTTGACTCTGACCGAGGCCACGCCCACCGTGATGACGTCAGAACCGATTTATTGTCACAGTGCACATTCACATTATGACATCTCCTCTTTGTATTTGCTTCATGGTCCTCACCGGACATGGATGTTTCGGGAGGTTCCTGCACATCATCAGGCGGGAGGAAACGCCCGGGTGTCACCACTGCGAGGATCGTCCAGAGGACACGGTAGAGCACACGGTGCAAACCCGCCCCGCTTGGGCCGAGCACAGCCGTGTCCTCGTAGAGGCGATCGGCGGCGGCGACCTCTCACACCCGGCCCTGGTGCAAGCCATAGTCCGGGGCGAGAGGGAGTGGGAGGCAGTCACCTCCTTCTGCGAAAAAGCCATGCTCGCGAAGGAGGTGGCGGGATGGGAGAGAGAAAGGTCCTCCCGTACCAGCCGCCGCGGGAGACACCCCGGGCGTCGGGAGCCACGTGACGACTCCCGGCCACCGTAGGCGCGGGCCTGCGGACGGTGAGTCATGGGTGACTCACCGTCCGCAGGCCGAAAGGGTTACCGCTACCCCGAAACATAAATGGCTACGGAAGGAACATGGATGGGTTTTAGTCAGTAAGAGACTAAAACCCATCCATGTTCCTGCTCTGGGTGGAGCGGAAGAGAGTGTCCTCTTCCGCTCCACCCAGAGCGGGAGCAGTCATTGGATGATTTCCCAGCCTGACAAAAAAAAAACGGCACCAACTTTCACTTCACTAACATTTCAGTGTGGATAAGAGATAAAGCTATACAGGTGGTACAGCTCCATCTCTTTCCCAATGTGAAGCAAAATTAATATAATACTGCCATATGTGGTGTTGGTTTGTCCCCTGGTGTCTGTCTCTGGTATCTGAAGGTGGATATTGTAGCGACAGAACGAATTAAAACGTCAAGTGCCACAACATAACGACACATTTACTTAAACTTGCTGTGTAACTGTATTTATTTGTAATATTGTTGCATTCCTTAATAGAAATGGGTTTTGGAGGTCAGATAGGTAGTCACTCCATGTGAAGTACTGGTTTTCATTTGCATCTGGTTAGACTGTAAGCCGACCCCAACATAGTTGGGGAATGACAGGCAGATGATGATGATGATTGTTGCATTCCTTATTCTTTTTAGTAGTCCGAATATTTGTGCAGAGCAAAAAGGGTTATTTACGGCTTGAGTTATTCTCTGCTACATACATACTGAGTTTTGTTTTTAATTAATCAGTATATTTCGGTATTATTTTCTGATTGAGTTAATATAAAATTAATATCTTCTAATATTCCAGGAAACAGACGTAGTCCCAGGCCTGGTCCCTGCAGAACCCGAGGAAGGAAACGAATCAGAATCCGGAGCCTCGCCCGCCCATTCATCTGCTTCCGAAGAATCCTGGGACAACACCGCTGGTGGACCGCTAGATGGCGCCGCACTCAGGAGGCTGGCCGCCGAACGAGCCAACCTGCTCACTGAACAACACACTCCGCATTCGTGGCAGCCGCTCACGCCTAAGATGAGACCGCCGCTGCACGACGATATTGATGGCATACCCGGTACCTGAACCACCTTGAAGGACGTCGTTCCATCTAGTCTGAGAGCCTCCTTACGTTACCGATTTGCGGTCTCCATTCCCAACAAATCTACCTCGACTTTATTTTTACTTCATTATCGGGAGCTCGAATTAAAACAATCTGAAAATGTTTTTAATTCTATGGTCACCTATAAGTAAATTAAATAAATATCACCTCATGTTATAGTGGACGAGGACATAGACGGCGTCCCGCTAGACGCGGACGGCGGCGCGGCTCGCGCGCGGGTCGGCGGCACGTTCGTGCCCTCGCGCTGGGAGAGTGTGGACACCGAGCCGCCCGACGAGCTGGCGCCGCCCGCGCAGGCCGCGCTCAGCGACGACGAGCGGCCCACCACGCCCGTCGGGCTGCTGCTGCACGACAGGTCACATACTGCGCACGCGCACCCACTGTCACATACACACACATACACACACCTCGCGCCGCCCGCGCAGGCCGCGCTCAGCGACGACGAGCGGCCCACCACGCCCGTCGGGCTGCTGCTGCACGACAGGTCACATACTGCGCACGCGCACCCACTGTCACATACACACACATACACACACCTCGCGCCGCCCGCGCAGGCCGCGCTCAGCGACGACGAGCGGCCCACCACGCCCGTCGGGCTGCTGCTGCACGACAGGTCACATACTGCGCACGCGCACCCACTGTCACATACACACACATACACACACCTCGCGCCGCCCGCGCAGGCCGCGCTCAGCGACGACGAGCGGCCCACCACGCCCGTCGGGCTGCTGCTGCACGACAGGTCACATACTGCGCACGCGCACCCACTGTCACATACACACACATACACACACCTCGCGCCGCCCGCGCAGGCCGCGCTCAGCGACGACGAGCGGCCCACCACGCCCGTCGGGCTGCTGCTGCACGACAGGTCACATACTGCGCACGCGCACCCACTGTCACATACACACACATACACACACCTCGCGCCGCCCGCGCAGGCCGCGCTCAGCGACGACGAGCGGCCCACCACGCCCGTCGGGCTGCTGCTGCACGACAGGTCACATACTGCGCACGCGCACCCACTGTCACATACACACACATACACACACCTCGCGCCGCCCGCGCAGGCCGCGCTCAGCGACGACGAGCGGCCCACCACGCCCGTCGGGCTGCTGCTGCACGACAGGTCACATACTGCGCACGCGCACCCACTGTCACATACACACACATACACACACCTCGCGCCGCCCGCGCAGGCCGCGCTCAGCGACGACGAGCGGCCCACCACGCCCGTCGGGCTGCTGCTGCACGACAGGTCACATACTGCGCACGCGCACCCACTGTCACATACACACACATACACACACCTCGCGCCGCCCGCGCAGGCCGCGCTCAGCGACGACGAGCGGCCCACCACGCCCGTCGGGCTGCTGCTGCACGACAGGTCACATACTGCGCACGCGCACCCACTGTCACATACACACACATACACACACCTCGCGCCGCCCGCGCAGGCCGCGCTCAGCGACGACGAGCGGCCCACCACGCCCGTCGGGCTGCTGCTGCACGACAGGTCACATACTGCGCACGCGCACCCACTGTCACATACACACACATACACACACCTCGCGCCGCCCGCGCAGGCCGCGCTCAGCGACGACGAGCGGCCCACCACGCCCGTCGGGCTGCTGCTGCACGACAGGTCACATACTGCGCACGCGCACCCACTGTCACATACACACACATACACACACCTCGCGCCGCCCGCGCAGGCCGCGCTCAGCGACGACGAGCGGCCCACCACGCCCGTCGGGCTGCTGCTGCACGACAGGTCACATACTGCGCACGCGCACCCACTGTCACATACACACACATACACACACCTCGCGCCGCCCGCGCAGGCCGCGCTCAGCGACGACGAGCGGCCCACCACGCCCGTCGGGCTGCTGCTGCACGACAGGTCACATACTGCGCACGCGCACCCACTGTCACATACACACACATACACACACCTCGCGCCGCCCGCGCAGGCCGCGCTCAGCGACGACGAGCGGCCCACCACGCCCGTCGGGCTGCTGCTGCACGACAGGTCACATACTGCGCACGCGCACCCACTGTCACATACACACACCTCGCGCCGCCCGCGCAGGCCGCGCTCAGCGACGACGTTACTTCGTACCGAATTTCAAGATTCTAAGTTAACGGGAAGTACCCTGTAGGTTTTGATTCCCGTGCGAGTTTCGAATATTTGTGGAAAATTGCGGCATAAACGGCTGTATCTTTTGATTGCTTTGGCTTAAAAGTAGACAGTAGACCTGAGTATTAGATATAAATTTCAGTTTGATACCTCCACGCGTTCCTGAGAAAAACGGTCTTGACAGACGTACGGACGGACGGACAACAAAGTGATCCTATAAGGGTTCCGTGTTTTCCTTTTGAGATGCGGAACCCTAAAAACGTACTTTTTTTGGTCACAGTGAGGAGCAAGCTCTGAAGCGTGAAACACTACGCGACATCGAGGTGCGGGTGTTGAAGTACGCGGACGAACTGGAGGCCGGCGTGCGAGCGAAACGGGCCGGGTTGACGACCACGCAACAGATACACCACTACCGTAGGAAACTCATCAAGAAGGTGCGTAAATAATGAGAAAACTCTTTGAAAATCTTATGAAGTAGACAAAGTTCTAATAGTGTTTTGAATTTAGTATTGTAACTAAAGGATCCCTGCTGTTTATAGCCGACTAAAATAATACATACTAACTTCTGCCAGCGATTTCGCCTGCGTGGATGTCGTAAATTATCCCACAGAACGCACTACCATGACAAAAAGTAATCTAAATATCCTATTTATATCCAAGATATAAACTATTTCTGTGCCCAATTTCATCTAAATCCATTCCATCCAGTAACAAACATTAAAATATCACAAACTTACACATTATATAGGTATTAGTAAAATAGTAAACAACAGATCCTTATGAGATTGTTTGTATTTTACACGAAAACTTTATTTAGTGTTCATCGATTGGGTCAAATTGAAAGTTCAACGTTACTTTTTATGAATTGTCAAAACGCGGAATTTATACGTGATTTGTATGAAATATTGTCGGGCATCAATTAAATTATAAATTTAATTGATGTGACGTCACAGATTTTTAGAATCAAATAGAATACTTATTAGTATGAAATGCAATTTTACAATTATATCTTCGCATAATATTTAATTTTTGTACGGTGATGGAAGTTTTTAAGACGAGCGGTATTTTTTCTATGTGATTTCATATTTTATTTTTGAATGTGTCATGTAGTCAATTGTGTGAGTATAAAGGTTGCAATGATCCGTAAAGAAGTATCATAATATTTTTTTTCCAGGCGTCCCGGGAAGCTAAAGAAGCCGTAGAAGAAGTGAGGGAGTCGCCAGAACCGAGACGGAAATCACCCGTCGAAGAAGACACCTATTCCACGTACGTAATCAATTATGTACTACAATATACACATATTTTTCAGTGTCTGTGTGTATAGGTACACTTCTGTTTATAGGCGTGATGTTATGTATGTATCTAACATAGACATATGTACAGTCACGGACTTTAATTTATGAGCAACATACAAGTTTTTCAATTTTTCAGTTTTATACATTAACGAGAAGACACGATTTTACACGATTAAACACGAACTAAAACCGCATGATCGCAAACAAGATGACAAATTACTAATAATCGGAAATAGTCTTATCCATAGAGTTTTATATGTAGTTGTAGACATTATTAAGTAGGCTGCATACGTATGCAGCCTACTTAATAATGTCTGCCAATGCCAATCTATTTTTTTACTGACCTCTTTTGATTTAGAGCTCATTCGATAATCGTTATTTCTTGAAACGTATCCGAAGACCGTGACAGTTGAAATGTCGATGTCAAAGACCAAAAAAAATATTTCACCATATGCTAACGTTACCATAGCTACATAAACAATTGTCGCTACGTTACGGTTGCTAGACCTGTAATGCGAAATTCAGGACATTATAAATTTCCGAGTCTGGATGTACGAGTACAAACGACTAAACCCGATTTGGTAACATGACTAAAATACGCTCATTAATTAAAGTCCGTGACTGTACTTTACCCGAGAGAGGTAAACATTAGCACACTAACTTCTGAAGTCCTGATCAACGTGGTCACCTACTAGACCAAAGTAATTTAGTTAAAAACTCCAATATTTCGGCAGTGTACATCCGTGACCCATTCCAACAATACCAGGTCTCCAAGGACAGGAGAACCCCGTATAAAAGCAATTGAATCCTAGACTATAACTAAGAATTTTCTAACAGAAAGACACAACAAGCTTTGCCCGTGCTGGGGGTCGCACCCAGGACATCAAGATCCTCAGCCGCGCTTGCTTCGGAGAGGTGATATTTGCATACATAACCAACTGTTAACGTCCATTGATTAATACGTGACGCGTACTTACGTTAGTAACACATCCGTAGTTATAGGACGCATCGTTACTGGCTTCCATATCGTACACTTGAAGCGGAGCTGAGCGGAGCGGAGATGTACAGGTATTGACCAATTACAATGGTTGAAATCCTCATCGCTTCATTCGTCTTGGATGTGATTGGACCGTTCCCGCACATCTCCGCTCCGCTCCACCCAGCTCCGCTTCAGTGGAAACACACCCTTGTCGAACAATGTAGTGCTATACAATGCTACAAGTATGGAGGGTAAAGCTAAGGGGACTGTATGTATGAAAATTGTCCGCCAAAATGCGTTAGGTGGCGCTACAGTAGCAACAACGTAAATTAAAAAAAAATGCAATTGTTTATTAGAATGGGATAGAGAAATAAACAATGACGGAAGAATTTCTGCTCCGTTATTATATTTAAAAGTTTTATCACTCAAAAAATCACTATTTAAAGTTGACGAAAATTCTATCACTCTCCACGTTTCTCACAGCAGTAATTTTAATTATATTTTACAAAATTATTTCGAACTTAAATAGTTGAGATTTGATTTGTTACATTTTCTATTATGCGTAACTTCAATCCGTCAACAACTGCTATATTCATACCATTTCCGTTGCCGATACTAGCGACATTTTGGACGGTTTTTGAACTTTTATTTACTGCTTACAGCTTGTTGTCTCCCTTAACCCATTAGATGTTCTTCTATTAGAAGCCGTTACTTATACAACATGTCCCAAAATTCAACGATAAGCCGGCACCAGAGGATGGACCTACTAATGACTACTCGAGAAAAAAAAAGAAAAAAAAAATACCTCTACTTTTTTTTAAATTACTTAAAAAAAATGGAAATTCTTCGAAAATGTATACCCCTTATGACACTTTTAACTACCATGACCACAATTTTTCAAATATTTCAGTTTTTTTGTTTGTATCGGCAACCTAAGTAGTACTACTATTCACCATAATCTTTGAAAATTACAGAATTTTCGTAGTTTTATACAAAAAAAACAACCAAAAAAATTATTTCCCTATAATTTTGAAAGATTTTAACGTTCAGTACACTTTAAGTCATCGTAGTGTAAAAAAAAATATGGACACCACTATGGCAAGTTTTTTAAAAAATTAGCGCAACTAACCTAGATTTTAAAATGGTATAATACTTTATTAAAACTAGCCACAAAAAATAAATAATGATACTTTTTCTAATCAAGAACCAAATTTTATAAGTTGTTGTTAATAGTAATTACTTCTACTATGTGCCCAAAATAGAATTCTTTCGCAAATTCTTAGAATTTGGAAGGGACATGTGCGTAGTCAGTGAAGTTCAGAAGTCAGAAAGAGATAGATAGTATACGTTAGAGAGAGATAGATTGAGAGCGATTATACGTTAGAGAGAGATAGATAGATGTTTGTTGTTAAATAACAATAGGGCAGGTAGGAATGTTGCTGTTCTCTACAAAGTACAAAGTCAGTACGCTCTGCTTCTTTGTTTACTGTGCACCGTTTCGTATTCAATTGATGTGACTCTCGTACTAACGACTTTTGGCTTGGCTTTTTGGACTGGATTAAGTGATCTGCAAACTGTACTAACCTGGCATTATTTTGAACTGGACTGTGTTTTGTGAATTGGACTTTTGGCGTATTTTGGACTGTTTAGCGTTTATCATGCCGCTACCATACACACCGTTGGAATACGCTAATATGCACCTCATTTATGGAGAGTGCCGATGCAATGGTAGTGCTGCTAGCAGATTATATCGAGAAAGGTACCCAAATGCTCAAAGATACCCGAATTATCGAGTATTTATTAACGTGCATCAAGCGTTTTCGGAGGGCCGTTTACCATCTGACAGGAGAAATGCTGGAAGACCTAGATCGGAACGCGACGAAGACGTTCTCAATGAAATTGAAAATGATTCAACTACCTCGGTACGTGCCATAGAAATAGCTACGGGAATCCCAAAAAGTACTGCACATCGAATCCTAAAACGTCACAGACTTCACCCATATCACTACAGGCGTGTGCAGACGTTATTACCGCGGGACTATCCACTACGAGTCGCATTTTGCCGTGTGATGCTGCAAAAGCACAGAGAAGATCCCCAATTCTTGGATAATATTCTATGGTCGGATGAATCAACCTGCAAGAGAGATGGCTATTTAAATCTTCACAACCTACATAGCTGGAGCAATGAAAATCCGCACCTGATGAGACAAGACAAATCCCAATATCAATTCAAGGTTAACCTATGGACGGGCATATTAAACGGAAAAGTGATTGGGCCTTTTGAATTACAAGGAAACTTGGATGGCAATAGTTACTTGAACTTTTTACAAAATGACTTGCCAGTATTATTAGAAGACATGCCCATTAGTGATCCACAAAACATATGGTTCCAAAATGATGGCTGCCCAGCTCACTATGCCCGTCCTGTGCGAGAATACTTAAACCAAGAGTATCCAGGGCGTTGGATAGGGCGACTTGGTCCTATTTTATGGCCACCCCGTTCACCCGATCTAAACCCCCTGGACTTCTTCTATTGGGGTTGTCTCAAAGACAGAGTCTACTCGAAACCCATTGCAACACTGAACGACCTTCGCCAAAAAATCACTCAGGCTGCGGATCATATCAATAGTAGAAGATATGCACGACGAATAAAACGATCTTTTTTAAGGCGATGTCATGCTTGTATTAATGCCGGTGGTAAACAGTTCGAACATTTATTATAATATTATTAATAATGCAATAAATTTACATTTATTGACACCATTTGTTTCATTCATTCAACATTTTCCAACAACAAAAATCTATTTTGGGCACATAGTAGAAGTGATTACTATTAACAACAACTTATGAAATTTGGTTCTTGATTAGAAAAAGTGTCATTATTTTTTTTTTGTGGCTAGTTTTCCTAAAGTATTATACCATTTTAAAATCTAGGTTAGTTGCGCTAATTTTTAAAAAAACTTGCCATAGTAGTGCCCATATTTTTTTTTACACTACGATGACTTAAAGTGTACTGAACGATAAAATCTTTCAAAATTTTAGGGAAATAATTTTTTTTTGGTTGTTTTTTTGTATAAAACTACGAAAATTCTGTAATTTTCAAAGATTATGGTGAATAGTAGTACTACTTAGGTTGCCGATACAAACAAAAAAACTGAAAAATTTGAAAAATTGTGGTCATGGTAGTTAAAAGTGTCATAAGGGGTATACATTTTCGAAGATTTTCCATTTTTTTTAAGTAATTTAAAAAAAAGTAGAGGTATTTTTTTTTTCTTTTTTTTTCTCGAGTAGTCATTAGTAGGTCCATCCTCTGGTGCCGGCTTATCGTTGAATTTTGGGACATGTTGTATAAGCTCAACGGTTTATATGGTTATATTTATTGTCGTTTCGAGATACTTTTTCTTATGAACCTATGGGGTTCATACGACATTTGAGGGGTTAAGAGATAGTTTTATTTAGTTCTACCCTCCAATGCTATGAGGTTTATAATCGGAATTAACGACGCCATCTTGTTCTGTCAATACACATACGAACTGTGTATTACATGAATAATCTGAATGACTATCGATCGGAATCATTTCCACAAAATTGGATACTGTGTGCGAGTGATGTTGAAACTACTCAATAGTGCCCTGCACTTACTTTTTTATAGTTAACTAGCTTTACCCGGCCCGGCTTCGCACTGATATCACTAAGTACCCCCCCTTCCCTCTCCCTACCTAGATCTACCTCCCTATCCTACCTATCTTACCCTACCTCCCGTTCCCGTGGGAACTTCGAGATACAAAGTAAGCAACGACCTGTCAAATTTTCGAGTCGATCTATCGACCGCTTTTCGAGTTTTGAGACCACAAACATACGGATACTGTATTAATCAATTAAGACGGTTAATTGTCACGTTGTAGTTACATCCTTATTTAGGAGTGTTGATAGACTCGGGTTTTCATATTACTTGAATATCGGCTAAATCACGCTTTTTGTTTCGCAGAGCATCATCGAAGAAGTCTAAAAAATCTCGTGAGCCTTCATTGTCACCACCGCCACTGAAGCGATCCCGTTATAGGTAAAAGGGTTCTCAAATTACGATCTTTTAGCCAGTGTTTTTCTATTATAATATGTACGTATTTGCAAAAAAAAATGTACCTATATAAGTAGTTTATCAGCCATCTTGTTACCATAACACAAGCATTAGTTTGCTTAGCTTGGGACTATATGGCGTTGTGTAAAATGTCCTAGGATATTTTTTTTTTGTAGTCTCAATCATAGTAATTTTCTTTCGTATTGCAATGAAGGATATTTATTTATTGATACTTTTTAGCCTGTCTATATACAAAACAATAATTTGCCAACTTTTATTCCAGTGATCGCAAGTCAAGATCACGCTCAAGATCGCGCGAAAGAGAAAGAGAACGCGAACGTTCCCGCGAGAGGGAGCGAGAAAGAGATAGAGAGAGGGACCGCGAAAGAGATAGGGAAAGTAGGCGACGACCACGGTCGCCAGCCACGCCCCCTACGCATCACCACCGGAAACATAGCAAACATACTAAGTACAAGTATTGACAGACGAGTGACATGAAATGTACTGACTAATGTATTTAAGCAAATAAATATTAACTATACTTATATAGAACAATTTTCATTTTTATGTTCTTCGACGCACATTCACAGAATCATTCATTCTATTTCAATCTCCTATTATACGAACGTTTGTAAAAGTTACAGTTCTTTTACAGTTTTATTAATTTAACTCTGACCAACAACCCATAGAATTATTATTACCAACCTTATAGTAACGAACATAAAGATCAAAATCAGAAAAAAGCAGTAACTTCGTGTATATGTGAGGATAATAAAAAAAATCCTTTCTATTAGTATTGTATAATTTTATTTAATAAACATTTCATTCGTATCGAAATAAAATTATAATTAAAATCATAAAACACCTAATATCATTGTCTAAACAGTACAAAACAAACTGATACACATTAATTGAGAACACAAATTATAATTGATTTAGAATAATAATAATCTCATATATTTTATTACTCCCTGATGCAATAGTAACAAAAATGATCATTATATAAAGCAACAATATAAAACATTTTCGTACAATGTCATTGAAAGTTGTTTTTGTCAATTGGAATTTAGGGGTGTTTGTAAACTAAATTTGGCCGATATTGGTGAATATATTATGTCAACATGGGATTCTCCACTACCTAAGTCAGGGGTTCCTAAATTTATTTTGTCTACTGCCCACTTTGAGAATACTTAAATATTTTTTACCGCCCCCTATTTTGTCACCTGCTTAAAAAATTACAAATCGCCCCCTAAAGCCTCTACACAACACCCCCATTTTTTTTCTGGGTCTCTTACTGGCCCCTTTTAAGCCTGCAGTGCCCACAAGAGGGCGTTACCGCCCACATTGGGAAAGGCTGGCCCAACTCTTCGGGTATTACAAGCGTGATGTGATGATATAATGTCAAAAAAGTAATAACTGACTAAGAAGTTACCTATATATTTGAAATTCGAACTTTATTGTTTGGCAAATTTTAATATTTTTGCAACATACCCATATCTACTGCAAACGAAATATAAAATATGATTTTTTTCTTGTTACAGTTTACAAACACCCCTTAAAACTAATATTTAACATTGACACTACACATGACGCGTATCCTACATGACTAGCTGCTAGGCTCCAACTCAAGCCACTAGAACACAGTACTAATGCAGACTTATCGAATTGGTAACTAAAAAGATTACATGTTCATAGCATTTTTACTTATAAATAATATTCTAAAAATGATTTAGAGCCGTAGCCGAAATAGGCGTAATTTACGCCGTTGAAAATGAGTAAGTGTGCAAACTAAGGCGATCGTAAATTTTTCAAACTCATTTTGAGCGGCGAAAATTACGGATTACACTTTTTTGGCTCCACTCTTAAAAGTAAGAGTTTATGTTAATGAAACAGTCGAAACATGATTTTGTCTGCTTGTACGTGTTCATAGAACGCGGTATATAACTTCACAAGTAATTATTGCAAGAATTCTTTTAAGGCATGCATTATACTATACAGTTACACAACATAACAATATATTTTTGCTTGTTAATAAAGCTCCTAGCATTACTGATAGCCTCGCAAGCATTCAACTGCATTTCATACAAATTATATACATAATAACTTTGATTGTTTATTTAAATTCATTGATTTGTGATCCTTATATAATACTACTTAAAATAATTATAAAAGACGTTAAAAATATAATACTGAAAAACGCATTGGGGAGAGATAACACAAAATAAACCTTCAACTATTGTAAATAAAACAGATATTTGTTTGAAAATCATAGCCTAAGTGTTTAATATATTTTTGGACAGTATACAATGTTAAAAACGTTACTTCTAAATAATTTGACGTCGACCTATTCGTCTAATTAATGTGATTACATGGTTATTATGATTGCTATGTGTACCCGTAGCACAGGAATGTACAAAAATATAATTATTCGATTAATCACAGACTATCATAATTGATGTATCAGTTCTACATTGAGTAGTGGAGGCTAATCTCATAGTTTATTATCTCCATAGACTTTAGTCAATGGTTCCCACAGGTTATGGATCCCTAGCTATATACCGACGCTTACATAATATGTGTTTCTAATGCTAACTCTACGATGTGTATGTGGACGTGTTGAATTAAATTTATACATAGCTAGGACATAACTTGTAGGGATCAACTGTTCAGTTAGTTGCGAAAGTCTAATTTTGCCTTATTTTATTTAAAAAAATGCTGTTGATGCTATATTTACTTTTACTTTATGAAGAGACTGGGAGATAAGAAATACAAGAATATTTTTGGTCCCCTCCCATGAAATAAAAACAAAACAGAGCTATTAAAATTTGTCGAGTGAGATAAAGATCTAAATAGCTTGAAAATTTATGTTTATCATTATAAAACCAAACAGGATTAGACTTCCGCGTGTTGTCGTTAAGTTGGCTAAATTGGACTAAAAATTGTTGGCTTCCATAATAATGGCCAGGGATTGTGCGTACAATTTGGCATGCGTTGGCTTCTAATGTCGGTTGAATCATTTTCTTACACTTTAAGACTACTCGTCAATTTTACTTTCAGACAATGTAAAAAATATATAGGCAGTGAAAAGTTTAATGGATGAAAAATATGATTCGTGAACTGTAGAAATTATCGTCTAAAAGTTCTATTAACGAGTAACACTCCTTGGCAAACCGAGGGGATGGCACTTCTTCTAACCCGAAATCTGATTAAGATTCCTACTAAACTTTCATACAATTATAACTACTACAATATGAACTGTCATTGTGTCTCACCCCTTCGAATCCTTTCTACACGCATGATACTACTTATTAGTACGCCTTTTAAATGATTTATAAGAATTTAAGCTAGGCTAAGGCCCGGCGCAGATTGGCGGCACGGCATGGCGAGGTATTTTTAGGCGAACATTGAAATTTTAACTTTATTTTCATGCGATTAAGTTTTTTTTTTTCGTCGCCTAGCAATACTTTGCCATGTCGTGCAACCAATGGGCGCCGGGCCTTACCATTGAAATTTCAACTTTATTTTCATACGATTAAGTTATATTCTTATTCGTCGCCTAACAATACCTTGCACTGCCGCCCTAAGGCTGCTCCTAACGATTAGGAATAAAATCTCTAAGAGGAGCTTACGTGATGAAACGTGGGTTTAATAATTGAGCTTCTAGAAGAAGTAAGAAATCATGTAGAACGAAAGTTGTAGAAATTGGAAATATAGTTTAGGTTTCAAGGGAGACGAGAACTTCAGAACATTTTATTTAGATACTTATATGTCATGCCTGTTGAACATTTTCTTTAAGCAAGAACATGCACAAACGTTTGGATACAATATAAGTAAAATTAAATCCCCGTGCCATAAGTAAAATTAAATCCCCGTGCCATCACGTAAGCATTGAAATAAATTCGGTTACAACAATAACAACACTATGTTATTAAATGAAGGCCATCTTCTAGCAGTATACTGACACTATCACATAACTCTCGTATTTGTTAACCCTTTAACCGCCCCAGTCGGATTAATACGACAAATGTTGTCGTGCCCGTGCCGCCTGAGTCGTGTTTATACGACTGAGAATCTATGTTCGGATTTCGTTGTTTATGTAATAGCAAGACCATATTCGTCTGAAATATATTTTTTTTTTATGAGCCGGGCGCTGGGGGCACGACAACTGATACTTAGTCGGGCGGTTAAAGGGTTAATTGGTCTACCTACATCGCTAGTGACCCTAAACGGCAAACTTTACTTTTATTTTATGACCAATGTACGATCACCAGTGCATCAAGTTATACTAAACTGTCAAAATTCTCCAAGTGATTTTAAACCTTAATACGTTGATTGTTAAGTTCAAAATCGATTGAGAACATTTGACAGTTTGTGGTAAGTAACTTGATGTGCTGGTTGTACTCAAGCACTCAAACCGTTAAGTGACCAAAACTGAACTCAGTATCTAGCCAAGATTAGTGAAACTAGATTTAAACTAAGATCAGAATAATTCAAAAACGTTCGATCTCGTCTGGGCCACTTAACCTCCAAAATTAGGCTCACTAGCGCCGTTAATACCTTCCGAACTAAATTTTTTTAGAACTTCGTGAAGCTAACACACTAGGTGTCTTTTACAATAAATCTATACGTTTCATTACTTAATACTTCATAATCACTTATTTCTAACTACTTAAGTTATACGTAGTTTACATACGTTTTGATAGGCCTGTTTGTAGAAAATTTAAATCGCTTTATGCTTATAAAATGTCTTTTGAATTTAATATTGGAATGTCCATGTTTTAAATTCCAGTCGATGTTTTCAAGTTTAAAATAATCCAGGTACAATATTTAGGTCGTAATTTAAAAAATGCGATTCGATTCGAAAATAATAAAATATTTAAAGTATATAACGCATATTAACATTCAAGTTATGTCTTTACAATAATCGAGAAAATAAATCCTATAATAGTAATCCATCTTTCGTATTCGTGAATAAATCGTTGTATTTTTTTTATCAGCGAAAACTGCTAATCTCTTTTAATTTGTTCTTTTAAAATTATATACAATTTTAGAGATCAATCATTCGCTAACTATTGCTATCGAAATACAGTTGTCTTTAAAATGTATTTTTTTTCCATCTTGGCTGCAGTCGCATAGGGCATTAAAAATTTGTAACAATCTACACAAGACTATCTACTACAGGACGGCCACAGATTCACGCCTCCTTTGTTCTTCGTTTCTGCTTACCTAAACTAAAATTCGACTGTTTATTCAAACTATCTCGACTACAAGTCAACATTTCTCAAATAATCGAGTTAAATCCACAAGATTGTCTTGTTTCGACACCTTTCCGAATACGTAACCCCATAAACATAAACGCCAAACTAGAGTAGTCACGGAAAACATTAGAGCGAGATGGCACGAGACTCAAGATTAGCAGAAATTCCTCACAGTAACTATCACCGTCCTGCTCTAACGTTTTATGACCGTTACAAGTCTTTTTTTTATATAATATTAAATGTTTATAGGCGTCCCAAATAATGCAGAACTCTGATACATACATCTGCGGCTGCCGTTACTCTTGAATACTGCAGTTTAATTTACCATATCCGTGTCAGTTTAAATGGTACATTAATAATAGAATAAATATTGTCATTTATAAGCATGGGTCCAGCGGATATATCTACGTGTTGCAAAGTCCCGCAGTCACCTCCAAGCCTTGCGTTGTGGTCGCGCGGGGTACATAGCATGCGTGCTCGGCGCGGGCGGGCCGGCCGGGCACGCGGGTGATGGTCATCTTGTCTTGCGGATGATCCAGCACCGTATGCGTCCGTCACTGCGGAGAGATGGGTCGGTATAGATGATGCTTGTGATTGCTTGGTTTTGTTATTAGTATAGTGATAATGGGAGCACAATATGAACTAAGATTTTTGTATGTTTATTACATGGTGATTAGTTTTTGGCATACCATAATGTTTAAGCTACAACAAAAGTTCTATGCAAGCGTGCTTCACCGTTGACCACATAATCGGTTACCAACAGGTGAAATAGTGGTCAAGCGCGAGCCTATTGTCAATTAAAAAAAATGCTACTCATTTCTTGCTTCAATTTAATTGTATGCCACAGACAATAAACTTGCATCTTTTAAATAGGGCTTTAGTGAAGATGAAGTAATTACAAAATATATTTTGAATCTTTTGTGTATGAAGCAATGATAAACGAGTTTTGAAAATGATAAGAAAAGAAAAAAGTGTGTTATTGCAATATTGTGCTTCCACCCACAGCTTGTAGCATAATTGAAGACATCAGTTGATGAAGGTGATATTTCGCTAAGTTCTAATTTTGAGTTCAAAGTTGCGCATAAACAATTTAAGATATTTCAAAACGCCTTAAATGTATTTATGAATTTGAGAAATAGCCTAACAAACTTGGTTATTTTAAGGTTTAAAATTGTTTGCATGCATATAACATCACCATTCATGCATAGAACAGCGAAAATCTTAAAATGCGACATATCATTTTCATCTACTCATGTCTTTACTTATAATAGAAAATAAATTTTAAACATCAAACAATTCATTATTTGGAAAAGAATTATAATGCAAATTGGCAAGTTACACCAATAAATAATTATATAAAGTTTTTAATAAGATACTTTTTCATTTTACTATACTTATAATATTTTAATTTTCGTAATAAATCAAATAAATATTTTAATTTACTATAGAAGGGTGTTAAATGCAGGATGAGAACAGCTAAGGAAACTACACACAACAGTTAAAGCTAGGGTTAGACAGTGAAATAATTAGTGTACAACAACGAATTAAATGTTCTTAACATCGGAATAGGTTGAAAATAGTTAGTTACTAAAGGATAGCTGTGAAACAATAGAATAAGATTAAAAACAGGGTACTCTCACAGGGAAAACATCGATTTATAAAATGGATACTATTTATAGGTATATTACACGGTGATTTTTAATTCATTGTTAACCTTTCACATGACAGTACTCATGATTACAAAAACATTCACTATGGGACCAACTCCGAAATAACAAAAAAAATATACATCTGTTTCATACATTTTCATCGATGAAATATTGCATTTTGAATGAAAATTCTTTTTTTTTTTTTGATATTTCAGAGTTGGTCTTATAGTGAATTTTCCACATCACGGCTACTGTCACGCCGTAGAAGGTTAACAGTGAATTAAAAACCACCGTTTGTAGTTGTATAAATAGTTACTTGTAGGTATTTGCGGCGGTAAAATTCATACCAGCCTCTCTTAAGACATATCACTTAAAATTTTCTGTAAAAAGTTTTTTACGATTACCGAAAACTGAACGTACTTGTCTCAATTTGAGCTGGTTTTACCATACCTCTGTCAGGAACTTCATACATGTTCGAAATAATCAGGCAATAATGAACGTTTTTATTGGTTAATTATGTGCCCGTACAAAAATTGTGGTTCATTAAAGTCAAGACAGAAACGTCGCCTTTTTTTACTTACGATGTTTTTGTCTAAAGTCAGGGTTAATAATTATGATAGACAAAGAAAACATTTATAAAGACGGAAGAAGATAAGAGAGGAGTCATGAGCGAAGCGCAGTTTAGCCGTGTGAGTGGGAGTGAAGCGGCGGCGCGTGCGCAAGCGGGCGTGACGCGCCACGAGTGGAGGGGGGGCGTCTGCTTCCAGTTGACGAGTGAGAGCTATTGTTCCTGGCTATTACTCAGTTTGGCCTATAATAATAATAGTTTATTTCAGACCAAGATAGTCCATGGATATGTCTGCTAAGGTACCTGGCTCATCGCTGACGATTTGCGAAAAGCGATTAGAGCTGGCAGCTGGAAAAGAATTGGCTAGCAGCGCGTGTTCTGCTTCTCCAAGCGAGTGTCAATGAGCGAGTTTCTTCCTTGATCGTTTTTTTTAGCTGCGACAAACTTGGGGAGAGCAAGATCAAGAGCAGTGTCCACAGTCAGCAATCAACTACACTTGCGTGCAAAAAATTGCTCCACCCTGTTCTATTCGATTGGAAACAAGATATGTCAAGTTTAATTAACAATCAACTACACTTGCGTGCAAAAAATTGCTCCACCCTATTCTATTCGATTGGAAACAAGATATGTCAAGTTTAATTAACAATAACCTAATAATTCAAGTTAAATTAACCAAAAAACCAACTTGTCTTGTCTTTGTTCTTGTAAACTTCACTGACAAAATAAAATCTCACAGTTTTTAAACATAAACATGTTAAAAAACTGCGAAATTTTTTTTATGAACATCTGAAGAATCGAGACGATCTTGTCAAGAATATTGCCGTCATGAAAGTATAGAGGTATATGTAAATAATTAAAATATGAATATGAGATATCATCTCTCGCGAATTGAGAAGGACCAATTTTTTGCACGGATGTGTACATGTATGTCGCTTACTGACACGGGATCTATATGTTTTGTACGTGAAAATCGTCGATAGTTAGACGCTTGCTCGTCAGCGGTGGAACAGGTTCCTCAAATGAATACAAGGTACCTAAGAACGCAAATCTATACTATCGTCTACACTCAGTTGAAACATTGAAATACCTACTTTATTAGCAAGCTTATACAGTTGTAAAAACGAAAATAGATTCTTTTCCCTTGTTGAATGCTACCAAACAAAAGATATTTCCTATTATAGGTCCTAAAGAGACTCGTATCAGCTAACTCTAGCACTGATGAATGAAAATCAAAACTACATGAATAAGCTAAGTGTATTAGTTGCCGCTCTATCCACTAAAGAGTAATAAACCAATAGAGATGATGACTGTAAATTAATTTTTGGTCTGTCGGCTAGATTATTCAAAAATATTGGACACGTATTTTTTTTTCCGTGATTAAAAGGTTACGTCGATACATTGTGTTAAAATATGGCATGGCGTTTTTTTTTTTTTGATACTGGCATCTCGCATTTCAACCAAAGGGTTGTCTTCTGCTTAACCGGGCTTGCCTGTGGCTGCCACAAAAGGGAATTGTAGCCTCCAGCCAGGGCTTAATTAAAACTAAAGCTAACTTACAAAACTAAGCGACTACGCTAAGGGCACCCCCTGCGGGGTTCGGACCTCGGCTTAGGGCGTCGCTGGGGGAGGACAGCAAGGGACAGCTGGATCGGGGGGTGGCATGACGTCACTACCATGTAGATTTTATACTGAGTTGTGACGTAGCGCGCCCCACTACCCAAGTTTTTATAATCTGTTTTATAAATAACATTTTTTATAATCTGACTGACAGCCTAATTTTTTTTTTTACCGGTCATCATCACTATTACCTGACCTTACAAATGGAATGATAAAAAATATCTACACAAATACGTGAATATGATCTATAAATATATAACAAGTATTTCAATCGGGTTTGCTCTGGTTAGTGATAATTTTACGACATATAAAGCAATTTTGCTAATTTTGGTTGTAGGTGTGTGTGTATAGTGTGATATGCTTGGTTGTACCTACCGGATGTGGGGGCGGACTGTTTTAATGAATTCTTCAATATCAGAATGGAAATACACGGTGATTTTAATTCACTGTTTTAACCTGTCAGGAGATGAGAGTACTCATGTTTATAAACAACTTTCACTATGGGACCAACTAAGAAATAATGAAAAATATACATCTGTTTCATACATTTACCAATAGTTATCAATAAAATATTGCATATTTGTATAAAAAGCCGTTTTTTTCGGCTTTTTTTGATTTTTTTCAATATTTCAAAGTTGGTCGCATAATGGAAGTTGCTCATAATCATGGGTCACGTCCTGAAATATTATTAGTGAATTAAAATCAACGTGTATAGGGTTATAACGCGCGGCTGAAACAGTTGTCTATTTTTTGGTTGGTGGGAAAATTACAAGCGAATATTAGGTACTTAAAACTAGTTAAAACCTTGCTAGGCATATGTGTATGTGCGGCAGACTACAAATTGTGTGTGCGTACACAAATAAATTATGTAAATCTTTACCTTTACTTTTAACAGCTGACATATTTACGGGCTGAAGATGTCCGTTAACAATTAAAGTCCAGAACTACTTATAGATGAACAATATGTAGGAACTGCTGTCCCTATTTGATTAAGAGAAGCTTTGACAGTCTCAATATATTTTATTTTTAAGCGAATTCTGTTATTTAACGACGAATAGATTTTTTAAAACATAGTTACAATTTTGTACCATCCAAGTGTTTGTGATCTTTGTGTAAACGTGAACAGTGTCTAAGTATTGGTGCTATTTGTGTCCGCGTGTTTGTACGTGTGTCTGTCTGTGTGTATGCACCTGTGGTCGCTCACTGCTCGACGGTGATCCGCCACGCGCGCACTTCGCCGCCGCTGCAACACACTCACAAGTTACCAACATACTACCATTTTAAAGTTATGACGTCATTGTAAGTTTTCGAATTACGAAAGTTTCCATGGAGTTACAAGAACGGTCAGTTGAAATTCTAAAGAGGTGGTATTAAAAATTAAACAATTATAATAAACAACTCATGACCGTTAGAGATTTTACTACTTTCAACAGAAACATTAATCCTTGATCTATTAGTAAGACACCCATTAAGACGACTCAGAAGTCGGTATGCCGCCTGCAGTACTCACTTGCCGGCCGTGTACAGCAGGCTGCGGGCCGGCTGCGCGCGCAGGGCGTGCGGCAGGTCGGGCAGCAGCGCGGGCGGCGCGGCGGGGCGCAGCGCGGGGCTCCACAGGCGCAGCGCGGAGTCCCGCCCGCAGCTGGCCACCAGCGCGCCCGGCCCCGCGCCCACCACGCACACGCCTGTCACCCAGCCCTTGTGTGCGTTCATGACGCCCTGGTAGACAGATCCATGGGGTAATTTATTCATTTCATTTATGTTTCATTTTATTTCGCTTCCTTCATCAAATAAGCATTTGCAACACTGAAATCCTATTTTTATTTTCTTTTCAATCTTACATGAAGAATGTTTCTAACATTAAACAAGGCCAAATTGAATTAGCTAACGAAGCATTATTTGGACAGAGTCAAAAAGATGCTTTATAATAAGGATGACCTGTGAGATTCCATAGTTTGAAACTGCTGTAGAGTGCTGCATTTTAGTGGCACAGCGCTAGAGCTTGAATTTCGTCTAGTAATCAGAGCTTTAACTTTAGTACAACTTACGTGAGTGAGCGTATGGTCGGTGAGACTCCATCGCTTGAGGCTGGTGTCTCGCGAGGCGCTGTACAGCGTTGTATCGTCGTGACACAGCGCTAGCGCTTGTACTCCGTCGTAGTGCGGCGGCTCTAGGAGCCAGCGATTACTTGCTTCCCAACTACCTGAAATTATACAACTTGTTAAGATCTGTCTGAAGTTTGCCAAAGACTAAAATAAGCACCTTTGGTTTTGATAAACTTAAGACACTGCATTACAAAATGACACCGTGTGACAAGGTTCGTCATGGCTGTATTTAAAAAAAAACAAAAGCGATATATAAATTAATTGTACAATAATAGACTAATAGATCGAGGTGGCTCTAGCGAAATATGTCTGGAAGGATTTGGGGGAGGACTATGCTCAGTAGTGGGACAGCGGGCTAAGTAAAAAAAAAATTTTTCCATGAATTGCGGTACATGAAGTATTAAAATACTAGGATAGGACTGTTTGAAGTCAATAAAAAAAACTACAATAGATACAACAGTGAAAATAACAAAGGCAATTTCTTTGTCATGTACAGAGGCCAGCACATCAAGCTACCCCAATCTGTCAATTTTTTTAAAATAAATTTTCAACTTTATTACAAAAGAATAAGTTTTCATGTTTAATTGGAAATATTTGACAGTTTCGGATAGCTTAATGTGCTGGCCTGTACATGAAGATTTTTTTTGTCGATAATTTTTTTTTCAAGAATTGTTGCCGTGGTCCCCACTACACAAGTACGCACCGTTGTCCTGCGGCAGCATGTCCAGCGTGCGCACGTAGTGGTCCTTGGAGCCCGTGGCCAGCAGCTCGCCGCCCGCCGCGCGGCCCGCCGCCAGGCACATGACGGCGGCCGCGTGGCCCGACCACAGCTTGCACACGCACTCCCTCCTGCGGCGCGCACGGTACAACGTTATGGTAAATAATGTATTATAGCATGTCCAAAAAGTATCTGACAAAAGAGTAAACGAACCCTTCACAGGTTACAGTACTCCCAAATTAATAATGCACATGCAGATCTTCGCTAATTGTCGTATTCCCGGAAACACCCGAATCATTGAATCGTTCGAGTCCTTATGCACTTACATTTTGCACCTTGTTCGAAAGAAATAGGAGTCAATATCATGTGTACACAATCGAAAACAATTCGGGCGGTCGGCGGTCAGTCAAAGGTCCGTCAGTCGTCTTGTTATATTGGTGGTGACTGCACGTGTTCTCTTTGTCTGGAATTATATAGAGCTACTATTACACACCCTTCTTGGTTTTGTTTTCAAAGGTGAATTTAATTTCAACTTTAATTATCGTATTCAATTTTAAATAGCTAATTTTGTAAAATATTTAAATATACTAACATTTTTCACGTTTTTTCAATATTAAAAAATTTAAAATACCTACGTAAAATACATAATAAGTACTAGAAAAACATATTAAAAATCAGATTTAGGCTTACATGAATTAAAGCTCGGTATTTATTTACCAACATGCAATTATTGAATCAAATTTCGTTACTGATAAATCAATATTTATCTCTTTTAGGACAAAACACATAATCTTGCTAAATTATGCATGAAGAAAATGCACTTAACCACTCTATATACATATCGTCTTCCGACGCTCGGGGAATACGACCGTTGCCGAACAGTGGCGAAGATTTCTATGCGCATTATCACTTTGGGAGACCTGTAAATTCTTATGTAATCACTCACTAAAGTATGACATTCATCTGTATTTAGAAAGTGTAAAAAAATATTGCTTGAATCACATTCTTCTTCTTCTTTTCGTGTAGTTAGTGACTAAACTGGTGTCAGAGTTTTCATGCTGTCCATGGGCCTCTGACTTAGCTTCACATGCCGTTGAGAAACATCTCTCAGACATGCTGGTTTCCTCACGATGTTTTCCTTCACCGATTTTAACCTTTTGACCGCCACAGTCGTGTGTAGACGACAAACCAAAATGTGCCCAGCACGCCACGGTCGCGACTGGGTGACAGAATTTTAAACGTAAATAAATAATAATAATAATAATTTCGACCTCACTACTATTTTGTAGGTATTAACACGTTGAACGCCAACGCGGTCACCGTGTGTCCGACAAACGATAGACGATAGTTTTTCTTTTGTGTCTGCTGCGTGGCAGGGCAGTCAATGACTTAAAGGATGAATTCGGAGCTTGGCGCTGAGGGCACGCTTTTTCATTTTTGACGTGGCGGTCAAAAGGTTAAGCAAGTGATAATTTTACAATACGCACATGAATCCGTAAAATCAGAGGTGCGTAATCGAAAAATTATACACAAAAATAATTGGAAAATCTTTAACATGATGTAGGAACATGAACACTTACATTCTCAGGTCCCATAATCTCAATTTGTCTCCTGCAGCAGTGTATAGCCGATGGTTCTGTGTGAGTGCCAGCGCTGTGACGGCCACCTCGCCGCCCACGCCGCGGTTGGCGGGGCAGGGACCTGTCGCACCTGACGACCTGGGGGTAAAACGGGGTTTAAATGAGACAAGTTGAATTTTTAGCTTTGTTATATCAAAAGGAAATCGATATTAATAAAACTAATGCTTAATAATTGTCGCAAGTCGGTAAGAATTCGCGATCACATGGTTATCGACAAAAAAAGTCTCCTCTGTAAAGGGTAAAATTTTATTTGTTAGGTAAACCCCCGCAGACGTAATGGGTGAAATATCTAAACAGGATCAAACAAAAAAAATGTTGAAGATGTTATTTTCGCGGGGTCAACGACCGTCCATCACATTTGCGGAGTTTTGATAGCTTATTCAATTATAACGCTTTGCTCACGAATATAGGGTGTATTCGTCAAAAAGTGTCGATAGCAATGGAAAATAGATGGAAAAACGAGACAGGATTTAATAGGTTGGAACTGCTCCTTACCACAGCGTGGTAACAGGCGTCCTGGAGCGGGTGTCGAACATCCGCACGGCAGCGCCGGCCGCGGCCAGCACCAGGCGCGAGTCCCGCGCGTCGGGCTCGCCGGCCGCCAGCGCGCCCACGCTGCCGCCGCACCAGCCGCGCCACGCCTCCGCGCCCGCCGTGAAGTCCCAGCCGCGGACTGTGCGGTCTGGTGGGTAGCAAGCAGAGGAATAGACGCGTTAGAGGACTAGAGTGTGAGCCAGCGTTTCGTTTCGCAATATTGCGAAACGAAACGCTGGCTGTTATGAAATAAGAACGCTGATTGGTCGGTCAGCGCGTTCAATAAGAGATCGTCTCTGATTGGTTGACGTCTTAATCATCGGCAAACTAGGAACCAATTAGAAGTCAGCCAGCAAAATTGTAGCCAATCAGTGTTGAGCACATCAAATCTTACTATAGTAACGAGTATTTTCGCAAAAATCCTGACTTTGTCCAGTAAGATTTGATAATTTTTCGCCTATGTCTAATTATCCGCGTTTTCGCAAAACCCCTAGGATTTCCGCGAAGATTCGAAGTATCAAATTATCCTACGACATATATATGAATTATTAAATTACTAGCTTCTGCCCGCGACTTCGTACGCGGATCCTGTTGCATATGCCAGCGACAACGGGGTCGCCATTTATGTTATTTTTTATCATTTTTCCCATTTAAATCCTTTATCACACTGAGCTTTAGTTTTATTTCATTCCAACAACCACCAAAACATACAGTCCATTTGTCATAGTTTTAATTTTGGTAACCTTATTATTATATTCCCCACTTGTCTCTAGTTAAATTATATGTGAAGACGATGCACCCAGAATAAAATGACTACACCAGAAAAGGTGCCATAGGTATGTTATACGCTCACCCACTCCGCCGCTATACAGCATGTCGGCGGTGGCCGCGAGCGCGAGAGCTGCGCCCGCGTGTCCCTCCGCCACGTGCGTGCACTGCAGCCACGCGCCCGTGTTGTTACCTCCACTGCCGCTAACCCGCTAAGAGACACAAAGACCACTATTTTACAATTTCTCTCCTAAATCCATACTTAAATAAGGCGACAGTAAAAGTAGACCAAAATAATAGATGAAATGACTATTCGAAACGATCAAAAATAAAATATGAAATCACACAGAAAAAAAACCGCTCATCTTAAAAGCTTCCATCACCGTACAGAAATTAAATATCATGCGAAAATATAATTTTAAAATTGCATTTAATGCTAATAAGTATTCAATTTGATTCTAAAAATCTGTAACGTCACATTGTTATATTTCATACAAATTACGTACAAATTCCGCGTTTTGACAGTTCATATAAACGTTATTGACTACCCTTTCAAATACCCAATTGTGAGAATGAAGATATACCTAGCGATAAGGAAGTGAGTATAGAGAATAACTTTTTTTTTTTTGGAAGTTGGGAAATCATCCAATGACTTCTCCCACTCTGGGTGCAGCGGAAGGGAGTGTCAGACTCTTAAAACCCATCCATGTTCCTTCCTTAGCCCTTTATTATATATATTTTATTAAAAAAACTTTATAGAGTAGGGATCCGTGGCAAGGCACATGAATGGTTTAAATCTTATCTCGAAAATAGAGCACAGCTAGTAGAAATAGAATACTTCAATAGCAGTACAAACGAACTTCAAAAGTTCCGGTCTGACAGAAAGGCGATTAACGCATCAATACCACAAGGAAGTGTTATTGGATGTCTTTTATTTCTCATCTATATCAATGACCTCCCAAAATTAATAGCAGAATCCGGACCGTGCGTTTTATTCGCGGACGACATCTCCATCCTCACCCAATGTCATGACAACATAAACCTAAACAGTACCCTTAATGAAATATTAATCAAAATAATAACCTGGATGAATGAACACAATCTCGAAGTCAACTTTGCAAAAACCAAAATAATAACTTTCCATCCCCACCAAAAAAAACCTCTAAATGTATCTTTTTCCTTTAATAATCACATAATAGAAACAGTCAATGAATTTACATTATTAGGCATAAACATAGACAAGAATTTAAATTGGAAGTCACACGTACAAAAAATTAAATCGAAACTGTCAAAGTTTTTATACGCTTTTCGTGAGGTTAAAAAAACCACAGATTTACAGACTGCCCTCGTTACATACTACGCCTATGCTTATGCGTGGCTTAGCTACGGCATAATTATGTGGGGATACAGCACAGACGCACTTGCACTGTTCACGGTCCAAAAGAAATTTATCCGTATCTTACAAAATATACAACAAACAGATAGCTGCAAACCCCATTTCGTAAATCTGAATATTCTAACCCTGCCTTGTTTATATATACTTGAAATATGCAAGTTTGCTCACAAACACAAAGACTTTTACACAACACGAGAAGACATACAAACAAGATACACACTACGACACAAAACACGACTCAACATACCAACATCCCGCTTAAAAATACACTCAACAAGCCCTCTAGTTATGTCGATAAAAATTTACAATATGTTACCCGAATGTATAAGAGAAGAAAAAAAACTCCATCGATTCACGACCAAATTAAAAAAATTATTAATAAGCAAATGTTACTATAATGTCAACGAATATTTAAAAGATAAATCTTTAAAACATATAAGTTAAGTTAGATTATAAGTCATGAAATTGATAAGTCCCTTTCCCCCCAAATCTTTCTTTTGCTGTGCCCGACAGGGTCCATGATTGTTTCTTTTGGCGAATATTTACCACCTAAGCCTACATTGTGGAATGCAATAAAGAATTGAGAATTGAGAATTTATTTTGCGGGGTAGCTGTAACCCTTTCGGACAATCCCGCTTAAAAGTGAATAACTGCACCGATCACAAATAAATCGGGATGAGGGCAGAAGGATCATGATGATAATAAGTCCAAAGTTTACCCACCTTTAGAGCAATTTCCTTAACGACTCCTTGCGGTGTATTATCATGTCCGGCTCCTGTGAGTCGTAGGAATACGTCATCATCTCGTGCGCGGCGCGACGCTCCCGGAGACGCGGGCGGCGTGCCCACAGTCGCGCTCGCCTCTCTGCGTTAGTGAGCGCGTTAGCAAGCAGGACCACAGGACATAAGGATGGTTTATGAAGCAGCCGTGGCCCGAAAATGATCAAAAACTTGAGACTCAATATGGTATGTACACTCGCGAATTTAAAAGGTTAAGCAGTTTGTGATAATTTACGGCACGAATGACAGTTCAAAAAGTGTCGATCTGCTAAAATGAAAACCGTTTAATTCCTCGAATGTACATGTTTCTTTTTTTAATACATATCTGGAGAATCTTAAGTGGATGACAGTTAAATTTAAATTATAAGAAAATTGCTTAAATAGGGGAAGGTTATAAAAAGTTACGCTTCTGAAATATCAACTTGCCCAAGATTTTTCAGGCTACGGCTTAGTGAACATTGTATAGTAGTTAGTACGTGTGAGTAGTGCTTGTCTCTTGAAGACATTATAATGGTATTATCACGATTGTGCAAAAGTTAACTAAAATGCAAGTCAAGTCAAGTTCGTCATTCGTTTGATATTATTAAGTTAATGTTTTATCTCTTTTCATTTATATAATTTCATTTTAATATAGACGATGATGGTTCAATGATCAAATAAAAAATATTTGGTTTTTAATGATAAATGAAATTGTAAAAATAGCTGAATATTATGGCGTAGGTTGAGTTGTTTTAATTAATTAAATATGAATTAAATCATTATAAATGTTTTGAATTTACGATAAGGATTTTAATAAGCTAGGCTAATTTTAGACTAACAGATTAATAGGACATCACAACATCAAATATAGCAACAAAACTAATGGTTCGATGGGGCTTAATGGGGCACAATGGTAGCCATGCCATGAATGGTTTACGTGGACCACAACACAAAAAAAAATACTTACAATGTCTTTGGGTCGAAGCGAAAAGTATTCTTGTTTTAAATGTTCATCTACGTGTGCGTTCTATACCTAGATTGACATGTGTTTTTAGGAAAAACTGCTATAATGTTAAAAACATACCAGTGCTGGTGTATGATGTGTAACTAAACGCTTTGCATGTGCAATTAAAAAGGTATCTGGTGCAAAGTCTATGTTTGTTTATGAAATCATTTCTAAAAATTTTAGTTTACAAAAATATTTATTAGCAGAAAAAATAGAAGAACTCAGTCAAGAATTCATGCACATCGGACGATGCTAAAATAATGACTAGGTTTTATTTCGTGCATTATGTGGACAAAGGTATTGGAAATTCATCTAATAAGTACTAACCCTAAGTACTCCTCATGACCATAAACTATATTTTAATTTAACCCATAAAAATTTCATAAAATAGAAACCTTCGATACTTCAGTTTAATTTAATATCAATATATTGAATGCTTC
This sequence comes from Hyppa rectilinea, assembly GCA_951799385.1. Classification (NCBI taxonomy): domain Eukaryota; kingdom Metazoa; phylum Arthropoda; class Insecta; order Lepidoptera; family Noctuidae; genus Hyppa; species Hyppa rectilinea. The sequence continues at coordinate 17,803,261 of OX637301.1, read as the reverse complement.
ATCATGCAGTAGATAGCGGGGGTGCTTCATGCCGGTAGCAAACAAAACACAAGCTGTATTGCAACTATTTATTGTGCCTACATAATATACATACTTCGTACATACACCTGTACTCACAAACTACAAACTATACGAATACTTAGTCTTGATATTTGTCGCTCGGCTCTTAGCTAGCATATGTACAGTCGCGGAATTAAAATGTTGATCACCTTAAGATTTTATTACATTGTTTTTAAGGTCTCTTGCTAAAAAAATTAAGTCACGGATAAATCCTATTTAGCTGTTGACATAAACTTTCATTAATGTTCGACATAATCTTATATATAAAATTCTCGTGTCACAATGTTAGTTACCATACTCCTTCGAAACGGCTTGACCGATTTTTATGAAATTTATATGCATATTCAGTAGGTCTGAGAATCGGCTATCTATTTTTCATACCCCTTAGGTAGGTAGGGTTCGTAGGATAGGTAGGGTAAGGTAGGTATCATAGTTAAGACAGGACGTCAGCTAGTCTGTTCTGTCGCGTCAGCTAGTCACAATATAATAAAAGACACAATAAAAATTTGGTATAGCTTTGTCACTGAATGAATTTATCGCTCACTCGCTCGCTTCTGGAAAGTAATAAATTAAATTGAATAAACTAGAAGTAATTTGATAAACATTTTCGTTCCGCAACCACGCATAGGGTGCACGAATACTGGGGTTAAGTATCTGTATAGTTTGTACTATGTGTTGTAATAACCAACTGCCAAGTTAAAGCTTACGTTACATTTGTGACGATATACTTACACACTACTTCGATATATTACAGTAAAATGCATGAAGCTAAACAATTTCTTTATATTAGTATTTTATTAATTAACATTTTATGCACTTCTTAAATGCATGTTCCCTTAAAACTACACTGAAGCTTGCAAAATATTTTAGTTATACAAAATAAGATCATATGATCATCACAGTAGAGTTAAATTTGCAGCTGCCTTGATAGAATATTCTAAGCGGTATCAAGCGTCTTTTGACATTTTTGGTTCGATACCCGTATGGTTAGTGTCTAAAATATTGTAATTTTATTTTATAATCAAAGTTTCGAGTCGAACAGTTAGTATTTTAGCTTAATCCTAAAGTTTATATACATTGTTATATGTTTTCAGCGAAAATATAGATTTGTACGTACGTATAATACGAACGCGCCCGCAAATAGATGCGTACTTTTTAATTGTAAACAGAACCAGACATTTTTATGGTTTTAGAAATCTACGTGTTTCGTTTACAAGTATTTTTATGAGCCTTGTTATTAAATGACACAAAAATAATATTTTATTCTTTTCTAACACATAAATAATTTGTACTTAAATTAGAACCTCACCGTACAAGTCTCAAAACAATACTTGAAATTATCCGTAGATCTCTAAAACCATTAAAAATAGTGTCGATATAGGGTTATTAAAACGTAGAAGAAGCAATAAATAACGAGAAAGCATGCAGAGCGTCGTATGACGTGTAAGAGGGGCGGGGCCTGCGGCGCGGCGGGCGCGGGTCAGTCCTCCACGATGGACAGCTCGGTCAGCAGGCTGCAAGCGAAACTTGCGTCAGCGACACTCGCCCACCCACCCACCGAGCGCCATCACCGTACTACCAGGTGGTTATATGTGCAAACTAATTTGTCTTCTAAGTCAAGGTGCTTAAAGTCGATTTTGCTTTGACTTACTTCGATTATGTTAGCGTCAAGTTAGCTCGCGAATTTTATATTTGGAATTCCGCGGGCTATCTTAACGCAGCTCCAGTCGGTTTTGTTCGATGGAGTTAAAAACACGTGTAATTTATATTGGGGAACATTTCATAATTGAACAATTTGCACATATAACTAGACGGTACAAAGTACTGCAGGTTTTCTTAAAATGGATTTAAAAGTGACGGTATAAACATTACGTTCGTTGCGTGGTCATAAAACGAGGAATCCAATGGAAGTGAGACAGCACGACAAATATTCGCCGTCCTTCTCGCACGTTTTATGATCGTACATGCCACATGTCTTAGTTATAAGGTTAAGTTGAATGTGAAAGGGACACAAAATGTCAATTAAGTAAACATCAATTGTAAGTCCTTTTTTAAGTAATCCTGTAATTAATAATAATATATTTTATAATCATACAAACACATATCCCATTTCTAAATACAACTACAGAAATATCTACCTCACACCAACTAGAGAGTAGCACATATACCCAAGCAGTGTACCATGCAGAAAGGGACGGCAATATCGGACATATACCAGAGTGAAAAAGACATATATATTTCTAACTACTCAAACTTATATTTGATTGTTAAATAAGTTACTTAGGGCTGTTTTCTCATCGTCAGATGATTTATTAAAGAAATAAAATTGCTGTTTGTTAATTTTTTCATTTATTTAAAATTATTTCTTCAATAAATTTATCAGGTAGTTGAAAAAACAGCTCTAGAAGAAACATTAAGAAAATAAAGAGGTAACCAATTCCCAATAATAAAATAAAATTTATCTGGTTTTATAATAAAAATTAAACATAAAATATTGACAACACAGTTGAAACGCTTACAATAGACAGCTAAATATTTCAGCGAACAGTTTGAAAGTTTGTGCTGATTTAACTTATACGAGATTCTTCACCTATTTCGTTAGAAGAATAGGAAAAATCAAATGTAATACTAGTTACAATACGGCACATATTTGCGTAAACATATAATATTATGTACAGCCGTAGAATGAAAAGTTAAACACCGCTAAACACCTATATTTTTACTTGCTTACTTATTATTTTTATGACCACGTATTGCCAATAATAAAAATTACAGCTCGAAAAGGTGGCACGTACAATAATTAAAAAAAAAAAACATACGTGATGGGATTTCTCATTGACAAAAAATTACAGAACTTCATCCCCAATTTAAATCTTTTGCGGAGGGGGTGAATTTTCAAAAGTCTTTCTTTTGAAAATTCACCCCCTGGTGAAGTTTCACAACCTGGACCCAACGGTTTAGGCTGTGTTTAGTCTACTAGTGAATGAATTTAAGGTAGATAGCCTTTTCATTCTAGGAGTGTACATTATCATTGCCGCTATATCTCTTTCTCTCTCTACGGTATATAGAGCGGAGTGTTGTATACGTACAAGGCGCCAGGTTTGGCCAGGTTGTGGTGCCGGCGCGGCGGCCGCGGGGACTCCGGGGGGGCCGCGGGGCGGCGCGCGGCCGGGCCGCCCGGGGCCGTGGGGCCCGCCGGGCTGGCCAGGGGCTGCAGGCCTCTGTGGGGGTCACACATGGAGCTAAGTTAATATACAAGGTGGAGTTTTTGAACTTCACCTGGGGAGAAACTACTCTAAATACTAGAGATGCGACGTGGGCTCCACCATGGACTGTAACCAACAGTACGTACCGCAGGCTGCCGGGCGCGCTGGGCACGCGGCTGAGCGGTATGGGGCGCGGCGACGTGGGCTCCACCATGGACTGTAACCAACAGTACGTACCGCAGGCTGCCGGGCGCGCTGGGCACGCGGCTGAGCGGTATGGGGCGCGGCGACGTGGGCTCCACCATGGACTGTAACCAACAGTACGTACCGCAGGCTGCCGGGCGCGCTGGGCACGCGGCTGAGCGGTATGGGGCGCGGCGACGTGGGCTCCACCATGGACTGTAACCAACAGTACGTACCGCAGGCTGCCGGGCGCGCTGGGCACGCGGCTGAGCGGTATGGGGCGCGGCGACGTGGGCTCCACCATGGACTGTAACCAACAGTACGTACCGCAGGCTGCCGGGCGCGCTGGGCACGCGGCTGAGCGGTATGGGGCGCGGCGACGTGGGCTCCACCATGGACTGTAACCAACAGTACGTACCGCAGGCTGCCGGGCGCGCTGGGCACGCGGCTGAGCGGTATGGGGCGCGGCGACGTGGGCTCCACCATGGACTGTAACCAACAGTACGTACCGCAGGCTGCCGGGCGCGCTGGGCACGCGGCTGAGCGGTATGGGGCGCGGCGACGTGGGCTCCACCATGGACTGTAACCAACAGTACGTACCGCAGGCTGCCGGGCGCGCTGGGCACGCGGCTGAGCGGTATGGGGCGCGGCGACGTGGGCTCCACCATGGACTGTAACCAACAGTACGTACCGCAGGCTGCCGGGCGCGCTGGGCACGCGGCTGAGCGGTATGGGGCGCGGCGACGTGGGCTCCACCATGGACTGTAACCAACAGTACGTACCGCAGGCTGCCGGGCGCGCTGGGCACGCGGCTGAGCGGTATGGGGCGCGGCGACGTGGGCTCCACCATGGACTGTAACCAACAGTACGTACCGCAGGCTGCCGGGCGCGCTGGGCACGCGGCTGAGCGGTATGGGGCGCGGCGACGTGGGCTCCACCATGGACTGCGTCATGGGGTCGTCGTCACGCGCGATCACGCCCAGGTCGCGCAGGCGGACCGAGCCGCGACGGACACTGACGAACAAACATTCAAATTAACAAAAAAAAGTAAAACATAATAGTAGATTATTATTATTACAAAGTTACCGCTACCCAGGAACATAAAGGGCTAAGAAAAGAACATGGATGAGTTTAAGACTCTGACACTCCCTTCCGCTCCACTCAGAGCGGAAGAGGTCAAATGATGATTTCCCACCCTCAAAAACAAAAACGTTATAACAAGTACAGATATGTGTAAAGAGATGTATACGAACGTGTTCCGCTGGAAGGGCGAGGCGGTGTTGTCGTCCGGCGGCGAGGCGGGCGCGGTGCTGGACTCGCGCACGCCGTTCGGAGGGCGCGACTCAAGCTGCGCACTGTGCCAATAACTGATGGTGTAGGTAGATTTGTATTATTTCAAAGTAATAAGGGTTATTTATTAATAATAATAGCGAAATTTTATCTAATTTAAATAATATTATATTATACACAGAAGTCAGCGGAATAATCGCGCTAAACTGTGATGAAAACCGACTGAAAAATCTGATTGTGCAGTTCAGAAGATCCAAGGTCACACAGTCAAGTCACACAAACAGACATAAAAAGCGCCAAGCTTTTAAAAGCCGGTACACACATTCTACTGCTAGTTCTACACTACTGCTCTAGATATCAGATCGAACCTCGTGTCATGCCGTTTGCTTTTTATTGGGACCAATGAGTTTTGCCCACTGTAAAGTCCAATACCATTTCAGCGTAGCAGACGTTAAATAAATTATTTTCGAGATTACCATTTTACCCGGCGCGCCGCCCCACGGGTTCAGGTTGTGGTCCTCCCTACAGTATGTGAGTCCAGGTCGTACCTGTCGACGGGCGACACGGAGCGCGTGGACGTGCCGGACGACACGTGCGCCAGCAGCGCGTGCAGCGCGGCCGGCGCGCCGCCCCACGGGTTCAGGTTGTGGTCCTCCCTACAGTATGTGAGTCCAGGTCGTACCTGTCGACGGGCGACACGGAGCGCGTGGACGTGCCGGACGACACGTGCGCCAGCAGCGCGTGCAGCGCGGCCGGCGCGCCGCCCCACGGGTTCAGGTTGTGGTCCTCCCTACAGTATGTGAGTCCAGGTCGTACCTGTCGACGGGCGACACGGAGCGCGTGGACGTGCCGGACGACACGTGCGCCAGCAGCGCGTGCAGCGCGGCCGGCGCGCCGCCCCACGGGTTCAGGTTGTGGTCCTCCCTACAGTATGTGAGTCCAGGTCGTACCTGTCGACGGGCGACACGGAGCGCGTGGACGTGCCGGACGACACGTGCGCCAGCAGCGCGTGCAGCGCGGCCGGCGCGCCGCCCCACGGGTTCAGGTTGTGGTCCTCCCTACAGTATGTGAGTCCAGGTCGTACCTGTCGACGGGCGACACGGAGCGCGTGGACGTGCCGGACGACACGTGCGCCAGCAGCGCGTGCAGCGCGGCCGGCGCGCCGCCCCACGGGTTCAGGTTGTGGTCCTCCCTACAGTATGTGAGTCCAGGTCGTACCTGTCGACGGGCGACACGGAGCGCGTGGACGTGCCGGACGACACGTGCGCCAGCAGCGCGTGCAGCGCGGCCGGCGCGCCGCCCCACGGGTTCAGGTTGTGGTCCTCCCTACAGTATGTGAGTCCAGGTCGTACCTGTCGACGGGCGACACGGAGCGCGTGGACGTGCCGGACGACACGTGCGCCAGCAGCGCGTGCAGCGCGGCCGGCGCGCCGCCCCACGGGTTCAGGTTGTGGTCCTCCCTACAGTATGTGAGTCCAGGTCGTACCTGTCGACGGGCGACACGGAGCGCGTGGACGTGCCGGACGACACGTGCGCCAGCAGCGCGTGCAGCGCGGCCGGCGCGCCGCCCCACGGGTTCAGGTTGTGGTCCTCCGAGCGCGCCAGGCGCAGGGCATGAGCTGTGCGCTCGCTACTTTCTTCCAGCTGATGGTCAGGGAAACAAGGCAATTATTATTCAAGCCATAATGACGCGTACGGCGGAGTGCGTCAAACGTCCTCTATCAAAAGTTGAGAAACGCATGCTGGAAACAATATTTATCGCCTTTACCTCGTATTCATTGTAAAACAAAGTTGCATGACATTATTTTTAAGACATTTTTATGTTGCAATTTTTCCTCAACTTTGCGACCAATAGATAGATAAGCGGCATTACGAAGCTCTTATACGTTGCCAGCACCATACTATTTCCCGCAACACAAAAATATAGTTACCTCTTTGAGTTGCGCGCGCGTGTCCTGCAACATCTTAAGGTTCCTCGCGGCGTCCTGTGCGTGTTGCAGTGTGAGCGCGGCCAGGCGCTCCAGGGAGTAGCGACCTGCCTCGGTCGAGTCAATGTGGTCTAGTAGACGAGGGAGCATGTTCTCGTCGTTCTCTTCCTGGGAAGGTAAGGTAGAATAGTCAATAACAGGTAGAGAAATAAAAAAACATTGGTCATAATTCCAAGCATTTGCCCGGTGTCATAAGTCGTGAGAGGCTCGAGCTATAGGAAATAATTTTTGGAAAGGGCAACTAGAATCCATTCTATTTTCTTGTGAATTATGTCGTTCAAAAGTGGTTTTTAATGCGTACTGAAAAAAACGAAACGAAAACGAAATGATTTAACTTTGTCTTTGAAAATCATTCTTTTTTGTTTCATCATAATTCGATATTGATTTGATACCCGTCAAGTTTGAGAAGTTTCGCCAACTTTTTAGCTGGAAAAACTTCACAGAGTGAAATGGATATTAGATATATTACAAAGCGCGGCAATGCTAACTTAGACGCATTGCCTCTGTGGGGGCCTACTCTGTGTGGCGACGTTCGTACGAATTCGGAAATACGAAGATTCCCGAAGCGCATAGAACATTTGTTTTTACCTCTATCTGCATGATCTGCGCCTGCGTGTCGGCGATGGACTCCCGCAGGTAGCGCAGCAGATGCTTGGCGTCGGGCTCCGGGTCCGCGCCGCGCGCCCGCTCGCGCTGCCGCAGCAGACGCTCCAGCGCGGCCTCCAGCTCGCCCAGCGTGCTGCGCGCTGCGCAGGCGCGCGACACCCAGCACTCCAGGCGCGACCAGGCCTCACGGTATGATGTGCTCTTGCGGTTCCGTGAGCGATCTGGTGGGATTTTTTTAAGAGCGACTTTCATGTGCTGTTTTAATTGAAGTTTAACCTAGACACTCCAGAAAGGTTATCAGTTTGCATGCTTTAAGTGGACAATTTTAATTTTTATAATTTATATTGAATTATTATAATATTTATGTTGACGAATGTAATTGATGCCAATGCTTAAGACTATTTTCATTACTTGTTTTTGTTTATTACTACATACTTACCGTTTTTGTAAAAATCATTGTTCGACACAAATGTAAATTTGTTACGAATAAATAATAATAATAATACTTTAAGCTATTGCTCAACACACAGTTCCCTTAACTATAAACGTTTCAAACAAACGCGTGTGTGTGCTAATATTAAATTCTTTGGGCATTTCTATAAGGTAAGATTTGGTTTTTGGATTTCCGTCTAATACGTGATTGTTATTTTAAAACTGCATAGCTATAAGTTTGCGTTTGAATACATGAAAAAATAGGTTAAGCGTGGCCGGGTAAAATATATGTCCACTTCAAAACCTCCTCTTTTTCGTCGGTTAAAAAGTATGTACTTACCATGTAGCCTGCCAGCCGCGCGACTGCTAAGCTTGTCGCGATGTCCTTTCCTTAGCAACGAGACCTCTTCTTGCTTTCGGCGTAACACCTACACAGAAACACTAATTATTAAGACTTTAATATATTCAGAAAATAAATCTAAGTAATAGTAAGTTTTAATTAAACATCGTGAGGAAACCGGCATGCTTGAGAGATATTTCTCAGCTAATTCAGAGGCCCATGGGCGGTGGTGTGACCATCGGACTTCCAAGTCGTAGGTCTCGAGTTCGAACCCAAGACGCGCACCTCTGATTTTACGGATTCATGTGCGTATTGTATAATTATTACTTGCTTAACAATCGGTGAAGGAAAACATCGTGAGGAAATCAGCAAGCTTGAGAGATATTTCTCAACAGCATGTGAAGCTATGTCAGAGGCCTATGGGCAGCATAGAAACTCTGACACCAGTTTAGTCACTAACCACACAAAGAAAGAAAGAAAGATTAAACTTACCGCTTCCTTCATCTTGGTTTCAGCTTCCAGTGATCTTATCAAGTTGGCGTTCTTACGAGATTCTTTGCGCAGTTGTGCCACCTAAGGGTAAATTAAAATAAGTAATTATATGTATTTTATTATGACCGATACAACTGTACCGCGCCTTAGGAATAAGCGCACTGCGCAACGTGAGCCGCGCGCATATTGATGCACGGGACTCCGTTTTTTTTTAATGGCCGTCACGCTGGTCGGCCAAGGTTGATTACTGCTGTACCAGGGTTACATGTGTATGCCTCAATAAATGAAGGCCTTATCCGTCACGCTTTATATAGTACCTAAGCGATTGTTGATTTAAAAGTGCAATGGGGTATTCCAATATTTCGGAAAAAAAACCTATTACATTTTTATTTGTTGCGTTGAATGGGGCTCATAGGTCCGTGAACAATTATTCATAGAAATAATGTAACTTATAAAGTTACATTATTTCGAATTTTAACGAAGAATGATTTTACAAACCTCTTTAGCTCGCGCAGCTTCAGCTTGCGCGTGTCGTTTGGCCTCCTCGCGCATGCGTTGCACTAATTTGACCTGAAAAATAAATATTTTTTTGTTTATCTCCAAGATAAAACAACGTAATACCAACTTTAAGTGTCGAAGTCCTAAGACGAATCTGTCAGGGTTTTCTACGAGGCGCGATTTTACAGACTTCCAAATATTATTTTTTCCTTTACTTGCATTTTAGATTTTATTTTGCACACCACCGTGTTGGTCTAGTGTTTGCAAGCTGCTGAACATCAGTCCTGGGTTCGATTCTCGGGCCAGGCAAAGTGAAATTGGGTTTTTCCATCTGGAATTTCCCAGGTTGGTAGCAATAGGCTCGCCCCCTATTACATAGGACTCAAACATAACTGAAGAAAGATTTTATATCATGGAACCATAAATTCGAAGACTGTCCCATTATAGGCTGATTATATTTGGTAAACGGGATTGTCCGAAAGGGTTACCGCTGCCCCGGAACATAAAGGGCTAAGGAGGGAACATGGATGGGTTTTAGTCAGTAAAAGTCTGACACTCCTTTCTGCTCCACCCAGAGCTGGAGAAGTCCTTGGATGATTTCCAACCCACAAAAAAGAAACGGCTGATTATATTTAGTTTTAAGTACTTACACTACTGTGTGGATTCACTGTGGTCTAGAAAAGAAAAGATGCAGTACGCAGCTGACCTTGTCCCGCTTCATGTTCTGCAGCTCGGAGCGCAGCGTGCCGATCTGCTGCGCAGTCTGCAGCTGCGAGCGCTGCAGCCGCGTGTGCTCGCGCTGCGCCGCCTGCAGCCGCTTGAGCTCGCGCGACATGCCCGCCACGCGCCGCTCGTACTCCTCCTTCACGCGCTTCAGTTTCTCGCTCGGGGGGGACGGCTGGGTAGCTGGAAGGTCAAGGACACGTTCAAAATCAAAAGTCATTTATTCAAATTAGGCTGAAGATCAGGACATTTTGAAGGTCAAAGATACATAAGACAGTCCCCGTCACCGTCAGTACAGTCGCGAGCAGCAATATGTATACACTTAGAAACATTCAAACGCGATTTTCTCGTGGAATAACGATAACTTTGTGATAATAGATACCTATTGAAACGAAGTTCCTTATCGCGCGTTGGGAAAGGGGGCTAGACGGAAAAAAGTTAAGACCAAAAGTTGTAACGACACTTTTTGCTATAGTTGTAATCCGAGCGGCGTGCGCGTGTTTCTCTGTCTGTCTGTCTCTCTCTCTCTCACAGAAACCAAGCCAGTTATTATCGTTTCATCTTTCTATTTCGCACTGAACAGTGTGGTGTCGCGACGATTTACGTACGTTTACGTATTTTTGTTGAGTGTATACAAGTTTTTTATACATAATAAATAATAAAAAATAATAACAATATACACTCATTACAATTCCTTCACTAATTAATCGAAAGGAACTTCGTTCCATCCGGGTGTCCCTTGTCACCTCTCAAGTTTTTTCATATTAGTATGGGTTCCCAAATCAATCCCCCCAATCTATAACAACATAAAATTACAACAAATGCAGAAGGAGAAAATCACTTTTTAAAGTTGCTCCGTGTATACATATTGGTGCTCGTGACTGTACAGTTGCTTCGCTCTTTAGACCCGGAATTTACTTTGGTACAGTTCATCAATACCATGCCGAGAACCTCTTTTATAAGATAGATCTTGGCCTAGGTTTGGCTTTGTATACCAGAGCATAAACGCACGCGCGTGCCCTCCACGCCAAGCTACAAATTTATTTCTTCTTGTTGTCATGAATTGCCCAATATTCAAGGTATCTTTTAATTTATTTCATTTCATTAAATACGTACGAGAGTTTCAATTTTAAAGATTTCTATATGATATAAACACACTCAAAAAAGTAATGATTTAAATGTTTATTTCGTGTTATAGTGTTGTTGCCATTGTCACATATTTGTGTCGTTGGCGTATAGGGCATGCGCTTGCTTGTCCGGTTAAACCCAGTAGTACATTACCGTGGGATAATTTTCGACCTCCACGCAATTTTACAGTACAAATAGAGAAGAGAGAGACAAAAAGAGAGTGCACCTGTGTCTGCGCACGCGCTTGTGCACAATAATATTCCCCACGCGGAAGCTGATATCTGCCGAGATTGGTCGAATTTCGGTTCAGAAGATTAAATAATATATTATTACTAACTGCTCCCGCGTTCACCCGCTGCTCGGCTCGGCTCCTATTGGTAGCGTGATGTTACATAGCCTATAGCCTTCCTCGATAAATGGACTATCCAACACAAAAGGAATTTTTCAATTCGGACCAGTAGTTCCAGAGATTAGCGCGTTCAAACAAACTATTCAGCTTTATAATATTAGTATACACGATGATTTACTTACCAAGTGAAGCCAGCACTTTATCCTTCTCATCATTGGTCGCTTTGATCTGGTGGTGAAGCGTATCAAGCCGCTGTTCGTAGTGCGTTTTCAGCGCGGCGAGGCGACGTTGCGACAGTTCCAACTGTTCTATCAATCGCGCCTTGGTGTCTATGTCTTCGCTTAAAGCTGCTAGTTGCGCTGAGAGGACGCGTTGACCTGAGAATAGAAAAATAAAGTAAATTCGATCAGTGTTGTGATACAAAGCGAATTCTTTGCTCGAGCGTAAGCCGTGATGGCAGTTTTTGTATTTCAAACTTTATTCCGACTGAAGTAAAGCTCTAAATAGAAAACTGTTTTCAGTTTTTACGTCAGTTTTTTGTATCGTGGTCACTGTTAGGTCGTTATTTAAAAAAAAAACTGGTTTAATAGTTTAAATCATAACATAAACCATGAGGCATTTTCTTTTTTATCCGGGGTGGAAAGTACATAAACTAAACATTGGTGCCTAAGATAGAGGCTAGCTAGTTTGGGGCCAATATAAAACCTTTTTAAACTGTCTGGCAATAAAGTCTTATTTAATATTAATTGTTCTTCCTACCTTTAGCTTCAGAGTTTTCTTCATCCGAGTCACTGGGCTCAACTTCAGCGTCTCCGTCAGAGGGCTCAGAGTCCTCGGCACTCTCGCCCTCCGCGCGCTCCCTCTCTCCGATGTGAGTGTCATCTACTGCGCTTGTCATGCTCTCACTCATGTTTAGTTTACGCTGGAATTCTAGCTCGCCCATACTGCGGGCGAGGAGCTCTTTTTCCTGGAAAACAATTGGATTTTATTAGATCATTCTCTGTTGATTTTCGAGAGAGAGAATCGAGAAGAGTCCTGTTGAGAACTGAATGAATTAATAATTTTTAAAGATACCGAAGCCAAATCTTATAAGTGTTTGCAAACCGCTTTCTACCGTAAAAATCTCACTGTATATTTAAAATTCGTATAAAGTTAGCTTGGAACGAGGTGTCAATCCACCTTATCCTTGGGGATGACACTATAAGCACTTCAAGCTCACTTCCGAATGGAGTGAAGAGTCCTAACCACTCAATCGAATCAATTTCAGTACTATATGATGAAGGGGTAAGGTCTTCCAAAGAAATGCTGTTCTTTTGCTGGCTATGTTACTTGAGGATATACTTCGTATAGGGCTGAAATAAAGATAGATGATTATAATGTGGGTATTTATATAAGCAGGTCTCGAGTTCGAACCCAAAGCACGCCCCTCTGATTTTTCGGATTCATATGCGAATTGTATAATAATCACTTGCTAAAAAATCTGTGAAGGAAAACATCGTGAGGAAACCAAACCGGCATGCCTGAGGTATATTTCTCAACAGCCTGTGGAGCTAAATCAGTGGCCCATGAAAAATCTGACACTGGATTAGTCACTAACCACACGAAGAAGAAGAAGAAGATAATAGTGCACCAACCTTATACAACTCTCGTTTGGCATCGTCTATGATAAGTGAAGGATCTTGCACGGAGTCATGTCGTGTTCGCGCGACCGTCGCCTCCCGCTTGCGACTTGCTTCATACATCGCGTTTGATTCTAGTAATTGCGCACGGAGATCTTCTATCTCGCTCACGTAGCCCTGGTAAGAGTAACATTACGTATTTCATTAAAAAAGGTTTTTACGTATTTAAAAAGAACTTTGTATTATTTTACTTAATCTGTTATCAAATCTCTTGACAATGGTTACGATTGGTTATTGTTTAACCCTTCGTATGGTAACGTGGATGCCCGCGAGACAGAATGGGATTTAATTTTTATGTAATTAACTGGTTAATGTGATACGTAAAGGTAATGTAGTTTTATTGACGAGAGATCAAAGAAGACTTTAACCTTTTGACCGCCACGTCAAAAATGAAAAAGCATGCCCTCAGCGCCAAGCTCCGAATTCATCCATTAATACCTACAAAATAGTAGTGAGGTCGAAATTATTATTATTATTAATTTTTATTTACGTTTAAAATTGTCACCCAGTCGCGACCGTGGCGTGCTGGGCACATTTTGGTTTGTCGTCTATACACGACTGTGGCGGTCAAAAGGTTAAAAGCCAGTAGAAAAGAACACAATACACTAGACAGTACACAGAACAACTCATATTCAGTTCACTCATTCATATAATCATAACTAATGTCACCAAAGATTACATATTTAAAAAAAAACTTCTCAAATTAAATCATCCAAAAAAGGACACAAAACTATACGAATTCAATACATAACAGATAACCAATATTTCCTCACCTGCACAAGCGACGTAAGCGAGCATTCATTGGCATCAGGACTCCCATCCTTCGGTCCCCAGTTCCCGAGCGCCTTCTCAGCAATAAGCTCGCTGTTCCTTGCAGACAGCTGTTCTATAGTCCCCTGCATGGCCTTCACTCTTCGACGAAGGGATTCCGCCTCACCTGTTAAGATGGCGTTTTCTTGGACCACGTCACTCCAGCCTTCTTCGCCGTTTTCTGATATTACGCGTTTACCCTGAAAAATATAGGAATAGGATGATGTACATAATATTGGATGGAATGGAAAATCAACAGACTGGTTTAAGGATGGTCCTATTCAATCTAAAGTTTAATTGTCACAAACAGTATCTGTAAACAGTAAACACAAACCACGTTACTAAGAGTCAGCGATTATTATCTGACTCCTTTGAGAAGAAAGGTTAATCAATCTAGAGGTCACAATCTCTTTTAAAATCCAGACATAGTCTTGGTCAGATCATATGAGGACCAAGTAGTTTCGTATCTGAAATGGTCTTATGAGGAAAGAACCACACATGTTTGGGTGCGTATCGTGTACCTCAACTCAGGACATAAGAAGCTCAATGACTTGACGAACAATACCATGGCTGGTGAGGATCACACTCATCAATCACTAGTCATCATCATCTGCCTAGCCATTTCCCAACTATGTTGGGGTCAGCTTCCAGTCTAACCAGATGCAGCTGAATACCAGTATTTTACATGAAGCGACTGCCTATCTGACCTTCACAACCCAGTAACTGGGCAATACGACACCCCTTGGTAAGTCTGGCTCTGTCAGATTTTCGGGCTTCTGACGACCCGTAACGTCTGACAAAGATGCATTAATGACAGCCGGGACCAACGGCTTAGAGTGCTTTCCGAGGCACGGAGGAGTCTCGTTATGTAAAGATGGTAGTAATCAATCTCTAAAAAAATAACCAATCACTAGTAAAAACTTTAATTATGACGTTTTAGCATTTGGTACAGGTTAAGAAAGTCACGAACCTGTTTATACTCAGCAAGTTCGAGCTGCAGCCTCGCCACTTCCTGCCTCAACTGATGAATAGTCCTCGACGTGAGGTCCTGGTTTACCACGCACCTATTCTTGATATTCCTCGCCCGGTTGGCATACTTTAAAGTATTTAGCGTCTCCATGAAGTCCCTGTCACTGGGCGACACGCAGGCTATCATGACCGTGTTGCTGTTGCCTCCAAGGGAGTCTTGGAGTAACCTTGTGAGTTTGGAGTCTCGGTACGGAACGTGTAAGACTTTGCGAGATCGATCTCCGAGAGCTGATATCACGTTGCCTAGAGCTAGGAGTCCACAGTTTATTGAGATGCCTTCTTTTGCTCTTTCGCCGGTTGCACCTGAAGATGGTAAATAAAGATTTGTGAGAACGGATTGGAGCTGGTAAAGCTTGGGATGTGGAATGGGAAAGCCGAATACAATGATGACAAAGACAAAATGGGAACCTTTGATTGCCGAAACGTAGGACCGATCAACGCGGACGGACATTTAACTGTGTGAATGATTGCGTCATACGAGATATGTCAGCGGGATTGTCTGAAAGGGTTACCGCTACCCCGGAACATAAAGGGCTAAGGAAGGAACACGGATGGATTTTAGTCGGTAAGAGTCTGACATTCCCTTCTGCTCCACCCAAAACATACAACAAAAGAGATATGTGCATATCCAGCAACATGTGTCTTTTGTAAATCAGAAATTCATTTAAAGCACGCTTGTTGTAGTCTAAGAAACTTATCATATTTTATCTTTGCAAAAAAATATCGGAAGAAATAGTAAGGGAATCACCTGTTCGTTTTAATCTCTCCGACCCAGCTAAATCAACAAAATGGAATTTCGCAGTAAGAGTCTCATACTGTTCTGGCGCTTCTGTATCGGCGTCCCTTTCTATCGTAGCGTCTTGATCTGGTGCTAGCCTTCTCTGCCGTAGTAATAGAGTAAATACTGCATGTGACCGGGAGGATGAAGAGTTCATGTTGGTTGCTGCTGTGGTTCTGGCTAGAGCACCTGCTCTGAGGGCGCTTAAAGCTTCTTGGGCGCCTCTGACTGCACGCATTGAAGCTCCGACTATTCGGACGCCGCCACAGCCGTCTTCTGTTATCCTGAGGGCGCCCTGAAATAAAATACGGATATAAAACAGGCACACTAAAGATATCATTATCGTAGCACATCAAGTTACTTCAATCTGTAAAATTTCTTTGATAGTTTTTCAACTTTATTACATAAGCATAAGGTTCATTTTCAATTGGGAAGTTTTGATAGTTTGGGATAGCTTGATGTGCTATGTGCGTCATGGTGGCAAAGGTGGTAGTTGTCATTCAAAAAATCATCATTTTACGACCTTAATATTTCTGGCATGTTTACGTAAAGTTTCACGTAAGTTGCAAGTAATTACCATCATTATCAGTCATGGAATATTGAATCTGTCAGTCAGTTTACAATAATTATGTTTATGGTGGATGCTGTAGAATCGATTCCGATGATAATAAAGGCAGATAACTGGATGCTCGAAGGACACACATACTTTCCCGGAAAATTAAACTATTCCAGGCGAGTGGAGCAGCTGACATAGTTAGTTTGCAAACTCCTTTCATCCACCATTTCCCGTACTTTCTATTTCCATAACTACGTAGGCAAGTGACGCTTCACGTGCTCGATAAATGAATATGAAACACATGCGGGCGTGTACAGATAACGCGCTTCAGAGCACTTCAGGGAACCAATTAGATTACCGGTATTGGTTCTACGAGGCACTGATTTGTCACACGATGTATATGGTTCAGTGGTTCGGGAAGAGCTTTACGAGTTTATGTATCTTGTCGACTGGATAAAACAAGGCAATCAATACAAGGAAAGGAGCAGGAAAGGGGTTATCCTAGTGAAGAACTACTAAAAAGCGAATCCAGGAAAATAATTTGATATATCAATCTTAAAATCTGGGTAGGACGTGTTTCGGCGACTTAGGCAAGGACAGGAGAAGCAGGGTCTTAAAGTTTCAAATTTAATGATGATGCCAATATTGACTTAGCATTTTACAGGTGATAAAATAAAATGGATAAATATGACAAAGGTCAGCATTTACTTTAACTTATTCCTCGTGGTTAAGTAATACCAGCAGCATGGGTCAATCCATCAGGTTAAGCTATGCTTGCCGGGGTTAGTCCGTAGATGGGTACAGACTGAGACTCCTTCGTGCCTCGGAAAGCACGAAATACCGTTGATCCCGGCTGTCATTTGTGCATCTTTGATAGTCGTTACGGATCGTCAGAAGCCAAAAAGTCTGACAAGCAGGCCTATCAAGGGATATCGTATTACAAAGTTACTGGGTGGTGGAGGTCAGACAAAGAGTCGCTCCATGTTAAATAATGATACTCAGCTGCATCCGGTAAGACTGGAAGCCAACTTCAACATAGTTGGGAAAAGGTTAGGTAGATTGATTGCCTTCAAAAGAATGCAAATAATAATTTCGTATAACCTTTCATAACAGCTGGTGGAAAGAGCCAATATTTGTACAACTCAATGACATCGAGTAAGTGCGAGTAAATAAAGTGTGTTTCTGTAATTTTTTGCACAAATGTCCAAATGCTTGGGTAATCGAGGTGACACAGCGAGTGTGAAGCCATCGACGGCCCTGACTTGCAAAATTTATTTGTAATTCGTACTTCTTGGTAATAAATCAGAGGCCGGTTTAGCAATAGACAATAATCTTTTCTCGATTTGAAGTGTTTGTCTGTTTAAATACACCAACATTATAACGTTTTATTTTGTTGCCGCAGAGCTAAGTGTTTCGTAAAAATTGAAATAATAATAATAAATAATAATAATTTATTTGTTTCAATAAGTAATTTGTACATGATAGGATACAAAGTTGTCTTAAAAACTAAATAGAACCAGTACAACACATATAAAATGGGTCATAGGACTCCCTTTCCTAAACTAGGCAGAAAATCTGTCCTGTATCTTAGGAAAGAGTAGATTAGAGTAGATTGTATTTGAATCACACTAATATTATACTTAAAGGCGAAAGTTTGTGAGTGATGTTTGTATATTTGTTAATTCTTCACGCGAAAACTGCTGAACGGATCTGGATGACATTAGGCACAAAGATAGACTATAACTATCTATAATATGTATGTATTTACAGAAAAAAATGTATATACCGAAGTAGTATATCAGCCATCTCGTTACCATAACACAAGCATTAGGTTGCTTAGCTTGGGACGATATGACGTTGTGTGAAATGTCCAAGGATATTATTATTATTATAACTATACTTTTTATCCCGTTAGTACGTTCCCGTGGGCTAATGTCGCGGGAAGAAACTAGTCCGTCATAATTGTGAGTGTCAACTTAACGAAATAACTATTTTTATAAACGACTAGCTTCTGCCCGCGACTTCGTCCGCGGAAAATTGCGATATACTGTAACTGTTTAGGCAGCGCATGCAAATAATTCTGTTTTCGGAGGTATTTTTTTCCGACTTGCTAGACGAAAATTGCGATAGCTCGGCTAATATGTATGATATAAATATAATTTATATCATACATATTAGCCTATAGCACTCAGGAATAATGTAGCTTTCTATCAGTGAAAAAAATTTTGAAATTGGATCATTAGTTCCGGAGATTACCCACTACATACAAACTTACAAATTTTACCTCTTTATAATATTAGTATAGATAAGGCGAAATCTAGGTGAAATAAAAGTAGAAGTTTCAGGCAATGGGTATTTGCAGTACCTACTGCTAATAATTTATCTCAGATTTTATCTTTGGCTTAAAACTGTGTGAAATGGTTTAAAAGAAATGGGAACAACCAGAATACCGACTGACAAAGATCATCGTGACTTAACGTCTATTTTGCACCTGTCCAGGTGCGAATATATTCCATGCACAAACTTATCTAATTTGGAAAGTTTAAACAAGCACTTTGTAGAGACAATGCGTTCATTGAAACTGTTCTTTAAAATAACAATAAACGCAGTGTATGAGTATTTAACTCATAATTGGCTAAAATGTTTAATAATAAGTTATGATATGAAAGAAGTAAGCTGTATCCAGTTTGAAGGTGGACGCAGATATTAAGTAAAAAACCCGGGATTGTCTGAAAGGGTTACTCGGAACAAAAAGGGCTAAGGAAGAAACATGGATGAGTTTTAGTCAGTAAGAGTCTGACACTACCTTCCGCTCCACCAAAAGATATAAAGTAAAAGTTCGAAAGACAAAACCAACCTTAGCAAAAGGATCTTTAGCAGGATCGAGCAGATCAACTATATCTTCATTGTACAGCTCTATGAACTGCGCTTGCACAGAGAACTCGGGCGGCAGCTGTCCCTGCGCACGCGCCTCATCCGCCCGCAACTCTGCGCCGGCGAACAGGTCGCGGATGGCGCGCGGGATGATGCCGCGCCGTTCCTCGTCGCCATCCCCCTCGCCTTCCCAGCCACTGCCCATTGTATAGGTCTTTCCGGAGCCAGTCTGGAAAGAATAAAATTTATAAGTAAAATAAACTTTATAGAAAGGTTTTGATGAGGCAAGAAATAAAGCTGATATCAGACGCTTCTCGCGAAACAGACCAAATCATATAGAAATGAAGTTTCCTCTGCTTCATTTAGTTTTTTTTTCGGCGATAGGCGAGTAGTATACCAAATTTTTCGATCAAGTAATGGATCGGATAGACTTGTGAATTCATTTTGTGTACAGACTTTTCACTTCAAGTGAAAGTTAGAGGATAAAAAAGAAAAGAGTCCAGTCCTTCGTAGTGTTACAGGAAATGAATGATGGAAGGTTCCGTTGTTTAACTGTGGGATTTAGATCTACAAAGAGATCAGCAAATTTAGAAGTTTGAATTCCCGTGTGCGGCACTTCCGCAAAAAATTATTAGTACTTCACAGTAGTAACTAAATGTAGGTATAAATAAATTTAAACTAGAACGTTATCACCAAACAGCGGATTTCGCTATGGCCGGAAACAACCTGACCTCGAACGTTAATAAATCTTTAATAGGCGTTAAAGGCCAATGAATGACACAGCTTTGAGATCACGATAATACAAATATCTTAATTAAGTGAAAAATACAAGATCAATTTGTTGGCGAAACTTCACCGGCTTTAATGGATGTGGATTCTTTTGATGTTACTGATTACTTGTTTGCTTTAATATATTTTTATTGAAGTATAACATTTTATTTATTAGTCATTTCTTCATGTGTCACAAATCATCATTCTCTTATCCCGATTTTGTGCAACGAAGTTTTACAAGTTTTTTTTTTTTTTTTTTAGTTTAACGCGGTAGTAGTTGACTAGTATAAATCGTCACGTACCGAAAAAGCGTTATCAATTCAATTCAATTTATTTATTTTTCAAGTAACCATGACTCAATTGTTAGTAAAAAACTTATCCTATGTTAGTAATTATGATAATATTATTAACAATGTATATAAAACAAAGCGGCAGTACTGTCCGACGCTTCACGTACGGACAGTCCAGACTTCTCGAAATTAGAGACAGGATACTGTTGCGGCCGCCCCACATCCCACGCACCAGAGACGCACAGCGCTTACGCATAGTGGCAAAGAAACAATCCACATGTGCGTCCGCGAACATCCCCGATGCGCTGCAGTAGCGAGGCAGCCTCAACAGCACCCTGAACGCGTTGATGTATTGCACGCGGAGGGCGTTGTACGATTGCCCATTGCCCCATTTGCCTTGGCTAGTGTGAATTTGGACAAACAAAAATCAAAGATGGCAGCTGCGAAAATCTTGAGAAGGAACTTCGTTTTCTTTCATCCATACTTCGCTATTAGGTATTCGGTAGTCATCCTTTTTATGGCCATATTATCTTGGACACAGTTCATCTACTGTTTCTGTGGTCTCAATTTTTTTTCACGACATTATGACATTATAAATTTGTATGGTCCGAAAAACTGCCACCAGATGCATCTGCAGCTGTCTATTTAAATAGAACCCCGGAAATGTTAACGGACGGAACCGCTGGGTACATTAATTACTTAATAAACGGATGGGCGTAACGATATCAAGTTCCCACGGTCACGCCCGGCGACCACGAAATTCACTTTCTAAACTCTTGACTTAGAAGTACTCTCGTGGATCTTGTGTTTATAAGGATAGAATGGCGCTCTGGGAGTAAATAGTGCAAGATCACTTTGCAAAATCTTTTTTAATCTTTTTTTATATCCTAAACTAATTGATTAGCATCTGAGATTACTCCTGGAGCTGCTGAAGATTCACAAAAACTTTTTGCATTATATAACTTCAATCTCTTAGCATTGTATATAATTGCATAGCACGTTTGTGAGTACTATGTACCTACTATAAAGCTACCATTTACTGAGTACGTCTTACATTGACTTGAATGTGCCCTGGCGGCTGAGAGCATGTCATGCTCCCTGTAATGTCTCACTGATGGTGGCGGTATTTTGGATCATTTAGCTCCCATCAAAATGGTTGAGCTGAATGATGCTAATCCATGCGTCATGTTCATGAACCGGCGCCGTCAGTAGGGACTGGTCACCTCTTAGCTGCCACGGCTGTTTTAATATTTAAATTAATTTTGAAATGTTTTTTAAATCTTGTAATTATGGACGCTTTTATTAAGTTCTGCATCGTTCTCACGTGTATATTTCAACATGAGTGATGTAACCCAGTTTTTGTAAACATATTTTGATTTAAAAGAGTGTCCATGGAGTTTCTTGCCCGTTCTTCTCCATAGGTACCTACTGCTTTGGAATGGGCAACTAGCTTCATTTTTCTGACTGACCGACCCCTTGACAATTCAAAAGTGGCTGTAATTGGTTTATTTGAAATAAATGCTTTGAGTTTGAGTTTGAGAAAAAATAAACAGACGTACAAGTAAAATTGTGGAGCGTTAGAACTCTTAAATTATATTTGAGACTTCTAGAGCTCCAGTAGGTACTGCTATTCTGTAAAAAGCTCAGAGTGAAAACTTCGGTGAAGTGTGCTGTCATTCTATCAAATTCAAGGGATTAACAGTATTTAAGCGGGACTCCACCCAGAGTGGGAGGGGTCATTTGATGATTTCCCACCAAAAAAAAAAAAGACTATTGCTATATTGCTCACTTTCACCTACGTTAGATCACGGTGAGATTTTTACAGAATAGCAGTACCTACTGGAGCTCTAGAAGACTCAAATATAATAAAAAAAATAGTATTCACGTGGTGGACAACTTATGATATGGTAAATTAGGACTACAGTTGTGGTAAACATCGTATGAATGAGTCCATTGTCCAGATTGATCATAAAATGCTTCTAAAATATTTTCTGGGATGTTAAATGTTCACTATCGTATATTTCCGAGTTTAAGCGTAAGTTCCATTTATAAGGTGTTCGCAAAAATAAACAGTTGTATCCCTGGCATACTAGCCTGAAGAAATAACTTATTCATTCCGCGAACAACGCTGGCAAATATACAAATGAATGAGTGTTTGTAAAACAGAAATCGAAAGTATGATTATCGCTTCGTTGCGATTTATTCATTCACGGAAAGTCGTATAAGGTAAGCTATTTCCTTTCGACAGACACGCCCGTCTATCCGCCATGCTATATAATTTGCTAGATAGAGTCGTTATTCAAAATAGTCTTGACAATTTACCTAAATAGTAACCTGGGTGTTAAGTAAGGCGGATCATCATTTGCCTAGCCTTTTCCCAACTATGTTTGGGTTGGCTTCCAGTCTTCTAACCGGATGCAGCTGAATACCAGTATTTTACATGGAGCGACTGCCTATCTGACCACCACAACCCAGTAACTGGGCAATACGATAAGACTTGACTCTTGGCTGTCAGAGTTTCAGGATTCTGACTACCCGTTACGACTGTCAAAGATGCACAAATGACAGCCGGGACCAACGGCTTAACGTGCTTTCTCGAGGAGTCTCGGTATATAGAGATGGTCACCTGTGCGGCTGTTAGTAGGTACTTAGCCAAGAGCTCTTCTGATGTTAAATAAGACGGATGTGCTACTGAATTAAACAGAGATACCATTCAATTACATATAAGTAAAACATTAATAGCCATTGTTACACGTGTTCTGCACTTTGCACGGGGCGTCAGCATGTCTACCACGCCAAACGCGTGACTGTAATACAAATCCGATGCCGTGAGACACTCCAACAATTATACCTTTACAATTATTTTATTTATCTAAAAAATCACTTGACGTGATACAGAATAGTTAACTCAATCAGATAAGTGGAGATGAGGTGTAACAAAGAGAGAGAAAGTGCGCGGTGATGCGTCTCTAATCACATATATGCTGTTAATTGTGAGATAAAGCTTAGAAAATGGACACCAGTTAATTAGAAGGTGGGACGATTTCTTGGGAGGTATTCGGTAAGTGGCAGACAATGGACATGCTAATCCCAGGCGGCTTTAGAATTTCCTTTTATACCGCATTGTCTTTGCGATACTGGCTGCAAATTTCTTCCTTGTTGTTGCTTTGTCGGAATATTTTTTTAAGAAAAGAGTTTTGTAATCCTGCACAGTTCTTGATTAACCAAAACTACAGGGTGAAATTGAATTCGTGGGCAATATTTAAAGGAGTTAATGTACCAGAAAATCAGGAACAGCTGTTTTTTTTTTGCGATTTCAGGTGTGTTCTCTTAGTAAAAGTTGTTCATAATAATGAGTATAATTACCCCTTAAATTATTGCCCATGAATTAAAATTCACTCTGTATAGGCGCTTAACACAACTTTTTACAGCGGCTGAATTTTAGATCCTTCCAAGAATATGGGTATTAGGGTATTCCCAAAGTAAAAAAAAGAAGTTGGCAGTTTATACACGTTCCACAAGAGGCATACGTCAAAACTTGGTAAATTAGCCTAGTTACGTATCGTGTTGTCTCTTTTCGTCTCCAATAATTACGACATGCCGTCCTACTTCCACGTGTCATCTAATAGTATGGTGCCGTGTTTGAAAATCGAACGTTGGGTAGGTAATATCTCTCTACCTCTTTTCCATAACATGTCTTAGGACTTTAACAATGCATAGGTACAAACATGCATGCAAAAATAGGTTTGCAGTTAGTCGTATTGCTTCTTATGTTGGATATAGGTCTCCACTCAATTGCGTCATATCACCAGGTAAGGAACGAGCATTGTCATGACGCAATCCTAAATCGGAACTGTTCTCAAACGAACAAGGTTCGATGAAAAAGGTTTTACTATTTTATCGGTTTCGATCCTCAATTCTTTATTGCGTTCCATAATGTTGGTAAAGGAAGCACAGGCTTTTTTAGCATTGACATTTTTGGCAGAATAACTTGGGTAATATCAAATCCAATGTCTTATGGTCTTTGGGTCGAAGGCTCAAAGGTGACCTTAATTATAACTTTATTCATAAGGCAGACATCTACTTGTGTAGCTGGTATAAGCAACTATGTACCTGCATTAGCAATTATTGAACTGCCAGCGAAATGAGCTTATAGCGGAATCTAGCCACCTTTCCCTTTGACCGAGATGCTTTGTAACGATCTGTTGGGAAACTCGATAGAAGTGAATATATTCTAACTTCATTGATGGAGACTATTTCATATACATCAGAAACTATGTTTAATGCATTCCTGATCATGCCAACATCGACGAAATTTCAGGTGACCCCAATTTCTAAGACAACCATCATCATCTGCCTAGCCTTTTCCCAACTATGTTGGGGTCGGCTTCCAGTCTAACCGAATGCAGCTGAATACCAGTATTTTACATGGAGCGACTACCTATCTGACCTCCGCAACCCAGTAACTGGGCAATACGATACCCCTTGGGAAGTCTGGCTGTCAGATTTTCGGGCTTCTGACGACCCGTAACGACTAACATGCACAAATAACAGCCGGGACCAACGACTTAACGTGCTTTCCGAGGCACGGAGCAGTCTCGGTATGTAAAGATGGTAACCCATCCACGGCCAATCCCGGCAAGCGTAGCTTAACCTGGTGGATCGACCTGTGCAGCTGTTAGTACTTAGCCACGAGCTCCTCTATCCAATTTCTAAGACAACCATAATTACAAAAAGTATGATATAATAAGAATATCAAAGTATTCAAGCCATAATTTTGCCCACACTTCGCAGAAATGAGTAATACGTCATAGCAAAGTTAAGTAACTCTATTGTGCCGGTTTAACGACTTGAGCAAACGGATTCCGGATTCTATGTTTGCAAAACAATTATCAAACGTATGTGAATACACGTTTAACTAACGTTTACAAGGACGCACGAGAAATTGATATGTTGCTTAAAATGTAGGATAAACATGCTTAGGTCTTGGATGTAGTGCTGTTTTGACAGGGTGCGACTGCGTAGGCGGAGGAACGTTTGGTTAAAACCATAAATACGCCTTTTAAGTAAAAAGTTGTATTTAGCTTGTAGCATTTTCATAGAGTTGTTTATGAAGCGCTCATAGACCTTTATAGGTCAAACTGTTTTTGCATGTAAAATTTTTGGCATAACTTGAAAAATTGATGGCCATTAGGCCAAAAAAGGAATGAATGAAAGGCAAGAAGGGTGTATGATGTTACACGAATGGATAGAATAAGGAATGCGTATATAAGAGGAAGACGAAAAGTGACACCGATGACTAAAAAGTTGTGTGGGAATCGGTTGTGGGAAGCTGAATTAACACATGGGATCCCGGAAAAACTTTAAAAAATCAGACTTTTCATCCCGGAAAAATTTACGGTTCTCATGGGATAATTTCCGACACCCACACAGGCGAAGCCGCTGGCAGATGCTACTATATACAACATGTCCCAAAATTCAACGATAAGCCGGCACCAGAGGATGGACCTACTAATGACTACTCGAGAAAAAAAAAGAAAAAAAAAATACCTCTACTTTTTTTTAAATTACTTAAAAAAAATGGAAATTCTTCGAAAATGTATACCCCTTATGACACTTTTAACTACCATGACCACAATTTTTCAAATTTTTCAGTTTTTTTGTTTGTATCGGCAACCTAAGTAGTACTACTATTCACCATAATCTTTGAAAATTACAGAATTTTCGTAGTTTTATACAAAAAAACAACCAAAAAAAATTATTTCCCTAAAATTTTGAAAGATTTTAACGTTCAGTACACTTTAAGTCATCGTAGTGTAAAAAAAAAATATGGGCACTACTATGGCAAGTTTTTTTAAAAATTAGCGCAACTAACCTAGATTTTAAAATGGTATAATACTTTAGGAAAACTAGCCACAAAAAAAAAATAATGACACTTTTTCTAATCAAGAACCAAATTTCATAAGTTGTTGTTAATAGTAATCACTTCTACTATGTGCCCAAAATAGATTTCTTTCGCAAATTCTTAGAATTTGGAAGGGACATGTGCGTAGTCAGTGAAGTTCAGAAGTCAGAAAGAGATAGATAGTATACGTTAGAGAGAGATAGATAGAGAGCGATTATACGTTAGAGAGAGATAGATAGATGTTTGTTGTTAAATAACAATAGGGCAGGTAGGAATGTTGCTGTTCTCTACAAAGTACAAAGTCAGTACGCTCTGCTTCTTTGTTTACTGTGCACCGTTTCGTATTCAATTGATGTGACTCTCGTACTAACGACTTTTGGCTTGGCTTTTTGGACTGGATTAAGTGATCTGCAAACTGTACTAACCTGGCATTATTTTGAACTGGACTGTGTTTTGTGAATTGGACTTTTGGCGTATTTTGGACTGTTTAGCGTTTATCATGCCGCTACCATACACACCGTTGGAATACGCTAATATGCACCTCATTTATGGAGAGTGCCGATGCAATGGTAGTGCTGCTAGCAGATTATATCGAGAAAGGTACCCAAATGCTCAAAGATACCCGAATTATCGAGTATTTATTAACGTGCATCAAGCGTTTTCGGAGGGCCGTTTACCATCTGACAGGAGAAATGCTGGAAGACCTAGATCGGAACGCGACGAAGACGTTCTCAATGAAATTGAAAATGATTCAACTACCTCGGTACGTGCCATAGAAATAGCTACGGGAATCCCAAAAAGTACTGCACATCGAATCCTAAAACGTCACAGACTTCACCCATATCACTACAGGCGTGTGCAGACGTTATTACCGCGGGACTATCCACTACGAGTCGCATTTTGCCGTGTGATGCTGCAAAAGCACAGAGAAGATCCCCAATTCTTGGATAATATTCTATGGTCGGATGAATCAACCTGCAAGAGAGATGGCTATTTAAATCTTCACAACCTACATAGCTGGAGCAATGAAAATCCGCACCTGATGAGACAAGACAAATCCCAATATCAATTCAAGGTTAACCTATGGACGGGCATATTAAACGGAAAAGTGATTGGGCCTTTTGAATTACAAGGAAACTTGGATGGCAATAGTTACTTGAACTTTTTACAAAATGACTTGCCAGTATTATTAGAAGACATGCCCATTAGTGATCCACAAAACATATGGTTCCAAAATGATGGCTGCCCAGCTCACTATGCCCGTCCTGTGCGAGAATACTTAAACCAAGAGTATCCAGGGCGTTGGATAGGGCGACTTGGTCCTATTTTATGGCCACCCCGTTCACCCGATCTAAACCCCCTGGACTTCTTCTATTGGGGTTGTCTCAAAGACAGAGTCTACTCGAAACCCATTGCAACACTGAACGACCTTCGCCAAAAAATCACTCAGGCTGCGGATCATATCAATAGTAGAAGATATGCACGACGAATAAAACGATCTTTTTTAAGGCGATGTCATGCTTGTATTAATGCCGGTGGTAAACAGTTCGAACATTTATTATAATATTATTAATAATGCAATAAATTTACATTTATTGACACCATTTGTTTCATTCATTCAACATTTTCCAACAACAAAAATCTATTTTGGGCACATAGTAGAAGTGATTACTATTAACAACAACTTATGAAATTTGGTTCTTGATTAGAAAAAGTGTCATTATTTTTTTTTTGTGGCTAGTTTTCCTAAAGTATTATACCATTTTAAAATCTAGGTTAGTTGCGCTAATTTTAAAAAAAACTTGCCATAGTAGTGCCCATATTTTTTTTTTACACTACGATGACTTAAAGTGTACTGAACGTTAAAATCTTTCAAAATTTTAGGGAAATAATTTTTTTTGGTTGTTTTTTTGTATAAAACTACGAAAATTCTGTAATTTTCAAAGATTATGGTGAATAGTAGTACTAGTTAGGTTGCCGATACAAACAAAAAAACTGAAAAATTTGAAAAATTGTGGTCATGGTAGTTAAAAGTGTCATAAGGGGTATACATTTTCGAAGAATTTCCATTTTTTTTAAGTAATTTAAAAAAAAGTAGAGGTATTTTTTTTTTCTTTTTTTTTCTCGAGTAGTCATTAGTAGGTCCATCCTCTGGTGCCGGCTTATCGTTGAATTTTGGGACATGTTGTATATGAACAAAGTAAATGATATCCAACAATATTCTTATTTTAAGTAACGAACCTACCATGCCTATTGCTGCGAAATAGGTCAAGGGCAACGGATATTTTGTCGATGTTCCCAATCCATCTCTGTCTGTATGAGGCCTACGCAAAACACGTAAATCACAGGTGTGTATGTCATTGATAGGTTTATTATCACTTCAAGGTGTAAATCAACATTTTTAATAACCTGTTTCTAGTAGTACCTTTTGAGGCTCTCTTACATAATTTGTTCTATTGTGTAAGCTTAAGCGACTTCAGTGAGATAAAGAATAACGGCTACATAACAATAGTAAATTGTATAATATTTTTGAAATTATTGCGCTTTTTTTGAGGGTGGGAAATCTCTCCCGCTCTGGGTGGAGCGGAAGGGAGTGTCAGACTCTTACTGACTAAAACCCATCCATGTTCCTTCCTTAGCCCTTTATTTTCCGGGGTAGCGGAAACCTTTTCAGACAATCCCGCTTAAAGTTATTGCACTAAAAAAATATTTTTTTATATAAATGGTAAAAAACTAAATAGATAAAATTGCTTTGTATTTATCGTGAAATTACGGAGTTCATTAACCGACTTCAAAGACTTTGTATTTTTTTTTATGTTTGTTCGCGCATAACTCCGTTGCTTGCCAACCGATTTGAAAAATTCTTTTTTTGTTGGAAAGGGTATACTTCCCAAATGGTCCCATAAAAATTTTATCGAAATCGAATAAGCGGTTTTTGAAAAATCTAAAAAAAATCCTACTTAATATATGTGGACGATGTTCTAATAAGTTCCTGTCACTGTAATTTACATACCAGGTAGTGGTATTAAAATTTTGGGGGGGAGGGGGGGTGTGTGTAGGTAGGTACCACAACTAAAAAGTGAAAAATAAAAACTTTAAACTGACTTCCAAAACAACAAAAAATAAAACCGACTTCCAAAACAAACACTACAAAGTGACAAATAATTTTGATTTCGGAAGTCGGTGTCTTCGGTTTTGTATTTTCATTTTTTGCCACTGACTTCCGAAATCAAAATTATTTGTCACTTTGTAGTGTTTGTTTAGGAAGTCGGTTTTATTTTTTGTAAAAAAGTTTTTTATATTTTTATATCGTAAAAACGAAAGGATAAAACCGCTATTTGTCTAATGTTATATTAAATGGAGTATAGTCATGTTTTGACACGATGTGGTTATTGGTATACATACAACATCGCTGTCGGAGTTCCACGAAAAAAAATTTCCCGGAGATGACAAGGAGTCTTTAATGATAGTTGAGAGAATTAAGTAGGAGGTTCCTAGAGTTGCTACTATGCTCTTTAGAAGACACATAACAGGTACTTACATTGCGGTGTCAGAAATATTTTGAGTATGGACGTGGATGGCTATACAAGTACAGGAAGACAAAGAAACGACGGATGGATTGTGTGAAAGATGATATGGCTAGAAAGGGAGTGACTACCGAGATGACGACTAATAGAGAAGTATGGAAGAAAAAGACAAGTAGCGTCGACCTTAAATAAATTGGGATAAGGGTAGGAGAATGATGATATTGCGTTTCACCAAAGGATGGAATCAGTAATTTAAGTATAAAATAAAAATCGCCATAGCTTAAGCCTTGCCACAAGGGCTTTATTAAATCGAACAGATCGCTCATGACAGTTCTGTTGACTCTGATGTGACGCGCGAAACAAAACTGTATAGTACCGTGCGGAAACGTGTATGTATAATTATTTAATATTCCTATACATATACTTAATTATACGGAGTAACACGTCCTTAAATATGCAATTATATATGTATATTGACTAAGTACACGGCTTATGTCCATATAGTTGGAGCTGTTTAATATGATAATTCACTACTTATTTATATTCTACGACTTTACTTGGGTTTTATATTGCAAACATATATGAATACTTAGTTTGTTTTTGTCACGTGTTGCTGTCATAAGTAGAGACTATATCGATGATTAGGTATGTTTATCTATACTTGCATGAATAGGATGCAAATGTCAAAGACTCGTCTCATCTGCCTAGCCTTTTCCAAACTGAGTTGGGGTTGGCTTCCAGTCTAACCAGATGCAGCTGAATACCTACAAGTATTTTACATGGTGCGACTGCCTATCTGACCTCCACAACCCAGTAACTGCGCATTACGATACCCCTTGGTAAGACTGGCTGTCAGATATTCGGGTTTCTGACAACCCGTAACGGGCGTCAAAGATGCACAAATGGCAGCCGGGACCAACGGCTTAACGTGCTTTCCGAAGCACGGATGAGTCTCGGTATGTAAAGATGGTACCCATCCACGGCCAACCCCAGCAAGCGTAGCTTAACCTGATGGATCGACCTGTGCGGCTGTTAGTGCTTAGCCAAGAGCTCCTCTTAATGTCAACGATTCGTAGTGGTAGTTTCACGGTCGGTCCTTTATGGTAGCCATTCACGTCACAATATACTTGCGCAAGTTGAACTTGCGCGCAAAATTTCTATACTTGTGACATTTTCTACACTGGTACAAGTCTAATCTTGCGCAAGTATATAGTAATGTGTATGACTATAGTGACTATCATTGTATTTTACAACTATTATTTTTTCCGTTTTTCGTTGGTATGCTTTCAATTCCAGTACCGCCATAAAATTGAAACTGAAACCAATTTCACTTTTTGCCAATATTCCACAGAAAATAATGACACTGACAGGCCTTAAACGGAGTTTATGTGCGATCTTGGTGAAATTCGCCCTTAGTGTTGTATTCCACGGCCAGAAGACCTTTCGCATCGAATCGGCTTTAAAATTCAAATTGCAGAACTCAAGTTGTTCGAGTATGTAGATACTTAGATAGAATGGCCTGTAATCGCTGTATCTGAGTTTCTAAGATTGTATTGATAAGCTAAAGCAGGACGATATTAAATCAGCTGCTGTTCAGATTACATTCAGATGATTTTCTCGAGTTGAATTTCCATTATGCATAATTATGTAATGAACCTAGATAAAAGATATTAATAGGTAGTCTGTATACGCGAGAAGTACAGTCGCCACATAAGGTTACCACAAACTGTCAAATTTTCTCAGTCGATTTTGAAATTAAAAACCAACGTTTTAAGGTTTCTAATCATTTGGAGAAATTTGACAGTATGGTATAACTTGATGTGCGGGCGACCGTACATGACGATTGGAGGGAACTTTTTTATCATGATTGGACAGAATTCTCTACCGAATCAACTACGAGAAACTACTCCATTTTCGCCAACCCTAGTGGCCTCGTAGAGTTCAGACTAAAAGCCTCATCAAGTCACAAGGCTAAAACCGACAATCAAGCAGTAACTTAAAACCCAAGGTTCTGCAAAGCAAATACATTACTAACAAGTATTTGGTCAGGTGCAGCCTGTGAGGGTCTCCCGAAAACGCACCATAACTGGCCCTGAGATAGTACACGGAAATATGGCCTTTATCACCTTGAAAATTAAAGTTATAGTTGTTAGCCTTATCTTGGTCTTATCTGGCGGGATTACAGGCTGTGCTGACGAAAATTTGATGTTATCTTTTTGGCGCCTACACTGAGTCATGTACTCATGTTGTTTTGATTATGATTGTGGACTTAGTTTGCGTTCTTTAGTACTTATGCAAACTGTTATGATGTCTAGTCCTAAGCTAAGAATAGACGACCTACTCTGCTGGTGACGTAAGTGAGGATTAAATGAGAATATCAGGAGGATGGGTGACCAATTAAGATTGACGTATGATTTTCTGACCAGCTATTGTTTACGTTGAACAGAAAGGCTTAGTAAAGAGAGTTTTGTGCTCTTCTTATCGAACTTCTAAATCGAGCCACTTTAAATTTTTTAATGAATACCTAATAGACCTAATGGTAATATTTTCAAATAGTCGTGAATTTATATTTGGAACAATGATAACATCAAAATGATAGCCAGAACCTATTTAGACTTCTAAATTGCATAAAACTTTTTGGTCTTTATACCTTACATAGGAATGCAAGCAGAATAGAATAGGACACTCTTCTCTTTTCCTTTTTTTTTTAAACGGTTTGATTTAGGATTCTGAGAGTGTATATTTGCGATACTAGTTTCTTAATTTCTGGAAACGGTATTCCGAGTAATAAAATATAACCGATAATATCGATTTAGTTAATGATACATTGGAATGCATTATCTTTATGATACTTTTAACATATAAATTATAGCAAAATCAAAAGATGAAGCTTACAAACTAAAGCGGTTAGCAGCATAGATAGTAATCTCTCAGAGACCACTAATAGCAGTCCGCTACAAAAGTGAACCAACGAAAACGGAAGAATTTTTTTTGTTAGTACTGATTTGTGTACTGTCAATGAAAGAAAGTAGTCGAGCTGTGGTTTGGTCTTCTTTAAACCATGCTTCCATAATAGATGGGAAGACTGGACTCGCGGTGCACCCGCTACCGCAAAGGCGATAGTAAATGCCCGGTGTGACAAATTACATTATCATTCGTCGCCCTTTCAGACTATTCAATCTGCCTAGCCTTTTCCCAACTATGTTGGGGTCGGCTTCCAGTCTAACCGGATGCAGCTGAATACCAGTATTTTGCATGGAGCGATTGTCTATCTGACCTCCAAAACCAAAACCCAGTAACTGGGTAATACAAAACCCCTTGGTAAGACTGGCTGTCAGATTTTCAGGCTTCTGACGACCCGTAACGACTGTCAAAAATGCACAAATGACAGCCGGGCCCAACGGCTTAACGTGCTTCCCGAGGCGCGGAGGGGCCTCGGTATGTAATGATGGTCACCCATCCACGGCCAACCCCGGCAAGCGTAGTTTAACTTGATGGATCGACCTGTGCGGCTGTTATTACTAAGCCATGAGCGCCCTTTCAGACTATACAAGTTAAATTTTGTCACAAACATTGCGGTGTCGAAGCTCAAATTGGCACCTAAGTTATTGGTATGATCAAATAAGGCACGGTACTGCATTTTTTAATTCTAATGCTCAAAGCGAGTCTCATTTGAATACGAATGTGTGTAAGTATTCTTCACTAAGTTTTTCTCGGCAGCGCCCACAGTAAAAATCACAAGACAATGCCACATTTCTATGCAATAACAGCATACTTCAAGGTCAACATCTCTTCAATCATTACTCAATTTGTAGTCATTACGGAATAAATTAAGCTATAAGTGGCGTTAACTAGCTCATTACGCTAAAGACCGGAGCATATTTCTCCCTATTACGTGCAATAGTGGACAAAGAGCGCGACACTGTAAAAGGTATGAAATGGGACCACCGCGGCATTTACATATTTAGAGAATGAATCAACATAAACAATAAGGTAGACCACACACACACTGGATTTAATGTTGTATGTAAAGATATACATGAGGAATTAATTGTACTGAGCTTCGATCTACAGAGTGTAATGTTTAAAATATAATTGGTATGTTGTTCGTTGGTAAGCGCATCACTTGAGAAGAGATCAGCTAAACCTATTCTACTGCATTTTGTTATAAAAGTGGTGGTAATTGACCGAACCAGGATTTATGGGAAGGAGAATATAAAAAAAAAACCAGAGATAGAAATAGAATGTCTGTTTTTTTTAATAAATTATTGTGGACTGGACAATTTCCGTGGGGTCAGCTAGTTTACTATAAATTAGCTAGGAAAGTGTCATCAAACTTCAACATGCAGAAAGTGCTGATGAAAAAGGCCCCAGTCCGGTTTCAGTCGCCAGGTTTTAGGTTTTCTGAGATGTTGAGAACTTTACCTAATATAAAGAAAACCTACACTCTACCGCTTACAAAATATTGTTTGCTATTTGCGCTTATACTTTGGTATACATCAAATCTTTGTATGGTGAATAGACATGGCTTAGTAACAATTCAGGTAAGAGACTTTATGGGCACACATGGGCTTCAAGTGTTAAGTAACGGTAGAAGTAACCATCAGCAAGTGTGTGGTCGTCCTAACGCTATATATGTAGGAAACGGCGTGGTATGCGCGGACGCACAGATATAGATCACAAGCGCGCGCCGCCCGCCCATTTACGGAACAGGCGCTAATGTCGCGTCACCCGCTGCCCTTAAACGTTTGGTACTGTTTTCAATAAGTCGTGCTTCTAACCATACACAGGGAACAAGAAATTTACGTATAAAAGTCTGTTGGGAATTGACATAACGTAAACTGTAGCTTGATAAGGATGTTCAACCCGTAATACAAGCAGTATGATTCTTTTAACGGAACAATCAGTAAGGAGTTTTCTAGGGAGAATTCTTTGCCCCCGACGGAACTGTGATGAACTAAGTGGAAGTGATAATTAACTACGAATAATGTTATTGATAATAATTGACTATTTATTTGTAATTAAGCAACTAGTAAAGTTCCAAATATAAATTATGAAGCTTCTTTATCATTCTGCATAATTAAATGAGCCATAGGTTATTATCATAAATTATATGCCTAGTGTTTTAATGAGTTGTTTGAACTGTTTCAAAGGTTTTAATAAATCATGCTTTATATCCGTTCATAGTTGTTTGCAACTTCATGAAGCTTTTTATACTCCTTCATAAAAACTAACGAGTGAGGTAAACTTTACAACTTGGTCTCAGCTTTTGAATATTTAAATGTTATCTGCTGCTTCTAAGTTATCTGGGTTTCCACACTTTTGATTAATTAGGACTTTTTAATCCGCTTAGTTTTTATTTTAATTCAAACAAACTCTAATTTTAGCTTCACCGAAGGTTCGTCTGTTCTTATTCGTTCTTGTCTTGTTGTGGCTGGGAGGAAACCATTAGTACAGTATTACCTATATTCACAATCATCATTTACGTAATAGCTTCGTGGAATGGAACACGGATTACGAAATACGCGAATATCAGCGTAGATATTTTTGTCGACTTCCTTTTATAACTTTGAATCGAACATATTCACCAAGAGTGTCCACCAACGATAATAAACGGCTTTGCGAAACGTCGCCTAACTCAATAATAATCCAAATGCGGAAAGCAGTAGGCGAAAAACCGCAAGCAGCAATCGCAAACGGAAATTGTTTCACCAACACCTGACTTGGCTCCATTCATATTACAAGTTACCAAATGGAGAACGCCTTGAAATTGGAATTCTTGTACAACACGGTCCATCGATTAGATAATAGCTTGAACTCCGAACTGGTTCGTAATATCTACAGTCGGTTGGAGGCCAGTATCGTCTTCGACCTTCCTAGGCATAATATGGCCACAGGTCAATAGCACCACGCATTTTATGGTCCATTAGAAAAAATGCGTGATCGACGGTTAATATTTGTAGCTGTTTCGAATAGAGCGGTTTTGCGTCGTAAAGTTCGGGATTCCCAGATATGTTTATCATCAGAAGGATGTTTTTGATGTGATTAATATTCATTTAATTAGCTACTATGAGCGACATTCCGTTGACTTAATGGATCAGGTTATTGGCATCTAATTATTAGTTACTAATTAAGAAGTTCAACTTATAGCGTTTCTAAATTCTAGCTAACTATATTGGCTTGGAGTATTTGATCCTTTGGCTGTTACGCAGCAATATTGTAACCAGCTCAGCCCACATTTATCTACTGTACTATTAATAAATCTGGGTCACTACCCACAGTTGAATATCATTTCTGCTTTACGCCACCTTTTTGTCCAGGGTTAGTATCCTCAATTACCGCACTGAATATTGGAATACTCGTACTTATGTAAAACATTTTCTGATTCGACCTTTACCTGGATAAGTACCAATTTATCTACTGCGTTATTATTAATATATTCATTCACTGACTTTGTGATTCAATAGGTTAAACGAACTATTACTTTATCAATGCTTTCACCTAAAACTCCTTCATCACTGCCCTTTCATTCAAGGATTAGATATTTCATTCAATAGGTAATTTGTGGAAGTGTGTCAGCCCTTTATCAGTATATAAAAGGGCCCTGTCAAAGGCCCGGATATCCGCCGATAACAGCTAGACAAAGAAAACAAGGAACCAATGTTCTATTTGAAGGAACATTCATCAAACATGTCGGTAGAAAATCGTTGAGTCGTCATCGTTGTGTGGAATTGTGAAATCATCGTGCGGAGTTTTTGTTAAACAATTATCATTAGCAATTTGTGTTTGTTTTTGGGAAGGTAATTCGGTATAATTGTTGTTCTTATGTTGAGAACCATCATGATTTTTGTTCCGAAGATCTTGACCCAAGATTGTAATTGTTTTTTTTTATTTTTTAGGACTGTTGTCGGCTGTCCATTGTCGTTTATGATTTATGTTACAGTTTTATTTGTGTCTACACAAAATACAGTACCTAATTTCATGTTAACTTCGCAAAAACTCTTAATTACCACCATTCTGCCATCTCCTAACGCCAATTCCTCATCTAACGGTACAAAAACGCCTAAAAATCGTCATCCAATAAATTAAAACAAACAGGTTTATTATAGCAATTACAAACAGTTTAACGTCAAGATAAGATAACCTAGTTGTTACATCTCTATCCAAGTTCACGTACAAGGTCGACGCACTCATCTGCGAGGTAATGGCTAACCAGCTCAATTGACTGACGCTCACGCTAGTTTTCTCTAACACATGCGACACCTACATGGATGCCGCTAAAATCATGCTGTTGAATTTTCAACGCTCAGCTCAGCATCGAATGTTGAAAATCCAGCAGCGCGGTTTTATCTAAGAATTCATTTAGGTGTTGTCTAGCGTTAGTGAAAACTGGTATCAGTCCTACTTCACTCATGATGAGTAATAATGAACTATCCATGGTACGGACTAGTCATGGATATTTCAGGTACAGTTGAACGAAAATTGTTTCGGAAATGCACGCTTACGAGTTCAAGTAGGTTAAGTGACAATTCACGTGAGGTGATGCTGAATCCACTTTGTGTATTTTTCAGGCTATTTCTGGAAAATGAGATGAGTAACGAGCGACTCTTTAGAAGTTTCCAGTTACCTTCGTTTGATGTTTCTGGGTTATTGCTTTTACAGATACGGACAGGACGAGCAGATTTGTAATTACAGTTGAAGCTATTTTTATTGGTGTGGGCTAGCTGACATAATGGCAAATAATTTCAATCAATGTTTTGATTCGAAATGTGAGTTAGATTCCATGTTATGTACTGTATAAAGACAATTTCTTCTAGCTTAACAGAAAGTTGTGCTGTTGGGGAGTTTATTGCGCCTCTTCTTCTTCCCCGCTAAAGCACTTGGAATTGGTGAAGGGCGGGAGTTTTGGGGGATTGTCTCATGTAATTTTGACGTTAAAAAGTGCAGATTTTCATGTCATTGATGTTATTTTTGAAATATACTAATGGGTATAATTTCCTCCAAAACATCAATGTGAAGATTTTTAGATCAACAAGTTAAAAGGTTTTAAGTACATGACAAAACCAGAAGTCATATAATTGGGAGTGAAACTAACAACTCCCTGAGTTGCATTCAAAGTAGCATAGAAAAAACTGTTCTAAAGCAGGATAAATATTTGTTCCGGCCGTCGATGGGCACCTTAGAACAAAAGGGGAAGCGTATGAACGACCGTATTGTCTAAACAAATCAATACTAAGACTGATGGGTTCAATGCACTTCAAAGAGAATTAAATTTTGCCGTAACAGTACTGCAGTAGTTCAGATAAAAAACAGTTCCACGTGAGGCGTAATGAAAATTAAACAGTCCAGTTTAAACAAGACACATTATTGACTGCCATTATACAACGACAAACAACGTCCAATTAATTTTGAACAGAGTGAAAGATATAATCTGTACTATAAA
The DNA here is from genome assembly GCA_951799385.1 of Hyppa rectilinea. NCBI lineage: Eukaryota > Metazoa > Arthropoda > Insecta > Lepidoptera > Noctuidae > Hyppa > Hyppa rectilinea. The sequence continues at coordinate 17,765,304 of OX637301.1, read as the reverse complement.
TTGGACAATTATGAATTACCTTATTTAGACATTCTTTATCGGATAAGTGCTTAATATAAAGCAATCATCTTTTGCTCAGGCGCATAATTAGCGGCGTTGCTCATTTCATATAGTAAGGAGGTCGCCGTGGGCGGGCTCGAGCGGCAAGGACTGCGCCGCCGCCGCCTGCGCAGCTCAGCGTTCAACTTTTATTGTTAACACCGAATGCAAATCATAAATATGTTTTGTCATTGAGTTTTTGTAACGTAACATAACTAGTGGACGCACGTGGGCCGCCGGCCGAGTTACTACGAGCTTATATGGTGAGACCACTTTACACGCTAGATAAAGACCGCATTGAACGTAGATTTGTTTTGCATGATTGTTACGTCATTTGTAAAGAATGTTGATCTGATTAATTTGCAAAATGACAGGAGAATTATATTTGGGAAAGTGCTCTCTGCACTCCGCAATTTTACAGAAATTTAAATAAATCTATATAATTATATCAAAATTAATTGCTGTTCGTTTGTCTCGCTAAAACTCGAGAACAGCTGGGCCGAATTAGCTTTTGATTTTGAAATGTTTGTCGTAGTCCAGGGAAGGTTTAAAGGTCAAGAAAATTTGGGTAGGTGGGTAGGTAGAGTAGGTAGGTAGGTGGGTAGGTAGAGTAAGTAGGTAATAGGTAGGTAGAGTAGGTAGGTAGGGTAGGTACGTAAGGTTGGTAGGTATCATAGTTAGTCTGCGGGTCAGCTAGTAAAGAATATAATTGGAGAGGAATTGCAAGTAAATATTGTTACAAATATCCTTTATGTATATACTAGTGTTGACTTAGCCACCATAACCTTTTCTACTCTGGAAGTGACACACGGAAAGAAGTCGTTAGCGATCGGATGAATAGATAACTAACTCTCACAAAACGCCATCAGCGACAATATTTCTCAACAAGCTCGAGTAATAAATAACAGAAGCCCTTTTCCCGCCGCACTTTTACGCACACTTCCTGTCAATTTATCCCTATAAAAGTTACATATATATAATATATTGAAAGGGGCAAGCATAATTTATGGAGTCCGAGCGTGGGTGTCACTCGAGTGGTATTAGCATATGTATGTGCTGGTCCAACACCGCTAGTGTTTGAACTAAATGGGTCGGAACGAGTAAAATTGATCGTCACGTAGTGGCGATAGGCCTCATAACTACATTTGCAGTGATGGAGCAAAAACTCCGTTATGTAATTTAATTGGGTATTCTGGAGAAGTCGTAGTGGACCTCGTGGCTAAATAATTACTGCCGCACAGATCGATCCATCAGGTTAAGCTACGCTTGCCGGGGTTGGTCCGTGGATGGGTGACCATATTTACATATCGAGACTCCTCCGTGCCTCGAAAAGCACGTTAAGCCGTTAGTCCCGGCTGTCATTCGTGGTTCTTTGACAGTCGTTACGAGTAGTCAGAAGCCTGACAGTCTGTCTTACCATCTAGGGCTATCGTATTACCCAGTTACTGACTGGGTTGCGGACGTCAGATAGGCAGTCGCTCCATGTAAAATAGTGGTATTCAGCTGCATCGGGTTAGACTGGAAGCCGACCCCAACATACATAGTTGGGAAAAGGCTAGGCAGATAGGCAGATTCTGGAGAAGTTGTTTCAAATAATAATGAGACTTCCTCTGGTCGTCCTATGGGTTACCTAATGGTTATTTTGTATTTTATTTCTTGGCCTAGCTGCCTGAAAATAAAGCAATTATTATTATACATTATGAAAACTGTGTTGGTCTAGCAGTCGCTAGTGTTACTGCTGAGTAGAAGTCCTGGGTTCGATTCCCAGGTCCAGGGGGCAGGGGCGAGCACGGGACTTTATTTACGAGTTGAAATTTAGGTATGTAGGTACTTTAGATACCTAAAGCTCCGCCTTATTATTCGGGGATTACAGGCGTTCTGTAGTCATGTTATGTGAGTACTTCCAAACAAAGGAAGCTGAACACCTACCTACTAGTGCCTATTAAACACTTTAAAAAAAGTTTCGCTGCAAAAAATGCTCTAAAAAGTTCAACTTAAATTATGTTTTTACGGTTCGTCGACTTCTGTTACCGACCAAGAACCAGACTGTATAGCTTTTGATACTATTTAGTGAGACTGAAATCATAACTCTTTATCAATATCATCAGCAGTTTAGTACGGCCGTAAAAATAAAAAACCTGGCTCGGGGGACGGAACCCAGTATTTGCTGATTGGGAATCTTTGATTTCGTGTAAGTGGATAAAGTTCAATTTTTATGAAGTTTTTTGCAATTTGCAGGTCATTGTCAGTTGTATGTTGATCAAAACAGTCGAGGCCGAAGTAAGTACTTACGTATTTTCAAAAATAGAAATATAAGAATCATACAATACAACTCTGTAAGTTATAATTGGCTTCGAAGGTCATGATTTCATGAAGTAGTAATTCCATGATGGTATGAACGTAATGATGATTTTAATTGTTAAGATAGTAGGTACTAAGAGAAGATTAAGAAGATAAGATGTTGATTGTTCTGTAAAATACTACGTACGCACTTGCCATGGCCGCGAATCATATTTTAAGCAACATTGAACCTGATACTGACAAGAAAATTACAAAAAATTAAAGAGAATTTGAATTTCGCGGGCTACCCTGGTGCTTTCACCTTTTTTGTAAACTTTTCGATCCTTGTATAGATGATCTGGTAGATTAAGATAACAGGCATATTGTATAAGTTTTAATGTGTAATTTGGCTACTATAGCTCAGCAAATTGGTTGCAAACACGCAATTGAAATACGGTGGGTTTTTGCGACCGTACCTTTTCAGTTTTTTACGTTTGAATAGATTAACATATGCTTCAGCTTGGTTTTTGTATAAGAATAATTGCTGTGTTAGCGAGAACCTAAAGAAATTGAGGTATTAGCTAATGATGTGCGCTAAGCAGCACCAACGGTTTATCTGCCATCAAAGAACATCGCTCAGTCTATGAAACAAGGAAATTATTTCCAATTTTTTTTTTGACATTTCACACTACGCCAGGTAGTCGCAAGCTAAGCAACATAATGCTGTGTTATGGTAACGAGATGGCTGATAAATTAATTATATATATATATTTTTTTGTAAATACGTACATTATTATAGAAAGAAAAAGACCCAGACCCGAAATAATTACTTGCAGGTCGTACAAATATTTGTTCCGTGCGGGAATCGAACCCGCGACATGCTGCGCAGCAGTCAATCGCTTAACCACTGCGCCAACCGTGTCAAAATTCGATCCAGCATGTCCCTTGCTGCTGCAGCCACGCCCTAAGTCGAGGTCCGTACCACACAGGAGGTGCCCTTAGCGTAAAGTCGCTTAGTATGTAAGTCTTTAAGTCCAGGGCTGGATGGCTTAATTTATTGAGGCATCCACAGGCAAGTACGGTTAAGCAGTCGACCACCTCCTAGGATGAATTGCGAGATGCCCATTAGGCAAAAAAAAAGTGTAATTCACTCGTTCATGAGACTCGTACAATTTCAAAGGTTTATGGGAAACAGCTGTTCTTCAAGGGAGGAGAATTTGTACACATTCATTAAAATATTCCAAAGAGTTTCATTACCTACAGACACAGCCTCTGTAATGATTAGCTAAAACTAGTTTGATGGACAGAATTTACTTCAAGCGAATAGGTAACAGAAAACACCTGCACATTACAATTACAATAGAAGAGTGACAGGTTGTCAGGCATTGTCTGTATACTTTGAAGGAAGAAACATAATACCGTGTAAGTATTTCTTGGAAAATGGCGAAATAGGAGACTGTAAATTAATTTACACTGTCTTAATAATAATAATTAGTAAATTAATTTGTCATATCGATACAGACGCGCCGGTGCCGCGCGTCTGTATCGATACACACGCGCCGGTGCCGCGCGTATCGATACAAACGACAACAAACTGCTCTGCAGGATAAAAACGCGCCGGCGACGCGCGTTCCCAAAACGCGCGTCGACGGCGCGTTTAAAAAACGTGGTGTGCATAGGCCCTTAAGGATATCCAGCTCATCCTGAACTGTCAGCTTCGGGAGGAAGACCCGAAAGACAGGAATGTTAGGGAGCTGCGTAACCGTAACCGAAAGTTTCGGATATCCGATAGAAAAAAATATCCGTACCCGTAACCGAATCCGAAATAGAAGTTTCGGATAATATCTGATAGGGGCGGAGCCTAATTGAGACTACCCAAAGGTTTTAAGAATATCAGAGGTAGACTCGATACAACCTCTCGTAACTAGAATATGAAGCAATAGGCAAGTTCCGCGGTTTATTTGCTATTTGTATAACTCTTTTATTTGCTATTTGTATTTTACTTTTCAAATTCTTTAAAAATAATATACGTAACCAAAATTATCCGAAACTAACGGATAATCCGAAATAATTTCATATCCGTATCCGGTATAATAATCATTCCTATATCCGTATCTAATCGGTATCCGAAATTTAATATCCATAACATCCCTGCCGTCACTGCTTGATACTGCCATACATCGCCACAACAGATTCGGTAAAAGAGAACTTAATGGGGTTCACTGGACACCATGACCCATAAATACCTTCACTCCACAATGTCTACTGCCCACGCTGTCCTCAATTCCACGTAACCTTTCAGTAGGTATTTACGTACTTGACCTAATAATCTCTAATTATAATATTGATTACGTAAGAATGTTAGCCTAAATTATGTCACCGCCCGTGCAATTAATGATAGCCTTGCTGGGGTAAATATTTGAATTACTGTAGGTCAATCGGTTTTACAATTAATGTGCCTCTGCCTAGCCTTTACCCAACTATGTTGGGGTTGGCTTCCAGTCTCACCGGATGCAGCTGAATACCAGTATTTTACATGGAGCGGCTGCTTGACGTCCACAACCCAGTAACTGGGTATTACGGTACCACTTGGTAAAAATGGCTGTCACACTTTCTGACGACCCGTAACGATTGTCAAAGATCCACGAATGACAGTCGGGACCATAGAAATATAAGAAATATAACAATGGTCTAACGTGTTTCCGAGGCACTGATGAGTCTCGGTATAGATGGTCACCCATCCACGGACCAACCTCGGCAAGCGTAGCTTAACCCTTTGCAGTTGTTATTATTTAGCCACGAGCAAGAAAATTAAATATAAAAGGTATTGGAGCAAGAAGATTATGTGATATGTGGAAAAACCCGTGGTTTATTTAAAAAAAAAACAATGTGCAATGTAATATTGCACTTTTGACCCGGGATTCCTTCAGTTACTCTACACTACAGTTTTTGTTTACATAACAAATGTTCTAAGTCCCCAGCTTACCACTTGATCGCTTCAAATCGGACTTTGTTCGTTCGAATATGGCTTCTTTTCCTGGTTCATTCTAAGCTCGGTCATTAAGTCCAACTCTATTAAAGTTTATTATCGCCATACTAATAACTTTACAGATTCCAACTTTAATATGCCGTTAAATTATAGGTTAGGTATATACATGTATATGCAGCGGGATCGACATCGCCACATGCGAACTACGCGTGACACAAAATCCTGCATCACGCATGCAGAGTTTACCGGGCGACTAGCATAAATAAATACAACACCCCAATATGAATCGTCGGACAATAGCCCACCAGACACAACACCCGTCTGGTCGGAGGGTCTTTACACCCTGTTCTGTATACCTCTACAGGTACACCTAAGTTCTAGAGTCTGAGATACTCAACTTGGCCACCATACACTGTCGGGGATCGCCAGTCGTAAACTTCTTTAGAAAACAGTCATATAAATCCTTCTAGGAACTATTTGGAAAAGGTTCGAGTTCCTATTACTAGGAAAGTTCTAGAAACTTCTAAACAACTGGACATTATAGAACTTTTCTTGAAGAAAAGATATAAACTTATTCTGGAGACCCTGAACACATTTTATCCCAAAGTTCCGAAAACAAGAGCTAGCCCTATGTTTCCGAAAATCCATGCGCAAAGGCAGCGCGTCATAAGTGTAGCGACAATATTCTAAGTTATAACCATAGTGTTCCGTATGTGTGTCGAGTAATTAATGTCAGAAGTCGCGGCCTTCACGGTGTTTTAATTGAATTGTGTTAGACTCGTGGTAACTTTATATGGACATGGGCTGAGCGGCTTACTTATCTAGCTAATAAGACTCGCAAAGTTTCTAGGGATAAGTGACCACAAACGTACAGGGCTGCTAATGATATTAATTAAATGTTCGCTTGTTTATGGTTTATACAAAACTAATAGCTTTTGAAAAAAACTTCGAGATATTGGAATAACGGGCAAAGACTGAAACAGCGGTAAATATGTCGGCGCGTATATGTTCCACGCGCGCCTCAAAGAGATGTCAGCATATTATGAAGGGGCCCCTGAGGGCCAAGCCTGCCGGGTAAGCGGGATTGTCCGAAAGGGTTACCGCTACCCCGGAACATAAAGGGCTACGGAAGGAACATGGATGGGTTTTAGTCAGTAAGAGTCTGACACTCCCTTCCGCTCCACCCAGAGCGGGAGTAGTCATTGGATGATTTCCCAGCCTTAAAAAAAAAAAAAGCGGTAAATATTTTTGATGAAATTTAAATAGGGTTAAGCCCTATTTAAATTTCACGGCAGCAGCATATGGATGAAGTTTTTTTCAAAAGCTATTAGTTATATATAAACCATAAACAAGCGGACATTTAATTATTTAGTTTCAATATGGATTGAAACTGTAACTTACTCAGTTCCAAAACGATAAGTCTAAACTAGGAATTACTCTTTCCTCAATTCATATCTTCAAAAGCCTATAGCCTACTCAATAGTAATAACGGATTGGTTCCTTATCAACCTCACTATCTCCACCTTGAAATCTCGAAGTAACTGTATGTCTATTGTCTTCGAACACTCTTTCAACACGTCCGGACGCACAGACCGTGCCCTTACAAGTACCTACTCATTTTTCTACCAGCCTTCTGCAGTACAATGCGGTCAAGGAGCGTGACTGCGACTTCCGACATTATTTTTGTGTGCATTTTACGCAATTGAAAGTACGTTGCAGTGGTCTAAGATATGTACCACAGCTCCAATTAGGCTTACTCTAGAGTAGAATAGATTATAATATTATTTGGTGCTGGCTGGAGGATATACAAAGTTGGTCAAAATTAAAAAATACATCTTTACAACACTATAGCAGCAGCGATAGCCTAGTGGTGTGACCGTCGGACTGTCAAGTCATAGATCTCGAGTTCGAACCCAAGCCACGCTGATTTTACGAATTCATGTGCGTACTGTTTAATATAATCACTTGCTTAAAAATCGGTATAGGAAAACATCGTGAGGAAACCAGCATGTCTAAGAGATATTTCTCAACAGCATGTGAAGCTAAGTCAGAGGCCCATGGGCAGCATAAAAACTCTGACACCTCACTAATGAAGGGGCCCCTCAGGGCCAAGCCTGCCGGGTAAGCGGGATTGTCCGAAAGGGTTACCGCTACCCCGGAACATAAAGGGCTACGGAAGGAACATGGATGGGTTTTAGTCAGTAAGAGTCTGACACTCCTTTCCGCTCCACCCAGAGCGGGAGCAGTCATTGGATGATTTCCCAGCCTTAAAAAAAAAAAAAAGGCTAGTCACTAACCACACGAAAAGAAGAACAACACTATATTCGTGGGCGATGCAAAAAGTAGCAAAGATATTCCGTGGGTGGATCAGTTAGCAAGAAATGTGATAAATATCTGTCTTAAACTGCTTATTTGGAAAATCAAGCATGGTGATACTATAACACTATCTCCCAAGTTTCTGGACTACTAACTAACCTTCGAATGTTGGTTAACGATGGCAGATATCCAAATAAAAGCCATGGTTAATCACAAGCTGTTTTGTTGCAAATGGACATTGGATAGATCTTGTAACTAATTGCATTCTACAAATATCTTCCAGCTAATTAATTTTATGTAATGTCAAATGCCTACAGAGCCGGAGATAATATTATTAAGACTCAATTTTAGCCGCGTCGTGTTCGAGTCCTGTCAACTTGCCAAGCCCATAGCCAATGATTCATGGGCTTAACCCATGGTATTTTAAATGGGTAGAGTTACTACCGGAGTAGGCTGCGAGTATTTTTCATTTTGCATCGAATTATGTGTTTAATAATGGAAATAATAAGGAAAATAGGGTAGTTGACTCAATTCTGAAATGCAAATATTTTCCTTACTAGACAAACGCTTTTTAGGTTTTTCCAGGATTTTCTTGCCTCCATCATGATCAAATTTAAAAAATACATTTTCAGCTTTAATGGTTTTATTTTGACGTCTTGCAGTTACTTGAAGCTCTTCAGTAACCTTAACCTAGCCACTAGACGACACAATGCTCCCCGAGCGAAGCGGAGCCGCCAACGCGGAACCGTCGCGGCGTCGCCGCGTCAGCATCACCACGTTCGTGTGATGCAACAATTGCACTACAGCAGACTAGTGTTCTTCGCCGCATTTTTAGCTGAACTAGGTCAAGACTACAGATGAGTTTCACGGAACAACGAGCTTACAGACTAACTAAAAGTTCGCATGATGATTACATTTTTGGATGACACGAACAAATAAAATGCACGAAACGGTAACTTTCTTTTGCGGTAAGTTTTCAGGTCGTCGCACTTTTGGAATTGAATTCTATTTCAATGAGCGCTGGCATTTTATATTGAAAAATATTCAAATTTATTATATTTTTTCGTTTGCCGACGATTTATAGAAATCGACAGTTTATTGCTGGCTATCTTAGAAGGTTATCCAGAGCAAATTGATTTCAGCGTAGACATTGAACATTTATAAATGGTTAGACATGGGAGCGATGCCCTTTTGCTGAAAGGTTACTGGGTAGTATTTTTCCAATTTAAGACTTTCTCGAAGCATATTCGGAATTGAATAGTTTATGAGGCAGTGGATAGTTCTTAGCTGAGGCACTGAACCTTACAAGCGGCTTGTTAAGAAGTTAAAAGATGCACTAACCTGTCCATATGCAAGTACAGTAGCATTATATCCATCTAAGGCTGCCTCCACCAGTTTCCTGACGCAGGTGTCATAGACTATTTGCTGGCACGAACACGGCTCGAAGGCGTAGTCGAATGTGAACGCGCGCTCTGATCCCAAGGCGACACCGCCGTCGCCCGCGGCGCCTCCAGCGCGTGCGCATATACCGCATCCTTCGACCACCTCGCCCGGTGTCTGCGGACGGATCCTGGAAAGATGAGAAGATACGTTAACACAGGTAGGCATGATATAAAAAGAACAAATTTTAAGGGTGGTCTAAAGTCCGATCATTTTGTTAAACAAGACATCACTACATATTACAAAACAAACTCCTCCGCCACATCTGTCTGTCTGTCTGATTGTTCGCGAAAAACTCAAAAACTTCTGCACCGATTTTCATGCGATTTTCACCAATGCATAGAGTGGTTTTCGAGGAAGGTTTTAGTATATAATTTGGCAACCAACATCCACGCGAGCGAAGCGGCGGGCATCAGCTAGATCAGTATAAAAGTTTACCCTGTAATGTCTCTTATTTAACTGAAATTGGTCGAATTGGAAGGATGTTATAGATCAAAATCTTTATCAAATTACGACAGTCGCAAAAAAAAGCATAAACTAACTTGACGAAAAGAAAATAAAACTATTCGGATTGAATTTAGAAAACAACTATCTTTACGATCGCGTGAGAATCAAAGTGGCGCACTTGTTTGGGTTTTCGCACTTGGTACAAAAACGTGATGTTCATTCCATCTAAAGATAAAAGCGCTTGATTTCGAAGGCTGACATTTGAATAAAGTTGATTAAGATTGTTTTTACAGGGTTTTCAATTTACATCGTATCCTCAGACACATGACCGAAATCGTGAAATATCCTAGGATTCACTTCGGCATGTCACGTAAGAAATATAAGAGAATCCTTCATTTCGTGTGGTTAGCGACTAACCTGGTGTCAGAGTTTTTATGCTGCCCATGGGCCTCTGACTTAGCTTCACATGCTGTTGAGAAATATCTCTCAGAAATGCTGGTTTTCTCACGATGTTTTTCTTCAATGATTTTTAAGCAAGTGTTACAAGAGAATACGGTAGAGTAATAAGCCGCAGATTGCGGGTGTCATTCGTAGTTCAAAACTAACTCGGATTGACTAGCCCGACCGCTTAACTGAGACAGTTTCTTTTTTTTTTGAAGGTTGGTAAATCATCAAACGACTTCTTCCGCTCTGGGTGGAGCGGAAAGGAGTGTCAGACTCTTACGGACTAAAACCCATCCATGTTCCTTCCTTAGCCCTTTATGTTCGGGGTAGCGGTAACCCTTTCGGACAATCCCGCTTAAACTGAGACCGTTCCTGAGGTAGCTGCGCGGTGCGGGAATGGTACGGTTACACGAGACGAGAGCTCACTGATTCGTCAACATGCGACAACTGACACTGCTCCCGGACCGTAGACATACCTACCTCAGGAACGGTCCCAATTAAGTGGTCGGGTCATAGCTCTGTGACAATGGTTCCAGGTTTTCAGAAAAGTTTGTAAAAGGCTAGGCAGATGATGATGATGATGATGGAAGATAAATATTTTGGAAAGGATAGTAGAGTCATAAAAACCATCGTTTTTATAGCTGTTAATTTATCTAGATGCGCGATCGCGTGTGAAATCAAAGTAGAGCTCTTGTTATGACACTTGATACTCAGAACGTGCAGTTTGCACTCAACAACAAGACAAGTGGCGCTTCTTATCCAAGGCTTGGCTTTTACAATGATTAACTATTGTTTTCCTTTGCCTTGAAAGCTATTTTGCCGTGAAAACATTATCATGTTTACTATTAGAGCTCTTTAGAGTTTTAAGGGCATTGAACAAAAAAGGTTGACGATCAAAATGTATGGACTATCAGTCCCCTCGGGGAGCCAAGACAAAGTCATATTTTCATTAACGATAACGAAATAAGATAAGGAAATAAATGGACAGACATGCTGGTTTGGTCCTCATGGTGTTTTCCTTCACCGATGTTAAAGCAAGTGATTTTTTTTTTTTTTTTTTTTATCCTTTATTAAAAAGAACCCCGTTCTTGATAATTAATTACAATCTAGTCTTTAAGACTAATAAGCAATTTAAATCTAACTTAATTTTATACATGATAATTATTTTAAAACTTAGAATAGTGTCCTTTGAACTTTACACAAGTCCGTTCCACTTTCTTAGAGTCTGATAATTTGATGATTAAACACTTTGTTCATGTGTTGTTATGTGTGTCACTGTCACTATTATTTCTACACTTTTACACTACACTAACTCAAAAGGTTTTGTTCGTTTTAGTCTACGCACTATATTTGTTTGGTCTAACAGCTGAATCGCCTCGATGTTCACATGTTGATGGAGTCGTTGTTCATGGGCCTCAGCATATTTTTGAATTATTTTGGTGACGGGTTCCATGTTCAGGTCACGATGGAGGTCGTCATTTCTTATATACCAGGGAGCATTAACTATACTCCTCAGTACTTTATTCTGGAATGTCTGGATGATTTTAGTGTTGGTCGGTTTAGTACAGCCCCACAGTTGGATGCCATATGTCCATATTGGCATAAGAATATGCTTATATAATAAAATTTTGTTGTGTATTGATAGACAGGAATCGCGTCCAATCAGCCAATACATGTTTTTAAATCGCATGTCTAGTTCCTGTCTTTTCTTTTTGACGTGCGCTTTCCAGCGCAATTTCGCGTCAAGCGTTATGCCAAGGTATTTGGCTGTATTTGCGTATGGCACTTGTTGGCCATTTATGAATACTGGGTGGTAGTCACAATTCCTGTTGGTGAAATCAATATGAAGCGACTTTGATTCGTTCAATTTGATTCTCCATCTTTGGGCCCAATCATGAACTTTATTTAGAGCGTTTTGTACTTTTTCGATTGCTTCCGTATGGCGTGACCCTGTAGCCATAATGGCAGTGTCATCCGCAAAGGTTGCAATAGTGTTATTTTCTAGCTCTGGTATATCATATGTGTACAGCAAATAGAGCACTGGTCCCAGCACACTACCTTCAGGTACACCAGCTTTAATTATTTTTAGCTCGGAAAAAGCATCCTCGTGCCTTACTCTAAACATTCTATTTGTAATATATGATTGCAAGATATCGGCAAAATCATTAGGCAACAGTAGTCTTAGCTTGTACATCAGACCCTCATGCCAAACTCTATCAAAAGCTTGTGCCACGTCTAAGAATACGGTGGAGCAGACTTTCTTATCTTCAAGCGTTCTCTCGATGATGTTGGTAATTCTATGTACTTGGTCTATTGTTGAATGTTTCTCTCTGAAACCAAACTGATGGTCAGGAATCAGATTATTCTCATTTAGAATTGGTTTTAGACGTTTTAAAAATAGTTTTTCAAACAGCTTTGATAGTATCGGCAACAGGGATATAGGCCTGTATGATGATGCTTCGTGAGGTGGTTTACCGGGCTTTGCAATCATAATCACTTCAGCAACTTTCCATGGCTCGGGAACATGCTTCAATACGAATGCAGCATTGATGAGCCTTGTAAGTTTAACAATGGCTTTACGAGGGAGATATTTAAGGATTTCACCCGTAATAAGGTCATACCCTGGGGATTTCTTCTTTAGGCTTATGATTTGAATTTCCTTTGCAACTTCTTTTGGGGTCACAAGCTTAATTCTCTGATCTTGAAGAATATTGGGAATCTGCAGGTTTTCTACCGACCCGTCATTTGGTTGAAAGGTTTCTTCTAAATGATGTCATATTTTCATTAACGATAACGAAATAAGATAAGGAAATAAATGGACAGACATGCTGGTTTGGTCCTCATGGTGTTTTCCTTCACCGATGTTAAAGCAAGTGATGCAGACAATGTCAAATTGTGTAACGAAATTCGATCAATGGTCCCATATAAATGCATTGACAACTGGCGTTCTGACAATCCAAATCGCTGAGATAACGAATTGTTCGATCAATAATTTTCGAAATCGAATCGACACGGAGCGATCGATACTTGTCTAGGCCCCCAGGAATTGTTTCTAGGTAAAAGGGTAGACATCATAACCATTTCAGTAAGTAGTGGACCTTACGTAATATATTCGCAGTTATAAAACTACCCGTGTTATGCCCATCAATTCTGAAAACGTCCTCCAACTTAACATATCGGTCACGTACAGTTTATTGCTTTACATCGACATATAAACGTGAACAAAGTTACAATCTTTAAATAAGAATTACGTGTGTATCTAGGATTAGCCTATTACCACTAGCTGTGTAGCTACCAGACACAAATCCTCAAATTTTCTTCCACGAATAAAACGTTACATCATGCAAAAGAAAATCATTATAAATGCGAAATCTAAAGGTGATCGCACATTTTACAATTCGTTGTATGAAATCATGTGAAACCTCGCACACTTCACCCGCACCGTACACGCCTAATTTCGTAAAATGCTAGAGACATCCGAATATTGAAGGAAGCATACTGATGACGTCATATAACACGGCGCGGCATACAGTGTTAAAAAAATGATAGAACGGCGCGTACGAACTACCTACTGCTTTGGAATGACATGGCAACTAGCTTCATCTTTCTGACTGACCGACCCCTTGACAATCCAAAAGTGCCTGTAATTGGTTTATTTGAATTAAATACTTTGAGTTTGAGTTTACTGTGCGTATGTGTGCCGCCATTAGTAAAGACGGCGTACGATACTGATAAATGTATGATCACCTTTATACAGATTTACAAATATCAACGATTGCTATATCAGTTTATGATGTAACATGATAAATCTACTAATCCTAGACCAGCTGCATGAGATTAAACCAAATATGCATATAACTTCTGAGAACATCATAAAATTCTAATCCACCAACGCAGCTACATCACGCAAAGGTGCGTCAGTCAAGGCTGGTCATAGACAAGAAGAAACAAACTGGATCTCGTGAAGGTCTAATGATATCTACAAGGTTATCTATGTTTATGCTCTCCAGCTGATTGCTGATCGATGGTGGAGATAACGATGCTGTAAATTCTGAGGATAGTAATAATTTGAATGACACTTTAGATCTAGCTCGTGGCTAAGTAATAACAGCCGCACGGAGTGATCCTTCAGGGTAAGCTACGCTTGCCGGGGTTGGTCTGTGGATGGGTGACCATCTTTAGATATCGACACTACTCCATGCCTCGGAAAGCACTTTAAGCCGTTGGCCCCGGCTGTCATTCGTGGATCTTTGACAGTCGTTACGGGTAGTCAGAAGCCCGAAAGTCTGACAGCCAGTCTTACCAAGGGGTATCGTGTTAGTCAGTTACTGGGTTGTGGAGGTCAGATAGGCAGTCGCTCCATATAAAATACTGGTATTCAGCTGCATCCGCTTAGACTGGAAGCAGACCCCAACATAGGTGGGCAAAGGCTACGCAGATTGATTTGATTGAGAGATTAGATTTTGTAACTGGTTGAACAGATAGGCCAGTTGCTCCAAGGAAAATTCTTGTGTACAGCTGAATTCCGTTAGACTGGAAGCCGACCCCACCGTAGTTGGGAAAGGCTAGGTGGTTATGATTTTTTTTTTTGAGGGTGGGAAATCATTGAATGACTCCTCCCGCTCTGGGTAGAGCGAAAGGGAGTGTGATTTGCAGATCCAAAGTAATTAACTATGACACAATACTATAGTTATTTCTCAAAGGCAACATTTACTATAAAAGACATTTTATAGACGCCGCCGCACCATCACTCAGAGCCATAAAAATCAAACATCATAGTCAAATGTGCAAACTGCAGTTTTCATTAAAAACTGCAGTTTGCACATTTGACTATGATGTTTGATTTCACAATGCCCGTAAAGAATTCGGACTAATATCGAGTTTTCAGCTTATTATGCTCAGTTATTGCACCGCAGCATTGCAGCTAGACCACCACAATTCAATGGGGGACGGAAGTACCAATTAACAGTTCCAAAGGAAACATTACCGACCGTCGACCGAACGGACATTCAACGCGTGCGCAATGTGACAGTTATACCATAAGAATGGAAGCGTTATTCATATTTCGAACATGATTCACTTTTTTTACGAACCGCGTGTCACTTATTGAGATAATTACGATGATGGTGCTTCTCTTTATTGTTGCCGCCATTTTCTGTCGAATTTAGGACAAGAGACATCCTGAGAACTACTTTCATCTTTGTCTTTGTTCCAAATTTTGCTTAATTTAGATTTTGTTTGAAGATTAATAATTTTACAGCATATTTATTTATCTTTGTTTGTTTTCCAACTCGTGGCTAAGTAATAACAGCCGCGCAGGTCGATTCATCAGGTTAAGCTATTTGGTATTACGCTTGCCGGGATTGGCCGTGGATGGGTGACTACCTTTACATACCGAGACTCCTCCGTGCTTCGGAAAGCACGTTAAGCCGTTGGTCCCGGCTGTAATTGCGGGTCGTCTGAAGTCCAGAAGTTTGACGGCAGTCTTAGTTACTTAATCGTATTACCCAGTTACTGGGTTATGGAGGTCAGATAGGAAGCCGCTCCATGTAAAACCTGGTATTCAGCTGCATCCGGTTAGACTGGAAGCCGACTTCAACATAGTTGGGAAGAGGCTAGGCAGATTTTTTTGTTTTCCAACCATAATAAGTCTACATGGAGGCAGTAACTTTGTTCCGGAGGTCCATTTGCAACGCATCAAAAGTGAAGACTTAACTCTTTAAACTTATAGGCTATGCCTAAAGGCAGCTCTTGTCATCAATTTACCTTGACCATAGCGTATACAGAGTGTTACCGAAAGGGTATAAAAGGATATGCTACAGGCCACCAATCTGAACAACTTTTACTATGGACCCACTCCGAAATCGTGAAAAAAAATGAGCTGTTCCCTACATTTCGACGAGTCACGTGATCAAAAATGTGTAGAACAGCTGATTTATTTTTTTGCGATTTCTGGTTTTATACATCATATTTTATATTCTACGTCTGTTAACGCATCCATTTCAACTGCACCTTCTCATTCCGTACGTAAACCTTCCAGTGCAAAATTCCGTGCACTTATATTGTGTATACAGCACACAGTGGCTATTGTACTGACGTTACACAATGGAGCTAGCGAGCGTCCGAGTGGAACACCGACGCCGCGGCACGCCATCTTCCTTAATACTTAGTAGTTAGACTTTCAACAGTTTCAACACCAATTTCTACATGCGGTGTATGCCCCTTAATGACCTGGTCCTTAGTCATTTCGTGGAGCTGAGCTTTTGTTTATCCTGTTTTAGGTGTTGCAGTTGTTATGCAGTGTTTCTTGGGTGTGGCCTGTTTGAAGAACGTTAGTTTTCTTGCAAATTGGAGGGCTTTTGCTGCTCAGAGTTGATTATTCACTTAAGAATTATAGGGTTTCTGAGAGGTGTGAGTAAGTACGGGACACAAAGACGTATTTCATTAAAATTTATATGACCAATTATGCACATACATACAGACAAGAAGAAAGGAACAGAAAATACGTACAAAGGTGATGCTAATTTCTAAAAAAAAAATTTGCCAGGATACCAGCGATAGGAAAGTAGACAAAAATAGGCGTAGACAACGTGTATAAGAGTTAGAAGATAAAACAAAATACATACGATACAAAGAACCAATTTACTCTTTTGAATATAAACATAGATAATAATACACATACTTCTTCATCTTTGTCTCCCGAAGAGAGTAAAAAAATAAGACAACAAAGTGCCGCGGGACCGTGAACAATCTATAGCTTTGTAACAAGATTAGACGCTGAAAGAAAACATTTCAGAGCACTACGGAATACGCCGCAGGTAGTAAACTCCTGACCCAAATACGGCGGCCAGTATAAATCTAAGTAAAGGATTTCATTACTGACAGCATGGTAGTACAGAGGCCAGAACATCCAGCTACCCCAATCTTTCCAATTGCTTTGATAGATCAAAATCATGTTCAATTGGGTATTTGAAATGGTAGTCAATAACGTTACTTTTTATGAATTGTCAAAATGTGGAATTTTTACGTGTGTTGTATGAAGTATAACAATGTGACGTCAAGTATTTTTAGAATCAAATTTTAATATAATACTTATTTGCATTTGCATGCAATTTTACAATTATATCTTCGCCTATTTTCAATTTCTCTACGGCGATGGAAGTTTTTAAGACGAGCGGTCTTTTTTCTATGTAATTTCGTATTTTATTGACCGTTTCAAATAGTCTATTGGGAATATTTCACAGTTTAGGATAGCTTGACGTGACGGACGTCTGGATTTTATCTACTTACCAGCGAAATACCTTTAAGACAGCTTCCCAATACTTCAAGCAGAGGAAACTTAAGTGTTAGATGAAAGTACTAAGTAGATAATCAAAGACTTCGAAGCTGAGTGATACATCAACACCGAACACGCGAATACGCACTGAAAATAGCGCACTAGAGTCACTAGACGAACAGCAATCAGTCGTTCTAAGAAAACATCGCTATTTGCAGGCTGAGTTGTTGTAGCTGCACGTAACACCCGGTTTCTGAATTGCGAATTTGTCAACTGTACTTTCGAATAATTTAAAGGTCCTTCTTTCAGTAGGATTGTCCGAAAAGGTTTCCGCTACCCCGGCACATAAACGTCTAAGGAAGGAACATGGATGGGTTTCAGTCAGTAAGACGCTAACACTCCCTTCCACTCTTCCCAGACAAGGAGGGGTCATCAAATGATTTCACAACCACAAAAAAAGGGTGATTCCTTCAATATACCACAAAATTCACAATTCTATACGTTTTTGCAATTAAATTTTTAATTTCGGGTTATCACCTTTACAAATGCAAGTCTTCTACCGTCTTATTACCAAACGAGTTCTAATTTTAGTGCGTGCCTAAACCTTCGAAATAGTTATTATAAATAGTATTTTGAGATTTATTTAAATTCGGGTGTGACGACCGTTTTCAACTTTAACATAGTGAAACAAAACAAACCCTAATTCAAAAATAATTCGATAGTTTAAATCCGGGTCTAACGAAAAACCTCGTTATGGGGCAGGTAGGTAAAGAAGAAAGAAAAAATGGTTATTCTGCACAATCAAAACACATTTCTGAAAAGAAACTAAAAGAGAGGGAGAGAGGGGGAGAGAGAGAGAGAGAGTTTGAGGGAGAGAGGGAGAGAGAGAGAGTTCGTCAAGTTCTAAACTTCAAATTCTCAATTCAGACAGCGGGTGTAAGACTTCCATTGCACATAGCACCTATTATACTTTGTGTGGAACCACAATGCCACAACCACTCGCTGTTATTAAACCCCGCTTAGCTTATAAACGGATATCACTACACATTGTGCTATCAGTCTTTTTGTATCGCAATTTGTCGTTTAATTCGTATGAGTCAGCTGGATTTCCACAATAGCTACTGTTACTGTTATGTTTTACAACGGAAAATGAGTTCAATTAAGACGTTTTTGCATTTCCCACGAGTTCATTGTGTCAGTTTTAGTCAAGGTTTGACGTATGTTTTGTGTCGTGTTGAATGATGTTGGAAGTTCTTGTTCAATTTATTAATTGAAATCAATAGAGATTTGCGTCTACGTTTTTAGGTACTCGGCTTTAGTACGCAACATTAAGGGTGGTTTTCACCAATGAATCTGAACGCGATTAACGCGTTTATTATTATTTTCCATGGAATATTGACAGTGACGACGCTTGTCAGTTCCATTTTTGAAATTTGCACTTAGAAGCGTGCCTGTCATCGGTCTGTCTGTTTGTCTGTTATCTTTTCACATCTGAGCGGCTGAATGGATTTGCATGAAAAACGGATAGACAATGCCTTAGTTTAGCATATATGATACTTTTATCTCGACTAATTTCCGTACTACACGCGAGCGAATCTGCTGGCAAAAGCAATTATGTCCTAATGTTAGAAACGTATGAAAACAAATCTGTTATGGAGTATTATGGCATTGGCATTATGATCAGTCTATGAGAAAACCTCTCCATAAAACTTATGCGAATATTTTGCAAAGTGCATATTTAAGGCAATGTAGAACAGCCGTGGGTTGATAGGAGCCCAAATATTTAGCGAGAGGCGCCCACTTCCCATTGGCGCGATGTGGGCAGATAGAGAACTATAACCTTTGAATACATTAGTAATTTAGTACTTCATAATGATATGCAATGTGTTGCAAGCACAACAGTTTTGCCGTAAGAGGAATAAATTGAATATTTTTCTTGTAAGAGCGCATTTCACTAATGAGACTGAGCGTGATCAGAACTGTCAGTGGCATCATTATTATAGAATATTCACACTGATAGCGCTTAAACGCGGTTTAGATGAGCTGATGGATCACTTTCGTTGGTGAAATTAGCCTTTCTTTAATATAAAGTTTAGGTACAGATGCCAGCACATCAAGCTACCAAACTTAAATTTCTTTGATAGTTTTTCAACTTTATTAAGTACAAAGCAATAAGGTTCATGTTCAATAGGCAAAATTTGACAGTTTGGGATAGTTAAATGTGCTGGCGTCAGTACTTATTCGTTTAAATCGCTTTTGGCGTGAATCGGCTAATTGCAATGCGGATTTTGATTTTTGTTTTTTGAGGGTGGGAAATCATCAAATGGGTGGAGCGGAAGGGAGTGTCAGGCTTTTACTGACTAAAACCCATCCATGTTTCTTCCTTAGCCCCTTATGTTCCGGGGTAGCGATAGCCCTTTCGGACAATCCCGCAATTTTGACTGGGCCGGGGTGTTGTTCTTCATTATTATACTGCAGTACCCTTCAGCTCGTGTGGAGCATACGAAACAATGGGAGACATATAGTTCTTGTTCACGTCTCCTGTGCTAAAATATTCAAATTAAACGTCCTAAAATTAGGTCAGTAAGTGAAGTGCCACTGCCAATATAAAAGTAAAATAATGGCGATAAGAATAATTCCTTTATCAATATATCTGCGATATCTATATTGTTTTGATGATATGGCTCGTCCGGTGAATTTAGTGTTAAGGTTAGTAGGTACATGGCATTTTTTTACAAACATAATAAAACATTCTGTTTTGGCAATCAACAATAATGCACTGAGCGTATGAGTTAGGCTGCCTGGCGCGCGTTTTCCCAACTATGTTGAGGTCGGCTTCCAGTCTAACCCGATGCAGCTGAATACCAGTATTTTATATCGAGCGACTGCCTATCTGACCTTCACAACCCAGTCAGTAACTGAGTAATACGATACCCCTTGGTAAGACTGGCTGTCAGACTTTCAGCCTTCTGACTACCCGTAACGACTGTCAAAGATCCACGAATGACAGCCGGGACCAACGGCTTAACGGGCTTTCCGAGGCACGGAGCAGTCTCGATATGTATAGATGGTCACCCATCCACGGACCAACCTCGGCAAGCAAAGCTTAACCTGATGGATCGATCCGTGCAGCTGTTATTAATAAGCCACGAGCTGATATTTAGGCTGTTAAATAATAATTTGTTTTATTGGTTAAGAGGTGCTAGGTTCGATTTCCGGGTCGGATGCAGTGTAATTGGGTTCAGAATTTCTTAGAATTTTCTCAGATTTGTGCCCGGTTGATGGCTATAGGCTCGCCCACTATAATATGGGACCTAAACATAGCTTGCGGAATGTGGTGACCTCTGCCTAACCTTTCGGTGAATACGGGCCGTGAGACGTCGTGTTTTCCAATTAAAAAAAAAAACCATTACCGCGACCTGACATTAACCCATAGAGTTCCGTGTCCATTGACATTTACGCGCAAAAGTTATAAACAGGTTGTATAATTAAACCACATTCTCGTCAGTGCGAGGGTGGCTCTCATTTGCATCAATGCAATTCTGAACGCGATCAATAGTGTCACATTCAAAATTAGTACGGCCACAACTATGTCCTGGTTCCACGAGGCCAGTTTTTGAAGGTAGGATAGTAAGCTAGGATCAATAAGCAGTTATAACCTAGTGGTGTGATCGTCGGGCTGCCAAGTCATAAGTCTCGAGTTCGAACCCAAGGTACGCACCTCTGATTTTACGGATCCATGTGCGTATTGTATTATCACTTGCTTTACCATCAGGAAACCAGTATGTCTGAGGGAAATTTCTCAACAGCATGTAAAGCTTCTTCTTCTTCCGTCGTATCGAGGATTCTCTTTTTAAATAAAATTCGACCAGTATTTTCGGCTATTTTGATAGCCCTAGCGCTGGCCTGACAAGAGGAGAAGCATCGTTTGTGTTGTAGCTCCACAGTCGCACGGTGGCACATCGGAGTACCCGCATCTGACTCAAGTATACAGAACTAGCTTCATTTGCAGGCTAGTAAGCTAGTGAAAAAGCTAGTATGCTAGCGTCTCAAGCTAGGGTAGTTTAATAGGATGGGGTTCTATTTTTGAGCTAGTGGCGTCCCCGTTAGCGAGTTTCATACACTGTCTTGTGCACGAGTCTGATGTGGCAGTGTAAAGATACGCTACAGACTAAGTCCCCGCAATGCTATTGCCTTAAAATTTACTAACTTCGTCAGGACAGCAAGCCAGGATAGTACACAAACGTTCGAGCTTGCTATCCTAGCTTCGAAATACTAGCCACGTGTATCCCGGGCATAATGTAGCATTATAGGTCGTAGCACCTCAAAATAAGGACTGGGCCATTTAAATTTAACGGTTTTCCAACCGCAGCACGCAATGCATGCATAATAAACCAAATAACATTTACCGGTACCAACATAAGGCGCGATCGTTACGGTAATGTTCATTAAGAATTAAGGAACTGTAGCTTTTTTCGAATGCATGGATATAGTAAGTTGTGTGATGCAGCCGGCGGAAAAGACAATAAACAGCCGGTTTTATCGTTCAAACAACACGCTGTATAACAATCGACGGATATAGAGACAGCGCCGTACACACAAATGGACAAATTATCGAACATTCTCTAGAATTTGGAGACTGGCTACTGAATATTTAAATCATTATCTAAGGTTGTACAATGCCTACATAATAAGTTATCCTTTACGCTTGCCCGCATAATGCAGATAAGAGTCATGTATACATAATTCTTCCGTGTACTGCAAATAGCAACATTAATTCTAGTTATATTAATATAGTGTTCCTAGAGCTATCTACTGAGATATTAGCTTAAATTAGGAAAGCGAAGGAACCAGCTGGCATCTGTAAATGTGGTCGGAAAAGCAATCCTTGGAGCACACGCGACCACATCCTTACAGAGCTAAGCAATAAAACTGAATGTATAGTCCACCACGAAATTGGTTTACCACACTAAGATTGAAAGTCTTACATTTAATAAAGCGACGTCTATTTTGGTTTAGCACCAATTTAGAACACAAGCGTATATTGTTTCTAGTGATACAGCTAGTGGTAGTAGATACATTTGATTGAATGCGTAAGGCATTAAGTCCGCCTTTATTGTGTGCGAAAAGTTTAAATCAATAAATACATTCACTAAACTCTAATACGAAAGCAAGAGACGCATTAAAATTATGGTTATGTCCTCTAAAGGGTTGCAAAGAGCTGGTTCTCAGCTTAAACCAGAGTCAATATTTGTTTAGCCAAAAAAAAAAACATCCCAGCAACAAAGGACTATGACCAGAACAATATGATGACCATACATTAATATAGAATTGGAAAAATATATATTAAAATACTTATGTCATGACACGACTCGCAATTTTATCTGTAAATCTCTACAAAGTATGAAGCAAAGTCGCTTGCACGCTTAGATCTTTTAAGCTTTGCAAAAGATTTAAATGCGGTTTTCATCAATAGTTACGAGTGATTCAAGAGAAACGTTTATACGTATAGTTTAGTAAGTAATCACCCGCGACTTCATCTGCGCGATAGTATCATCAATGCACCTGTGCGAAGCCGGGGCGAGTCGCTAGTTATATGCAAAAACGAAGAGATTGTATAGTTTTAACATCAGTGAAGTTTCAATATACTGAAAGTTTTGTCAAAATCATTCTCCTACCCTTATCCCAATTTATTTCGGGTCCGCACAACATATTTTTTTCTTCGATACTTCTCTATTCACATTCCATCCATCGTTACTTTGATCTTCCTCTACTTAAAAGTTATTGACAAAAATGGTAAACAAATTACGAGGTTGACTATACCTAACGGTAATAGTTATGTTTAGTGTTTTCTTATATCTCGTTGCTATATAGAAAGGAACCTAATGCCTTCTTGCGTCACCTCGGCGAGACAATGATGTTCGCAGTAGAAAGTAATCTTAAGTTTTATGGCAACAACCATTTCTACAGCATCATTACAAAATAGCAATTGACCGATGGACATTGATCTTTAGTAAATTGCGCAATGACATCTGCCAGTCATACTTTTGCAAGTCAAGTCGATGCACAGTCATACTAATGTGGTTGGTTCGTACAAAGAGATATTTAAATTGTTTGTACAACTATTTTATTTTTTAACTAGCTTCTGCCCGCGACTTCGTACGCGGACCCTGTTGCTTATGCCAGCGACAACGGGGTCGCCATTTATGTTATTTTTTATCATTTTTCCCATTTAAATCTTTTATCACACTGAGCTTTAGTTTTATTTCATTCCAACAACCACCAAAACATACAGTCCATTTGTCATCGTTTTCATTTTGGCAACCGCATTATTATATTCCCCACTTGTCTCTAGAGACCTAGAAGTCAATGCGTAGATACGGTTGGAACTCAAGCACAATTCTCTATCCGTGAACGCCTCCAACTCGCGAGACAATGCATGACGTTCACGATCAGCGGTCAGTCGCACATCACGTGCCCCACTTGTCTCTAGAGACCTAGAAGTCGATGCGTAGATACGCTTGGAACTCAAGCGTAATTCTCTTTCCGAGAACGTCTCTGACTCGCGAGACAATACATGACGTTCACGATCAGCGGTCAGTCGCGCATCATATTCTTCACTGGTCTCTAGAGACCTAATGAATACGCTGAGAACGCAGGCGTGCTTCGCGACCCGAAGAGGTTTCCACGGAGCGAGTAGCAGCTTAATGTTCTCGAACAGCATCAAGTCTCTCCTGACGCTCTTCGGTAGATTCTTGGGATCTTATGATCCTCAATCTTTTAGTTCTCTTGGAACATTGGGAAAGATTTGACCTCTTTCTAGGCATGGTCATAGTTTCATTGTGAAGATACCTGATCAATAAAAATCTAAATTAAAATGACTGCTCCCCTGCGTTACCGGGTAGGCTACCGTGTCACGAAGATAAATGGAAAAGGAAATTAAACACTCAAACAACATAAGCCCGAAGGCATATTCATACGATAAAATAAAAAAATAAATAGGAGTTTTGGCCAGTAGAGTCAAATTTTCAATGATATACCATCGTCATCGAAAATTAGTCCTAAACTGTTAACGCCTTCACCGCGTGCAGGTACTCCCAGTTTATGTTATTTTATAGTTAAACAGTAAAATTAGTGATAGCTTTGATTTCCACATCAGATCTGATCTGATCTTCGATTTTTATAAGTCAACAGGAAATGCCTATCATATTGAACAACAAAGACGTCAAAGACGTCATTCCTATATGTGTTATGTTGTAGCTAGGCTCTTGGAGTTCCACAACAGGTGTTCCAGATCTTCGATTTTTATAAGTCAACAGGAAATGCCCATCAGACCGAACAACTTTTGCTAAGACGTCATTCCTATATATGTTATAGTGTAGCTAGGCTCTTGGAGTTCCACAACAGGTGTTCCAGATCTTCGATTTTTATAAGTCAACACAGAGTGCTCATCAGATTTAACAACTTGTGCTAAGACGTTATTCCTATAATATGTGTTATGGTGTAGCTAGGCTCTTGGAGTTCCACAACAGGTGTTCCAGATCTTCAATTTTTATAAGTCAACAGAGAGTGCTCATCAGATTGAACCACTTGTGCTAAGAACCTTATTCCTATATGTGTTATGGTGTAGCTAGGCTCTTGGAGTTCCACAACAGGTGTTCCAGATCTTCAATTTTTATAAGTCAACAGAGAGTGCTCATCAGATTGAACCACTTGTGCTAAGAACCTTATTCCTATATGTGTTATGGTGTAGCTAGGCTCTTGGACTTCCACAACAGGTGTTCCAGATCTTCAATTTTTATACGTCAACAGAGAGTGCTCATCAGGTTGAACAACTTTTGCTAAGACGTCATTCTTATATGTGTTATGGTGTAGCTAGGCTCTTGGAGTTCCACAACAGGTGTTCCTAATCTTCGATTTTTATAAGTCAACAGGAAATGCCCATCAAACCGAACAACTTTTGCTAAGACGTCATTCCAATATATGTTATAGTGTAGCTAGGCTCTTGGAGTTCCACAACAGGTGTTCCAGATCTTCGATTTTTATAAGTCAACAGAGAGTGCTCATCATATTGAACAACTTGTGCTAAGACGTTATTCCTATATGTGTTATGGTGTAGCTAGGCTCTTGGAGTTCCACAACAGGTGTTCCAGATCTTCAATTTTTATACGTCAACAGAGAGTGCTCATCAGGCTGAACAACTTTTGCTAAGACGTCATTCTTATATGTGTTATGGTGTAGCTAGGCTCTTGGAGTTCCACAACAGGTGTTCCAGATCTTCGATTTTTATAAGTCAAAAGGAAATGCCCATCAGACCGAACAACTTTTGCTAAGACGTCATTCCTATATATGTTACAGTGTAGCTGGGCTCTTGGAGTTCCACATCAGGTGTTCCAGATCTTGAAATTTATTCTCTCAGCAGAAAATGCTAATCACGTGGAACAATTTTTGCTAAGGTATCATTTTTGTATCTCTTATAGTTTAGCTGGTCTGTTGCGGTTCTGCATCAGGTGTTCAAGTTTCCAAGATAAATTATAGCCTATATGTTGCCCAGACTTAATACCTATACAACAAAAAAAAAATCATTCCAATCCGTCCAGTAGTTCCGAAGATTAGCGTGTACAAACAAACAGACAAACAGACAAACAGACAAACAGACATACAGACAAACAGACAAACAGACAAACAGACAAACAGACAAATTTTTTTTTTTGGATTCGTGCTCTATTACTGTTTCTAAACCCCCCTCAATTATTTTTTTTTTAATATATTCAATGTACAGACACAGTTTTTTTACTGTTTTATTATATGTATAGATATAACATATTTTTCAAGTTTACATTATAACATATTTTTTAAATTTACATTTACAATAAGTATGGATTTAAATTATAATTTTAAAATTACACACGCTGTCTGCTTTTTTTTTGTCTAGAATCCTATCTCAGGTAAACTGGGAGAGATTTCATTAGAAACAAGTACGTATACCTTTGTACGTATTTTACTCTGTTCCTTTCTTTATCTTTCCTTCTCTGTTTACATGGGGGTGTGATTTTTTTTCGTGATTTCAGATTTGTTGCCATAGTGAATGTTGTTCTTAATGAAGAGTACAAGATCCAAGATCCCTTATAATATTGCTCATGAATTCGATTTCACCCTATAAAATTCCAAAAGGAGTAAGTAGGTACCTATGAAAGGATCGTAGCAGGTGACGTTTTATAGTTTCTGCCTGTCAACAAGACGGGAGCTTAAATACAAAAATAAAAAAAAA
This sequence comes from Hyppa rectilinea, assembly GCA_951799385.1. Lineage (NCBI taxonomy): Eukaryota > Metazoa > Arthropoda > Insecta > Lepidoptera > Noctuidae > Hyppa > Hyppa rectilinea. Next base: position 17,738,802 of record OX637301.1, on the reverse strand, counting down.
ATAAAAAAAAAAATTGGAAAATTCAAACTAAGAAACTCAAGCTAGGGTGAATGCGCTTGTTATCATCCTACACCATCAACCAAAGCAAGTGGGTCAGTAAGGTGTTGGTGAAGGGCCAACAACCTGCCATTAACATGCAATTGCGCTTTTCGCTATTATCTCTACGGAAAAGCGTGAGCAACACATAATCGTAAATTTCTGTGCTGAAATGTTAATTGCACATACTTAATTTCGTATTGAGTTAGGCAATTCATGCACGTTACTTGAAATCCTTTTAGTTTATGCAAATTTTCGTTATCTGAACAAAATGCTGTTTTTCTCAAAACAGGTACGGGTTTTTTTGCATTTTATATACATACCAGAGGAGCTTGTGAATAAATACTAACAGCCGCACAGGTCGAGCCATCAGGTTAAGCTACGCTTGCCGGGGTTAGCCGTGGATGGGTGACCATCTTTACATAACGAGACTCCTCCGAGTCTCGGAAAGCACGTTAAGCCGTTGGTCCCGGCTGTCATTTGTGCACCTATGACAGTCGTTACGGGTCGTCAGAAGCCCGAAAATCTGACAGCCAGTCTTGCCAAGGGGTATCGTATTGCCCAGTTACTGGATTGTGGAGGTCATATAGGCAGTCGCTCCATGTAAAATACTGGTATTCAGCTGCATCCGGTTAGACTGGAAGCCGACCTCAACATAGTTGGGAAAAGGCCAGGCAGATGACGATAATATAGATACCATAAATTAGATTGCAAGGATTTTCCCAGTTCAAGGCACCTGCGAAATCCTTAATCCGATTCTGCTACCGATTTCATAACTTCCACTCCATATAAAGCAATATCGTCATAACATACAAAAAACTGGAGCACTAATAGATAACTTAGCCATGTAGACCAGTCAAACTTGTGGTGTTAAATCGATACGACACATGTTCCAAGTGACATTCACCTCCCACGTCTGAGCAAACTAATAAAATATTTAAAATAACTTACTGGACGCAAGTAGGTGTCGCGACCTTACTAGATCCCGTCATCGATCGTCAAGTAAATAAATAAACACTTTATGATTATCTTCGTATTGAGAAAAACAATTTTATTGCGATTTTTATATCCTTAGCCTTGGCTGCATCAGCGGAATTGTCCGAAAGGGATACCGCTGCCCCGGAACACAAAGGGCTTACTAAGGAAGGAACAGTTTCGACAATCCCTTCCGCTCTACCCAGAGTGGAAGAATCCTTAGATGATTTCCCAAACTTCTAAAAAAAAAAGAAAATGGCTGCACAACGTCATTTGCTCGAGATGTTGATAAAAAAAATGGAAACCGCCAGATTATGAAAACAGACCTCGAACTCTTTCTGTCTGCTACACATTCCAAAACCAACCGAACAACCACAGAAAGTTATTCTACAAATACTACTCTGTCAAGAAAGTACCGGGAAAAGATCAATAATACACAAAATGTCTGTTATTCATCCAAATTTATTTTACCACCTTCAAAGTATGCTCCTTTAGAAACGATACACTTGCGCCAACGAATAATCCATTCATCAAAACATTTTTTAAACGCTGCTTCCGGAATTGAGTTCAGTTCTCGCCGCGAATTCTCCTTTATGTCTTCTATCGATTGAAAACGGGTGCCACGAAGTGGTAATTTGAATTTAGGAAAAATAATAAAAAGTCAGCAGGAGCCATATCTGGTGAATATGGTGGTTGCTGGATGGTATTTGTTGAGTGTTTGGTCAAAAATTCGTTCACAATGATAGCCTTGTGCGAAGGCGCATTGTCGTGGTGCAAAATCCAAGAATTTTCTTTCCACAAATCTGGCCTTTTTCGTCGAATTTGCTCTCTTAAACGCCGCATAACGCTCAAATAATATTCTTTATTTACCGTTAGACCTTCCGGTAAGAATTCAGAGTGCACAACACCGCGATAGTCAAAGAAAACAGTCAACATGACTTTGACTTTTGATCGACTTTGGCGTGGTTTTTTCGGTTTCGGTTCAGTTGGAAGGCGCCACTCCGAAGCTTGTTGACTAGTATGCATGTCAAACTCGTAAACCCACGTCTCGTCACCAGTAACAATGCGTTTCATGAATGTTGGGTCCGAACTGACTCGTTCTAGCATGTCCTCAGCGACTTTCATGCGATTGAGTTCTTGGAGAAAATTCAGATCTTTTGGGACTAGCCGAGCAGGAACATGTTTCATACCCAAATGATTAGTTAAAATGGTACGGATCGACTCGTGAGATACAGAAAGTTCGGCGGCTATCTCTCTCAGAGTTGAATGGGGATTTTCAGTCACTATTTTGTTCACTTTTGCGATGTTAACTTCAGTTGCAGACGTTGACGGCCTACCAGAGCGAGGCGAATCTTCCATCACATCTCGACCGCTTTTGAACGCTTTGAACCACTCATAAGCACGAGTTTTTGATAAAGTCGATTCACCGTAAGCCTTCTGTAACATTTTCAGTGACTCCGAACACGAAATTCCATTGGCGATGCAAAATTTAAGACCAACTCTTTGTTCAATATTTTTGTCCATTATGAAATTCGCAATACACACTATATATGATATTACTAAAACCAGCACTGTATTTAATATAAATAACAGATGCAACTCAAACTCCGCGCCAAATTGGAAAACAGTTGTGCCAATCTAACAACTACAAAAAAACAAAAATTTGAATTTGGAACCATAAACAAATCATCCATTCCCGATACTTTTTTGACTGAATGTATAAAGTTACTATGTTCTACCAAAAAACACTAAATAATGTTTCGGGAAGGAAGTGAAAATATAGATCAAGCAAGCTGGCCATCACAGGTATCAGAAAAAATTAAAGCTACACAGTACATACCAGTACAAAGATTAAGTTCAAAGCTCGTCGTGCCGCGAGTTTTTGGTTAGAGATCACAATTTGTCATAATTAGAAGTGATTAGCCTGACGCTAACGAGATAAACAACAACCGGTTTGACTCAAATAACTCAAGGTACAGAAAAGTGACCAGTAGCTAGTGCGGGCTATGAATTATTGTGGTACCTATCCATGGTTAAGACACTCATTTTGATTAGTCGATAGGGCTCGCTCGTATGCAGGGTGCGGGAGATTTCTTTAACGCACGAAATAGGACCTGCGTGGAAGGAACCGTTTTCATTAGACGATAGGGCCTGCATTCCATGAAAACCCGAATATGCCCATGTTCTGTAGAGCTCCGTCTCGTTATCACACCGGAGTAATATTAAAACAATACTCTTATGTGGTAGTGGATCATCAGATACATTCGTATTATAATATACACTTAGTATTCGGGGAAACGTTTTCATAGGTCGATACGAAACGATTGCTGTATATGGAGAACCTGGACCGCACGTTTGGCGTTTGCTTTGAAGGCTCATTTTCATTGGTTATTTTCATTAGGCGCGAGTCTCTGTCTCCGCACGCGTTTACTAACCGATGCTACGCCCGCAACGGGGATTCCCCGCAGACGGTGTACCGACCGTGTTGTCGTCTTATGACTTACATTAGTCATTACTTCGCTTGCGGGGAGGCCCCGCATGCTATTTATCGACTAGTGAAAACGGGCCATTGCAGCTTAATATCACGATAATATTTACAGATGTATCGAAGGACGACCTAACAAGAAGATTTCAATAATTAGGAGAAACATTCAGACAACAACAGACTAGATGCTTTTCATTATCGTTCGTTTAGACTGCGATTTCTTGATAGACTTTAAAGGAATACAGCATGGCTTGACCTACCATTATAAACTTGACGCCAACTACATGACAAAGGCTAGGGTTATGGCACCACGACATGGCATTCGAACATTCGCTAGCTGAACTAATGAGGCGCGCTTTTCACGTAGAACAAACACAATTTACTAAAGTGAAATTAAGAGTGAAAACTTGGCAACGAAATATGACACCTTTCGTGGCTTTCGAAACAGCTGATTCCTTTGGCAAAGGGACAACGAAACAGGCACAAATCTACTGATTGGCTCTCTCCATTGTGAGTATTTGACAAAGTCATACAAAATTGGTAAAAACGTAACGGCGAGAACATTACAACGTTATATCCATACATACTGATATCGATAAAATTTGGCGGAGATAGATTACATCCTGGGGAAGGACATAGGCTACTTTTTGTCTCAGAAATGAGACAAAAAGATGAATATTGCGATATAACCGAACTCCACGCGAACGAACTTCTCAACGGATCTGGATGAAACTTGCCACAAAGATAGATAGTCTGGAATAGCATATAAGTTTTTATTCCGGAAAAATGTACGGTTCCCGTGGGATAATTTCCTACATACACGCAGGCGAAGCCGCTGGCAAAAGCTAATATTTTACAAATCGTTCTTGGTCCCCTAGACGAAATTAATGTAAGGCTCAAAGACATAACATTCAAGTAAATTATTTGTCGGATGATTAATGTTAATTGGCTGATAGCTGGAATGTTTACCTATCACGTTGATTGATAGTCTGGTCGACCTAGACGCGGAATGACGACGATGTAGGGCTTAATTCGCTCATTAAAGGATCGCCTCTCTGATATGCATTGAATGACGACAATCTAGCGGATCGTCTGCTAAATTCTGATTCTGCATTTTGTTTGATAAATTATTGGCAGATGTAAAAAGTTTGATGTAAGTACAGTTCATCAAGTTACCACAATCTGACAGATTTCTTTGAGGGTATTTCAAATTTATTGCAGAGACATAAGGTTCATTTTTAATTGAGAAAATTTGACAGTTAGGGATAGCTTGATGTGCTGGCGTCTGTACTATTTATTGCAAAGATATAAGCTTCATTTTTAATTGAGAAAATTTGACAGTTAGGGATATCTTGATGTGCTGGCGTCTGTACTACTATGTGTAAATAATTTCATCATCACTGCTCTCAAAACGGTGAAGGAAAACCTATAGAACCAAAAATTCGGAGACGTGACATCCACCAACCTGCACTGGGTCCACGTGGTGTATTACGGCCTATTCCCACTCCCCAGTGTCCCAGCAGTGGGAACATTATAGGCTGATTATTATGTTGTAGTTCTAGGTTTGTTTGGTGTAAACAAACTGTTGGAAAGGCAGTTGATGCTGATATGGCTAAAAAGGGGTAGAATACTGAGATGAAGGTGTATGGAAGCACAATATGTTTTAGTTTTTTTTAATGCCATCTCGTTGTTCATCCTAGGTGGTTGGCTACTGTTTAACCGGGCTTGCCTGTGGATGCCTCTATAAATTAAGACCTCCAGCCAGGGCTTATTATAAACTAAGCGAATACACGCCCCCGCAGGGCACCCCATGTGGGGTACGGACCTCGGCTTAGGCCATCGCTGGGGGCTAAGCGGGATTGTCCGAAATAAGCGGGATTGTCCGAAAGGGTTACCGCTACCCCGGAACATAAAGGGCTACGGAAGGAACATGGATGGGTTTTAGTCAGTAAGAGTCTGACACTCCCTTCCGCTCCACCCAGAGCGGGAGCAGTCATTGGATGATTTACCAGCCTTAAAAAAAAAAAAGGCCATCGCTGGGAGAAGACAGCAAGGGATAGGCTGGATCAGATGACTACAAATCTACAATATATGCTGGACTGACCCCAAATAAACTAAAACAAGGGCAGGAGGATGACAATTATATCAGCCGTTGATAGAATATTCTTTTAAGCCTTCACAGTGTAAGACAATTTATTCACATTGGTCGGAATAGGAAATAGTCACCGGAACATTCAATTACCGGTTCACAAATTGGGGTGTTGATTACGGTCAGCATTCAAGTGTAACAGGTCTGTAGGTTTGCGGCATCAACTCGTATTTTAAGTAATTATAGAAGATTATTTCTAGCTAACTACAAATAAGGGATAGTGTTCTAAAGAACACAGTAAGATCGGCTGATCTTATATGTTTGTTAACGCGTTGAGTTGAGAGGTGGAACGAAAGCTAGCTAAACTTCTCACTGTACTACCACCTCGTATAAAATTATTATGATAATATAACTTCACAGCCGGAAAGAGACGGAGCTAAACGTTCCGTTTAGCATCTCTGTCTCACACTGAAGTAAGATTAAAATTATACTGAGAGTGCTATGATTTTGTCCATTATTAAAAACACTTTTCTAGCAAATCCAGTTGAGTATGCCATAACCCGATTCAGTATCAACAATGAGTCACAGAAGGTAATTAACGCGTGTAATTAATATTTGTTCGGCCAAGCGTTACGTCTTTTATCTCAGTGCGTATTGCGGTCAAAGAATGCATCAACATAGTTATCCTAACTAACAGATGTGTTATCGTTGACGATAAAAATCAGTTCAAATGGCTTCTAGGTTTAGTAACAGATGGATTTGTTTCCATATAAGTAGGTTTTTTTTCTTTCTTGTCTGGTTAGTGACTAACCTGGTGTCAGAATTTTTATGCTGCCCATGGGTCTTTGACTTAGCTTCACATGCTGTTGAGAAATATCTTTCAGGCATGCCGGTTTCCTCACGATGTATTCCTTCACCGTTTTTGAAGAAAGTGATAATTATACAACACGCATATGAATCCGTAAAATCAGAGGTGCGTGTCTAGGGTTCGAACTCGAGACCTATGACTTGGCAGTCCAACGGTCACACCACTAGGCTATCACTGCTATTTACTTTATAAGTAGGTTATATCTACACTGTTTGGGGGCAGTTCTTGGTAAAGGTTGAAACCCTTAAAATAAATCTGACACCCTTGACCTATTCTCACGGGTATTAATAATTCAAAAGTGTAAGTATACGGCCTAGTACACAAATCAATCTAACTAAAACAAAGAAGTAGGTTAAGTATAAGGTATGTAAAACAATTAATATAACCTTCGGAGGTCAAACAATATAAAGTTGTATAATCAAAGTAAGTAAGGTCGACACGAAAAGAAGAAGCGATAAGAACACTCCCAGGATATGAATGATCTATGTCCACAGACAATTTCTTCGCATGAACAGCAGTGATAGCCTATCGCGGTGTGACGGTCGAACTGCCAAGTCTTAGGTCTCGAGTTGAACCCAAAACCCACACCGCTGACTTTTCCGATTCATGTGCGTATTGGCTAACAATTGCTTAGAAAACGGTGACGGAAATCATCGTGAGGAAACCGGCATCCTTTTTTTTTTCTTTTTAGGCTTGGAATTCATCCAATGATTTCTCCCGCTCTGGGTGGAGCGGAAGGGAGTGTCAGACTCTTACTGACTAAAACCCATCCATGTTCCTTCTTTAGCCCTTTATGTTCCGGGGTAGCGGTAACCCTTTCGGACAATCCCGCTTACCCGGCAGGAACCGGCATACCTGAGAGATATTTCTCAATAGCATGTAAAGCTAAGCCACCAGGTTAGTCACTAACCACACGAAAACGAAAGAATAAAAATTACTTCGCAAAAGAAAAATTAAGCAATGGAAGTGTTCTCCGCAAATGTCTTGGAATGTTAAACTATATCTCTTACGGAAGCATAAGTCCAGTTGAATGAAATAATTACCTCCGATACGTAGCGTGGATACCAGAACTCTGTCCGAGACACGGTAAAAAATAAATTGATTTGGTAAAAACTTAGTGGACAAACCAGACAAGCCCGGTAATAGTGTACCGTAGTACGGCAGGGTGCCGTTAGGTTCCTTCAAGAGATACTAGTGTGTCTTGTAATGGTGCGTCTAGACCAGGGATTCCTAAATGGTGGTCCGCGGAATCCTGGGGTTCCGTAGAAGGGTCACAAGGGTGCTGCGCTCTGTCGGAGACTTAAATAAAACGTTCGAGTTAGACAATTGATCGAAGGCTATTTATTATAAGAAAATATTTATTTATTTATTTAAACATGGAAGACTTACAGCTTAAAAACTTAATAGTAAGGATCACATATTATGTGAAAAAGATTCATTCTTCACATTAAATAGTTGTTACATTTTTTTTTCATTTATAATTTTATTTTGTTCTATCTTCGAGTCTTAACATGAAAATATTTAAAATACAAGGTAAACACTTTAATTATCGAAATAACCAGCTAGAGTTCCGTCAAAATAAGTATGATCACTTAGGGTTCCATGGCCAAATAAAATTGGGAACCCCTGGTCTAGACAATGGCGAATGTTGAGGTAACTACTGACGGTTTGATGCACGTCTCGTAGGAGCAGTGGGTCTTTAAATTTAGCTAGTTCGTGTAGGCTAAGAGTAAAATACGATTCAACAGGATAGTCTAGAGTCTAGACAAAATCAAACTGGTTGCTAAGTAAATTAGGTAATCTATACTAATATTATAAAGAGGTAAAATTTGTAAGTTTGTAAGTTTGTATGTAGGGGGTAATCTCCGGAACTAATGATCAAATTTTTTCACTGATAGAAAGCTACATTATTCCTGAGTGCTATAGGCTATAAATTATATTTATATCATACATATTAGCCGAGCTATCGCAATTTTCGTTTTACAAGTCGGAAAGAAATACCTCCCTAAACAGAATTATTTGCATGCGCTGTCTAAACAGTTACAGTATATCGCAATTTTCCGCGGACGAAGTCGCGGGCAGAAGCTAGTCATTTATAATTTGTACCACACTGTTTTACAATTTTGCCATTGTTGCATTTGTTTTTCTTTTCATCTTTTATGGTGTAGTATTTTTATTCTGGGTGCATCGTCTTCACATATAATTTCATAAGTCATGTATACTAAATGTTGAAAAACATTTTAAAAGAGTAACGGTAGAGTTTCTTGCCTATCCTTCTCGAACCGAAACTACCTTTTAGAAGGGGCGACTACAATCAATTCTATTTCTTGTTCATTTTGACGTTCAAAAGTGCCTTTCTTGTGCCTTTTTAAATAAGTCAAAACAAAAAAGTTAAATGTATGTGCTAGATTTAATACCGATAATTGCATTGATAGAAAACCCAGCAATCTATATGAAAGCCACCATTGCTTCAAGAAGAAACATATAATATCCAAGTAGAAAGAATGAGCGGTTCAGATAATTCAGATTTATAACACCCAATAAAGATCAGATTCACACACATAAATAAAGAAACGAGAATCAGGTCAGACCACTGTAAGCGACTTGAAAAACAATAGATGCAAGATAAAGACTATTACAGTACCAGGCTGTGAGGCGGGAACAATTTAATGACTATAAACTGATTATCTTTGGCCGCCTGTCACACGGTTGCGTAACCCATCGTCCTAAACTCAAACTCACACTCAAAGCATTTATTTCAAATAAACCAATTACATGCACTTTTGAACTGTCAAGGGGTCGGTCAGTCAGAAAGATGAAGCTAGTTGCCCATTCCAAAGCAGTAGCTACCTATGGAGAAGAACGGGCAAGAAACTCCATGGACACTATTTTAAATCAAAAATTTACTAAAACTGGGTTACATCATTCAAGTTGAAATATACATGTGAAAACGATGCAGAACTTAAAAAAGCGTCCATAATTACAAGATTTAAAAAAAAACAATTCAAAATTAAGTTCAATTTTAAAAGAGCCGTGGCAGCTAAGACGTGAGCAGTCCCTACTGACGGCGCCCGTTTATGAACATGACATGGATTAGCATCATTCAGCTCAACCATTTTGATGGGAGTTAGGTGAGCGTCAGACGACAATAATGGACGATAGCTGTTCGATCCGAACCAGCTAGGTCTATAAACCTGGAACTTTTGTACGCAGTGCGTCAAAGTGCGAAATCTGTGCGACTTGTTATGACACTTGCCCGTTATGTAAGTTTAAGAAAATTCCGTTTACGCATTTGTGTCTTTTTTCTTAAGGAGCTCGATCGTAGCTCATTAACCCATTAGATGTTCGCCTATAAGAAGCTGTTTGCTTATAAGATCTCAACAATGGATACGGTTGTATTTATTGTCGTTTCAAAAGTTTTTTTCTTATGAACCTAAGGGGTTCATACGACATTTGATGGGTTAATAACAGCCGCACAGGTAGTATCAGTCTGAGACTCCTTCGTGTCTCGCAAAGCTAGTTAAGCCGTTGGTCCCAGCTGGCATACGTGGACGTGGATGTTTGACAAACGTATCTTACCTTTCCTTACTAAGGCGTATCCTATTACGCCGTTACTGGGTTGTGGAGGTCAGATAGGCAGTCGCTCCATGTAAAATCCGGTTAGACTGGAAGCCGATCCCAACATAGGAAAAGTCTAGGCAGATTGATTGTGTTTTGGCGAGATAACTTTGTGTAGACTCCTTTTAGCTAGTCTACCATTGGTCCCTGTCAAAATTTCGTATTGTACCTTTGTAGATTTGAAATAATCAAGGAATCTTTTGATACCGATTTTTTCCGGTTCTGTAACCTTGGTACTCATTATGTGATCACGATCAGTTAATAGATATCTACCATATTTCCAACGCATCGGCTTTTCTAGATAAATAGTTCTAACGGATCAGGATTACGCTAAAATGTTGAGTTTAACCTAATTCAGATCACCTTGAAATAATTTAGAAGGTTAAACAAAGTTTTAAAATATTTTATATAGCAAATATTCAAAAATTTTGGTAATAACAGCAGTCGCGAAGAAAAATGCCATATTGAAATAGTTTATCGAGTTAGGTGTGCGCAGAAGTACCTATTGTTTGTATAGCATTCTCATGTTAATTTAACTTCTCATTATGTTAACACATTTGTAGCGAAAACAACAAGTAATATTTACCGTAGATAACATTAAGATAACAGTCTGTAATTGATTTAAATGGTACTCAATTATCTTAACTGATTAATTTATCTATAACTTCTAAATCCCCATAAATGACAGAATTGATAAAGGGGATCATTTTTATTCTGACATGAATCCCGATTTGTATAGAAATATAATGTCGGAGGGCTATGTTCCTGGGGGAAGTAAAATCGATGTTTGAACAAGAAGCAGTGTTCCACCCTCATGCCAACTGCCAACCCTCGCCCTTTTAACAGATAATTGCTTGATACTAATGGCTCATAGGTTGGCATAAAGTTCTGTTGAAATGCTCACGAAATATTAACATTTGGCTGACGTCTGATTGATTTAAGTTAGAAATGAATGCCCATCATTATAGAGCTTATAAGCTTAAAGTTGCCGCAAAGTTCGGCGGAATTCTGAAAAGCACGAGCTTAGTCACGAAAGCATTTTTCTTTTCCTCACCAAATCTCTTTTTTCATGCTTGGCCCCGCGCACCTTTCGGATATCTATGTCACCATCATAAAAGACGAGTTGCCTTGCCCGGTCGTAAGTAATCTACACAAGACGACTACGACAAAATACAGTCAAAAGCGTAGGCTGTTAGAAACCGACTCACGACTCCCAAAGACACGCTCCGGTGTGATAGACATCTCGAATCAAGTCGAGGATAGGTCGTGGACTCGTGCCTTGTCCTCATAGGCGATTGTCTCAGATTTGACATGGCACAGTTCAAGGAGCCAGCGAGTTTAGCAACGTTTTTCTTGTCAGTTACCTCATGCGGTGAGGATTAGAGATGACGGTGATTTTGACAATGAGGACGGCAAACAAGTAGGTTTGACATATTTGAGATTGTTTCTACAGTCTTAAACACCTTTAAGAATCGACGGCTTATTCTTTTGTAAATGGGTGAAACTCGCACATATTTGCTTCAATGCCCTACAAAGTTAATTAAATATTGAAGAATGATTATGTGGTTCAATCTTTTCTAGCAAAATATGGTGTAAAATAAAAAGTTTTTCGACAATCAAATAGTATAACAATAACTTTTCACTTCGAATATACATCACGACTAGCCCATACACTGAAATGAACACATATGAATTTTAAAGGCACTGAGCAACAAAAAATAGTGGCAGTGTTTGTGCTAGCGCGATTTGATAAACCACAGATAAATTTCATATTGTTCCAATATATATGGAATACCTACCCAATGGTCTTTAGAATACCAAATAATCTTAATATATGCATAACAACAGACGTTTTAAAGAACAACAAAATGACTCTGACTATAATAATCAACGCAACAGGAGTCCCTGTTGAACATAAAATTAATTGATAATTCTTACCAATTCCAACAAAGTGATCACAAAAAGTATGACAGTAATCATAGACAGCTCATCAATCACATCTCTATGGTTGAGATCCGGTAGAGTACAAAAAGTGCGTACCTAAGTACCTCCTCACGTTGTTCATTGATGTCGAGGACTTCTTTGATTACTGTGCTCCGTCAATATTGCAGTTGATTACGTATAGTTGTATTTGTTTTGATTTAATGTACATACGACAATTCGTTTTTGATCGCCACTTCGGGGATCTTGAGTGTTGGTTTCGTAACTTCTTCTTATATTTGTCAAATTGTGATTGCAGTTTGTGGTTCCTTTCTATTTGAGCAATAAATGTCTCTTCATTGAACAAGCGTCTGTGTTTAGCTTTGAAGTGAGCTTCATTTAGTTTTCTAACAATGAAGCTCTATAAATATCTATTCTGTTAGTCACCTGAGTGTTTCTTTCCAAAAATACATATTATCTTAAAATAATACCTAGTCCATCGAACTTGTCAGTCATCTCCCAGATTTAGCTAAATAACGCTAGTAACAGAATTTGAGTATTAATGTGTGATTGTCCGAAGCATGATGACGGCGATATTTTTAAAGCTAGCTGAGGCCGTGATGTCATGGCTTGGAGCCACCTTGGAGCTCATGTCATGTAATAGCCGTAAACATTACACACACTTTAAATATAATCACGAATTTATCTTCATACTGTGCATCCGAGACTGAAAGTATATTTATCAAAAGATTTAAGTTATGAGAATATTTGATATACCATCATATTTCGCTGTCATGCCGCCGTCACCCCTAATTTTCTCTAAGGCAAGGATGCCCAAAATATAGCAACATGATTACACATAATACACAGTCTAACGGTGGAAATGAATGAATAGGGAATTGAACTGTTTTATGCTCGTTAGTGTAAGGGCATAAATCAAATTGCGTCGACGCAGCGCAGTTTTGTTCATATCTTTCTGCGTCACGCAATACTCGTATAAGAGAGGCCTGATTGAGGCTGTCTGATAGTGGGAGGCTTGCACGCATCGAAGCATTGGACAATCAGACAGTTTATGGAAAATGCGTTAAAAATTGAGGTGCAATTTTAATGTAACGAATTTTTTTAACAGGCGACACTGTCCCGGCGTCCCTTTCAACGATGACAATCGCCCGTGATGCAACCTCCTTTGTCGAAGTTTATTATAATGAGGCGCTTCCATTATCTGTATGACATCTTTTGTCTTCTGATCATTTGTATTGCCGTCTGTTAAGCCGTAAACGACCTTTGTGAAGATGAAATAAAGATGCATATAAAATGTATTACGACGTGCTAAGACCATCAAGAGCCCGATTTAGACAGACATGATGTGAGAAGTGATTTATTATTAACATCTTAATTTTTATGAAAGGCCGTTATTTTTGTTCAGGAGTTATTACCGGTAGTTAATCATAAATTAAAATGTTTAGATGTTTGGATATTGATGCTTCAAAAGATTTAGGTGCCTATTTTATGGAGGAAAGGTTTTTAGATCTTCATAAGCGTATCGTTTTACTGACAGTAACTGCCTCTTCTAAAAGGCACCTTAGCTACTCTCCTGGTAAAAAGCGTTTGTAACTGGATGCTTAATAAGGCAAATCTTGGAAATGGTTTACTGCATTTGGGTTCTAGAGATTAGTCGAGGTTCCGCAAAAGTATAGGCTCTGCAAAGACGACGTAATGGATGATCCTGCAATATTGGGGTTGAGAGAAGCAAGACGTGTCAGTGCACGCCAACTTATGTTGTGAAGAATTTAGATTTGATACGCAATGGTCTGTCGTTTTGGTATTCAGAAAATAACGCCCGAGCACCCACGAGAATCTCTTGACCATGGAAGATGGAGCTGAGATACGTACATGAAGTAATTTATATGTAACTCAGGTAATGTAACACTTTCGAGCAACTTAACGCAATCATTACAGCATAGGTGGTGTGAGCCAGTAAAAAATAGCTGGTGAATTCTGTACATTATCTCACCGTGAAAATTCGAGTGAAGTGAGCTTGAAATGAGATGCCATTCCACCGTATGCTAAGGAATGATACTATTGTCAGCTCACTTCGGTTTGATGTCATTACGTCAACCCCGGTTGCCACTGAAATCAACGCTTTGGCTGTCTCGCATGGGGTCGAAACATTATGCTGAGCGATGGCCGTTTTGATGGGATGTGACGCATATTTCACACATTTTGTTTTTTTTTTACTGCGTCATGTTTGCCGCAACTTTTTTTTTGCTTCTCCTATGTTTAGACGGCAGGATTTTTACAAAATAGACAAAGACAAAACAAAAAGAATAAGAAAGACTAGAAAGACTTATAGACTTTCCATAGTTAGTGTTGTGCATTCGGACTTATTTCAAAAATTGGTTATTTGTCTTCGGTAGTTTTCGAATTGCGACGATTGTTTTAGTCATTTAAAAAGGGTCGGGGCAGGTGCGCTTTACAACAGTCCGTATTCAGGGGAGAGGGTTTGCGATACTAGGGCTTTATTATTAATATTCATTCGGCCCCCAGTGCCTACTTGATTCTGTAATCAGCAAGGGACCCTAGTGCTTGCTTCTTTACTTAAGTTAAGGCCGCCTGGGGCTCAAAAGGCGAATATTTTAGCTCCCCTACCCTTAGTCTGTGCCCTATAAGTTGAAAACGTATAACATATTTTTTATTTAGTTTGAAACTTGAGTCAAGCTCTATACGGTTGCATATTGAGGCCAGGATTGAAAGGATCCAAAAATCGGAGAACCGAGTGCTTTAGTGTAACTTGGGAGAGGCCGAAGTCTAGCAACGAGTCTGCGACAGGCCGAGGCCGAGTTTAACTACCCATGGAACTGAGTAGGCTTTCAGTATTCGGGGCATATCTTTTAATCCCTCAAATGTCGTATAAACCCTATATGTTCATTAGAAAAATTCTCTTGAAACGACAATAAATATAACCGTATAGATTCGTTGAGCTTTTATAAGCCGGCGTCTAATAGACGAGCATCTAATGGGTTAAAACGACACAATGCAAGGATATTATAGACTAGTGTCATAATGACCAAACACTATTACATAACAAGTGTCAAAATCAGGTTATGTTTGAATACACAATGTCTTGAAGTAGCAATCCTATTGTGTGCGTACACAATGAAAGAATCTGTGTATTACAGACATACATGTATATTAGTTAATGCTTCACACATCAGCCGGCTCTCTGGGTCAGATATTTGAATAAATTATTGTATTCTCAGTCACGTTTAGTTATTGCAATGGTGCTAACTTGTGTAGCGTGCAGTTCTGAGAGCTATTAGCAATATTTACGCGATTGAATAATTACAAGGAACTAGCGATAAGTAAAATGTTTTCTGCATGATATTTGTGATTATGTTAAAATTAAGTAAGTTTTGCAAAAATATTGTTGAAATTCACGGTTGATTTACCTTTTGTACGAATACAATGTTACGGTCAAAAGCGAAATTTAATTAATTTGAACACATGAAGAGGCGAAGAATGTCTTCTAACTTTTCATTCTAAGTCCGAGGAATTGAGTAAACACTTTTTTAGTCGCCAGTTTTGTGTTCGTGGGTCAAGTACCCAACATACTTTATGGCGTCTCTGAAGTGAGCTGCTGACTCGCTGCGCACTCGCAGTACTTCACCTGCGTGAATTTGTTACTTTTTTTTTTAATGGCATCTCGCAGTTCAACCAATATTCGCAGGACCTTAAAATTGTCGTTTCATTTAGATTTGCACCTATCTGTAAACGCGTATACAACACGATACAAACAGAAATTACACGTTGGGACAAGGATATCTTTTCATTATCATGGGCGTGGGTAGAGGTGATGGATTGTTGGTGTAGGTATACATCAAGTATTTGATTATTTACATACCTGACAGCAACTCGCACGCTGGACTCGTCAGCCATGGCTGCGCGGTGCACCTGCGCAAAGACAACTTTCTTAGATGTTTGCTTCAAACGTAAAACCATACTTCTCTTGATATTAACTGAATAATAAATAATTTAGTATTTTGTTTTGTTTCCGCACATAACCGTAGAATTAATTTTAAGGATTTCTTCAAGGGTTATTGACCAGCATAATTTGCGTAGTTCTTGAGTTTGAGTTTATATTTCGGGAGCTCACTTTGAGCAACATAATTTTCAGAATCGGTTACGTTCTTCTGGCCCTATATTTCGTCAACCGCCAACTGTTATGACGGCTCCTCTTTCTTGGATAGTTATAACATTATGGCATGTTACTACAGGGGAGTTTGTTGGGCCACTTCTTTCCAGGTAAAGCACTAGGAAGTGGTGAACGGCGGGCGACATTCAAAAACTGCTGATTCTCAGTCTAGTTTGGATACATGACTTTTGTTTTTTTTTATAAAAAGAAATACCTAGACTGGAAACGAATTAAATTAATATTGTTATGCATAAACATGGTTTTTCCAGCTGTTCGTCAACAAACTTCTACAGAAAAATATTTAGATTAATCAATTATGTGACAACAATGGTAGCTGATAGCTTCTGTTCATAAATTACAAACATTTTACGACTTTAATTAATTTAAATCAATTTGCTTAATGAGAACCTGTCAACACAAGATTTTAAATGCATTAATTTAAATTAGTTATTATAGATAATCTGTAGCTGTTTTGGCAGCAAACAGACGCGACGCGGGTGGTGCGACGCGTTGCGATGCGATACTGTTAGACCCATTCCTATGCATTTTTCGTACAAATAATTCTACTAGTCTCTTCGCACCGTGTCCGGCGCGTCGGTCTACAGGAACCTTAAGCCTTAACACAACAATGTATTGAATGAATACATTCAATAATACAAATTAAGTTTCATTATACTCAATGATTTAATGGCTGTGTGTCATAATAAACAAATTGATTGGTTCTCAAACACATACTTTTTTTTTTTTTTTTTTAAGGCTGGGAAATCATCCAATGACTGCTCCCGCTCTGGGTGGAGCGGAAGGGAGTGTCAGACTCTTACTGACTAAAACCCATCCATGTTCCTTCCGTAGCCCTTTATGTTCCGGGGTAGCGGTAACCCTTTCGGACAATCCCGCTTACCCGGCAGGCTTGGCCCTGAGGGGCCCCTTCATATGCTGACATATCTTTGAGGCGCGCGTGGAACATATACGCGCCGTACGGCACGGGTCTGGTGCTGATCGGACGGTGAGTCACCCATTACTCACCGTCCGCAGGCCCGCGCCTACGGTGGCCGGGAGTCGTCACGTGGCTCCCGACGCCCGGGGCGTCTCCTGCGGCGGCCGGGACGGGAGGACCTTTCTCTCTCCCATCCCGCCACCTCCTTCGCGAGCATGACTTTTTCGCAGAAGGAGGTGGCTGCCTCCCACTCCCTCTCGCCCCGGACCATGGCTTGCACCAGGGCCGGGCGCGAGAGGTCGCCGCCGCCGATCGCCTCTACGAGGACACGGCGGTGCTCTGCCCATGCGGGGCAGGTTTGCACCGTGTGCTCTACCGTGTCCTCTGGGCGATCCTCGCAGTGGTGACACCCGGGCGTTTCCTCCCGCCTGATGATGTGCAGGAACCTCCCGAAACATCCATGTCCGGTGAGGACCTGCGTCAGGCGGTAGGTGAGGGTGCCGTGACGCCTCTCTAGCCACTCCTCAAAGAGGGGCCTTACCGCCACTATCGTGGCGTGCCCTGTCAAACACATACTTGGATTAAAGAATGATTGTTCATTCATTCACTTACTTTTAGTTTCTTTCAATAACAAAACAGAGAAATTTTATCAATTTATTTGAAACTAGCTGCTCCCGCTCGGTTTCACCTGCTGCTCTGCTCCTATTGGTCGTAGCGTGATGTTACATAGCCTATAGCCTTCCTCGATAAATGGACTATCCAACACAATAAGATTTTTCAATTCAGACCAGAAGTTCCAGAGATTCAAACAAACAAACTCTTCAGCTTTATAATATTAGTATAGATTACTTAACTTTGAGAGTACTGCGTTAAAAAGTTTATTTTTATAAAGGCATAAAAGTAAACAAAAAATATTCAAATAACATCTGACAGGTAAACAATACTTTTACTCGTAAGTATTTTTCATTCTCCTTGTTGATAATCTGTTTTTTTTTGTTTTTATTATGGTTTTGATAACATTATCTTATCTTTATATTATTTAACATATCTTCAACAGTTTAATCTTGTATTATTTCACCATATTATGGTTTCGTCTCTCACAGAGAGGCGGATTTTGTCCCAGCAGTGGGAACACCCTGATTATTCTTATACTGTATGGTATTCTTAATAATCTAATTTAAGTAAATAATTTATTCAAGGCTGTGATGTAGGCACTTGTTTTATTATCATATCCTACTTATTTACCTACTTTTAGCAGGATTTACATATGTACAGGATATACCTTATATGAAAGATCTCTGCCCATATATATTGAACTGTATGCAGATTTAACCCATTAGAAAATCAATACAGACCATTAATTATTTAATTTATTACTACCTGATGCCTGCGGCTTTATCCACATGGACCCTTGTTCTTGTTTCAAATTAAAAGTAGCCAAGTTGCTCCTTATAACATGAGCTATTTGCCAGTGAAGTTCTGTCATAATCAATCCAGCTGTTTTCGGGATAAGCCAGAACAAACAGACAGTTTTTTTTTTTAATTGTTATTGTTACAGGTACCAACCATATACTATTATATATGCAATTGGTTAAAAGCTATTACTTTGTCATCTCTATGTATAGATAAACAGTACCATAATTCAAATTAAGAATTACATCAATAAATTAATATTTTAAGAATGCACCAGAGAGAAATATTACCTTTGCAAAGATAAGAGACAACTAAATAAAATTGCTGCATTATGACTAGCCTTATCTATCAGTTTGTTTTGGCTTACTAATCTCAAGAACTATTGAACCAGATTTGATAAAAATAAATGTGTTTCCTGTTAGTTTAATAATGATAACAAACAATGAATAGTTCCACTACATTGCAATGTAAACATGTAAACATTTGCATATTTATTTACATAATAACAAACACATTATTAACATAAGCAGGCTGAATACATCCTGCCTGTGCCTGTTGTTATTAAACTTTACAGATTTTGTGGTAGGATCCATAATAACAACAATACCACATTTAAGCAAAAGGAAACTTAATGAGGTACTATTATTTATTACAATAACTACATGATAACAATCAAGATAACATAATCAGACCATTAAGGGATGACTTAATGAATGTAGAGTACCTTTAACAATTCTTTTATTAGCAGTACATAAAATACGGTCTACAAAATATTTATTTGAGCACTCAATACCACCTAAATCCAATCATTGAGTGACTATCATTCAGAGAAAGGTGATAAGAAAACACCATATATCTGCATTGAACGCAATGTCATAAAAAGATCATACCAAGCAATACTTACTGCTGTTTAAAAAATCCTTAATTTCCGTTGCACTAGATCACATTTCATAGAGCGTCCGCGTCAAAACGGCAAGCTACACCGTCAACGACCGATATTTACGTCCATCTTTCACTATTGTGGATAGATTAAACCGATTTTTATTGTTATGCTCACTTGCTACAAGTCTTTAATAGCTATAGAGCGAGGTTTTCATTATTTGCCAGCGTACTATTGATACGCCTGGCTTGTAAATGAGTTATAAACAATCGTATTTTAATTGAAACGGTAATTACGAAGTAGCGCCGTTCACCACTCGCGATCGCTCACAAAAATACATTTGACAACTGATTCGAGTGCTTGACAAAACAAACGAAACGGAACGTAACGTATGGTGAAACGTCATTTTGACAGCAACGAACAGAACAGCTTGTGTTGCCACAATTGGTTTCATTTTTCTACAGTATTCATGATATTACGTTTACGCAATGCAATACGTTATATACAGTGTTCCAGAGGCTTAGAAATGACAAACCGTGTGCCTGAATGAAAATATATGCTCTGAAATTTATTTCTATATGACACTCATGTTAGAACATTAATTTCTGCTACTTACAATTTTACATACAATATTTTAAAATATTGTATTTAGGTTACAAATTCATATTAAGAGGAAGCACCAGGTTAGCCCACGAAATTCAAAATTTTCTTACGTTTTTAGTGATGTAAGTTCGAACCCGGACAATTGCTTTGCGTAAATTAATTCATCACCACTATTCTCAAAACGGTGAAGGAAAACATTGTGAAAAACCGGCATGTCCTAGAACCAAAAATTCGAAGACATGTGACATCCATCAACCCGCACTGGGCTCACGTGATAGATTACGGCTCACACCCTCTTACCGAAAGAAGGCCTGTATCCTAGCTGTGGGAATATTATAGGCTGATTATGTGTGAAGTGTGCGTAAGGCATTGGAGAAGCTATGCCCATCATATTAAGACTTTTTACAGTCTAAAACATGACTAGAACTGTAATAACAGTTGTAAACAGTTTTGTTAAATATTAGTAATTTCATACATCATTGCGTTCCGTCTTAAATAACGCTTCAATAGTCGAGATAATTTCGCGGTTTACCCTAGCGCATTCGCACGCTAACAATCTGCCTCACCAGTTCCCAACTGAGTTAAGTTCGGCTTAAAGTCTAACCAGATGCAGGTGAACACCAGTATTCTCCAAGCGACTGCCTCTCTTTTTCTTTCTCATTTTAACTCGAATAAAATCCTGAACGATCAACAGTATGGTTTCACCAAAGGACGTTGTACAACTGACGCCTGTGTGACCTTATTAAAACACATTTTCAAAGCGTGGGAAGAGGCTCAAGACGCCATAGAAATCTTTTGTGACCTCTCCAAAGCATTTGATTGCGTTGATCACGAAACCTTGCTGTTGAAACTAGAGCATTACGGACTTGGAAAACTTGCGCTTAGTTTGGTAAAATCTTATTTAAATGATAGACAACAGCAGGTTCAAATAAAAGGTGTCAATTCACTCGGTTTGAAAGTCAAAATGGGTGTGCCACAAGGTTCAATATTGGGTCCTTTCCTCTTTTTAGTATATATTAATGATCTTCTCCATTTATTAAAAAATCAACCAAAAATGGTGTTATTTGCTGACGATACATCTTTAATTTTTAAGATAGATAGACGTGCTAAAAATGTTGACGACGTAAACAACGCCCTACTGCAGGTCCAGAAGTGGTTTACTGCAAATAATTTAGTATTAAATGGAAAAAAAACTAAGTGCATTAGATTTTCTTTACCAAATGTAAAAAGTAGTGATTGTGAGATAGTATTGAATCAAGAGAAACTAGAATTTGTCGATAAAACTGTTTTCCTGGGGATCACGCTCGACTCAAGGCTTCAATGGGGTCCTCATTTAACATCTCTTGCTGGACGGCTAAGCTCTGCAGCATATGCTGTCAGAAAGATCCGTCAGTATACTGATGTAGATACCGCGAGGCTAGTCTATTTTAGTTATTTTCATAGTATTATGTCTTACGGTATTTTACTTTGGGGACGAGCTGCAGACATCGAGTCTATTTTTATTCTGCAGGAAAGAGCTATCAGAGCCATTTATAATCTTCGTAGGCGCGATTCTCTAAGGGAACGGTTTAAGGTTATTAACATCATGACTGTACCTTGTCAATATATCTATGAAAATATCATGTACGCAAGGAAAAATCTACATCTTTTTAGTAAAAGAGGTGAGAGACACAATTATTTTACTAGAAATAGGGACCAATTAGTTCAACCAGGTTTCAGGCTGGCTAAAGTAGATTCATCTTTCATGGGGTACTGTTTAAAATGTTACAATAAAATACCTCCCCACATTCTTGAACTTAATGAAACAAAATTTAAATGTTGTATAAAACGCACACTATGCAGCCAAGCATATTATAAATTGGGAGATTACATTGCTGATAAAAATGCTTGGGTCAATGCTAGTCCAGCTCCACAAGGGCGCATCAACTAATTGATTAGATTACTAAAAACTGTTGGAGCTGCGGAAGATCAACAACATTAAAACAAAACATCTTTGCATTGTATAAATTCAATCTCTTAATATTGTATAATTGCTTAGCACATATGTGAGTACTATGTATCTACTCTATAGCGACCATTTACCGGGTACGTCTTTCATTGACTTGAATGTGCCCTGGCGGCTGAGAGTATGCCATGCTCACATTAATGTCTCGCTGATGGTGGCGTGTGTGTTGGATCATTTAGCTCCCTTCAAAATGGTTGAGCTGAATGGTGCTAATATATGCGTCATGTTCGTGAACGGGCGCTGTCAGTAGGGACTGGTCATCTCTTAGCGGCTAAGGCTTGTTTTAATTTAATTATTGAATAGTTTTTACATATTTTATATCTGATGCTTTTAACGTTATGCATCGTTCTCACATGTATAATACTAATATGAACTATGTAACCAATATTTTGTAACCATATTTTGTTTAAAAGAGTGTCCATGGAGTTTCTTGCCCGTTCTTCTCCATAGGTACCTACTGCTTTGGAATGGGCAACTAGCTTCATCTCTCTGACTGACCGACACCTTGACAATTCAAAAGTGCCTGTAATTGGTTTATTTGAAATAAATTCTTTGAGTTTGAGTTTGAGTTCTTACCAACACAACTGACACAACACTCAGTTACTGGATAACACGATACCCCTTTAAAAGACTGGTGATCCGACTTTCGGGCTTCTTAATACCCGTAACAAACAACTATCTAAGATGTACGATTATTATAACACCCGGGGCCAACATCCGTCCGTTCTGAGTCATGAAGAGATATTGATATGTTATGAATAACCACGAACCCATCCATGAACTAACCACGGCAAGTATAGCTTCACCTTCCATCGACCCGTCCAGCTGTTATTAATTTGTCACGAGCTTATCAGTGCTAAGGCTAACTTCTATTATGGTAGATTATTTAAAATCTGGCAGCACACTAATTTCGCTACTAGCGCCACATTAATCCAGCAAAATCGCGTTAAAAGAATGAACTAACTTGAATAGTAGCTTTGAACATGGTTTGTACTTTTTACAACAGATGGCAGTTTTTTAAATAAATTTAGTATGCATGGGAACTATAGATGGCAGCATTTCGCACTATTGTTAAATGGTTGCAAAATTGTTCCGTCTGTCTATTACGTTTGCACCGTAGAACTGTAAATTATAAATAATGGGTAATTACAGACAAAAAGCCTAATAGAGGAGAGAGGCATAGAATATTCCTACCTACCAAAAGCAGTTGAGTTCAGGGGTGCTTTTAAATCTGAAATGCTCGCATGTCAAAAGTTAGTATTGAAAAATCACAAAAGGAATCGCGGGCAAATTGCTAGTAAACTAAATTTACAGAAACCAGATTGTTTTTTGTTACTTAATATGTTTTTAGTGACATAATTACTAGTAAAATAGTACTAAGTTATGTTTTGTGCCTGTGATATACAAAGAGACATGCAATTCAAATTACTGTGTGGCAGCTAGGAGGTTGTTAAGGCCCAGATGGACGGTATACGTGACTCATTGATTTGAGAATGGCCCGCGGCATCTTCTAATGACAGTTGTCTGTTTATTCTATCTGTATACTTACTTAGGGCTGTATGAAGACGGTACGGAAAGCGTTTTAATTTGTGTAATTGGATGTCTGAACCTACATTAGACCGTTGACCTCTAAGTAGGTACTACAAACAAAAGAAGGTTGTAAATAGAATAAGCAGACCAAAAACCAACATACAAACAATTTGAAAATTATTCTAATCTCCACTAATGAAATATAAGTTTTGGGTCTGCTATATCTGTTACACAATTTGGTTTTGACACTTTTTCTTTTCGAGTGGTTAGTGACTAACCTGGTGCCAGAGTTTTTATGCTGCCCATGCATGGGGCCTCAGACTTAGCTTCACATGCTGTTGCGAAATATCTTTCTGACATGCTGGTTTCCACACGATGTTTTCCTACACCGATTTTTTAAGCAAGTGATAATTATACAATACGCACACGAATCCGTAAAATTGACTTGGACGGCCGTGACTTGGGTTCGAACTCGAGACCTATGACTTGACCTATCACTGCTGCTTTACAGTGGGGGATCACTGTAGTGTCTACCAAATTGAGAAGTCCCTCTTATGACACAGTCACACAGTTTTTAGGAAATAATTTAAAAATGTAATGTATCGAGTGCATATTCGAGAACTTTTTTCAATATCAAGTACTCCGAAAGGACTTTCTGAAAGCCAATCCAACTAATTAAAGACCCACTTCAGAAGAAAACTTGTCACACAGGCACCTTCAACTAACTGCCGGGCCAGCGGGATTTTTCACAAGGGTCACCGCTGCCCCGGAACATAAAGGGCTAAAGTAGGAACATGGATGGGTTTAAGTCAGTAAGAGTCTGACACTCCCTTTCGCTCCACCCAGAGCGGGAGTCATTTGATGATTACCCACCCTCAAAAAAAGGGAGAACTAACGGATATATTTTCATTTCAAAAAATGAATTTTCACTCTAACAAGCTTTTTCCTCAAGTGCTCACTGAAATGTCGCCACCAAAAGAGAAAATTGTACCCAAACACTCCCAGGACCTTTAATATAAAGCCTCATGATATCGCGGGTAAGCCATTAGATTGTCATCACTAAGTAAGTACGATTTCATTACGCTAATCGAGAGAGCTCGTTCAAGTTAACGTGGGGAAAAATTAATTTGAAACGACAAACACAGTTGCTCGCTCTTACACAGAAAATAAACACTTTTGGTAAATTAGGTGTTGGAACTTGGAAGTGCACGTAGGTTAGATATTAAACGTTACGTAATAGGGAAGTTTCTATGGAGGAATTTTCATTTTGTGTTTTGTTAAACACATTGTGACGATGCTAAGTCTAGCTGTGGACGTATTCTGCTCAAGTTGATGGTGACTGCGCGATCTCCTCCACCGATTTAGATACGAGTTGACTTAGATTCATTCCGTATGATTCAGCTATCATCTTAAACTCCTGTCTGCAGAATCCTTTTTAAAACGTCATCGTAAGCCTACCACCATGTCTTTGAACTGAACATGTTAATACATGTGACATCCACTAACCCACACTGATGGGCTCGCTTGAGGGATAAGGTGCGGCCATACGAGATAGGGAATAATGAAGAAGTGGACCTCAGGCCGTTTTCGAGCTCATTTTTGAGTTTTCTAGTAGTGGGAACATTATAGGCTGATTATGCGAAACGTTAGTTATTGAAGTCATTTTTTTCTCCAGTCCTACACCCTTATTGCGAAACACAGTTTCACAATCCGAGAGTTGTGAAGGATATTTATAATCCATTACTTCATCTCTATCTTCTATATACATATATACCTAAAAGTGAAAGGTCACTTATTCACACATTCAATCTCAAAGTAGACCTACGAAGAAGAAAGGAGACGTCAGCTAAGAAACTCCTTTCTATAGGAAACTTTTCCCGTGAAGCATTGAAATAGGCGGTGGAAGATTGTATGAAAAATTTAATTTATAGGAAACATTTCATCATTTTAGATAATTTTCAACATTGACGCGGGCAGAGCCGCGGCCAGTAGCTAGTAGTTTTTATTAATTCAGTTGCTCTACGACGTAAATAACACAATGAACTGTAATGAACTGTCAAAATTAAACAAAATGCGATCGATCAATTATCAATGAAAATGGTCAATGATAATTGATCGCATTTTGTTTAATTTTTCCTCGCTGAAGCAATATATACTGTAGAACATAGAATTACATAGTAACAGTAGACTATATCTCTCCCCTTAAGTTCACTAGCCAATTGCGACGGTTAACCTGACTAAAACGATTGCAAAGAGGGTAATGACGTGCTTAGCCGGTTAACCCTGTTAGCCTCACTAAACGTTCCTAAGTGTGGTCCATTCTTCCACTTGATAGTAAATGGATCGAGAGAAAAAAGAGGAAATTGATTACGTGTAGCGCATAGCTAATCGCGCCTTGATGAGCACCCAATGATTGATTCAAACAGTTTATTGCATTTCTTTGAATGAAGACTTTTTCTGTCTGTGTGCTTACTTTATCTACTGATCCACATATATTTGGGTCAAATTAAGGTACTTATAACACATGTTGACAGCGATGTGAACGAATTTTTTGATGCTCTTTGATAATATACATATTATTATGAATTTTTGGCTTTTAAATGTAAATATGATTATTTTAGTGTTAGATAATTAATTGTATATTTGAAATAAATAGTATACTAATAACAGCAGGTTGATTCTTAGTGTAACAAACACTTTAGTTTTGTTCATGTTCTTAAGCGATAATTTGGCCGAGATACTAATTGTCAATGTTTCTGAATACGAGGTTTTTTAGCTGCGTTACACGGGTGTATTTATTGACTTTAAGTTTCTTTTCAGAAACGTTTTCTTTTGGCAGAATAAATATTTTTTCTTTGTCTAAAAACCTCACCGCGAACATAGGATGAAGTGAGCTGTCGTCCCACCTAATGCTAGGGATTGACACTATTGTCAGCTCACTTTAAACTCACTTCACCTGCATTTTCACGGTGACATTTACAGAATAGCAGTAGATACTTTTAAATGTACAGAGGCCAGCACATCAAGTTACCACAATCTGTCAAATTTCTTTAGATAGTATTTCAACTTTATTGCAAAGACATAAGGTTCATTTTTAATTGAGAAAATTTGACAGCTAGGGATAGCTTGATGTGCTGGCGTCTGTACGTTTCGCAATAATGATGAAGCAAGTAATGATCCATGAACTGACCTATATCTTAGGAACTTCCACGCAAAACAGTCGGGATTAATTTATTACTATTTATTCAGCGTTAAGGCTCCCTCCCTCAGACAGGCGCGACGCGACTCTAATAGAACAATTTCTATGAAAACTTTACAGTAATTGTTCTAAGTATCGCGTCGCAATGTCGCGACTTGCCTGCCAGCAGGAGCCTTTAACGTGATGCCCTGTCAAGGTAGTAACTGTGTCGTAAAGAAGCAATAGTTTCAATGGCTCTTAACCTACTTGAATAGTAAATAACGAAGAGACGTTTATTAATATTGAAATTTCCATTAGTATATTTAGATAACAGTATGTTGATTGGACCACCTTGCTTGGAAAAGTGGCAAAGGTTTCGTACTCATATCGTATTTCCGTCTTGTATGGATCAGAGTGTTGGGCCACAAAAGGAATGAATGAAAGACAATTGCATGCAGCTGAGATGAGAATGTTAAGAGGGATGTGTGGTGTTACGCGAATGGATAGAATACGTAATGAGTATATAAGAGGAAGTCTGAAAGTGACACCGGTGACCAAAAAGTTGTGTGGAAATCGGTTGTCAGGAAATTTGTGAGTATGAATGTGGATGGCTATACAAGTAGAGGGAGACCAAAGAAACGATGGATGGATTGTGTGAAAGATGATATGGCTAGAAAGGGAGTGACTATCGAGATGACGACTAATAGAGAAGTATGGAAGAAGAAGACATGTTGCGCCGACCCCAAATAAATTGGGATAAGGGCAGGAGAATGATGATCGTATTTTATACAAAGACTTAGCAGACTAGACATAAGGCTTTGTGTAGCCTATGTCAGTCCATGTCAGTCCCATACAATTTTGCCTTTTTAACCGGCTTCAAAAAAAGAAGGTGGGTTGTATTTTTTTTTTAACCTCAGAACTGTGTCATTTATCGCCCGATTTTTTTATTTGAAATAAAATACTACTTATAGATTAGTCGTAGAAGAGTAGTAGATAAGTTAGTTATACATAGCAGGTAGTGGTAGGTATTCCAATTTCTATGGGGTAGTTAGAACCACAACTAAAAAGGAAAATAAAACCATTTTTACAACAACAAAAAAAATAACCGACTTCCAACAAGAAACACTATTTACGTGAAAATTTACTTTTATTCCAGGAATCTAATTTTGCTGTAAAAAAGGTTTTTTTTCCACTATTGCAACAATGATAGAATATAGGTAACTTGTCGAGGCCCTCTGATAGTTGCAACGGTATAAGGATCAGCCATGACAGTCGACAATATAGGATCGCCATTAAAGCGCTAAGCACCTATGGCTAAGTGTCGCTAAGCTACACATCGACGGATAACTTACTAAGTAGGTTGCAGCCTATGAGACTCCTAATGCCATAAATGGCATTTTGACACCGGAGCTAAAGCCAGCGCGAGACGCGTGCTCGAAGATTCTAACAGATAGCAAGATTGTCTATGGTTTATAGTTAATCGCCATGATGGGGTTTGTGGCATAAATTCTTGCATGTTTAGTGCGTTATTTAGTGGTCCTTTTGTTTTAATTATGATGCTATTCCAATAATAGATATTCTTATTATAATCTTTTGTTTTTCGAACGTTATAGAGACATGAAAGATATTATAGATAACTTGAAACATTCAGAAGAGCGTGTACGGCCATCTTTTTTTAGTGAATTGACTATTTGAAACGGTCAATAATAAAATATGAAATCACATAGAAAAAGACCGCTCCACTTAAAAACTTCCATCACCGGAGACAAATAAATAGCATTTAATGCTAATAAGTATTCCATTTGATTCCAAAACTCTGTGACGTCACATTGTTAAATTTCAAACAAATCAGATACAAATTCCGCGATTTGACAGTTCATAAAAAAAGTACCGTTATTGACTTCCCTTTCAAATACCTAAGTCCAATTCTATTCTGTTTTACAAAAGCTTTTAGCTCTCTACTCTATGCAATATCATATCTACGTAGTGTAGGTACATTTGCTTTCGTTTCACGTCAGCGTCGATAGGTACAGCTGCATCTCTCACGTACCAATTTTTCCTCTCATTCAATTCCACTTTTTAACTGCAATAAATGCTGCAGCAAATATGCAAAACTTCCAATAAAGGTAATATAGGAATGTATATTTTCTAAGCTTTAGTGGAAGTGTTTGAAGCAATTTCTATTGTTAGTTTGGTCGGCAACCAGGCCCCGGCGCTGGTCACACGGTACGCAGTAACGCGTGTCGGGGCGAACGCACTAGCGACAAACAATAAACCTTTTATTATTTCCACTACTCTTTGACCTGAGTATACGCTGTTCTATTTCTGTTGGCAACAAAGATAAATAGAAGTTGAGTCATAAGTTTGTGCGATTATTTTCTTCTAAGTTTATTGTTATAGGAAAGTTTTATTATTTACCGTTATTTCTTAGTTCTTTAACTTTATCACAATGTTGTTTTAACTGTTCTGGTTAATTACTAGCTTTAAATTAGATGTGTTGCGGCATGAATAAAATTATCGTCACACTAATTAGATGACGCTATTTTAACTAAGTAGGTACATATAAGTAAAATAAACAACGTCACTCTTTTGATCCTCGAAGGGTTAGACAGAAGTATACCTGTAGTACACATCCACATTTCGCCAGTTATGTTCTTTGATAGTATTTCAACTTTATTGCAAAGACATAAGGTTTATTTTCAATTGAGAAAATTTGACAGTTAGGGATAGCTTAATGTGCTGGAGTCTGTACCATGTAATAGGGGGAGAGTCTATTGCCATCAATCGGGCACAAATCGGGCTCTGGGCTGCTAATGAGAAATTTCAGACGGAAAATCTGAATAATACTTTTCCCGACCGGGGAATCTAACCCAGAACCTCATGCTCAGCGTTTGCGACACGGAGTAAATACAAAGTACTATTAAAAAAAACATTTATTTCAGGTAACATTAACCCATAATTAGCCGTGTTAGCCTAGTGACTGCCAAGTCTTAGGTCTCGAGTTCGAACCCAAGACCTCTGACTTTTCAGATTCATGCTACCTACTATAAAGCTACAATTTACTGAGTACGTCTTACATTGACTTGAATGTGCCCTGGCGGCTGAGAGCATGTCATGCTCCCTGTAATGTCTCACTGGTGGTGGCGGTATTTTGGACCATTTAGCTCCCATCAAAATGGTTGAGCTGAATGGTGCTAATCCATGCGTCATGTTCATGAGCGGGCACCGTCAGTAGGGGCTGGTCACCTCTTAGCTGCCACGGCTGTTTTAATATTTAAATTAATTTTGAATTGTTTTTTAAAATCTTGTAATTATGGACGCTTTTATTAAGTTCTGCATCGTTCTCACGTGTATATTTCAACATGAGTGATGTAACCCAGTTTTTGTAAACATATTTTGGTTTAAAAGAGTGTCCATGGAGTTTCTTGCCCGTTCTTCTCCATAGGTACCTACTGCTTTGGAATGGGCAACTAGCTTCATCTTTCTGACTGACCGACCCCTTAACAATTCAAAAGTGCCTGTAATTGGTTTATTTTAAATAAATGCTTTGAGTTTGAGTTTGAGTTCATGTGCGTATTGTATAATTATCACTTGCTTAAATTTTAAAGCAAGTGATAATTGGTGAAGGAAAACATCGTGAGGAAACCGGCATGCCTGCGAGATATTTCTCAAGAGCATGTGATGCTAAGTCAGAGGCCCATGGGCAGCATTAAAACTCTGACACCAGGTTAGTCATTAACCACACGAAAAAAAATACCCATATTAAAATTAAAGAAAGGAATTTTACAATAGCCATGCTTGCACTATTCATGTTACAATACTAATAAGTAAATATAAAATAATATTA
Organism: Hyppa rectilinea; assembly: GCA_951799385.1. Lineage (NCBI taxonomy): Eukaryota > Metazoa > Arthropoda > Insecta > Lepidoptera > Noctuidae > Hyppa > Hyppa rectilinea. Next base: position 17,708,226 of record OX637301.1, on the reverse strand, counting down.
CTAATACATTAATTAGGTAATTTGAATTTAATTTAGAATATACTATATTTGTATAAATTTACTCCTCGGTTTGCGACCACTAGACCAAGTTATGCAACGATGAAATATAAAAAAGTTAAGATATATAAGAGATATCCATTTTCAATATACCCAATTGAAAGCAAATCATGTTTAGGTATACTAACGGTAAAATATTAACCCCTTTTTTTCTATAAAACTATAAACTAAGATATATTCTAAACAAACAAACTTAACAACGACTGCACTCGTTGTGACGGCGTCGAGTTACGCTGCGAAGTGTCGCGTACCCGGCCGCGGAAACGCCCGCCCGCTGATACAGCACACCTTTCGGCCAAAACTCAATCCCGCTGATCAAACTTTACCCCTAACAAATGCACACTTTAAGAGTAGGTAGACCAGTCAGCACTTACGTAAGAACGTACGATGGAAAATTATCTCCTTGTTCCTATGGAAAAAATTTTCAACTATACTTATACGAAAGTTAGCGAGTACGGGCGCTGATGGGTAATCAAAATTCTATGCTTGTTTCTGTTCGGATTGGCACGTGAAATGTGGCTGACGAGGAAACGGAACGGAATAAGAAAAACCTTTTTGTTATTATTCTCAAAATGTTTCCTGTTAAATGTTTATGGTGTTGTTGTTAGAAATTGCTAGTAAAAATAAAAATTGCAGAGATAAATTAGCGTGTTTCTCGGAATAAATAGTGCTGCCGCTAAAAAGCAATTTAAATTTGTTAAGTACCTGGTGTACTTTCTCTAGAACTAATTGCTTATTTTATTTTCTTCCTTCTGAAATTGATGGCCATATTTTTATTAAAATTTTAAATGCAACAATTTAGTACTAAAATGTTATTTCATTTGAATAACTATAACAGTTTTGAGGCCAGCAATAAAAAGGAAACAAAACAATACCGCAGTCATACAATAAAATCTAATTTCGAAACAATTTACACTCGAATTCTAGAACTACGTTCAAACATGAATTTAGAGATTCTAAAATCTATGTAGTTTTAAATCATTCTATTTTCAAACATTTTCAAAGAGCTATTATAGCGTTTAGTTACTTCTAAACTTGTCTGAATTCAATAAAACCGTCATGACCATAACGGTTTTAATTAGGATTCCTAGGCGTTGCAGCGACAACTAGTTATGTGAGTAGATAAGTAGGAATATAATGTTTGTATTCAGTTAACTCTACGCAATTTGTTTTATAATGAACTAGGAATTATAGCTCCTGCTTCACCTGCTTAATTTTCTAGGAAAGTTAAGTGTTGAAGACAGGATGGTTTAAGTTTCAACGTCATTTCTTATTAAATAAGCTTGCAGTTCTGTGATGAATTAATTAAGGATCTACTTACTTAATATGCAAAAGGAATGTTTTAGACCGTTTTCAAAAACGGAACGTGCTTCTCTCTTGAATCTTTGAGCGCACCAAATGATCCTTTAAAATATTCTAACTGAAACATTATCTGCTAACACTTCTAAGCATTAACGTATCACCTTATACTATATAAGGTCCCATTAAAATAGATGGACAAATTTTAACACAGCGTTCAGTACGTCAAACCAAAGATATCCAATGGAAGCAAAAAAAACTTGATTAAAGTGATTTTATTTTGACCTAAAATAATAAATTGCCCGCACACTAGAACGCATCTATTATGGATGGGTTTTTGCACACTTCTTGTAAGTATCTCATGTGGTTTTTTTTACCATTGTCCTTATTTTGGTGGTATTGGTGATTTCTAAAAGTTTGTCCATCTATTTTAATGGGACCTTATATTTGCGAAGACGACGTCTATAAAGGCAAAAATGTACGATGATGTTCGGTAAGTTCAAAAAGGGACAGAAACTACACAACTACCTAATAGAATTCAACAATAAGAAACTAAAAATAAACACGAACAAGTGGCAGTAGAAGCAGTACCTAAAGGAAGAAAATGATCAAAAGAAATTTGGAATAAAAGACAACAGACCTATTTCTACTCCACAGTGTCTAAAATACCTCTCAAGACCCTAATTAAATACACAAAAACACTTTTAAGCCAATTATTTCTCCGGTTCAAATTCATTATGATCCGGCTCCAAAAGAAAACTCTCTGGAACAAATTTAAAACACAAAATTGCCCGCCATCTTTATTTATAAGTTTCAATGAAGCGCACTCGTCAAGATAGTCGCATATTTTTTCTTTATTAAATTCGATCACGCAACAAAACTTTTTATGTAAAAGGCTAACTTTGTGCCTTCTTAAATTTAATGTGAAGCGATTACTTTTGCCCGATTGGGCAGCACTTGACACATAAATGGAAAGCTTTTAGGAAGCTTGTACTTTTGATGGTGTATTGACATTCTTGAGTGATGTTCGAGGATCGAGGGAGGTTATACAATGGACCATGCTAGCTTTACTTCTTTGTAGGAAAATCACAATTCATCTTTCATTTATCATGACAATGATGGAACGGAAGATATTGGTTATCTTCAATCAATTGATACAGTTATCTATTTAGTGAAAGGTCACTTACTGATTGAACACGAAATGTCAAAAACTACTGGATCTAGATGAAATTTGGCACAGAGATAGATTATGAGTAGCAGACGTCAGCTAAGGAAAGATTTTTAGAAACCCTCCCGTAAAAGGAAAGAAATAGGGGGTGGAACTTTGTATAAAATTTGAAACTTGGAGCTGTTTTTTAGTTTTAAGGAGGGAAATCAGTAAATGACTTCTCGCGCTCTGGATGGAGCTGAAGGGACTATCAGACTCTTACTGACTAAAAACCGTCCATGTTCCTTCCTTAGCCCTTTGTGTTCCGGGGCAGCGGTAACTATTTCGGACAATCCCACTGTCAACAGAGAACCGACGGCAGTAGCTAGTACAACATACATATTATGTACAGAGGCCAGCACATCAAGTTACCACAATCTGTCAAATTTCTTTGATAGTATTTCAACTTTATTGCAAAGACATAAGGTTCATTTTTAATTGAGAAAATTTGACAGTTAGTGATAGCTTGATGTGCTGGCGTCTGTACCTATAAATGTATCTATTTGAAATCCATCTCATTATCGTACCTACAGTTTGTGTCCAGGCAGAGAACGCTCTTCTGCACGAACACGTGGAAAACACCAGCATCCTCCAGTATGCATTTTTTTTAAGGAAATCATCAAATAACTCCTTCTGCTCTGGGTGCAGCGGAAGGGAGTGTCAGACTTTTACTGACTAAAACCCATCCATCTTTCTTCCTCAGCCCTTTATGTTCCGAGGTAGCGGTAACCCTTTTGGACAATCCCGTTTATCCTCCAGTTTGCTAATATCTACAAATGACTGCGACCACCCATTCGCCAGGGGTCGTAATGATAATGGAACGGAATATATCCTTTATATGTGATCGTTCATTATGGAGCAGTCATTTGGGAGCATATAGAGCAGTTTACGAGCTGATACGATGTGATTTTAATTACTTACTTGGCCATTTATGTGTCTACTTAATTCATGTAGTTTTATTGCTGTACTAGTTCCCCGTCGATAGAAAGACCAGTAGCGCTATGATAATAGAGGTCTTTGAAATTTATAACAATTACAGACAAATCCGTGCACTGACTGGACCACACTATTATGTGTGGTTCTGAAGAGATCATCGCAAAAACTAATCTGTATGGTTTTATGTCTGGACTTTAACACGTTCAGCCCGGCTCCTCATGGGTAGGTACTTGATATCCAACGGCGCAAATCTTCATATAGCCACCGGTGGTACATCACCGCCCCATGAACAGAGGCTGTGACCTCTGAGTTCGGCCTTTCTTCACAGAGTAGTCGGTTAGGAACCACCGAATTCATCTAGTTTTAAAATATAATTTAAATTTGAAATGTGAAAGTGTATTTTTAACCGACTTCAAAAAAGGAGGAGGTTATCAATTCGACGGTATGTTTTTTTTTTTTGTTTGTTTGTTACGCGATTACTCCGCCAATTGTGGACCGATTTTCAAAATTCTTTTTTTGTTCGAAAGGAGATACTTCTGAAGTGGTCCCATAGTCACCAAGTTAAGATCTGATGATTGGATCCTGGAGAAATCGAGGGCAACCCTCAAATTTTATGGGCTTACACACCGTTTTTCGCCAATTTTATGAAGTAATTTAAGTACTTGCGTATGTTAATTATCACCTCATGTAGCTGAGCTGATTATGGAAGGTACAACTCCTTAACAGTAAGGAGAAGGCATCGACTGATTTAGTAACTTATTATTATGATGTTTGAAAGGGCGTTTGTCATTTTGATCTCGTGATCATCAGGTCAGGAGGTGATGGACTAACCATAGACGATAGAAATCTTCAAAAAACGACAGCACATGCCTCGCGATTGCTGCGATTGCTTGTGTATGCATAGTTTACGACATACCATAACATAATATTACGCCAGTTCACTTTTAAGGGCGCTTTAAAATTGTAACAATAATACAGTAAAGGTGTAATTTATCATTGTTACATCTTATTTTTTTTACAGTTGTAGATATGTTGTGTATGTGTAACTTGTCCCTTGAACCAATCTTGAGAGAAACGGTTTTGTAGCTTCATTATTTTAAGAAACGGCACAACACGGCAAAAAAATTGTTCTTCCAATTTTGGAAAATTAGTTAGCTCCTGAGGTACAGTCGCGACTGTCATTTTATTCCAGAAAGCTGCTGGTGAAATTTTTCGTTTCCTTATATTGTTTTGACAGCGAGAGCATGTTACGATTTTACCCAGACGCACCAATTTTTCGGGTATTAACGTACTGTAAGCTTTATAACAAATAGCATGGCATGTCAGCGAAAATGTTAATAGCCTGTTCAAAATCATTTACTGATGATACCTCCCTACGATTACGACTAGCTTGTCGCATAATATCTAATCGAGTCGCTCTGGATTCGGCAGATTCATTGGATAGACGCTCGTATTGCACGTGTAGACGACGGTAACTTTACTCCTCGGTTTCGTGTGATAAGCGCTCCTGAATCAAACCGAGACGATAAGAACGTTGCTCCTCGGTCTCGTGAGACAAGCGTTCATGAATTAAACCGACACGATGAGCACGTTGCTCCTCCCTCGGTCTCGTCAGACAAACGTTCATGAATTAAACCGACACGATGAGCACGTTGCTCCTCCCTCGGTCTCGTGAGACAAACGTTCATGAATTAAATCAAGACGATGAGAATGTTGCTCTTGAGTCTCGTTTGATAATCTTTCACGAATCAAACTGAGCCGCTGAGCACGACTTTCTGGACTTTCATTAAACCTTGATAATTTCGTGTTTGCTCTCTTCTGAGAAAGTCTATACGCTCGCTGCTCATCACTCTCATTTGAAATGTTTCTAGTATTTCTTTCCCTTCTTTTCTTTAAACGTTCTTTCCTTTCGTCGTTACTTTCTTCCAAACGGCGTTGTCTCATTTGAGCAGCGCGTTTAGTAGGCCTACCCATATTAAATAAAATGAATTTTCTTTCTAGTTTAAAAAATTGAAAAAGAAACTCCAAAACTATGAACTATGTACAAACTTAAACTAAAAACTAGAAAATAAAATTATTTTTTAATAAAAAACATAAACCGACTTCAAAACCTTAATAAACACTAAAAAACTTAAAAATAATATTAAATTGAATAAGTACAATCAAGAATTATTAACCTAAATAACCTTACCTAAATTTTATCTACACTATATTTTACAATTTAAAAATTTTTGGAGTCCGTGCCAAGCCTGCACTCACAAAATATTAACCTAAAAAAAAAGAACAATAGCAGCAAAAAAACAAAACAAACTGAAAAAAAAAATTACAACACAAAACAGAATATCAACTGAAGAAGACAGAGTTGTTTTGAAAACGGTACAATGCCATCTATCGAGCACTGACTAAAATTTTTAACAGCTTTGTAAAAAAATCTGTACCTAATCATATGAAATTAATTTACTCTCGTAAGCTATTGTAATAAAAATTAAGGGAAAATATTTTATGGTCATATTAGATGCACTTGGCTTGGCACCGACTCCAAAAATTTTTAAATTGTAAAATATAGTGTAGATAAAATTTAGGTAAGGTTATTTAGGTTAATAATTCTTGATTGTACTTATTCAATTTAATATTATTTTTAAGTTTTTAGTGTTTATTAAGGTTTTGAAGTCGGTTTTTGTTTTTTATTTAAAAATAATTTTTGAACTAATAAACAGACCAAAAAAAATAATGTAAGAGCCATCCTCCTAAACTTGTCAAAGCGTCACATTCGCTGGTTCCTGGACGCACTAAAAATTCATTTTTATTTGGACATAGAATCGCTCTGGAATAGGCAACGAGTCTTAAAGTTGGTGTTTTATGCTGGAGTCCCGCTCGAGTTCCCAAGGGAAGGTGATGCAGTACCTAGGTGCCCGTGAAACTCGCTTCAATATGGCCCGCGTCCAGCACTTTTATGTGGTGCTTGTCATCTGCACACATGATAAATTAGGAAAACCTTTATTGAAAGGCTTTTTACTTACGTGAGGGAAGATCGATCGTTGTAATAGTTATTGAGCTATAGGTATGAAGGGACTGTTTCAAAGGTAAGTATGGCTTCGAATTGTAGAGACGGCGGCGCTCAAGAAAGCGCAATTAAAAACATTACTATGAATATGACATTTTTGTAAACAAGCTGTCAACTTGGAAAAGACTCTATATAATGCTCATTTAATCACTACATAGTATAAAGCAAAGTCGCTTCCCGCGTCCTAATGTCTGTTTGTATGCTTAGATCTATAAAACTACACCACGGATTTTGATGCAGTTTTTAATACACTCGAGAGCAATGAATCCGGGTCACTTAAAGAATGTTAAAAATCTCGGAAACTAAAAATGATAGGTTAATGCAATAAATTGTATTTAATAGACAATGTAATACTCCTTAAATGAAAGTAAAAAAAATATGAGTCACCATACATTTTATTAACACAAAATTACTTAAAGAAAAAAACTGCTGATCTCTCCTTAAAACAAAAATAGGAAACATGAAATTTTTGAACTTTATTACGATTTTCTTGAATTTTAATACTTCGTATTGCCTCCTCGTGCTTCCATTACTGCGTTTACGCGGTTTGGCATGCTGTACACCAAGTTCCTTATACGATTTTGGGGAATATTCTCCCATTCCTCTGTGAGAGCAATTTTGAGCTCACGAAGCGTGATTGGGGGAGGGTTTCGTTGTTTTACGCATCTGCCTAGCTCGTCCCAAGCATGCTCGATCGGGTTGATATCCGGGCTGCGCGCTGGCCACTCCATACGAGTAATGTTCATCTCTTGAAGGTAGTCATTCACAATCCTACCTGTATGAGGTCGGGCATTGTCATGCATAAATATAGCATCCTCACCTAAATTGACCATAAATGGACCAACGTGATCATTGAGGATTTCTTCCACATATCTTACGCTAGTTAAAGAGCCGTTTTCTATGATCACCAGCTCTGTGCGACTTTCAGAAGAAATTCCGGCCCACACAAGTACAGACCCACCACCGTAGGCTACTTTTTCTTCGATGCATGCTTGCTTGAATCTTTCCCCTGGTCTTCGATACACTCTGTGTCTTCCATCGTGCTTGTAGAGCATAAATTTTGATTCGTCGGAGAACATAACTTTTGACCAATCTTCAATACTCCAATTTACGTGGCCCTGGGCATATCTTAGTCTTGAAATACGATGCCCACGCTCCAGTTTAGGGCCGTTTGCAGGTCTAAGGGGTTTTAAGTTAGATTCAGCAAGCCGACGTCTTACTGTCCATGCACTTGGGTTACTTCCTCCGAGGTGTCGAAACTGATTTGTGAGTTCAGTTCCTGTAATAAAGCGATTTCGAAGCATGGTGTTCACCAAGTATCGGTCTTCTCGTGCTGTGGTACACCTGGTTCTGCCCGTTCCTGGTCTGCGTAGGTTAGAACCAGTTTCTTCGTAACGTCGGAGAACTCTTTGTACTGTTGACAGCGACACACCGACAGTCCTGGCTGTATCGCGCTGACTCCGGCCGGTTTCCAGCATTGTAAGTATTCTGGTGCATTCTTCAGGCGTAAGCGACATAATTTCAGCTTGAATAATTAATATAGAGCACTATCAACATGGTTTATGTACCCACATAAATGACAGATTACAAACAAAAGCAAAACCAAATGCTGTAATTTCGTAGTTCCATCTTCGAAAGTGGCCCTTTTTCAAATTTGATTTTTTTATGATATAACTTTACAATAACTAAGAAGTTTTAATACCTTCATTTAAGGAGTATTACATTGTCTATTAAATACAATTTATTGCATTAACCTAGCATTTTTAGTTTCCGAGATTTTTAGGATTCTTTAAGTGACCCGGATTCATTGCTCTCGAGTGTAGATTGATTCAAGAGGAAGGTTTATGTGTATAATTTGTCGACATAATATGCGGGCGAAGCCGCGGGCGGAAGCTAGTAAACTTATATTTTGAAATTAATGTTTTAATGTTATAATTATAATTTATGTATACAAAGCATTGCAAAACATTTTAAAAGAGTAACGGTGGATTTTCTAGCCCATTCTTCTCCATACGAAACTTTTGGAAGGGGCGACTAGAATCAATTCTATTTCTTGTTCATTTTGACGTTTAAAAGTGCCTTTCATGTGCCTATTTGAAATAAATGATTCGACTTTGACTTTGAAATTAAATTCCTAGACGTTGCTTTAATTTACAGTCCGAAAAACAATTGCCAGTCTAGATAAAAATAAATCTTAGGTTTCTTAAAAGTGTATTAGATAAGATAAGAGCTATCAACACCATGAATATTATATAATAATTTACGTTTGAATAACTAATAACGAAATCGGGCACACTTTAAATTCGTATCTATCGTTAAAGCGATCGATTCCAAGTAACAATCAGTGTTTAATGGAATGGTGGCATCTTCTCGTTCAACTGACGTGAACGACGTTATCGAAGCCAATTGCCGCCTTAATCGCTTGAATTGCGTCTAATAGTGTTAAAGTCATGTTTAAGCGATTAACTGAACATTTTCACATAAGTAACACGATCACGAACCCACATTCTGCAGAGAGTCATTCGCTAGTATTAAGTAGGTATCGCTAATGATCAAGATTGTTGTTAAACAGGCCATTAGATCGTAGATAAGCGTTATAAATATTCATATTTCGCTAAGTATAAATAGATAGCTTATTGTGAATTTAAAATGAAGACAAAAAACATAATAGTGTTCCGAGAGGCGGCGAGATGTATTCGCTTGCAAATTACAATGGAACACGAGTGTAGGAACAGACAAAAGTGCATGATGCGGTTAGCTCGGCGACCCATCCGTAGCCGTAGACCTGCTACGTCTATAATAAAATAAATATATTGTAGCGGTAAACGTTTTATAGGCCCGGGGGTGCGCGGGGAGGGCGGGCCGCGCGGAGAGGGGTGCGTTGACCTCGGGCCAGGTTTACGAGTGCATTTGCACAGTGACACCCCCCCGCGAGCCGCGCGCCGCCCCCGCCAGCACCATGCGTGCACGCAGCACTGCGATTCTCGAAATCGCAAAAAGCGGCCAATTATGATTGATACGGTCAAGATTCGACGACGTCGCGCCGAAAGGTAAACGAGCCAATCACTCCCCGCTTCATTAACGTCGTCTAGACTTGATAACAATCGAGCTCTTTTATTTAGACTGATGGTTTTCTAATATCGATTCGATATTATCTGGTGTTCGAGCGAATTTTCTTTTCAATAGATGTCAGACTATGGCGGCGTGCACACGCGCGCTATTCGGCATTGTGCACGCCGCCGGGAATGTCGTGTTACTTCCTGATAGATACGGCCGTACAATGCCGTGACGCGACAGTACACCTATCATAATAAAGGCGCTTCAGCGCACCCCCACTAGGTGCTTACATACAAACAGTCTATTGTCGTAGTGCTTTGTGGTGCCTTATTTATATCACAATGCAGAATCACATTTCAAACGATTTCATTGATGTTTAAAGATGTCCAAGAGTAGAACAGCGACTTCCATTAAACCGAAACGATAGAATTTTTCTCAGAAAATGTTGCTGAACCGATGCAGAAAATGTCTGGCGTTGATAGCTCTACAATTCCGTTCATATTTATTAATTTGCAGATGTTTTCCTGAACGCATTTAACAAAGAAATAATTAGTTCATTGACATCGCAAACAGAGTTCTTATTGGGATTGTGAGCACCTTAAGGCGAGAAGGGCCATTAATGGGAACGACTTAAAAGCCCCCTGGAACATTTGTTCAACCGCCCATCTAGGCAAGTGTGAAGTGCGGCCACACACCTCGCTGTTTCGCCTGTGGATCGGTCGTTATGTTGGCGACAGGCCCTTAGCCGCGTGATACACCGGGGATCAAGAATTCTAAGACTAGATTTAAGAGAAAGTCGATTTTCTTCTCGTGTCTCCACAGTTAACCTTCATAACGTGTTGAAAGGCTTTCAAAGTTTGTAAGTGTTTTTGGTTTGGCGTGTTTCAAAAGTTTTGATGTGTTGACAAAGTTTTATCACCTTTTCATGATTATAAAGAGAAAATATCAACTCGAAACCGAAGTGACAAGTATCTAAACGAAATAAAAGAGATAGAAAAGTTAACATTTGGAAAGCTAAATTATCGCTTCTGAAAAGATAAGTGATGAAAAGCTAAATTTATAAGTAATTTCCCGGCACGTTTTCGAATTTATTCTTCCCGTTGTTTTGGTACTGAATTTGAAAAAGTGCTGCAGCATTGTCTTGACAGCTGAGAGCTGTCTATACACTTTTTTAAAAAAGGAATACCAGTGACCTAAACAAAGAAGCGTCCTAAGTAAAATCTGCGTTGGTAATCATTTCTGGCAAATATGGTTTTGAGTTTGCAATTTTATAAGTACGTTTAAAAAGATTCTCTGAAAATACTGAACCATTACTTTTTTCACTGATAGTAAAGGTGTCTATTCCCGAGTGACACAAGCAACTTTTTATGCCAAAAATTCACTGTATTTGTTTGAGAATCTCCATGTGGATGAAACCGAACGCGGGTCTTAGTTACAAATAGACCAAAATCCAGATCACCACCCGTGTATCACGGGGCTTTAAAGTAGGAAAAAAAGTGAAGTAGTATGTGAAACAGCTTCTTGTGGCGGTGTTTGAGCAGGGAGCGAGCGCGGCGGGTTTGTCGAGCAAACACGAGCGGGACGCGTGACGCTGTGTCGCGACCTCCCGACTCCCGCCATTGTTGTCTCCGGTGCGCCCGCGCATGCAGGGCTACGCACATGGTGGACGAGAGGAGCGAGAGCGGGGAAACCTTTTTTGGTGAAGGGATTAGGAGGTGTCAGAAACTATCTTAAAACCAATTGAATAGGTCAAAAATAAAATATGAAATCACACAGATAAAAGACCGCTCGTCTTAAAACCTTCCATCACCGTACAGAAATTAAATATATTGTGAAGATGTAATTGTAAAAATATTTTTAAGTATTTTATTTGATTCTAAAAATCTGTGACGTCACATTGTTATACATGGTGGAATTTTGTAATGCCACCTGGAGGGAAAGTACTCTTAATACTGTAGATAGAAAATTTTACTCAAACAAAACATTCCTTTATTTTTGAATAGAAAGAGAACTGCATTCAAAGATTTCCAAAAATTCGCTTGCTACACCCGGGAATTGAACCGACTAAAGTCTGCAAAAAGTACACCCTGTACTTTTATTGCATCGATCGTTAAGATCAATCATAAGGACGAAATCTTTCAAAGAAACTTGATAAATTAAATGATAGGAAAACCATGCCATGCCTTTCTATTAAAAAATAAAGGAATGTTTTCTTTGAGTAAAATTTTTATCTACAGTATTAAGAGTACTTTCCCTCCAGGTGGCATTACAAAATTCCATCCTGTATACCTATCATACATATCACGTACAAATGAAATTAATGCTTTGACAGTTCATAAAAAGTTACGTTATTGACTACCCTTTCAAATACCCAATTACACGATGCAACTTTCTTGCCTTCTACAGTAAAATTACAGCTTCAAATAAACGTCTTGCATCGTCTAAGCACTGTTTAGAATCTTACTTTAATAATGAATTGCTTCTGTTTATTGCATGCCTCTAGCAATGAAATCGCATCGTGTTTAGTAAAACTATCTTTTCACTAGTGGTTTACGTAAAGAATAAGAATAATTTATTTGCAGAAAATACAGGTTTTAGCAGTTGTTAAAATTAGTGGTTTATGCACAATCCATATTTTGCCTGTTTAGGGCGTGCAAATTAGTTTTAAGTACATTAATACGAGGAAGGAAGTACTACAAAACTATAAAATATATTCTAAAAGTATTATAAAATTACTATAATATAACAACTGTATACTGCTGTGTACTGTATTTACTTAGATGTATAGATATAAGATTAAAAGTAGAAACCAAATGTTTTGAAACGAGCGCTTTTCCTGCCCGCAAACTGTTACGCAGGTTGGCAGGTTTAAGAAAAGGTGTAAAGTGTTTGGTCCAAATAAATGATTTATTTATTTAATCAAACATCAAATTTTTTATTTTCTACCCATTTATTAAAATCGATCACCTTCTATTGCATGCGCATCGTTAGTAGTTGTACAATTGTCTTTAACGCGAAAAGGAGCGTTGATACCTCCTTGCTAAAAAGGCCATCAGAATAAAATATTCTTAAAGGCCACCATCACCATCAGCTTGCATCAATCATGTCATCTCTATTTTCCGCTTTATATTGTTTACAGTCATCATCATCATCTGCCTAGCCTTTTCCCAACTATTTTGGAGTCGGCTTCCAGTCTAACCGGATGCAGCTGAATACCAGTATTTTACATGGAGCGACTGCCTATTTGTCCTCCACAATTTAATTTACTTTACTTACCTACTTAGTTACTGAGACCACAATTTGTTAATCTTACAAATAAAATTATTTCCAGCAAGGGTAATAAAGGCGAATTTAATTTCTTTGTTGGAACCATGCTATGAACATTCCAATAACTAGAACGCCGACCACCACCTCTAATAGCAGTGTCAGTCTCATTTTACTTTACAGTGTGAAAGAGATGCAGCTATACGTCCAGGATAGGAAACTACGTGCTCCCTTTCATCGGCTTCATAAGGTTCATAACTCATTTGTGGGGCTTGGTATAACCTTTTATAACAAGCTGCCCTCTTCTTTGCTAGAATTGCCTTTTAATACGTTTAAATCTAAAGTAAAATCTATCCTTTGTTCAAAGGCTTACTATACTACCAACGACTACTTAAATGACAAGAATAGTTGGTCGCTGTGATTAACACAAGACAATGTTTATGTTCTTTCTCCAGAATTAGCTTCATAAAATTATTTTATTATGTATTCAATTCATTGTTTTGGTTGTTTTTATTTTTTTTTTTATTAGCCATTTATTGTTGACATAATCTACTCATTACAATGTTTTTTTTTTTTAATGAGTTGTATTGCAAAATGTGGTTAGCTAGAGACCTCGACAGTTGATCATATTTATTTATCTTGATCCTAGTTAGTAATCATTAGCAATTAATTGATTGATTTTACTTCGATGGTCCTAGTTTATCATTTGTAACTTCGAGTTACGGCTGTATGGACATAGTACAGCATTGCACATGTAAGCGGGCACGCACTTTTACCTGGAGGCTCTTTTTTTTTCTTTTTAAATTTACGCTTGAGTACAGTCAGTTTTAATGTTTTAATTGGTATATTGACGTGTGCTAGCTGACATGTGGCAAATGATTGATTTTAATGTGATGTGTTTCGTAATGTTAATTACTTCTCATGCGATAAATATGTGTAGAGTCAAGTTCTTCCAACTAAACAGACAGCTGTGCTGCTGGGGAGTTTGTTGCGCCACTTCTTCTTCCCAGCTAAAGCACTAGGAAGTGGTGAAGGGTGGGCGTTTTTGGGGGACTGTCTTATGTAACTTTGACCTTCAAAAAGTGCTGATCTTCAGCCTAATTTGAATAAATGACTTTTGATTTTTGATTTTGATTTTTGATTTTGGATGTGTCCGTCTCATTCACTGACAGAAGTAACAGAGGTAGTTTTGCAACGATAAGGCGGAAAAATGGCATTTTTTTTTTATTGAAATGATTAAAGTTTAGTAGGTAAATATGTAAAATGCCAGCATTAGGAAAGTTTAATATTCCGTCTCCCTAGCTAGTCTTCCTTCAGTCTTTTTTAGGTCCATAAACGGCTATTTACAACTTTGAAAAGCGTACATACCTAGACTTCTTGCTACTAAAGAGCCATATTTTTTTCTTAATGTGTGTTTATACTTTGCCCTATCTGTTTCTGGCCTTAGAGCCTGACGACCTAAACAACTTTTTCCCAAATATAGGTTACCTTGTAGTCATTTAGATTTTATATACATATTTGAGTGAAAATGTGTCTACAATCATCGAATTTGCTGTAGCGTAATGATTTTTGTCAAAGTCAAATCATTTATTTAAAATAGGCACAAGAAAGGCACTTTTGAACGTTTGCTCAACATAAATTAATTCGATGTACAGAATACGTAGATAACGGCTACGTATTGGGTTTTTTACACCTTGTTAATCACCGCTGCTAACGCTGTACCCGCTTCTACAATCACTATGTCCTGACCCGATCACATTCGTTCGCTGCACTTGTCACACACGTGCATAATAAAACATCTTTATGTGGCATGTACCTCGCTCCGCGGCGATTGTGTGAGTCGTCTACCCACTCAAATTCAATTAGTTGAGATTGCAACGTTAACGTAAAACGAAACGTAAAGCTTAGCGTTGGCTTTAGGGACACTGCCTGGCCGTATGCAGGCTCGCCTTTGCCACTACAACCGGCGACGGCTTTAGTAATTACGTTTCCTAGTATATTTTACAATTTATTGTTTTTGTTTTGTTTCCTTGACTTTGTGTAGAGTTTTTTAATGGTGTAGTCTGAACTCAGACTGTAAAGGTTAGTTGCGGAGTGCAACTAGTGGTCTTTTCAGAATAAAAATGTTATTTCCTAAGACTATTGTCTGTATTTGTGACATTTGAATTTGATTAGCGAGTGTTGTTATTTTAAATGCTGAATTTTGCACTACTTTTGTCTTTCTGACTTCGACTTAGATGAACGTAGACTAAGGATTTTTCAAAGAATTATTGTCGACCTCAATACAATATTATACAATACAATATTTTATATTATGTACAGACGCCAAGCTCATCAAGCTAGCTCAAACTGTCAAATAATCCCAAATGATAACGAACCTTATACTTTTGCAATAAAGTTGAAAATCTATCAAAGAAATTTGACACATTATAGCTTGATGTGCTGGCCAGCATAAAAGTACACGTTTAAAAAGGAAAGAAAGATTATTTTAAAAGCTATATAAATTTACGTTCAACTTACATGGACAATTAAATTTAGCTAATTAGAACTTAGTCAATTAATATTAGAAAAGTTCTAGAATGTCATTGCACTCACGAATTTTCACACTTCAGTTTAATGTCCATTGTGCCATTCTAACAAACGAGCATGTTTAAGTAAAACTGGCACATAAACCACGCAATGAATAAGTTAAACCTTTATTATTATACATTCTATTAGCATGGACGATAACATTAGAAAATTACGCTAAAGTCAGTTCGTAATAGAGCAGTTCTACAATTTCATTGTACTCACGAAGTTTCACACTTCAGTTTAATATACATTGCGCCATCCCAGCCGCAGACGAGCAAGTTTAACTAAAACTCTCACATAAACCACGCAATGTATCTCGTAAAAACATTTCTAGATGAGATGGTATTTTCTTAGTAGATCGAATAGGATTACGTTAAGTAATCCATGTGTCAGACTAAGCTCTAGAGGACTGCTGTCACACTCAATAGATAAAAATGTAGAAAAAATGTTGGAAGCTTGGCTAGGTCAGGTGCGAACCGCCGCGAACTAAGATGGATGACTCAATAAATACACCATGTGTACTAAGGCTAACATACATTCTCCTTGCTATTTCTTTTTGCTACATTTAATGTTTTATGAGAATTGCTGAGTGTATTAGGACCTTTACCACTTAGAGAATTTTCCTCGCAGTTTTTCCAACTTCAAATTCGCGTAGGTTACTCTCATGAATTAGTTAATTCAATAACTCCGGTTTCAGATCCTTTTGTTACGGGATGATCTTTTCTTTTGATCTTAACGTTTGTTGTTCGATGTTTATCTCCCTCCTTGTAGCTAAATGTTTGTCTAATCTATGGAATACGGAATCAGTTTTCGTTCGAATAATTCTTTTGGGTTTCTGTTTTCGTAAAATCGCCAAAGAGGACAGCCATTGTTTATTCACAGTGATGATTATTGTTTAATTGCATTATTACGTTTGTTAACAAACGAGAATAAATACAGGCATTTATTTAAATCATGCTCATTATTGTTGTGTTCTCATATTTTATCGACACTTTCGTATCCAGTTACAACTCTATTTGACATATAAGGCTTCTGCCTTATATGCCAAATAGAGGGGGAAATGATGTTTGGGGAGAATCAGAGCAAAACACCCATTCAGTATAACGAGCTACATCTATATTTAGTCCCCGCCATTCTATTAACATCTCCCAATATCATACACACTCCCTTCGCCGTAACATCACGTTCACGATAAGCTAATCTATGGCCTTGTGAACAGCGAAACGCGAAGTAAAAACGTCTATATGAGGCCCGCGATCATTGGAAATGGCGGGCCGTCAGCAATGCACAGCATTTAGAGAACCATGTCGCGGCTAGATAAAATCATTTAGCGTAGCTGGCATTTATGTAAATACCGCGAATATACACGGCAAAACGATGAGACATGTATTGGACTCGTGTACCCAGGCCGTTATAATTGGCTGCGATAATCTGTGGTGCAAATTATTATTGGCGGGAAAACTGCGGAGAAAAGATTCTCAATTTAAATTCAGAAGGTTCCGTTTTTATAGCATTGAGGTCTTTGTAAATGCATATTGAAACCAGCATGGCGTAATGTGTTGTAAAAAACAGCTTTGATTTAGTATTCCATTGTCGCACCTGTAAAGGAGGAAGTTAAAACTTTTCTATTGTAATGCCGTTAATACAATACAAAGTTTTTAACTGGGACAATGAAAAACTAGACTATTGTGTTACTTAATGAAATGGAGATTTATTGTAAGTGCACGACACTTTAGAGGCATTTTCATAAATACCAGAGACAAATACCAAAGAGAGGTACCTCACTAGGTACCTAATAAACAAATAATATTTCAAATACGTTTACATAGTTGACCGTATTTGTTACGTGAGGAGGACGAAACACACGCATTTTAGTTATTTAATCGACGAATGACATCAGAGTTAAAACTTTTTTGATCAAATTACTATCAATCAGCAATTAAAAAATGGTAGATTCTCACGAACAATTTTATTAGTTTAGTCACGGTTAATCGTTACATAATAAATACGTTGTTACGCTTAAATAATATTTATGTTGTTTAACAGTTAGAAAGTATTAAAACGAATGTTATTATTCTGGTTTGACGCGAATCTGACCGAATGGTCCTTAATCGGTTTCTTGACTTATTCAAATGTATTAGTTTTGAACGTTCGAGTGCAATTTGATTTAGGAACGACAAAGGCCGCGCACACACGCGCCGTGTTCTGTGTGTAGCACATAACAGGTTTGGCACGAAAGTGTGGACGTCGCCTCAGCGAAGTGTGTCGCTCGGCGCATGAGTCCCGAGAAACTGCACTTCGCAATTTAGATCCTTGTTTTTTTTGTTTATAACGATTTTGTTTATAACAAACATGACGCATAACTGGTTAGGTTTTCGTTTTACTTCATTTGTGTAAATAATGCACGTGAATAAAGATTCAAAAGATAAAGCTCTGGGTACCTGAGAAATGCGATTAATTTATGCTCTGTGTTTCGGTTTAGAAGTATTATTAAAATCATTTTTAAAATAGTTTCTATTGCAACTTGTGAAAACTTGAAGAGAAACCCTATTAATGTTAGGAAAGGCTGCCTCGAGGTCATTATTGATTTAATTATAGTGAGTGAGAACAGCTTATGCAGCCTGAACAAGTTTCTACAAGTCCAGGGCTTATTCGTTCGCGAACGGACAGGTAGTGACGGAGCCTTTTTGTTAGCAGATAAATAAGAGCTTGAATTTCTATTCTGTGGTGCACTTCTTGGTACATACATACTTATAGTACGGTATGTCAGAGTGAATAAGTCTGTACCAAAGCAAAATTATCTACGCTACCATCTAAAAATAAATCATCTTTTAAATTAAGTACTTTAAGAAAAAATACATATAAGAGCTTTTAAATTAAAAGTAATTAATATAAGAGCTTTTAAATGAAAAGTACTTGATTTAAGAGCTTTTAAATGAAAAGTACTTAATTTAAAAGCTCTTATGTATTTTTTTTTGTGTTTTTTTTTTGTTTTTTTTTTCTTGTGTTTTTTTTATGTGTTTTTTTTTAATCCTACAATACGACCTCTATCCTACTATATTCCCCCGGATATTCGGCTGCATCCGGTTATACTGAAAGCCGATCCCAACATAGTTGAAACGGAAAAGGCTAAGCAGAAAAGATTTATATTTGGGATTACGATTAAAAACTTCGGAACACATGTTTCAGAATATTCTTCTCTTCTTTTCGTGTGGTTAGGGACTAACCTGGCGTCAGAGTTTTTATACTGCCCATGGGCCTCTGACTTGCTGTTGAGAAATATCTCTCACACATGCTGGTTTCCTCACGATGTTTTCCTTCACCGATTTTAAAGCAAGTGATAATAATACTTATACATTACGCATATGAATCCGTAAAATCAGAGATGCGTGCCTTGGGTTCGAACTCGAGACCTATGACTTGGCAGTCCGACGGTCACACCACTAGTCAATCACTGTTGTTAAAGAATATTTGAAAAGATTTCAGCAAAGAAAAGAAAAATATGTAAAGGATAGTTTGCAAGGAAGAGCCTGAAAATTCGGATAAAGCCGGGGGCTAAGTGTAGTATTATGTCGTATAAACACACTTTTTTTTTTAAGCCTGGGAAATCATCCAATGACTGCTCCCGCTCTGGGTGGAGCGGAAGGGAGTGTCAGACTCTTACTGACTAAAACCCATCCATGTTCCTCCCTTAGTTAGCCCTTTATGTTCCGGGGTAGCGGTAACCCTTTCGGACAATCCCGCTTAGTATAACACCCTGCTTGGATTTTCTGCCAATCAATTATTCTTGACTCATATTATTACTATCTATGTGTTTAGCAATCTATCAGAATTGAGCACGTTTCTTTTTATGTTGTCAAAACGTGGTATTTTTACGTGAATTGTATGAAACATAACAATGTGACGTCACAGTTGTTTAGAATCAAATTGAATACTTATTAGCATTAGGTAAATGCAATTTTACAATTATAACTTCGCATATTATTTAATTTCTGTACTGTGATGGAAGTTTTTAAGACGAGCGGTCTTTTATCTAAGTTTTTGATTTTATATTTTATTTTTGACCGCTTCAAATAGTCAATTACCCTCCCATAAAACCCCTTTAAAAAATCAACTACTATTTAATCAACACCTAATTAAGAATACCAAATAAAGCATTAATAATAGCAGAAAAACGACCAACAGCTCATTATTAAACCTGTGTTGTACTGGTTCCATCAAACGCACAGTTTGCCTGACATTTCATCCCATTTGGCTTGCCTCCAGCCTCCGAGCGCTACACTGAACTAATCAGTCCTTTTAAAAGGCTCCCGAGCGCATTCAACGTGGCTGTACTGAAAAGCCTTCAGATAGGCATCACTCGCTTTTAAAGTGTTTAGGTAATACATTATATGCTCAGTTTTTTTATGAGGGTGAAATGTGAAAATGGCCGTTTACTTTTCAGAATTCTCAACTTTCATATTTTGTGTACAAAAAGCTGTGTTTTTAAGTGTTGCTGGATGAAAATAGACTGTTGAGCTTTATAGCAATGAATGTCCTATGTTTTTGAGAATAACAATACAACAACAGACAGATTATAACAATATACTCCAAATAAAACGCAAGTTCCAATGAATGATTCCCGAAACAGGACCGGAGTTGAATACTTAAGATTCGGGTGCGGACTACCTGTCGGGCCGCTCGGGTAGTTAGTCGGGTAGTTGCAAAAACAGCGCCCGCGCACCGCTCTCCCACGCTCGCCGAACAGGGTCGTTGAACTCGCCGCCTTGCATCGATGCTAATTTGACGAATATTGACTAAAGTGTGATAACGACGCCGACTCTACGCGAATTCCTTTCGACCGCCAAACGATACCGGCTATGTATATTATCTGCGCCTGAGCCGGTAGATTTTTGTTTGGACTTGCTGTGAATGATTTTGAATGATGTAATTAATTGATTGATTAATTCATTGTAATAGCTTATTTGGAGATTAAGCCACTCTTCCTGTCAAACTTAAGCACTAGCTATCTATGTGATGTGAGTGAAGGATTTACGATTTATTATTTAATTGTTATCCAAATTAAATAAGCGTATAAAACACAATTGAATTGAATAGTCTACTAAGATATGTTTTGAATTAGTCAAACTGAGGAGCTCGTTGCCAAGTAATAACAGCCGTACGCCGGTTGCGATCGCAGGTTAATCTACACTTGCCGCCGTTGATCTATGGATAGGTGACACTCTTTACATACTGAGACCCCTACGTCTCTCGGAAAGCACGTTTACCCAGTCCAGGCTGTCATTCCTGGATCCATCTTTGGCAGTCGCTACGAGTCGTTAGAAGCTCAAAAGCCTGACTACCAGTCTTAGCAAGGGGTATCTCATTACCCAGTAACTGGGTTATGGAGGTCAGATAGGCAGTCACTCCATGTCAAATATTAGTATTTAACTGCATCCGGTTAGCCTGGAAACTGTTCCCGACATAGTTGAGAAAGCGTTAGGCAGATGATGATGATTTAGTCTGACTGAACTGCAATTAAAATCATTTTGAGAAGTGAATTTCTATGTAAAGTAGGATAGGTATAGAAAAAACTAGTTTATTTTATTCATGTGTGTTGGTCTGTTTTTTATCTACCTTCATCTGTTTATAGATCTGATAGATAGCCTGTGGTTTCGTGTATAGATAACGAAACTGCGTTGAAATGTTATTTACAAATTTGCAACGCCTTTTTTATATAATGCCTGTGAGTAATTCTAAAATGGCCGAAAAAAGTCGGTGTCTATTATTTTATAATCTGGCGTTATGTCACCTGTGACGTGTTTATTATGAATAATTATCAGAATTGCGCTAGAAAGACTCTAGCTTTTAATTAATATTGTCAATAATTAATTCACATTGTCATTTCCACCGCCATTTTCCTTCCTTCCGTGTCGGTCAAAATTTTACGGAAAAATCTCTTATAATTTTCAACTTTTCCGGCTTGACGGTAAACTGTTTAACCAAGAGCAGTTCCTTGGGTAATAATTTTAGACTAATTAAAGTTTTTGTGCAAAAACTTTGTATGATCTCATATCTTTTACAAAAACAAACCTAATTGGCTCTCACATCATATTGTAAGCAATGTATTTTAATACAAATCCTGTCAAACCTTTCTGTAGATTGTTACAATGATTTTTAGACTCCTGAAAGGCACTATCACTGTCAGCGGGATTGTCCGAAAGGTTTACCGCTACCACAGAACACAAAGCGCTAAGGAAGGCACATGGATGGTTTTGAGTCAGTTAGAGACTGACACTCCCTTCCGCTCCATCCAGTGCGAGTGGAGTGAGTCACTTGATTATTTTCCCATCCTCAAAAAAAGGCGAGGTAGTTGTGGTTAATATTTGTGACATTTGACAAAACAAAATGGCGGCGTTAATTTTGATTATGGCCACGCGCCAAAAAAATCTTGTGGCGTCGTTTCTACAGTTTCAACAAACAAAAATGTAAAATCTCCAAGGTAGGCTGAGTGGCGACCAATCAATTGCCTGCCTAGCACATCGCGTGCGACAGCCATGTCCAATGATGTTCAGCACGCGGTTATCATGACACCGCTTACACGCCGCACCGCTACGCTCAACAACTTTATAAACCACCTAGCAATAACGTATATTGCAGTTTATGGTAGCCATACACTTTACGAAGGGTTATACTTGCGTAAACTTTACACTTGGGCAAGTATACTGTAAGATTTTTGCACTAATGTGTAGATTTATGTTATTTTTAATTTTGTCTATGGTTATCATACAGAGACAAAACCTAAACATAAACCATGGAATTAGAATGTACAGTCACGCACTAAATTGTGTATCAGTTTTCAAATTAGATTTTAGAACAATTAAAAGTAGTGTGTTTTCGTGAGATTTTAATACATCGAAGAGTAATAAGTTTACGTTGAGTTTCGTCAAGTCACTGTATTTTATCCGTTAGAAAGAGGAGGTTATCTATATTTAGAATTTTCGAAGGTTGGAAATGTAGAGGTAGCCTCAATGGATATTAGCAACCCCGCTT
Organism: Hyppa rectilinea; assembly: GCA_951799385.1. Lineage (NCBI taxonomy): Eukaryota > Metazoa > Arthropoda > Insecta > Lepidoptera > Noctuidae > Hyppa > Hyppa rectilinea. Next base: position 17,685,739 of record OX637301.1, on the reverse strand, counting down.
TGATCCGTTTTGAGGTCGAAAAGTTCGTCATCAAGAGATCGCTTGGAAACTGGGCAAAACTGATCAAAGGCCAGGGGACTGGCTCAACTTTTTGACCGAAGAATTAGCATTGCCATTCAAGGTGGGTTGTGGAGGTCAGATAGGCAGTCGCTCCATGTAAAATATTGGTTTTCAGCTGCATCCGGTTAGACTGCAAGCCGGCCCTAGCATAGTTGGGAAAAGGGTCGACAGAATATGATGATTCAAAGTGGAAAATTTGGCAATGCAGTCAGTCTTTTGAGTGTGTTTCGTGCTTTTATAAATATATGTACAGACGCCAGCACATCAAGCTATCCCTAACTGTCAAATTTTCTCAATTAAAATTGAACCTTATGTCTTTGCAATAAAGTTGAAATACTATCAAAGAAATCTGACAGGTTCAAGAGCTGTCTGTGTCAAAATTTTAATCACTTGAACGAGTGAAACTTAGTTAGATAAGTATAAGTCAAATCATTTATTTCAAATAGGCACAAGAAAGGCACTTTTGAACGTCAAAATGAACAAGAAATGGAATTGATTCTAGTCGCCTCTTCCAAAAGGTAGTTTCGTACGGAGAAGAATGGGCAAGAAACTCCACCGTTACTCTTTTAAAATGTTTACAATGTTTTACATACATGAAATATAAAATTCGATTAAGTAGGTGAATAAATATTACAGTTAGATAAGTGTTATCTACCTTTATTTAATGTAAATTCTTAAACTCGTTAAGTTTGAAAGTTGCCGTTTCATTAAACTGATGTTTCGGAGTGTTTCGTAACCACGTTCTAGATATATTTTTTCTTTACATTTTCATTTATTTGTAACTCACGGGTGCCTCGCCTAGCATCAGCTGTCAACGACCTTCGAATGTAGATAACATAATCGATCGGAGGTATCCGTCGAGAGTCTCCTTAGGGAACTATAGGTATAGCGATTACCTTTTATTCAAAACCTTGCGTCCTTGATCCAAATACTGTAGCAGTTGTAAACGTTTATGAAAACAAACTAAAACCTTCTTGAAGCGAACTGTCAGAGTGACGTTTGAAGCAATAAACGGATGTCGGCTTTAACCAACAATAATGTAGGTACACGCAAGTGAAGCCGTTTTCACTTTTATTTACTTAGGCGCCTAAATGTTTTCATTCCGACCTTTTAAGCCAGTCGGCCGGGCGTAAAACAAACTCCTTCGGTGCACGCCAGTGGGTAAGTCAAACGTTCTGTAAACTGTTAACGTCTGAACTCGGGGTTACGCACTAATTATTGTTAACTCATCAAGTTTTATGTAAAGACAATTTAGCAACAGCTCTAGGTGTAATGAGCGTGTAATTATGTAATGTATCGATGAAGTTGTATAAGTTCCGTCGTAGTTACTGAACCGAAGCATACATATACTCACAAGCAATAATATGTATAATGTTAGTCCATAATTATTTAATGAAATTGTATGTAGTCATAGTCACACACACTGCATTTTCCAATCCATAATTACACAGAACATCAAAGTTGAAATAGTTATTTTACGAGAAAATCGCTTCTAAATATTGCAAGGTGTATGCATATTAATGCTCGTGACTGTACATACATGAGTCTACTATTGCATACACTTTCTACATCAATTTTTCTGTTGAAACAACCTTCTCTTGTCTATCAGGGAGTGAACACAGCGTTATATTTGTAGAGATAAATGGCAGGCTAGCAAGGGATCAATCACTTAGTACAGTACATTCATATTTTATGTATTTGGGATGTAATATTGTTATAGAGGCCATAACACGTTGCCGGTCGAAATATCTCGGGGAGACTACGCACATCAAATTCGAAAATATTTTTTGTTGCACAGCCCAAAAATAAAAATGTCATTAAAACCATAATAACATTAACCGCGAAACTAAAACGAAAACAAAATACGCGGCAAAAGCGAAGCACGAGAAAAAAAAAACGCAATCTGACGAGAAGTTTTTGACTCAAATTCCATCATACGAGTCTTGTGTCTGATGAGACAATTTTTTTCGCCTCCAAAAATGCAGTTACTGTGTAACGGATAAAAAGTGGTAATTGTGCCAAAGATGGCCGTTGCAATTTTCGGTCGGGGCCCGTTTTTGCGACGGGAGCGGGATGCGGCGGGATGTCGCGGTAATTGCGTCGCTCCTGACATGACAAACCACTTTGAGACTATCCATCTTTGAATGTTGTACCTTATGTGATATACTTTTGTATTGTACAGTCACGAGCACCAATATGTATACACCTAGTAATTTTCAGAACTGATTTTCTCGTAAAATAACTATTTTAACTTTGAGATACGAGACGTACGGTAAACCTTTTAATTGGGAAATGCAATGTGTGTGACAACATACAAATTCATTCAATAACTAAGCAGAAAATCTCTTATGAAATTAGCTAAGTGTATACATAGTTTTGCTCATTACTGGGGGAGACAAATTATTTATCTAGGTAAGTCGACAGTTAGAGTTGTTACCATGTTTTGATTAAAAAGAGTGTCCGTAGAGTTTCTTGTCCGTTCTTCTACATAGGTACTTAAAACGATTTGGAATGGGCAATAAGTTTAATATTTCTGTCTGACCGCCCCCTTGACATTTCAAAAGTACCTGTAATTTGTAAGTATTTGAAATAATAGTTCGAGTTAGGCGGCAAACAGAATATAATTTCTTTAACAAAGTGATCAAAATCATATCGTTGTTTTGATCCATTTTTAAGTTATAATAAGTACCAGATATAAATAAATAAAGAAGTTTACTTCAAAAGCATTCTCATTTTCACAACGCAAAAAGTAAAATAAAATTATAATGTCCCTTAATTCGGCGTGCCTAATGGCAAAGGCCAAGTTCTAACTATATTAGCCTTTAGTAAATAATAATATAAGATTAGGCCTTCGAAGTTCTAATTATACTAAAAGGATTAGTAATTCCATTCAAAACCATTAAAACTTTTCAGTGTCAAAGCTATAAAATTACGATAAATCGTTAAATAAGAGAATGTAAACCGAACTTTAAATTAAATTAGAATAATCGATGTGTGAATAATATCCTATTTTCACTATTGGATTTTTTAACAGACGGTGCGCCGATGCGTCGTGGCTAATTATTAACAGCCGCACAGGTCGATCCACCAGGTTAAGCTACGGTTGCCGGGGTTGGCCGTGGATGGGTGACCATCTTTACATACGAAGACTCCTCCGTGCCTCGGAAAGCACGTTAAGTCGTTGGTGCCAGCTGTCATTTGTGCATCTTTGACAGTCGTTACGGGTCGTCAGTAGCCCGAAAATCAGACAGCCAGTCTTACCAAGGGTTATCGTATTGCCCAGTTACTGGGTTGTGGAGGTCAGATAGGCAGTCGCTCCATGTAAAATACTGGTATTCAGCTGCATCCGGCTAGATTGGAAGCCGACCCCAACATAGTGGGAAATGGCTAGACAGATGATGCCGATGCATCAGTCGTCGTGTAGCTCAACCATACCTAATGGAGCTCAACGACCCGACACACGAACGCTACCAGATCTGCAGGTCATTTGCGTCGTATATCGTTTAGTTTACAACTTAGGTGCGCGATATTCCCAAGCAAACAAATCGCATGCGATTAATCTCAACACATTATAACGTCTATTATCCTTCCAGGAAACGGAAACAGCGAGAACAGCGGGGACTGGCCTTTTCTCATGCAAATGACACAGGAAGTAGAAATCTGTTTCTATTTCTAGAGCTGAACCCTGCAACCGTGGTTACAAGCTATATACAATACTAGCACTTTGCCCGCGGCTTCGCTCCCGTGGTTTTTCCCGTGGGACCCGTTATTTTTCCCGGGATAAAAAGTAGCCTATGTTACTCCTAGAAAACTAAGCTTTCCAACGGTGAAAGAATTTTTAAAATCGGTCCAGTAGTTTTTGAGCCTATTCATTACAAACAAACAAAGTTTTCCTCTTTATAATATTAGTATAGATATCGGATTCGATATTTTCTTTTCAAACAAACGTTTAGCGGCTTCGCCCTTGTGGGTGTTGGAAATTATCCCGTAACCTTGGGATAATTTACTACCGGGATAAAAAGTGTGTAAATCCTGTGCGCTAATCCATGTCATAAACTACCTCTGTGCCAAATTTCATACAGATCCGTTCAGCCGTTTGGGCGTGAAGGACGGACAAACATACAAATATACATACATATAGTGTGATAGAGTGATAGAGTGATACCTTCGGGCTTTGTATTATTAAGGGTTGATGGCTTTCACGCCATCATACGTAAAAGAACTGCTTCAATACTAAGCAGGCTGCGCGGTAGTTCTAACAGCATCTTACAGGTTATTGCGGAAAAATTTGATTCTCCAATTATGAAGGCCTTCGTTCGGGTGTTGATCGAATAACCTATTAGTAGGATATTCGATCAATATCATAACGAAACGACCTACTTATAATTTTCTTATTTTATTATTCAATCACCTATAATTTACTAACATATTTTATAAGTAAAATTGTTACTAACAAATTGGATATTATGTCTGAAATAAAATTATATTATTATTATTATTATTAACTGTGGTGTATTTTAGTTTGTCATCATCACGCATGGAATTCCCGAAATGTTAAGCAGAGGTGAACCTAAAGTAGTTAACACTAACATTTCACCAGTTATGTGTAAGCCCCATGTTTTAGGGGTCGAACCTATTTTCCAAAAATTGAGCACAAATCCTGACTTCGGGCTGCTTTTTAGAAATCCCTGATAGAAAAACTCCAATAATACTTTGCCTGACCCGGAATCGAACCAAGACGCCACGCTGAGGCCCGGTGCCCACTACCAGTGGGCATCGGTGCGGCTCGGTACAGCTCGGTCGCCTTACGGCGGCTTCGGGCGGCTTCGGGCGCCTGAGAGCTGCGTTGGGCGACTTCGGGCTGCCTCGGCAGCCGTAAGCATGGCTAAGGTCACCGAGGCTGTCTTCGGGTAGCTCGGGTGGCATTTTTCGCACAACTGTTTTCACGTAACATTACGACTGCACCGCGATGTTTCTGCCGCCCGAACTGTTCTGAGGCTACCCAAAATCAGCTACGGCGTCCTTAGGTGTGCTTACGACTGCCGAGGCAGCTCTCAGGCGCTCTAAGCCGCCCGAAGCTGCCGTAAGGCGACCTAGCTGTACCGAGCCGCACCGATGTCCACCGATAGTTGGGCACCGGGCCTTAGCAGTTGCGCGTACGACCATCGGATCAACGAGGCTTCTTTTTTAAAATAAACGTTAATTTATAATGCACTTACTGTTATTTGCTTAGTTGTATTTTTATTTTTATTTTACTATAGTACCACTATTTAGTTTTGTTTTACCACTTTTTTTTTTTTTTTTAAGGCTGGGAAATCATCCAATGACTGCTCCCGCTCTGGGTGGATCGGAAGGGAGTGTCAGACTCTTACTGACTAAAACCCATCCATGTTCCTTCCGTAGCCCTTTATGTTCCGGGGTAGCGGTAACCCTTCCGGACAATCCCGCTTACCCGGCAGGCTTGGCCCTGAGGGGCCCCTTCATATGCTGACATCTCTTTGAGGCGCGCATGGAACATATACGCGCCGTACGGCACGGGTCTGGTTCTGATCGGACGGTGAGTCACCCATTACTCACCGTCCGCAGGCCCGCGCCTACGGTGGCCGGGAGTCGTCACGTGGCTCCCGACGCCCGGGGCGTCTCCTGCGGCGGCTGGGACGGGAGGACCTTTCTCTCTCCCATCCCGCCACCTCCTTCGCGAGCATGACTTTTTCGCAGAAGGAGGTGACTGCCTCCCACTCCCTCTCGCCCCGGACCATGGCTTGCACCAGGGCCGGGCGCGAGAGGTCGCCGCCGCCGATCGCCTCTACGAGGACACGGCGGTGCTCTGCCCATGCGGGGCAGGTTTGCACCGTGTGCTCTACCGTGTCCTCTGGGCGATCCTCGCAGTTTGTTTTACCACTTAAGCTGACGAAGTGTAAGCGCCGTGTTGGTGAAGTTTCCTTCGTTTCCAAACTCGTTTTTGTTTAGATTGGGGAGCTTTGGGGAGCTAGGGCACTAATTCATAATGCTTCAGATTGTGTTGGTAATAGGTAAAGTTTTAAACAGATATTTTCATAATTTTAACAAGACTTAAAGACATACGCAGAGTTCCAAGAGTAGGCCAAACTAAACCAGAAAATTACTTTAAGCTTAAAACTAAAAGTCTTCAGACTTCGGCATGTTTTAGGAATCATATTTTAATTAATCTGGAATATCGAGAGGCTTACCAAGGGGTATCGTATTACCCAGTAACTGGGTTGTGGAGGTCAGATAGACAGTCGCTCTATGTAAAATACTGGTATTCAGCTGCATCCGGTTAGACTAGAAGCCGACCCCAACCCCAACGGAAAGAAAAAGCCTAGGCAGATTAATATAATATGTTATTTAACCCCTTGCTTGGTAAAAATAAATATGTATTAAATTAAATTAGTTAGTTATTTGTATTAAAGTTGTTTTTTTCTTTCATTCTTCTTATAGGACAAGGATAGAAAAAATACAGGTTATCTAATTTTGGACATATTCTATGTATCTCATAAAATACATCTGTTATTTTCTTCACGTAAATCAATGTCTCTGAGACGTTTGAATAACATATAACTCAACATAATAGCTGCTTTCTTGCATTTTCGTTGAATTTTCCTCGCTGTAGTGAGGTGAAAAATTGTGTGTTGCCCTCGTCAGCAAAGTTTTTTGCGTATCGTACCTTTGAAACCTTTGCTACGCTTAGGTTTCAATACAAGTACTCGCGCCAAAAATCAACTTTTTTCAAATTCAAAAACATTTAATTCAGACTTTTCGGTCCATAAATTGTTAGTATTACATTGAAAAAACTTAATGCTATGTTAGTAATTTACACACATACCTATAAAAGAAAAAGAAAAAGGCAAGCCATGCTCACCTACCACAGTACATGCAACCTGATCCAATGTCTCCAAACAGGACTATGGATGTATTCTGCAATTACTTCCAGGTAGCTGTTGGCACTGCCTCTCACTCTCTGCATCAGCGATGCTGCTCTCTTGCGTAGAATTGCATGAAAGCCGTCCACTCGAGCTTCGGTAAACATCGCCGACGCACTGCAGTAGCGAGGCAATCCCATCAGCAACCTGAAAGCATTGTTGTATTGGACCCGCAGGGCACTGACGGTTCGCTGCGTGTAGCTAGTCCACAGACTACAGACTACTCATAATTATATAAACTTTGCCGCCTTGCATAACAAATAACTATTTTCGTTCATTTCGCACCCTTCTCCTCTTCTACCAAAGAAAAACATATTTAATATTTTATTTGGTTACCATGCCACGCAACAGAATTACGTTCAATATCATGTAAACACAGTGAACTACAGGGGGTGATAAATATTAGCTCCCGGTACGGCTGTACCCACGATACAATGGCGGCGCGCGAATCAATTTTCCCCCTGAGTACCTACTTTCATATATTCTTGGTCATGGCAAAGTGTGAGCTTAGATGGGACATAAATAATACATGAAGAGCATATTGTTATTATCCACAGTATCTATTAGATAAATATAAGTATAGGCAAAACATTTTCTATGCTTAAGTTCGCTTACTTTCTTACTTTCTTCGTGTGGTAAGTGACTAACCTGGTGTCAGTTTTTATGCTGCCCATAGGCATCTGACTTAGCTTCACATTCAGACAGACACACATTTTATTTCACCTTGCACCAATTTTTTAAGCTCAGTAAGTACTCAGCACGGTTCGAACTCGAGACCTAAAAACTGGCAGTCCGTCGGTCACACCACTAGGCTATCACTGTTTAAGTTCACTTAAGTTCGCTAAATAGCATCTATCCATATATTCTTTGTTTGCTTTTTGAGCGTTCTGGATGGAACAGGGTGTCAGATTCTTACTGTCTAAAACCCATCCATGTTCCTTCCTTAGCCCTTTGTGTTGCGGGGCAGCGGTAACCCTTTCGGACAATCCCGCTGACGTGGCAGATCTATCTGTCTATTGTGATGTGATTTTTCTCACAGCAAGAAAACAGATAAGAATAACAATGATTAATTTAAACATGATAGATTCAGTCGGTATACGTATCGACTGCCTTAACATCCGACATTATTACTTCAGACTAATTATTATGTGATTGATGGGATTGCATTAAAAAGTTAATTAATATGTTTGCTGTTGCTCATGTCGCACTACTGCGCGTGCGAATACCCTGTACTTCGGACTCTGGCACTCTGGCACATAGCTCTCAGTCCGCACTTGATCTCTTGGATTCTAATCCGACAAACGATCCGTTTGCGGATGAATGGACGAAGATTTTATTACCATATCTGCATTAGGTAATGTGAAAGGGATTCATGAAAGTATTGCCATTTATGATTTTTGTTTTGTAAACACCCCAAAGAAAACTGCTCAACTTAGGTATCGAGTCAAGAACCCATGCTCAGTAGCCACGTTTTCAACCACTAGACCAACGAGTACCCTTAGGTGAAATGTGGCTGTTACTATAACTACAGGGTGAAATTGAATTCATGGGTAATATTTTAAGAGATCATTATACTCATAGTAATTATGAACAACTTTTACTATGACCACAAAAAAAAAACAACGGTTCCATACCTACATTATGCTCGCATAACTCGTCAAAATGCAAATTTTTAAATTTTATAAAATGGCATCTCGCAGTTCAACCAAAGGGTTGTCTACTGCTTAACCGGGCTTGCCTGTGGCTGCCACAAAAGAATTGTAGCCTCCAGCCAGGGCTTAATAAAAACTAAACCTAACTTACAAAACTAAGCGACTACACGCTAAGGGCACCCTGCGGGGTTCGGACCTCGGCTTAGGGCGTCGCTGGGGGGGGACAGCAAGGGACAGCTGGATCGGGGGTTTTTTAAAACTACTGGCTCAGCGGCAACGCGGGCTGGCTCGAGCAAGGGTCGGGGGATGCGTCAAAATGCAGGGCACAGCACTTTTTTTTTTAAGGATTTCAAATTTGTTCCTTAAGTAATAGTTTTTAATAATAATGAGTACAATGACCCCTAAAACATTGCCTATGAATTCAATTTCACCCTGTATACACCTCTGTCTAATCATTCGGACAATACAGGCGTGAACAATATCGCATTGTCAACTAGACAGTTATCCAAAAATCATCATAAACTCATTACGAAAAGCCGCAAGCGTCAATTCTCACGCATGAAGTCCCCATTGATCGGCACAACGAGTTCGTTTGAGGGTAATGCGGTAATCTCATCAATGTTGAGCTCACTCACACGTGCGCCATGTGGGTGGATGCTGTTCACTCTATATTACTCCTAATCGCATCTTATTATACCGCATGTGATGTCAGGTGTGAACTTTGCCTTATTTATGATAATTTATTGTGTAAGGGTGCGTACAGATTATGTAATGTAACACATAAACATTTGTTATCTAACACGTCCATTATTTAAACTTGCTCACCACATTACAGAAATATGTTATTTAACTACGTTTTTTAACATGTTATGTTATACAGTGTGGACGCAGCTTAACGCGAAATATAAAGCCTTGTCTACACTATAAATTTTAGCGCGAATTTCACCATTGAAGTTAACGTTTTTTATACAAATAAATAAAATTGAAGTGTCTGTTCGAATTAACAAAATAACAGCGTTTTACTCAATGGAAAGGAAAGTATTAGTAACAAAAAAACTATTTTTGATATTTTTATCTGTCTGCCGGTCTGTCTGTTTGTTCCGGCTAATTTCCCAAACGGTTGGACCGATTTTGACGGGACTTTCACCTACAGATAGCTGATGTTATAAGGAGCAACTTTTTAGAAAAGAAATTAGGAGATAGTTGTAGAATACAGCTATTTAACGCGGTTTGAGTGTGCTGATCGCAATCAGTTAGATTTGTAAAATTTGCTCTCAGATAAACAGCTGTTGCAAAACCGTTAGACCTGTAAAGTTTGGTTATGTTCGTTACACCGCAAAGTTAAAGTTAAAGTCAAATCAGTCAATCATTTATTTCAAATAGGCACAAGAAAGTCATTTTTGAAAGTCAAAATGAACAAAAAATAGAATTGATTCTAGTTGCCCCTTCCGCATCTTCTATTATTTCTTACGCCTACCACGCCACCACACGGTACGTACTCGTTGTATTCCATATTTTCATGCATTACTGCCAATTTTATTCAATGACTAGGTTTTAAGCCTCGAATACACTAGGGTACCAATGAGGCGACACGTTACGGATCATGGCGGTCGACGACTACTTGAAAGTCCCGAGGGAATGTCGCGGAACATTTTGCGGAACGCTTGTTCTCGGAGGGGATCTAGCAACATGTTCTGCGTCATATTGCGTAGCATGTTACGGGATACAAGGCCACGTTGCAGCGTCACGTAGGTTCAGCGTTACGCGTCATGTGCCTTGTTTTTTAAGTTTTTAGGGTAAATTTTGAAATCATGAAAAAAATATGAACTGTTCCATACATTTTATTGAGTTACGTGTGCTTAAATGTACGAAATAGCTCATAATTTTTTCTCGATTTCAGGGTTGATCCCATAGTAAAAGTTGTTTATAATGATGCGAGATAATGCTTCCACAAAATTCTTAGGGTTAATTTTTTAACACCTTATATAGAAGGATATGTTTGATCATTCATTTAGGGCTGATTTTTCAATAGTCAGATAAGTTTTATTGGAGGAACAAATATGGCAGTTTGACAGCTTTTGCATAGAAAATGTGTCAAACCGCTACTTTTATTTTCTTCAGATAAAAGTTATCAGGCGATTGAAAAATCAGGCCTTAATCTACATAATTTATCCATAGAATAGAAGTCAGGCTATGTTACACCATCTTCGATTACTTCTTACGCCTCTAGCATTAAATTACGCTTTACTGCTGATTATGTTGAGCGACTGCGTTTTATTTAAACGACAATATTTTACAGAAGAATCTATTCGAAGATCCCGCAAATAAAAGCTATGAAACCTCCATAATTTATCCATTGAATCTGAGACAACAGACGACGACGCGCGACGCTTGGACGGAACGATGGCCGGATCAAATCGCGTTTGTTATTTGCCTATACATCAGCCTGTTGGAAAATAGCGGTGGTCACCCTACCGCTTTTTATTATTCGTTTATATCAATAAACGTATAATAAGAACCGTTATTTCACGATAAACACAAAGCAATGTAATCTATTTCCCATTTACATAAAAATATATCTTTTCAAAATTGCAGACATTTCAACAATGTTACATTTATAATAGGTACTTAACTGTCGTTATTTTGCCGTTATTTTTCTAATGCTATATTAAATGGAGTTCAGCCGATGGATTCTGTAGAAATCACATCCTGATAACTTGAATGAAGGAAGCGTGAAAGAGATCTCGTTCCCCCTAATGCTAGGTATTGATACTATTGACAGCTCACATTAAACTCATTTCACATTTTCACGGCGAGATTTTTACACAATAGCCCTATAGGTGAAGTGAACTGGCATTTCACAATATTAGGTGGTCGTCTTCTTTCTTCGTGTGGTTAGTGACTAACCTGGTGTCAGAGTGTTTATGCTGCCCGTGGGCTTCTGACTTAGCTTCACATATTCTAAGCGGGATTGTCCGAAAGGGTTACCGCTACCCCGGAACATAAAGGGCTACGGAAGGAACATGGATGGGTTTTAGTCATTAACAGTCTGACACTCCCTTCCGCTCCACCCAGAGCGGGAGCAGTCATTGGATGATTTCCCAGCCTTAAAAAAAAAAAAGCTTCACATAATTCAGTTGTTTTTGTTAGGGATCGAATATTATCGTATGTGAATATCTATCACATCACATACGTTTTCACTGTGAGTATATTAGGTTGAACGAAGGACATACTGTCAGAGTACTATACTCGTGAAAATTAACAACTTTGACTATGGAACTCTACCTTATATCATGAAAAAGAAATCAGCTGTTCAGTACATTTATGTTCGCATAATTCGTCAAAATGTATCGAATAGCTGATATTTTTTTCATATTTCAGAGTTGGTACCATGGACAAAGTTGTTGATTTCCATGAGTACTATACAACCTGCAAGTATGTCCCTCGTTTAACCTAACACACTGAAGAATTGATCGACTTATCTCCATCTCATCCCAGGAAGGAAAACAGCAATCCTACACGTCTGAATCTAGATAGGTACAGACGCCAGCACATCAAGCTATCCCTAACTGTCAAATTCTCTCAATTAAAAATGAACCTTATGTCTTTGCAATAAAGTTGAAATACTATCAAAGAAATTTGACCAATTGTGGTAACTTGATGTGCTGGCCTCTGTACAAGTGTTATCATTGTAGACCCAGATACTAATTAAGATTAAAGCCTTAATGAAATCACTGGCGCCAACTAATTAGATATGGATCAAGCCTGTTCATACGGAGATTAATGAGTGCGATAGGACGGATGCGTACATTTCACTATGTGTTTTTGTACCGCAATCGGATTTAAATGGATTGGATTCCAATTGTAGATATTTATTGGGTGGACTTTTGCAGAATTCAATTGTTATCGGATCACATTATCGTGAAGTTATTAAAAGATTGTAGATTCAGCATTTAATTATTTTTAGCCAAAACCAGACAGTTTAAGTTGCCTCCAAAATAGAGTTAATAAATCTGCAACCAACCAATTTTAGTGTGTATTTAAATTATATATCGTGGAAGTTTGTATGTAGTTTGGCTTTCTGACTATTGTACTGTCTTTGATCTGTTTGTTTCAGATGTAAGTCTTCCATGTTACTTAAATAAAATTTGAACATTGTCGAGGGCGGAGTCGCGGGCAGCATGTAGTTTACGATAAAAGTTTATCCAAGGTACATACATATTATACAAATAAAAAAAATGGTTAGCCCATTTTCTCTATTCATCCCTGATTTCGCCTTGTAGAACACACCACAACACAGACGCTTAAATATCAAACATTTTAAATGAAATGTTATTCATCACGAAAATTCAGCTTATGAATATAACAACTCTATTTCTGATACTTTGTCTGAATTGGGCCGCACTGGGCACGCGTGTTGGTCAATTGCCCACTCCCTCCCTCAGAGAGGAGTTGTGTGTACCAGCAGTGGGAAAATTAAAGGCTGATTCATTGATTATGGTCCAGATTTGCTAGACCAGAACCAAACAACCAGATGGCCAGCGCCTTGCCAGCACACAGATAAACCCTGAGAGGTTTTCGTTTTGTGGCTAAAACCAAATTGTAATAGGCTAAAAGGTGTTTCAGAAATAATAAAAAAGAATAATAAAAAATTTCGTCCTGAAAATCCCATCGAACGACTGATTTTTTAAGATTTTTTCTTTTTAAAATGAAGTAAGTTGGTATATTTAAATTATGCATGCGTTTAGTATAGTAGAAGTTAATGTAATTATTTACGAGCAGCTCCCAGTTTAACCCAGATGAAGTTAGCGTTAACTAGGTTAACTAGAAGTTGACCATCACGTGGAACGAAACGCTGGAAGTGTTTATAATTAAAAGACTTGCTTTATTTAAACTTAGGTAATTTTTAATGCATATGAACAAGTTATATCTAGTTCATTAATAAGTCAAATTTAATATCTAAAACTATTGAAAAACTAAAATATGATTTTGAATTTTTTTTCCGTATCACTGTCGAGTAGTAGGTAATGTATGTAAAAGCAAATACATACATTTAATTTCATATACCTACCTGTATAAAAATGGATCGTTGCACGAGTAGGGGAAAACCAAAGTAACGATGGATGGATTATGGGAAAAATGTATTTATGGCTGGGAGGGGAGGATCTACGGAAATAACGAAGAATAGATTTAAAAAAAAAAAACATATAGTGGAAAACATATGTGGCCCCCAGCCAAATAATGTGGGATGAAGCGAAGAAAACAATGTTGTCCTACGTGGAATTGCTTATAAACAACACAAATAATAAAATAAAGCTGCTGACATATTTAAAACCAAACACCCCGTATATCTTTGTTCAGTAATTCTATTCTTACGGCACCATTTCCGACATAACAACTTCAAAGATTTACTGACAAAAATATACGAGGTATCAGCTGCCTATCTCTCTTTATCTTCCCGCGGAAGTAGTAAAAGTCTCATGAAAATAATGTATGGTATGTAAGAGGATAAGGAGCAGCTTACAATGCGGGCGGCGCCGCGGGTCGAACATAGTGCTTTACGACGCGAACTGATAAGACACTGCACTGATAGCACTGAAAGTTTGCATAATGTTACTAGACTGGTGTTATGTTAGCCTGTAGTCTTGAGATAACTATGCAAGATGGTATCGTCCGAAGGTTTGGAAGTAAAATATGTAATATACCTATCTACTGCATTCGCGATTTCATTCTGCCTTTTTTTTTTTTTTTTTTAAGGCTGGGAAATCATCCAATGACTGCTCCCGCTCTGGGTGGAGCGGAAGGGAGTGTCAGACTCTTACTGACTAAAACCCATCCATGTTCCTTCCGTAGCCCTTTATGTTCCGGGGTAGCGGTAACCCTTTCGGACAATCCCGCTTACCCGGCAGGCTTGGCCCTGAGGGGCCCCTTCATATGCTGACATCTCTTTGAGGCGCGCGTGGAACATATACGCGCCGTACGGCACGGGTCTGGTGCTGATCGGACTGTGAGTCTAGCCTAGCCTTTTCCCAACTAAGTTGGGGTCGACTTCCAGTCTAACCGGATGCAGCTGAATACTAGTATTTTACATGGAGCGACTGCCTATCTGATCTCCACAACCCAGTAACTGGGTAATACCACACCCCTTGGTAAGACTGGCTGTCAGACTTTCGGGCTTCTGGCTACCCGTAACGACTGTCAAAGATCCACGAATGACAGCCGGGACCAACGGCTTATCATGCTTTCTTAGGCACAAAACTACTGCATTCGCGATCTAGTTTCCGAATATGTAAACAAATTTGTATTTTTGGAATAAATAACTCCCTTAACACCACTCGTGGGGGAGTAGGGTTCGCCATTACACATTTGCGTGAATATTTTTATTATTTTGACCGTCACGCAGCCGCGACTTCGTGTTGTCTCGGGGGGCACCGTTGCGGTTATCGCTGCCCCAGAACATATACTAAGAAAGGAATATGGATGGTATTTAATCAGTAAGAGTCCCTTAAAATTCCACTCCACCCTAAGCGTGAAATAAAAAATGACAAAAGAGCTTCGAATATTGTTCAAGCAAATACGTACTCTTCCATACGTAACCTACCCCACATTGTAATTACATAAACTGTAATAATTATTGTTTTGTATATATATGTTTTATTAATGTTTTTGGAGATTAGTGCCGCACTCTAAGGTACAGTAATATGAATCCTTAACAGCTTGAAGTTTTGATGATTGTATAGTTGGATGATAGTGAAAATTAATAGGTTTTATTTGAATAATTATTAGACTTGAGTGACGCAGAATTCGCAATACAAAAAAACTTTTTTACAAAAAATAAAACCGACTTCCAAAAAAAACACTACAAAGTGAAAAATAATTTTGATTTCGGAAGTCGGTGTCTTCGGTTTTGTATTTTCATTTTTTGCCACCGACTTCCGAAATCAAAATTATTTTTCACTTTGTAGTGTTTTTTTTGGAAGTCGGTTTTATTTTTTGTAAAAAAGTTTTTATTTTTCACTTTTTAGTTGTGGTACCTGGTGCCACCCCCCCCCCCATAATTTTAATACCACTATGTAAATTACAGTGACAGGAACTTATTAGAACATTGTCCACATATATTAAGTCGGTATTTTTTTAGATTTTTGTTGATTTTCAAAAACCGCTTATCCGATTTCGATAAAAATTTTATGGGACCATTTGGGAAGAGCCTTTCCAACAAAAAAATAATTTTTCAAATCGGTTGGCAAGCAACGGAGTTATGAGCGAACAAACATAAAAAAAAAATATATATACAGTCGAATTGAGAACCTCCACCTTTTTTAGTCGGTTAAAAAGGTACCAACATCATACAAGTTGGTAGGTACATATTACTGTCTACTTTCTGATCGTTAATTTGATCCCGTAGAGAGATGATAATATGACGCATGAAATACTGTCGATTCCTATAGTTACAATAAAAAAGTTAAATTAATCTTTGGTATAAATTCAACAGACAGGTAAAATTCAAAGACTCCAACGGAATGTAGTCTATTTTAGCATTATTCAATACACACGTGCATAGATAAGCCGGTAAAATACAAAATTTTATTTTAGTAAATAAATAGAAACTACTTTTTTTTATAGTGTAAGCAAAATGCCTTTAATATTTCAGAAGTTGTTTTGTGGACACATTGATGATAACATCAGAACTAAATTTTCAATGGCACCTTGCATTCAGAATGTATCTTATGACAGTTCTAATAAACCCAAATACTGCTAGGATACATTGTTTTATTTTGAAGTTCTCATGCCAACCTTGCACCTTCCGGCTCTATCATCAGATCAGTTCGATAGTACCTTATAGCCAAAGTGCATTTCATGACAATTCTAATAAGCCCAAACACGGCTAGAATACATTGATTTATTACGGAGTTCCGGTGCCTGTCTTCCGGCTCCATCATCATCACCAGATAAGTTCAATGATAAAATTTTCAACATAACTATTCAGGATTGTATGTTTATTTGTATTGTCATAGTTGCTTAACTATCTTGATTGTGATATCTATGCGAGTGTCAAGTTCCGTTAGCCATATCTGATCTTCTTCACCAGTTCCACTTCATCAAATGTTACTTTTTGACTGTAAACCCTTTGATTTCTCGATGAAAATATTAAAATTACTATATAGTTGCCTATAATATTTGAGGAGTTCCCTCGATTCCTCATGGATCCCATCATCAGAACTGGATTTTGAAAAAAATGGGACTAATCTGGAAGCTTATCTTTTAAAGTTTAAAAAAAATTTGCAAATCCATCCATAAACATCGGAGTTCTGAGGTAACAAACATAAAAAAAAATTAAAAAAAAAAAAAATACAACCGAATTGAGAACCTCCTCCTTTTTTTGAAGTCGGTTAAAAAGTGAATCTGAGCTTAAAAACAGGGTGATAACTATGCCTACTGCAATTTATTTAAAAAAAAAACGCTTTTTATATATTAGCAGAAACGCCACCATCACAATCAATAATTTGCCTGAAAAGTGATTCTTATCTGATTTAAACAAAACAAAATCAAAGATGTTGGTTACTCTTGTGATTATGTAGGTATATTTTATGAGAATTTTAATAATTAGAGTAAATTATTATAAGTTTGATTATAATACTACTTGAACACGTATTATAATATGCAGTATACTGCAGTAACCTTCAACTGCCGTAACCTTATACTTCGCTAGATTAAACCCCAAGTTTCGTGCGCAGGGCTGCATACATTTGAGTTAGCGAATTAATTACAAGCACACAGGTTGATGGATTGACGTATATGTACACTGCACTCGAAGCCTTGCCTTGGTTTTAACAGAACTGCAAAATAATTAAGGCTTTAATGGGAAGGTAGGTACATATAGCTACATGGGTACAACGCATACAAGTTATGTCTATCTTGAAAATGATTAACGTGGCCAGGTCACAAAAATTTTGGTGGCCTTTATTACGGCGTTATTTTGACATTCGCAAAAAAACAGCGTCTCTGATCTTCAGAATACGTGGCAGCCGCAATGAGATCCTGAAGACTGTAGCGGACAGGTTCTCATCCCCACTGTGGAGATCTTTGGTTCGCAGTGATTTAATTTTTGATTTTGATTTTTGTTTTTATTGCATTGTTCTTCTTCTTACTATCTCTAACTATGGATTCCAATCATCCGAAATAAAGAATATTTTATTTTATTTTATTTTTTATTTATTACCCCCCCAAAAGCCGTATGAACCCCATAGGTTTATAAGAAAAATTCTCTCGAAACGACAGTAAATATAACCGTATAAATCGTTGAGCTCTTATAAGCAAACGGCTTCTAATAGGCGAACTTCTAATGAGTTAATTACAATTTGTCACACCAATAATGCTTTCGTGAAAAACATTTAGATCTAGGATAAAATTATCTTTTTTTACACGCTTTATATTAGCTTCACCTGTATGTTTGTTTGTAACAGACTCCTTTCAGTACGATTTTAACCCACTTCAAACAGCCAGATTTTGTTCAAACTTTGTAGATTTATCGGGGACCGATAAAATTATTCCACTTTTTATTTTTTTTAAACACGCTTTTATAAACTAAACTAAAAAGTAGGAAATACCTATACCTTTTCCCAATTATGTTAAGATGGGCTTCCAGTCTAACTGGATGTAGCTGAATACCAGTATTCTACATGGAGAGATTGCTTACCTGACCTCGACAACACAGTCACAGGTTACTGGGTAATACGTACGATTATCCTTGCTAAGAGCTGCCGTCCAGTGTGGATTAAAGTGTTGGGCCACAAAAGGAATGAATGAAAGGCAATTACATGCAGGTGAGATAAGACGGATGTGTAGTGTTACGCAAATGGATAGAATAAGGAATGAGTATATAAAAGGAAGTCTGAGAGTGACACTGGTAACTGAAAGTGAAAAGATTTGTAGAAATCCGTTGTCATGGTATATGCGGAGGAATAAAGAAAAAGGTTATCAGGAAATTTTTGAATATGGACGTGGACGGCAAAACAAGGAGTGGGAGACCAAAGAAACTATCGATGGATTGTGTGAATATAGGGAGTGACTACCGAGATGACGACTAATAGAGAAGTATGGAAGAAAAAACCATTGTGCACCGACCCATAATAAATTGGGATAAGGGCAGGAGAATGATGATTATGATGACTCCTTGGTAAGAGTGATTGCCAAACTTTCAGGTTTCCGACGACTCGTAAGGACTGTCAAATATTATATATACCAGGAATAACGGTGTCGCTCCACGTGTTTCTGCTAAGTGCTACAATAAAACCAATTTTCCTTATATTATTTTACATAATGTAATTTTATTTTATGATTAGTTTGCATACTTTCCGTGCCTCGGCAAGCACGTCAAGCCGTTGGTCCCGGCTGTCATTCGTAGATCTTTGACAGTCGTTACGGGTAGTCAGAAGCTCGAAAGTTTGATAGCCAGTCTTACCAAGGGCTATCGTATTATTACCCAGTTACTGACTGGGTTGTGGAGGTCAGATAGGCAATCGCTCCATGTCAATACTTTGCTAGTATTGCTTTCCGTTTTATTTGAAGAGATGGTTATTATATTACCTAAGGCTAACAACCGTTACTTATAGCCATAAATACAAGAAAGAAGCTTATGGCAATATCCAAAAGCATAGTTAAGGCGGAAGCGCCAGAACAGCGTGAAATTTTCTGATGAAGATTTTCTTAGGATTTTTGCAATTCGCAGATCAGTCTCAGGTTGTATGTTGACCAAATTATGATTCGAGGCCGTAGCAAGTATGTATTTACGCAATTATAATCATTAAAATCATCGATACAACTTTCTAAAATAGCATTGGCCTAAAACTTATACATAATTTCATAAAATTGTCATTAAAGGATATGAACTAAAAGGGTTCTATTGATGATTTGAATCTTCTTCTTAATCTTAATGTACTCTGCCCAGAATTCGGCTACGAGTTTGGCGCCATCACTAGCGTCCATCAGTTCCTGTAACGTGCATACAGCAGGACACGCAGGACACGAGATTGTGTCCCATCGTTTGTGGAACAGACCACATTTACACTCCGAAGCGGAGTTGTCTATTAATCCCCGCTTGAGCAGGTTTTCTTGCTTCGGCCAATCAATTAATGATTTTAATGATTACTTTTATGTTTATACGTATTTGTTACGGACGTGAATAATACTTTGATCTGCATACAACCTGATTCTGACCGGGAAATGCCAGCAAAAAAATTAGAAAATAAAATTTTGGGCGCGTCCCTGTTGCTCTCACCTTAACGTAAACATTTACCAGTGGCAGCACTGAGCACTAATGGGCTAACATGATGATGACAAACACTGCCTACTGGCAGTGCAACAAAGTAACAAAATAACTGCGTCTTCCTAACTCGTTCGACTTCAACGACTGTACTTAGCACTAGTAGCTATTACAACTCCACACGCTCCATATATTTCCTTGATTACTAGCAGTCGGTAACTGCTAAGGCTAACTGCCGTTGCTGGCCGACTTACTAAAAAGCCTTAATAAGACCGCCCCTTACTTTTAAGTATCTCATAACGAACTTAGATATAGCACTGGTCAAATGAAAAAAAAACGCCTTCGTGCGAGTCGGAGTTGCACACGAAGGGTTCCGTATCATTGTTAAATATTTGACTTACCTAACTTAAGATCCTATGTGAGATGGGGCAAAGGGACTCTTCTAGACTCTTCACACAATATAATATTTATATTGTGCTCTTCATGCCGATTTGTCTTGAGCTTTTGCGATCTTTTTCGTCTCGTTCATCACCGTTCGATGCCAGGTTGGTGTGGCACGGCCACTTTTTCGCTGTCCTTTTTTTTTTTAATGTCTGAGAAATCATCCAATGACTTCTCCCGCTCTGGGTGAAGCGGAAGGGAGTGTCTGACTCTTACTGATCAAAACCCATCCATGTTCCTTCCTTAGCCCTTTGTGTTCCGGGGTAGCGGTAACCCTTTCGGACAATCCCGCTTATTTTCGCTATCCTTGAGAATTACAATCCAATGCCAGTTTCGGTATATGAATGGGGACCATAGTCGGGGCCCCTCCGGACCGCGTGGCCAATCCAGTTCCACTAGCAGCGCTTGATCTGATGGTCGATGGGTGTTTTATGGAATAACGTTATCACAGGTTCTCATTCGAGAATTTGGCTCTTCCGGTCATCTTCCGCGATTGCCACACCGTAGAAGATTTGACACTCTTTATTTCTTTAACACGCTTCTTGTATGAAACCTTCCCTTTAATTTTGAACTTAATCTTATTTTATTTTGCATGTAATCTACAAAAGTAGGTAGGCAGTATTGTCACTTTGCGAAAATTCCAAATGTCAGTTCACAAGATACAGGCACAGATAGATGGATAACCGACCCTAAGTAATAGGGTCGCATTGGCACCCTTTGAATACGGAACCCTAAAAAAAGAAAAACACAACTTTTTAATCACCTTTTAAAAGAGTCGCCTAATTAAAAGTTTTTATACAACCGCCATTTTTATCTTGATCTCCAAAGAGTTTTTAATTTGCAAAATATAATTATTGCATTAGTCTAATAAAACGGATGTTTATTGTCAATTACCATGGATATATTAAAGTTGAGAAGTTATCTGGCATGTCAGGTGAATATACAGCGTGTTTAAAGTTCAAGTTGTTATTATCTTTTTAAATTGCTAATTAAAATCTAGTGTTTATGAATGGACGCTTCAGGTTGATGCGTAGTCTCTGGGGCGTAGGAATTCACAAAGACTTTTACACTGCGTAGTACTCATATTTAATTTGTGATGTAGTTTTGCAGTCGTTCAACTCTCTACACTCCAACTTAAGTGACCATGTTTTATTAATTAAATTCAGAATCTAATTTTAGCGTCCGTTTTATCGCGTGGTCTCGAAACTTGATATAGTGTTGGAATATTCTGATAATAGGAGCTCGTGGCTAGGTAATAACAGCCGCACGGATTGATCCTGCAGGTTAAGCTACGCTTGCCGGGGTTGGTCTGTGGATGGGTGACCATCTAAAGATATCGAGACTCCTCCGTGCCTCGGAAAGCACGTTAAGCCGTTGGTCCCGACTGTCATTCGTGGATCTTTGACAGTCGTTACGGGTAGTCAGAAGCCCGAAAGTCTGACAGCCAGTCTTACCAAGGGGTATCGTGTGACCCAGTTACTGGGTTGTGGAGGTCAGATAGGCAGTCGCTCCATGTAAAATACTGGTATTAAGCTGCATCCGGTTAGACTGGAAGCTGACCCCAACATAGTTGGGAAAAGGCTAGGCAGATTGACATAATACAATTTGCTTTCAGACTATTTCTGGCTTATATAATACCTATGTATATTAATGCCTCAATCAAGGTCATTCTGAACAATACCTGCTAGACTGTAATGTAATGTGACTGTAACTATAATAACTGAACTAACACTAATGTTATTATTTCTGTGTATGTCCATAATAGACACTTTTCCTTAACGCCGCCATGTTTTTTAAATACTCCATAAAGTTTAAGGCTTCCGCAGACAGGTGTGTCGCTACGGTGAGAGTGCGACGCAATTCTGGTAAAAAAAATCCTTGAAGTTTTTAAAGAAATTTCTATTTGACTCCCGTCGCGGCTATCTGCGGAAGCCTTTACAGTTGGGACAAACATTAAGTCATATTTTCGTATTTAACTGTATAGTTATTTTGATAATCAATTAATTAAGTACCTAGTGTACATATTTATTTGCGTATTATTTGTATAGAGCTAATCATCATCATCATTCTCCTGCCCTGATCCAAATATTTTTGGGGTCGGCGCAACACGTTTTTAACACGCTTTATTTTCTTCCATACTTCTCTATTAGTCGTCATCTCGGTAGTCACTCGGTATAGATAGAGCTAATTAATTTTATGTTAATGAGATCAAGTAATAAACGTCGTCCAAGTTGTCTATGGTTCACACTTCACACAATATGATTGTGCGCCAAGTATTGGTACCGGAACCGTTTAGGTAAATGACATGTATTCCAACAATAACTCCTTACTTAAAGCTTAAAGAAAACAAGAGGCGCAACCAGACGTTGCGTGGAAGAGGGGCGAGTGGGGGGGGGGGGGGGAGAAAATATAGGTATTCAGAAGGTTCACTTGAAGCAATGCGTTTGTTTACAAGCTGGCGATGAAGTAAAAACTACAGGGTAGCTTGTGTAATTTAAATATTCTTACGTTTTTTTTGTAATGTATCAGGCCAGTATCAAGTTGTACAGAGGCCAGCACATCAAGTTACCACAATCTGTCAAATTTCTTTGATAGTATTTCAACTTATTGCAAAGACATCAGGTTAATTTTTAATTGAGAAAATTTGACAGTTAGGGATAGCTCGATGTGCTGGCGTCTGTACAAGCGGGGTTGTCCAAAAGGGTTCCCGCTTCCCCGGAACATAAAGGTCTAAGGAAGGAACATGGATGGGTTTCAGTCAGTAAGAGTTTGACACTCCCTTCCGCTCCACCCAGAACGTGAGGAGTCATTTGATGATTTCCCATGCCGTCATAATTTTAGTGTATTTGTGTTAGTAGCGTTCAGCCTATTTCAGGCAGTTGTGTTTACTCAATCTATCTACTCATTGCTTGCTTGACATCCAGGACTTAACAACATTCTGAATTTGCTCTGAGTTGACGAGATGCAATTAGGTTATTGTACGGTCGCCAGCACAAGTTATACCAAACTATAAAATTTTCTCAAATTATTTTAAGCTTTAAAACATTGACGGTTAAATTCAAAATCGATTGAGAAAAATTCCTAGTTCGTGGTAACTTAATGTTCTGGCGACTGTACCTACATTTTTGTTTTGTAATAGTCCTTCTGCACCTTCCCTCTTCGTGGCAGAGACAGGTCATGTCAATATTTAGCCGCTGCGCGTGCGACGTTCTCCGGACACCACCTGATCACACACACCGCGCCGCACACGGCATACTATCTTACGATATGGATGCACTGTAAGATAATGTTTTTAAAAGCTTCAATGCTGGTGTGAATGTTTTGTGCATGTATTTTAATTTAAAGACTTGATTTCCTTGAAATTAATTCTTGAAGAGGTGTTCTTTGCGGATTCGTGAAGGTATCTGTTTGCTAAGTTATTAAAAAAAAATTGGTTTCTGACTATAATTTGATGTACTTTATGGAACGAACTCTGCCGTCACGTCACTTGTTACATAAGTGTCGTCACGGTCAAAATGCATAGATACTTTTTTTTATCTACCTCTCATTCTCCAAGTGTGCAATACCGATAGGAAGATTGGTACACAAATCTAAGTGTGACGAGTCGTTGAGCTCCCTAAAATAGGATTGAGCTACACGATGTCTGACGCAGGCATGCTTTCTGTTGGGACAGGTCAACTCAAAATTGTAACGGCTCTTTCTTCTAAACGTCCTTCCACACATTGCTTCAGTCAGCCAGGAAATTCTGGCGACATCTAGCTTAAAAATGTTGACATATAAACTGTCTTAAGAGATCTACTAAGAGAAATAAACATTTTATGTCATTTCAAGCGATTTTAGATTTTATAGAATGTGCTGTCATTGTCATCTATTATTTGCATATCATGGTACAGAGACCAGCACATGAAGCTACCCCAATCTGTTAAATTTCTTTGAAGGATTTTCAACTTTATTACAAAAGAATAAGGTTCATGTTCAATTGGAAATATTTGACAATTTGGGATAGCTTGATGTGCTGGCGTCCTATGTCAGTGAAATGATTGATAACACTTAATATTAATATTGTTCTGAAGTTTCATATTAACTTACCTACCTTCTAAGTTAGCAGAATTTACTTAGGGCGATAAGGAGTTCATAAAGTTTATCTTTGTGTTCGATTCCTGAAATCGATGTTTGTTGTCATGACTTTAGAGTAAACATTCCAATTACTAACAGTAACATTAGGCTATATTTAGCAGCTCGAAATGAATAGATACTTACCAAGAAATAATTAAAATTATAATGAAATTAATTCATAGATTCATTAATGCTGAAGGCTACAACATTCATAATTCTATGAATTCATTTCATTTTCATAATCATATTATGTTGGCATATTTGAAATTAATTTTATGTTATAAACAGTAACTAATTTTGGTGTGTGGTGTTATCCGTGTAGACATCAACATGTATTAACAACTAACACCAAATCAATCTGCCAAGCTCACCAGGCCCGTGCCGGACGGCGCGTAATGTTCCACGCGCGCCTCAAAGAGATGTCAGCTTATGAAGGGGCCCCTCAGGGCCAAGCCTGCCGGGTAAGCGGGATTGTCCGAAAGGGTTACCGCTACCCCGGAACATAAAGGGCTACGGAAGGAACATGGATGGGTTTTAGTCAGTAAGAGTCTGACACTCCCTTCCGCTCCACCCAGAGCGGGAGCAGTCATTGGATGATTTCCCAGCCTTAAAAAAAAAAAAGCTCTTCCAAGCTAGGGCCGAAGCCTGCCGGGTAAGCGGGATTGTCCGAAAGGGTTACCGGCTACCCCGGACTATAAAGGGTTAAAGAAGGAACATGGGTTTTAGTCAGTAATAGTCTGACACTCCCTTCCGCTCCACCCAGAGCGGGAGGAGTCATTTGATGATTACCCACCCTAAAAAAAAAAACTTCGATATGTAATAGGTAACCCATCCATAGACCGACCGCGTCAAGCACAGCTTAACCCTCAATCAACTGTTATTATTTAACCCCTTAATAATTAACAACGTTTACCGCAATCACTAATCCCTTTGGTAATGGTGATTACTTATAAATAAACTACGATAACTTAGTCCGCCCCTCCACAATTCAAAACGATTGAAAGTATTTGTGAAGTCCAAGACTCACAACGCATGTCGCTGCCGGCCTGCTTCTGAAGACGAATTACAACTACATGCAAACTCTTTCGTAAGAAACATTCAAACAGTAATCTGAAGAGGCGCGCTATGTTATCGAAGTTTATCTATACATGCAAACATCCCTCTACAACCACGGAGAGAGACATTAGGAAAACTAGGACATTCCCAGTCGATAGACTAGGGACGAATTTCACCAATGAAACTGAACGCGATCAGCCCATAAACCACGTTTTAGAACTGCCAGGGTCATTATTTTATTTTCTGTGGAATAGACACTGACAGGTTTTAAACCAGGTCTTAAACGCAGTTTAAATTGCTGTTCGCGTTGGCACATTGGTGGAATTGACACTTATTTTACAGAATAACACTGTGCCCTGAATATGTACGTCGATAATCTATAAATATCGGATAACACGACATAATATCAATGTTACTAGTTATTTCATAGAGTACAGCTCACCTAATAGGCGTCATATTCAATATCTATCCAGCCGTACAATTATAATTGGCTTCATAATACCTAGTCAGTATCACCAGCCACGCATACTGTCCACAAACGCGGTAGTTTACGTTCACGTAATAGTTAACTGCGGACATAAGGCTTATTTACACGAGAACCGTTTTCGCCTTTCAAAATTGGAAGCATCATTGGACCTGAGAAATCTGGTATGAAATAATTGTAGATGAGTTTTTGTTTATCACACGAGTGCTACAATAGAAATGATGACAAAATTTTTTTTACGTCCGTCAACTAGATTATTAAAAAGTATTAAACACCCTATTTAGTTTTTTTCACGTAATGACGTCACTCCTTTGTAAGTTTTATTCTGAGATGTGACGTACCGCGTCCCCGATCCCCAACTTAAACATTTTGTATTTATATGATAAAGCAAAAAATACCCAGCTATTAGGCGAGAATCTCAAGCATCGATGGTAGAACAGCCTTCTTCCTTGGGCCTGCGGACGGTGAGTAATGGGTAGCTCACCGTCCGATCAGGACCAGGCCCGTGCCGGACGGCGCATACTGATTCCACGCGCGCCTCAAAGAGATGTCAGCATCACTTAAGGGGCCCGTTAGCGCCGGGTAAGCGGGATTGTCCGAAATGGTTACCGCTACCCCGGAACATAAAGGGCTAAGGAAGGAACATGGGTTTTAGTCAATAAGAGTCTGACGATGATGATTCCACAAACGATGGGACACTTAATCTCAGGTCCTGTGTGTCCTGCCGTATACACGTTACAGGAACTGATGGACGCTAGTGATGACGCCAAACACGCAGCCGAATTCTGGGCCGAGTACATTTAGTTTGCCATCGACACGCTAAGAATAAGAGTCTGACACTCCCTTCCGCTCCACCCAGAGTAGGAGGGGTCATTAGATGATTTCCCACCCTCAAAAAAACCTGCCTCCTTTCAACAGGCGAAAAACTCTTAACTGGCGAGAAACTCTCCTCATATAAATGAGCTTTTACGTGACACGTGCCCTGGTGCCTCCATTAGCGGCATGCATTACGTATTAGATCAGATACACGAAACAATAACCCACAGTATGGGTGACACGTTCACGCAATCATAGCGTGTGTTTCCGAAACGTCGAACAAAGGGACGTTACCCGCAAGTAATAATTATATTGAGATGGAAATAGGTATTACGTGAATATCTAGAATGTTGGTTGATATTACATGAAGCAGATCTTGGCATAATGTTATTACAACGTTTGTAGGCATAGTTGGCGATAAAATTCGATCAACACTTTGTTTTTCAATCAAATATTTAACATTTTGAACACATATAATTTGAGGAGTACTGAGCTTCCATGAAATGCTGTACAGCGATAGGTATTGCTTTCCAGTATTTAATAGAATTATTTTGCAATAACCGGTCAGCGGGAACATAAAGCTGCCATCCACATAAAGAGCTAAGAAAGGAACATGAATGGGCTTTAGCCAGTAAGAGTATGACACTCCCTTCCGCTCCACTTAGAGCGGCAGGGGTCATTTGATGATTTCCCACCCTCAAAAAACTAAATCGGTGATAAGTAAAAATTACAATGCTAATCAATTTTTGTGGCTATCTGTTGTAACAGTTTTGTAACTCTGAAATCTAGTCGTGATAGCTCACGTTATCACCTATTTATATATATTTAAGGGTTACATTTACAGCGATGGATATCTAAAAGTTGTGGGTCATTCCAGCTCTCTTTTACAGAGGCCCGCACATTAAGCTATACTTTGGTATAGCTTAATGTGCTAGCTAGCTATATCAAATTTTCTCAATAGAAAATGAACCTTATTCTTTTGAAATACAGTTGAGAATCTATCAAAGGAAGATTTGACAGATTGTGGTTGATGTGCTGGCCTCTCCTCTGTACGTGTGGCACGGTCACACAATCATACTCAGGGCCAATTCTACCGATGAAACTGAACGCGATCAGCACACAAAAGTCAGTGTCATTATTTTCTGTGGAATACTGTCGAGTTTGGTGTTGCGCAATTGACTATTTGAAACAATCAAAAATAAAATATGAAATCACATAGAAAAAAGACCGCTCGTCTTAAAAACTTCCATCACCGTACAATAATTAAATACTATGCGAAGATATAATTTTCAAATTTCATTTAATGCTAATAAGTTTTCCATTTGATTGTAAAAATCTGTGACGTCACATTGTTATATTTCATACTAATCACGTAGATAATAATTTCGCGTTTTGACAGTTCATAAAAAGTAACGTTACTGACTACCCTTTCAAATACCCAATTAGAGAGCCGTAAGTCCAGCATTGGATAGCTTAAAGCACGGAACAATATGGTTTGCGAAAGATTCTAAATTACGAACTTTTCAACTCATAAATCGCGCTGAAATTAATTAATTTTCATTAAAGATGTGTTTTTTTTATTATAATAGTTAGTAGAACAAGGAGAAAATCGAGAAGAAGAATTCGAAAATTACGACTCAGGTGAAATGTCACTACTTTTTTATCAACATCGCTTTTTTTTGCTAATATCCATTATTTACAATAGTTTCAATTAAACAGGATCATTCTTCGATCAGGATCTGACTTGTGGTTAAAACGGGAAACCACGTTAAAAAAACGCGCTAAGTACATACATAAGTACGAAACGTGTGCATTTTATGACGATTACAACCGTTACAATTTTTTTGAATTGCTCTATCTCCGAAACGGTGGCATGTAGGAAAAAAAGTAATACATTTTTATGGATAATTTTATGATCTACATTTTTAGTCAGGTATTTTTATGAAGAAATTTACCGTTTTGCTGAAAATCGCAAAAAACTCATTTGTTTTTTACTTTATTTGATTTCTTTTTCCATACACGAGAATGTTGGGAACTTTCAGGTTTTGTTTATAATTTTGTTTTGAACAATTGTACCCATGTTCAGCTTGTTGCGAATTTATGTAATTTCACCCTAATTTTTTGGTCTAATTTGACCGGGCTATAAATCGTTGATTATCAGTGCGGCTTCTAACATCTATTGAGTTAAAGTATGTTTTGTGAGTTCTTCTAAACCATAGAGTAGTCGAAGAATAGTCTATAGTCCCAGCTAACATCAAAGAAAACGAGTACCTAGGTAATTCTATCGCGACTGTCGCCATTTTTTATGTAATAACGGGAGCGGGAATCAGTACATTTATCACGTAGGTACGCGCAATCATAGCGTTTCCGAAATGTCGAACAAAGGAACATCGTTACCTACGCATCAGAATAGGAGGTGGAAGGGGGGAGCAGTCAAGAGAAAATATCCATAATGGTAAGAAAGTTATCACACATATTGTTTTATTATGGCTATACCTATAACGCGAACTACACTTCGCGCTTTTCGTTGTACAGACGCCAGCACATTTACTTATACGAAACTGTCAAACATTCCCAATTGAACATGAACCTTATCTTTTTGTAATAAAGTTGAAAATCTATCAACGAAATTTGACAGATTGGGGAAGCCTGTGCTGGCCTCTGTACAGCGATACTTCGAGCGGTGTGCGAAAGAGGAGTCATAATTAATACGCAGCTTTGAATTTTGTTTTCGTGTTCTATAAAATAAAAGGACATTAAACTTTAACTATACATATAAATAAAATTGGAGTTGTCTGATTGTAATAATGAAATAACCATTTTATACTACATGTATATGAATATAATACGGTACATACACCAAAATAATTTTTTTTACAATTTTTGTATGTCTATCTGTCTGTTTGTTCCGGCTAATCTCTGAAAGGGCTGGACCGATTTTGATGGGACTTTTATTGGCAGGTAGCTGATGTAATAAGGAGTAACTTAGGCTACGTTTTATATTTTAGAAAAAATCTTTTATTTTAGAAAAATAACTGTTAGGCGGAACGAAGTTCGCCGGGTCAGTTAGTAACTGAATAAATGTTTAAACTCTTTCGAAAAAGGACAGCATTTCTTCTGACAAAGTCATAAAAAACTGCGGATACACGATCTCTTATCTGTCATTTGTACCTACCAGTTTCCTTCGTCTCATGTCTAGACAAGGTCTATGGTTTGTATCAGATGACCTCTAAGAACAAACAGACACAGCCCACGCATACCTACTTATAGGTCAAGGTCTTTTTTATTGTTCCATGCCATAGGCGTTCAAGACGTTTCTTAGTAGGATATTTTTTAAACAGTTTTTTTTTACATTGTTGTCTAATGTCCTTTAGACGAACATAGTAACCTATTCTTTAAAATTCTCACCGCGAATACTTAAGTGAAGAGAGCTTGATCAACAGTATTAATTACTAGCATCAGGTGGGATTAATTAATTTGTGGTATATAGGTGTCTGAAACTAAAATATGGCGTCGAAAAATTCCTCCTCATCGCTCTCGACTATGATAGTATACAGTCGCCAGCACATCAAATTACCACAAACTGTAAAATTTTCATGTAACGAAACACAAACTGTAAATGAACGTTTTAAGGTTTAAAATCATTCAGAAGAAATATGACAGATTGGTACAACTTGATGCGCTGGCCTACCCAAGAGCTATGCGACGTTGTATGACAATGTTTAGCCTCTGGCCAAGGTAAAAGTCCGTTTTTGGGTCACGGGAAGTGTCCGTCCGCCTAAATGAATGAATTTTGAATGCTTTGAGTACCTACCTTAAACTTAAATCAGGAAACCAAACTATTGAATGTATTCTATCCTATTAATAGTGTCCATGTTTGTTTCACATGTCCGCTCTGTCATAACTCGGTATCTATTCCGAAGTTTCATATAATAGCTGTGTTTTGGAAGTTTGGAAACAGCTAAAGGCTCCTGCAGACAGGCGCGACGCGATAACGCGAAATTTATTAGGGGAACAATGTCTGTGAAAGCTTTATGGATACAAGAATCACGACGCAGCGGCGCGGTGCATCGCGCCTGTCTACGGAAGCCTTCAAGGTGGGTATTCACTAAATTCGCTCACCGACTGTGCTCCACGCATCTCGTTTGTGTTTGCATAAAAATGGCGGCGAGTCACGATGAAGCAAATGCGCGAAGCACAATTAGTTGCTGAACATGGTGTATACCCAGCTTAATTCTAAAACTTAAAGCATTTATTTCAAATAAACCAAATAAGTACAGGCACTTTTGAATTGTCAAGGGGTCGGTCAGTCAGAAAGATTAAGCTAGATGCCCATTCCAAAGCAGTAGGTACCTATGGAGAAGAACGGGCAAGAAACTCCATGGACACTCTTTCAAATCAAAATATGTTTACAAAAACTGGGTTACATCATTCATGTTGAAATATACTTACATGTGAGAACGACGCAGAACTTAAAAAAGCGTCCATAATTACAAGATTTAAAAAACAATTCAAAATTAAGTTAAATTTTAAAAGAGCCGTGGCAACTAAGAGGCTACCAGTCCCTACTGACGGCGCCCGTTCATGAACATGACGCATAATAACCTACTGTATACTTTTTCTTTAATTTAAAATTCTACTTACCTAGACCGCTTAGTGGTCAAAATCTATGCAGTAATCAGTAAGTCTTCAATTCCTAATCCATTTAGTCGGTATAGCAACAGCGGGATTGACTCGAACTTTTGTGTAAGGCTTGTCTAATCAATCAGGCCCAAAGGTTGATTGATATATCTCGCTGGATGACACATCCATCGATCCACTGACCTCGACCTTACTCGTATCCTCACTTCATGTACAGTTCTGGAAATTAATTGTTATACTAATTGACACGTATTTTCTTTTACAGTGTCCAATTTGGTAAACAAACACGGGACGAAAATTCTGATTATTCGTATCAATCAAACACTTTGAGTTAAGCATAAACGTCTTGAACTTTGAATAATACATAATATAAGGCATGAATTATTTTAAAAAAATGCTTCACAGACACATACATTACCTAGAAATCTTAATATTAGTCACGACATTTGTTTACCAAATGAGACGACTAAAGAAAAATAGACTATACGTCAATTTGCCGAGTCATAGACATTTTATAGAACTGTCAAAGATTGACAGTTGTGATTTGAATAGTTATACGGACAATTGGGTATTTGACAGGGTAGTCAATAACATTACTATTTATGAATTGTCAAAAACGCGGCAAATGTACGTGATTTGTATGAAATCAAATCAAAACGTGCCGTCACATGTTTCTGGAATCAAAATTATATTGTCATAATATTTAATTAACTGTACGGTGTGATGGAAGTTTTTAAGACGAGTTGTCTTTTTTCTATGTGATTTCATATGTTATATTTGGCCGTGTCAGGTAGCCAATTTAAGGTGGTAGTCAATTTTCTTAACAATGCATTTCTCTGACTTTACCCACCTGAAAAGTATCCCTTATCAATATTTGGGCCGTGTTTCACCTTCGTGCTGTTTTACTAAAAATCTGCTCAGTAGTTGAGACGTCAAGAAGTAGCGAACTAAAGATTTCTTATCTATACTAATATTATAAAGCTAAAGAATTTGTTTGTTTGAACGCGCTAATCTCTGGAACTACTGGTCCGAATTGTAAAAACATTGTTGTGTTAGATAGTCCATCTATCGAGGAAGGCTTTAGGCTATGTAACATCACGCTACGACCAATAAGAGCCGCGGTAGCGGGCGAAACTGCGCAGGAGCAGATAGTTTACTATATCAGAAACCATAGTTGTTTTGGTTTTTCAGAAACCATAGTTGTTTTGGTTTTTCAGAAACCATAGTTGTTTTGGTTTTTCAGAAACCATAGTTGTTTTGGTTTTTCTCGGTTAAGTTTCATAAAGCAGCCCAGAATAATAATTTGGTTTAGTCGAATAAACACCTCTGTCTACCTCTTTGTGAGTATTCACAAAGTATTCTTCTTCGTGAGTAGTAGTTGGTATCATTTACACGCCTATCAACATTTCAGTTCTGTTTCAAGCACTGATAGCCTAGTGGTGCGACCGACGGACTGCCAATTCTTAAGTCTCGAGTTCGAATCCCAGAGCGGGAGCAGTCATTGGATGATTTCCCAGCCTTAAAAAAAAAGGTCTCCCTCTTCCTTCGAACGCACCTCTGACTTTTCGGAGACATGTGCGTATTGTATAATTATCACTTGCTTTAAAACCGGTGAAGGAAAACATCGTAAGGAAACCAGCATGTCTGAGAGATATTTCTCGACAGCATTTGAAGCTTAGTCAGAGGCCCATGGGCAGCATGACAACTCTGACACCAGGTTAGTCACTAACCACACGAAGAAAGAAGATCATTTCAGTTTTGGTCTACTGGTCTCAACTGCTACTTCGATTTCGAGGGCTAGCAAAGTGTTATTGGATTCTTGCAACAAGAAGTCCGCAGCATCAGTCCGGAGTCTGGATAGGTCCCCGGTTGATGGCAATAGGCTCACCCTCTTTTATTTATTAATCTTTATTTCAGGTATAACCCATAAATTTGTTAGTATTTCTTAACCTATGTTAGTATAACAGCCTATAACACACAATAACTTAATTACGCCACCTCACAGAGACACCCGGCAACAGTACATGCACTGCGCACAGATGCCCCATAAGGCGGCCTTCAGTCTTACTAGCAACAATGCTCAGAAGAGCACTGTCGCCGCCCCGCATCTGACGCAGTAGTGAAGCGGATCTTTTACGAAGGATCGCAAAGAAGTCGTCTGTACGCGCTGCTGCGAACATGCCTGAAGCGCTATAGAAACGAGGCAGTGACAGCAGCATCATAAAAGCATTGTTGTATTGCACACGCAGGGCATTAAACGTTTTCTGCGTGTATCTGGACCACAGACTGACACAGACTTTTACATGGCTCTTAACCAATTGGATGTTCGCCTATAAGAAGCCGTTTGCTTATAAGAGCTCAACGATTTATACGGTGATATTCACTGTCGTTTCGAGAGATTTTTTCTTATAAACCTATGGGGTTCATACGACATTTGAGAGGTTTATGATAATTGGCTAATGTGGAAGTATTATAGGTACACCTCTGCCTAACCCATTGAGGAAACAGGCCTGATGTTCCGTAAGCATTATGTGTACATAACTAATGTTCCGAGAACTAGCCCGCATGTATGTGTTGCACGTGCCTGGCAGTAATCAACGCGCCTCTCCATCCCGGAGTCACTGAACAAAAGATCTTCATTTACCTTCCACAGGTAATTAGCGATATCGTATGGATATCGGTATGAAATAATAGAAATTACAACTTATCTAAATCGCCAGTTTTCGGTACTTTTCTGGCTGATAAAGCTTATGGTGTGTGAAAAGTCTAACTAGAGTTATAATTAATGCGCCAACAAACCATTATTTTGAGCTTGTCGCGCAGTTGTCTGATAAAGAAGATGGATGAGATTAAAATGTTTTGCTTTGTATTAAGCTCGGTGCAACATTGTAATGTATGCATCACTACGTCAACAAGAAGATTTATTAAAATCCCGGATTCAGTGTAGTTACGTGCTTGGCATAATGTTGCAATGTTTTGACTATTCTTACATTTCAGTCGCGCTTATCATGGATGTTGAAAAGCAGTAGGTATAGTTACAACTTTTAAACAAAAATGTAGCGGAATTTTCCAGAACCTTAATATAACATATTTATTTATGAGTACGAACTAGGTCACTAGGGATTAAGCTAAATCCTGCTTTATCATTCAAACAGTGACGTCACTGTAGTGAACAATGACGCAATTCCGATCAAACGAAACTAGAATTACCGATTACCGTTTGTGAATCAAATTCACGTAATTATTTGGAATAAATTGATGAATGCGTTCATGCATCTAAAACGATTACGGACTAATTGCTTGATGCGATGTGGCGGCCATCGCATCGTAATAGCGATAGCGCACGTGCGTTGTTCAACGTTGTACCAGAACATGTTTTAATAATAATTAATCTTACTATTATGTAAGCAAATTTAGAACAGCGTTTGCTGTGGTTTCGCTAAAGTACTCGCACAAAATACACACGTTTTCTGTAGTATGATATTATATGAAAATTGTGATGTGAAATTCCGAATTTTCCAGGTCGTTGACAAGCGTTGACAATGTACAGCTGTTTATGACTGCGCCACTCAGTTTGAGAGGCATAAGTATCTAGTGAGTTCAGTGTTACAGCTGTCGTAGTCGTATGTAGCAGGTTGTCTGAAATCTTTGCTTGTTATTTTCAGCGATATCCCAGACGTCGGATAAAATGAGCTACAAGAGATGAGGAGTGTCGAGGTAGTAAATAAAACACGCACATCTTAGACTATATACCTATACTTAAATAACAAAAGTGTGAGTGTGGCGAGGACGCGTGTGGCGGCGCGCGGTGAGATCACTGTTGCTGCTGCGGCGGCGCCAGCCGCGCGGCCAGGTGGAGGATGTCGCGCTTCTCCTTGGGGAAGCGGAGTTCCCGCGCGGCCAGGCGGGCGGCACGCAGCTCGCGCTCGGCTCGAGCCAGCTCGGCCCGCAGGACCCCGCCGCCCGTCGCCGCCGCGTCGCGCTCCCTCGCGGCCCATTCCCTCGCCATCTGCTCGCGCATCGCGTCATCGAGCGCGCGCGCAGAGTAATGCGCGACCACCTCTTGCCGCGAGCACTGCCGCTCGCGCATCGCCCGCAGCGATCCGTTCCAGTGCAGCAACTGGAACACTGTCATCAGCTCCTGGAACTCCAGCATCGTGCGGCCCTTGTTCGCTTCCAGCATGAACCTGGCACAAATAATTATGTTGATTCTGATGTTCGACAACAATGGGGAGAATCTAGCTCGTACGCATACCGACTACAATCCTAACAATGAAAGGAAAGCTCGCCTCGGTTTCTTTGTCTTGGAAGTTGAACGGATCTCGGACAAGCAGATAAAAGAATAATCCTTCTTTCACTCCGACTTTAATCATTCAGTCGCGTTGTGTAACAATAGATCTTGAAACAATGTCATTTCGCATAGACTAGGTACTAATGAGTATTGGCTTAAACTTCATTGTAAGCCGACCGCTTCGTTAGTTGAATGATCAATCGAAACGGTGTTGATTAAATAGCTTTCAGGACTATCTTAATAAACTACTGGTGGTCAACTCCGCTAACTTGCTATTTATACTTTGGCATGAACTAATGACAGATGACATTTGATCTGTCTGACCTCTCACGACGGTCTCTGTTTATTCCCTCATGCAAACCACCAGCGACAGGTATACAACTAGCCCCAATATACTCTAAGCTTACCTGAAGGCTGCAATCCCAGCGCTGGGATCTTGATGGTGGGCGGCGGCATCCCCTGCGAAGGAGGCACGTGCCTCAGCCACCGCCTTCTCTATGAAATGCTCGGAGATGCGTCGCGACTCATGCTCGTTGAACACGCTGTTCATCAGCGCGATCTTCGCTGCACTTCGGCGGGCTTCGGCTTTTGTCGGACAATTCTGGACAAGGGAAGAGGCAGTCAGTAATGGAATCATCACTCAGTCACTTGTTCGAAGACAAAAGGATGTACCTATAAAGTCCTATTCACCGAGTAATTTTGTTTTCTTTCGTGAGGTCCCCAGAGCAGAACCAAATTCGGTCCGTCTCGTGAAGACAACAAGCGTCAATTACGCTTGCTGATCAACTCATCTACACGGTGTGGCTTGGTTTTCAAGACCAAAGACAAAAGGTACTTTCTACAAAGGACATCTACTAGGCCCGCGTGGATACCGCCCATAGGTTTTCTCAAAGAAGATGTCTAAGTCCCAGCAGTGGGAACTTGAAGGTATGCTGATTATGTTTGTCATGTGTAATGAAATCCAATCCGTGAGATAAATATACCGTTGTTGACTTTCACCGTGCCGTTTCTGCCATGTTGAATCAACACTTTTAAGCGTGTGGTTTATTTTGTGTAATTAAATGTGTATTTTCGTAAATGCTGTGTAGCACCGTATAACTTGCATTGCGAATATCCATAATAATGAAACTTTTTTTGCCCTAAGCTTTTACTGTGTCTCTTCTCTTCTTTTTGTGTGGTACTGGTTAGTGACTAACCTGGTGTCAGAGTTTTTAAGCTGCCCATGGGCCTCTGACTTAGCTTCACATGCTGTTAAGAAATATCTCTCAGGCATGCCGGTTTCCTCACGATGTTTTCCTTCACCGATGTTTAAGCAAGTGATAATTATACAATACGCACATGAATCCGTAAAATCAGAGGTGCGTGTCTTGGGTTTGAACTCGAGACCTATGACTTGGTAGTCCGATGGTCACACCACTAAGCTAACACTGCTATCTGACTGTGTCTGACAGTGTTGTACAATTAATCATTCATAATCATTATAATCAGCCTATTTAATTCTATCTGGTGGGACACAGACGTCCTTGTCGATAGGAAATGGGCTGCAATCTAACACACGGTGCGGGTTGATACCTAGATGCCACATGTCTTTGAATGTTTCGTTCTCAGACATGCCGGTTTACTCACGATGTTTTCCTTCACCGTTTTGAGAGTAATGTTGGTGATATTTACAAGAAAAGGCCTGCCTATGTTTGAACCCACGACCTACAACTCGTAAGTCGGGGCTACCACTAGGTTACCACTGCTCCAGATTCATCATTGCTATTGCCAAACTCCCAGTATCGAAATCAAAGGATCTGATAAACGTCAACCGGTAGATACTTATCAAGTTTAGATTCCTGTAGGACAATATACTTGAGCAAGGAATTCCTTTTATTTATTAAATTAGGAACTTTTGTAATCGTAATGCGTATGACAGTTTAATCATGCCCTAAATATACGCCGCTACGGATTACATTTGAACCAAGAACTTGAACAGTACCTTTGCATCATCACCATTTGTTTGAGATAGAATTTTATGGAATTTGACAGAATCTTGCTTAATATGTTGGAATGAACCTTAGTAAGTAAATAAAATAGGCTTAGTATCCATTTGCAGCAGGCTTTTAAAGAATTAAAAAATACCGTCATTCTTAAATTTTTGTACTAACGTGTCTGGAAATAGAAGAATAGACGGATAGATTGTGTTCAACCTCAAGGGTCAAAACCGGTAGATTCTGTAAAAATCACACCGTAACTTAACGTAACCATAACTTAGATACTAACTAAACACTACCACCTACTACTACTGACTAAATATAATATTAATTGTATCGGCAATAACGCGTACATAAAATGCATCATTGTATAGATAGATATTAAGATAGACTCATGATGGCACAAGTTTAAACCTTAGTGGTTTTTGGTTGCTATTTAATATGTAATCCTGTAATGATTTGTATATATGATAAATAAAAAAAAAGATGAAGTGAGCTAGCGTTCCACCTAATGCTAGGGGTTGACAGCTCACTTTAAACTCACGTCACCTAGATTTACACGGTAAGATTTTTACAGAATCAGGCGGCTTTGAGCCGAGGTGAAGTGAGTTTAAAGCGAGTTATCAATAGTGCCAATGCCTAGCATTAAGTGAAACGACAGCTCACTTCACGCTCACTTAACCTAAGTTTCACCTAAGTTGGTGGAATGTGTCCGATATACTATTAAGAGAAATGCAGTTTTAAACGCGATGAAATTGTCGGTAATGGATGTTGGAATGTTCCATGGTATTTTAGCTAAGCCTACATCTGAAGCAGCAAAAATATTGTCCACTTTTATTATATAAGAAATTAGTTAAGGTTTGGGGTATTTTATAAGTTATATTTGTTTAGAAAGTAAGTAAATATTTGTAAGAGCACGATGGGATTGACATCGTCGCAATTGTGTACAAAAATCCCTTAAATAAAGAACATTAAAAAAAAAAAGTTTTCACGATTCGACACGTGAGATTTTTACAAAATCGACCGACAGATAATTTTTTATCAGTCTATCATCATTCTGCCTAGCCTTTTCCCACCTATGTTGGGCTCGGCTTCCAGTCTAACCGGATGCAGCTGAATACCAGTATTTTACATGGAGCGACTGCCTATCTGACCTCCACAACCCAGTAACTGGGTAATACGATACCCCTTGGTAAAACTGGCTGTCAGACTGTCGGGCTTCTGACTACACGTAACGACTGTCAAAGATCCACGAATGACAGCCGGGACCAACGGCTTAACGTGCTTTTCGAGACACGGAGGAGTCTCGACCCATCCACGGACCAACCCCGGCAAGCGTAGCTTAACCTGACGGATCGATCCGTGCGGCTGTTATTACTTAGCCACGAGTCTATCAATAAGTGATATATCTTCAACAACTCCTCACTCCAAGAATTGTCCTGTTTACTGAAACAACAAACCTGAAAGCTCCCAAAACACGCTCCTCCGGGCAGTGTGACGTAGCACACGTAGGGCGGGTGCGCGGCCGGCACAGACTCGTAGATGACGAGGGCGCCGCCCCCGCTCCCCGCACCTCCGCCCCGTGCCGCCTTCACCTGCCAGAACTCTTGCAATGCTTCCACCACGTTCACTGTTGATAGGACTCCGTCAGCTGGTGGGAAGAAAACGGGAATTTTAGATCATCTGCACCAACTTGACTTAACTTCAGATACACACAGTAACTATTGTCTTAAAGTCAAACTCCAGCTCAGCATGATAAGGCTTATAAGGAAAGTAGGATCAAGAAAACTGCAAAATTGCAGGCAGGTTGAACGGCATTGTCCGAAAGGATTACCGCTACCCCGGAACATAAAGGGCTAAGTAAAAAACATGGATTGTTTTAGTCAGTAAGAGTCTGAGACTGCCTTCCGCCCCACCGAGAGCCGGAGCGGTATTTTGATGATTTCCCACCCTCAAAAAAAAAGGAAAGTTGGAAACAATTGTTAAAGGAAAGTAAACGTTATTGAAAAAACATTTGTAGGGACTCCGAATTCGGGCAGGTGACCTTTGATCATTCTATTTTTGCCAACTTTTCAACAGGGCCTAAAGTTGTTGACAAGGGAATTAGGGAAAATGACCCACATTCCCGTATCCCCAATTGCCGACGTACTACAAACATTTCACAATTGGGCAACGTCCAAAATTCAACTGAAAAGGCCAAAGGACAACTCAGGATAGAGTGTACCCGCATGGTTACAAAAACCTGTACATTTAACTAACGTTTAAGTAAAAAAATGGCGTCTGAGCCTCTAATGTCAGGCTATCAAGCACTTCTCGTTTTAAATGAGACATCCAATTTGTCTCGCTATTTTCCCCACAATCAGTGCAAGCAATTTATTTGTAAAAGCCTCGGCTTTATTCATATTTCCGCCGGCTTCTCCGTAATGGTTATGACGTAAATAACGTCAGGGTAAGGTTGAAATACTATTCCTGTGCTTTTGAACCAATACACGTAAATAGCATTGTTATTGAGTCTCTTATTATTGGCTTGGTTTTTATTAGAGAGTTGAGTGAGATTGTCTTTATTAATTACTAGCTCCTGCCCGCGGCTTGGCTTGCGTGGATGTCGGAAATAATCCCACGGGAACGTACAGACGCCAGCACATCAAGCTATACCTAACTGTCAAATTTTCTCAATTAAAAATGAACCTTATATCTTTGCAATAAAGTTGAAATACTATCAAAGAAATTTGATAGATTGTGGTAACTTGATGTGCTGGCCTCTGTACTAACGAGATCAAAAGAACCTACGTGTTAATCCATGTTATAAAAATTGTGCCACATTTCATCTAGATACGTTCAGTAGTTTATGCGTGAAGAACTAACAAACATACAAACACACACACACTCACAAAATTTCGCCTTTGCAATATTAGTGAGATTTCTAATGATACCTACATAAATGATTTTAATTCTTTAGTCACATATTCATAGTGATTTTAATAGAATGATATGAACAGATTATGGTATTCCATAATCGGATAGTATAGTTATAGAGCGTAGTGTGTTTGTTATGTTGGTAACTGCACCAATGCAAAGTAAATTAAGTTCGTTATCACTAATCCGCTTGAGCCGCGTGTCCCGCAAGGCGATTATAGAGTTATCCTCTATGATTGTCTATGGGGTGTGGTCTGTGGGGGATAAAGCATAAACCGGAGGTATAGTAAACAAGCTGTTTAATAGTTGAAATAAAGTCATGAAACTGTTCCGAACTGTCAATATTGTCTAGCTATACATTTTCCGTGGGGTGGCATAAAGGCGCCAAGAGGATCAGTAGGAAAATTTCCGCTCTAATTAACTTATAGTTTATGAATATTAACACCGAAACTTCTGCCCAAGGTGGTGATTATCACGATCGTTGGGATATGAGTTCAGCAGTGGGTATTGATATATGGGATCTTTTAAATCTATATCACTACATAGTATAAAACAAAGTCGCTATTTTTGTCTGTTTGTTTGTCTGTATGCTTAAATCTTTAAAATTACGCAACGGATTTTGATGCGGTTTTTTGTAATAGGTAGAGTGATTCAAGAGGAAGGTTTATGTGTATAATTTGTCGACATATTTTGCGGGCGAAGCCGCGGGCGGAAGCTAGTAATATTATAAAGAGGAAAGATTTATACTCGTCTCTATGTTTGTAACGAATAAACTCAAAAACTACTTAACGGATCTAGATGAAACTGGGCACAAAGATAGATTATAGTCTGGAATAGCATATAAGTATAACTTTTTATCCCGAAAAAATGTACGGTTCCCGTGGGATAATTTCCTACATACACGCGAAGCCGCTGGCAAAAGCTAGTATCTTATGAAATAACATTGATTTAATTCAGGCAAAACCCAATAACCAATAAAATTATATGAAATTACGTTGTACTGCAACTGAATAGAATAAAATGGCAAACCAAATAAAATCGTGTTTGCAAATCTTCAGTTTGATATAATAATCTTTAACCATAATACCACCATGCAGACAGATAAATATTATTTTAATAATAAAGGGTCAGCTTTGTTACGTAAATGAATGAGTTTGGCTTTCGAATCGCTTTGTGACGAAGATATGCAAATCGTAGACGAGCTTAATTTATGGATCGCTCGTATAAAATTCATCACTTTACAAACGTCAAATCCGCGAGCCCAGAATAATGATTGCTTTTGAACGAGCAATACAAAAGTTTTAAAACTTCGCTTCATAGCAAGCCGCTTCCGGTCTCTAGTGAGAAAGGCTGGGGGCAAAGTATAATTGGGTTTTTCAGTTTATAAAAGTTTAGGATAGCCCCGGGTTATTATTTTTCTAGGAAATGACCGTACGTAAGCTCGTTGTCAATGAAAGACTTTTCTACTCGAATGTAAATAATGATATGTACAGACGTCAGTACACCAACCTATCTCAAACTGTCATATTTTCCCAGTTGAAATTGAACCTTATACGTTTGTAATAAAGTTGAAAAAGTATCAAAGAAATTTGACAACTTGATGTGTCTCTGTACACTCGAGTACAAAGTTTTGTATGAGTAGTTGTTCCTAAACTTGTTTTTTTCTTAAACTCCTGGCATGTTCTGCTAACAAAACAGTTCCGCACAGACAAAACACTAATACAAATTCTCTCCA
Source organism: Hyppa rectilinea (assembly GCA_951799385.1). Taxonomy (NCBI): domain Eukaryota; kingdom Metazoa; phylum Arthropoda; class Insecta; order Lepidoptera; family Noctuidae; genus Hyppa; species Hyppa rectilinea. The sequence continues at coordinate 17,643,351 of OX637301.1, read as the reverse complement.
GTACAACTAGATAGTTTAATAGAGCACTCTCTTCTATCAATTAATGAGAGTAAAAATTAAAGCGCTCTGCGGTTCGCTTCCTCGGCTGCCCCCTCGTAGACATTATTATCTCACAATGAGTCGACTGTTTCTGAAAAGCGACTGTAGCGACTGTAGCGAGGGCTCTCTGTCAGCTTCCCCTGTTGTCCCCATCCGTTACGATTTCACAGGATTTTTCCCCTTTGAACGGCTGCGAAATTTCCGGGGGAAGGCAATTTTAAAGACATTTCAAGACACAGACGGATTCGGAGTTTCATTATTAAAGAGTGGAGTGAAAAATGATGCAAATATTGCGAACGTTACTTTGTTTGACTGTAACCTACTGGTTGGTATGTTTCTTTGGTCCATTATTTATGGGGGAGCTTGTCTTTTGGGGAAAATTAACACACATCTATCCTCATCATTGTACCATAAGTTATATTGGAAAGTAAACACTTAGTCGCGATTAAAATTCCTCATTAACTATTTACACAAACTAAACGAGTTAACAATCAACATACGGTTATAACCATAGACTGTTTTTAATATTTCTGTGGTTATAACTAATTGTCTAATAACGTCGCTAAGAAAACTAAGAACGGTAACTTTCCCATCGTAAAACACAACATAAACATACATACAATCAATCTGCCTAGCCTTTTCCCAACTATGTTGAGGTCAGTTTCTAATCTAACCGGATTCAGCTGAATACTAGTATTTTACATGGAGCGACTGCTTATCTGATTTCCAAAACCAAGTAACTGGGTAGTACGATAATCCTTGGTAAGACTGGCTATCAGATTTTCGGGCGATTTTCTGACTACCCGTAACGACCGTCAAAGATACACAAATGACAGCCGGGATCACCGACGTAACGTGCTTTCCGAGGCACGGGGGAGTCTCGGTATGTAAAGATTATCACCCATCCACGGGCAACCCCGACAAGCGTAGCTTAACCTGATGGCTCGATCTGTGCGGCTGTTATTACTAGCTCCTACATACAATATCCCGGTTATTGATTTACTGATGGTTACGGTTCAGTGCGGCGGTAAATTCATGTCATGTACCGTCACACATTAGGGATGATCAAAAGTAATTAGGAACGATAGCAAAAACATTGACTGATGAGTTATGAACTCTCATTAAGCTCCCTAAAATAGGTATGAGCTACACGATGCATGCTGTCTGTTGGAGGACAGGTCAATGGTACTTTTTTCTAAAGATCACGTGCGCCTCAAAGAGATTTCAGCATTAAGTCATTAACTGCCACGCAGCAGACACAATAGAAAAACTATTGTTCGCGTCACCGGTGACCGCGATGGCGCTCAACGTGTTAAGGAAGTGCCTGTTATGGCCGAAGCCTGACGAGGCAGCGGGATCGTCTGAAAGGGTTACCGGTACCCCTAAACATAAAGGGCTAAGGAAGGACCATAGATGGGGTTTAGTCAGTAACAGTCTGACACTCCCTTCCGATCCATCCAGAGCGGGAGGAGTCATTGGATGATTTCCCACAAAAAAAAAGAGACATAAAATCATTATAATATAATGTTTGGACTTTACAAGAGACCACTGGGTTTGTTCCGGCATTTCTTCTCAGGGATCAGTCAACTAGAAAATGCCACCGCTATTTAGTTTCAAAATATTGACCTGTAAAAGCGTCTTCATAGACGATCATCTTACAGAAATAATCGTTTCCGAAACTTTTTGCTAACTGTTTTTAATAATTTCTACATTTAGGCTTAGCTTTTACTGGATCGTGGGAGTGATCATTTGCAAATAGTTTCCAGTATTATTCCAAGTAAATCTATTTTCATCGAGAATCTAAACGAGAAAATGTTATACCCAAAAACCACATGGAAATTCTTCTATGTCGTGAACTCGTGAATTTAACAAACTGAAGTTTATTAACTTTATAAAAAAGCAATGAACAAGATATTTTCTTTTATTTTGTAAATAATCAGAATATTAAGCAATATTTTATTGTATAAGTTATATACAATGTCGAATATAACACTAAAACAAAAAAATATTTGTGTAAGTATTATAAGACTGAGAAGAATTATATAAAATATTTGTGTAAAATCTTTCTAACACAAATATTAAGGTCAAAGTATTGTATCTTTCAAAAAACCTCGGAAACTGAAGTTCACAGAGTTTCAAGGAAAGTACAGTGCTAAGTACTCTTGAATGCTTCCCACACAAAAGAAACTTTCTTCCTCCATCGCACTTTTTACCTTTTGTACCGTTTTAGTTACCGTTTTTATCATAGCTCTCACAAACACGTTTAGGTCTCCAAGAAAAACCTTTAAAGTAATTTTTTCTGCAGTTTTACCATAGGTAAAAAAATAACGCAATAAAAACTCTATGTAGAATGAGTCGAATTCTTTGAGTAAAAACTCCATGTGTCGAATACAGCACAGAATACTAAAAAAATAAAACAACTCCCTAACCTCAATTAGAAAAAAAAATACTTCATGGTAAAAATGTAGGAAACAGGGAAAATGTATCGCATTTAACAAAAGAAAAAACATTGAACGTTACCTCACGTCAGAACGCTAAATGAGGATATTTCATCCCGTGGTTACAGAGCTGCAACTGCCAAGGGAGACTGTGGAAACAAAGCATTCACTCACAGGCGCGCTGCATCCATTCAGTCAGGCAGGGGATGTTGCAGCAATAGTCGTACGTATTTATTTAGCTTCATTTTATATGAGGGTGAGCGACCGAACGTTTATTGTGCCAATATCGATGTCATTTGGAGGAAAATTGTTCGTTTAATAGAGATCGTTGGAGCCGGATATTGAAGTCGCTTTTATTTATTTTATTGGAGTTTTGATCGGAATGTGTATGTGAGCTTTTGCGTGATTTTATAATGGTAGGAAATTAAGTAGTAGATAGGTAATTTGTGTGTAGACACTGCAGACGCTAGGTTACAAAGTGCTGCAGCTGGCCTCTGCACTAAGACAGAATGAAGATTTTCGAATCCCTAACGGGGGTGACTGGACTGCCCTGTCTAGTTATCGCAAGCGCCACTACCACAAGATCCTCGGTACGATTCCCAGGTCGGGCAAAATGTTATTGGGGTTTTGGCAAGATTGTCTTGTCTACTAATTGCAAGCGCCACTGCCTCAAGGTCTTGGGTACGATTTCCAGGTTGGCCAGTGTTATTGGGTTTTTCTATCTAGAATTTGTCAGCAGCAGCCAGGAATTTTGTGCCCGGTTGATGACAATATGGTCACCCCCTATTACATGGAACTTATAACATAACTGGTGTAATGTGGGTGTGCTATAGGTACACCTCTGCACAACTTTTTGCGGTAACCAGGCGTGTTGTTTATCCAAAAAGAAACTGCGCATTGATGTTTTTAAAGGATAATTATTCCTTGTGTTTCCAAAATCCAAGCGAAGGCGGGCACGACCTAGTTTTACATTTGAACAAGCGCTAGCCTGTTGAAGTAACTTCCCATCTCAGTAACCCAGATGCTGCTGTAAAGCTCCTAGTTAAGTTTCTGAACTTTGAATTGAACTTTCTAAACTTCCGAGTGACCTTCAAATATCAACAGTTCCGAAAGATTCCAAGTTCGCCCGAGACATGATTATAAATATTCGCGGGCACGACTTGACGTGCTTGTCGAAGGAGATAGGGGTTTAATGAGTAAACGAGACACCCGTCAAACAGAGATAATCTAAATACAGATAGGTAATACAACCGAGGTAGGTGACCCATTAATCAACCAATCTATAACAGTAGCAATTTAGCTATGAGCTCATAGCAACGTAACCGGGCGCATAGCAACAACAGGATTCTTAGTGTGCAATAGTATTGATTCTGAAGCCGTCATTAACTGCCAGCCAAACTACCGTTGGACCAATCAATCAGCCGAGTGCGTCTGTAGACGAGCAAATGGCGAACCGAACATAATTGAGGAACGTTTCATATCACACCACAATTACTGAGAAGCGCGCGGATGATACTGTTCACACGCATATTGTGAGGTTATGACAATTTACTTCAAACATTCTAGAAAGTTCGTGAACTTTTCAACAATGTTTTGAAAGCATGTATGGGAGTTTAACAGGCCTTTTTCATTATGATCCATCGCATTTTTGCAAGTCATTTCACTAACGTGAAGATTAAATCTGTGCAGTGATGAATTTGCGAGTTTCTCAAACGTTAAAGTGGGTTTCGCGGCACAGATTATTTTACAGAAAGGTCAACTCATTAATTTATTAGCATGACAGTTTGTAAAGAAACTTTTCACTTTAGCTTTGCTTGTGTAGACGTAATTCTGACGGAACTGTTTCCAAAGATATCCTAACTACGCAGAAATATTTGGTAGGTATGTACCTACATACTCTATGGCCGGTTTGTTAATGCTATGCACGTGAATACCTACCTCTATCTAGCTCGTGTTGTCAAAGCAACAATTGAGTCTGAGTCTTCAGGGAATACAGCCGTCGACAGGCCCGTAAATTGTCGATTGAATTGGTTCAGTGACGTAGTGACGAAGCAAACACGTACTATTGAATCCATTACGTACCAGCCAGCATATCAAGCTATCCCAAACTGTCAAATATTCTCAATTGAAAATGAACCTTATGGTTTTGTAATAAAGTTGAAAATCTATCAAATAAATTTAACAGATTAGGGTAGCTTGATGTGGTGGCTCTCGTCATAAATATTGTGACAAGGAATAATGAAACCTACTTACAGAAGTTTTTAAAGTTAAAGCATGAGCTAACTAGTTAGCGTTTATAGACATTGGCTTGCTAGCTTTAAGCTTAAGTTAAAGTTAAAGTTAAGATTATTAGACGTTAATTAAGTGTCAATTGTGTCAAAGATTGCCTGGTCGTAATTTCCAAATGATAGTTACTTTTAAGACAATGATGACTTATAGCCTTTGCCCTTTAATTAAACCTTCTGTTATGTTTGACGAAATAAACTAAAAACATTATGCGGGACAAATGCAGGATCGCATAAAAGCCGAAACGTATATAGCGAATAGGGTTGTCAAAACAGTTGTATTTTCTTTTATAGTATTTTAATGACAAGCATTTTGAATGCCTTATAAAGGTAAAATCAGCTATCAGACATCCCTACTACTGTAATTGCGGTTATGCAAACACCGCGATTATACCCTTGTTTACCGGAGTTTAACATGGAGAACAAAGGCCTAGCGATATCTCAACATACATACTTATAATTTTATACCTTCCATCGCTCCCTCTTCGCATGTAACACGCAGGCAAGTAATCATAATTCCCATATCACAACGTCATATGTCATGAGGGACTCGCAATAAAGGAGGAATGAAAACTTAAGGCATTCCGAACCCAAAGGTCGGATGTCGGATGTTGAAATTTAAGGTCAAGGCAAGGACATCTCTATTTATCTAATAAAATTGACCAATGACCCAGATAGAAAAGTTTAAGGGTCGAAATTCAAACTTGGAAGAGCGTTCACCAATAGACAACGAGCGTTCACAAAGGGCAAACTTTTTGCTGATATTGTAAAGTAAAATTGGGCGTTTTATAAACACTACAGTTGAAAATAATATTTAGAATTAAATAGCTAGGCTGGAATGATCAGTCTGGGAAAAGTTACTGTCAATGTTTAAAATATTGAGTAATTTAATGATCCCTAAATGTTAAAAACCTTTTCAATTCACGCTTTTTGTGTTTCGGCTCCATTTTATTTTATAATAAATAGGTAGACAAAATTTGCCAGACTTAATGGTTTCTATAAATTATGATATCTACTCATTATTAGTACCATAAATTGCCATTTTCATTAGACTTCGCTTACATTAAAAGGATTAAAACTAGTTTATGGTACTCACCATATAGGGTCAACATAAAATCGATTAAATAGCTTCCGAACTAATAAATACCTAAAACGAATCGTTGGAATTGGATATTTTGAGCGTTATGGTTAATTTTTAATGTAATTTGCATCGATAATGAGAAAATAAAATAGACCAGTATATCTTGGCATTTCGGGCGCGCGCTTTTTGTCAAAAAAGTATCACATACATTTGAATTTAGTTCAATTTTTGCCACGGATCAGGTTATGCTGGATGTCGCTACTTGCCCACCAACGAAAGTAGTTAGCAATTCTGTCTGTTCAATAAAGTAGGATCGCGATACCGTTTCATTCGCGCGCTCATGAATTCGCATAATTAATGCCAACAACTTAAACTTCTTCTAGCCGTGTGTCTTAGTTACAGAAATTATGTCTTTCACATTATAATTTATAACGCAGTTCAATTCAATTCAAGGTTAACTACAGACGCCAGTACATCAAGCTATACCTAACTGTCAAATGTTTCTGATTGAAAATATACTTTTAAAGTTGAAAACGATCAAAGAAATCTCCTCTGTACCTAGAGGAAAACATAACGTCCGTAGAGGCGATCGGCGGCGGCGACCTCTCGCGCCCGGCCCTGGTGCAAGCCATGGTCCGGGGCGAGAGGGACTGGGAGGCAGTCACCTCCTTCTGCGAAAATGTTATGCTCGCGAAGGAGGTGGTGGGATGGGAGAGAGAAAGGTCCTCCCGTCCCAGCCGCCGCAGGAGACGCCCCGGACGTCGGGAGCCACGTGACGACTCCCGGCCACCGTAGGCGCGGGCCTGCGGACGGTGAGTAATGGGTGACTCACCGTCCGATCAGCACCAGACCCGTGCCGTACGGCGCGTATATGTTCCACGCGCGCCTCAAAAAGATGTCAGCATATGAAGGGGCCCTTCAGGGCCAAGCCTGCCGGGTAAGCGGGATTGTCCGAAAGGGCTACCGCTACCCCGGAACCTAAAGGGCTACGGAAGGAACATGGATGGGTTTTAGTCAGTAATTGTCTGACACTCCCTTCCGCTCCACCCAGAGCGGGAGCAGTCATTGGATGATTTCCCAGCCTTAAAAAAAATAAATAAAAAAGGCCTGTAATTTCCGAATAGTTAGGTAGAGGTGCTGCACACACATAGTACTCCCATTTCGCCAGTTAGGTTTAATTCCCATGGGGCGGAAAAAATAGGATTCGTGAGGAGGTAATTGACCACGCCTGCCCAGTCTGTCGTAGCATCTATGTCATATTGAATTAAAAGTTAGAAGACATAGTGGTTTCAACAAGATGTTATAATTCAATGTATTTAGATCACGTTTTACGTGGAGATTTTATTTTTTCTCAAAGTAAGCGTGAAGTCCTCCTTTGTATCTTTATTGTGTGCGAAAAATAAATAAAATGACAAAAACAAAAACACATTTGTATGAGTTCGAACCATAGATATATGCGAAAAAAGGTTCGAATCCACCAATATCAAGACACGTTAGTCGACCTTTGATCCAATTTTAAAGTAAAAATCAAGCAAAAATCGCATTAAACATCTTTGGCACCATCCGTATAATTTTGATACACATTGTATTTACAAGTGTGTGCAAAAATGATACACTAAACACCATAACTCAAGTCTTAATAGTTTCTAAATTATCATGAAAGATCACCACATCACGTTCATGACTAAATCAATCAGTCTAATACCAATTCAATTAATGCAACCAAATTAATTATTTAAAAGCAATACCAGCATTGCGGTTGGGGGTATTAGCGAAATTCGACGCCAATGCTATAACATCTGTTATTGTATTGACTATGTAATTGTTAATACCCACTTACATAATTTATATAAGCTTTATAGAGGAAGATATACAAACCAAGTAACTATTCACTTTAATAATGAAAATGGTAAATGCTTGAGCGCCTTAGGTCCAATGAGAGGGTTTAAATTTATGGCCTACTGTTGGTGGACTATTGTGGGAAACCTAATTAAAGGGATGTATATCAACCGGAATTGGGAAGTAGGTACGCTTAGGTTGATAGGGGCAGAATGAATGTAAAAAGCGGAGATCTGACTTTTGTCGCAGGTACTAGTTTATAGAGGAGTACGTCCAGCATACAGCAGTAGGCTGAGTGAGTGGCAACCAGAAATTCAAGAGCGAAATAGAAACACTAAATAAATCAAAATCAATCATTATTGAGCTTAAAAGAAAGAAGTGTTTACGTCACGCGAATCTACTAGCATTGTAACTTTTAATTATTTTCCATCACGGAAAACCAAGGATTTTTCGCACGACGCGATCGTTCCGCCCGGAAACAGTGAGTGCCAAAAATAGGTAAAATGAAAATGTTATGGAGCCATGAAAACGGCAACAGATGGCGCCACTGTCACGTCGGATGTGAAATGGGACGTCCGACTCGCTCGCAGAATAAAGACACATCGTGTGAACAGAAGCGTGAAGTGGACATTGGACACCACTGGGCAGTTGACAGTTGGACACATCTCGTGCCAAATGTACATCACAAAGTGACGCTTCCGTATATGTGTTTTGAATGCGACATTACTTACTGTTTTTATTTACTCGCTAGGCGTATTTTGTAAGCGGTTCTAATTTTAAATTGATTGCAAAATATTAAAGGTTTTATTCACCGACTTGAAAGAAAAAGGTCAATCACCTCTAAAGGATTCACAATTTAAATTCGTCTATGACTCACAAGCATACTTTTTAAAACCATAAATTCATAATCCTACTTTACCTCAACCATCCAAAAATAACAACACTGGCCGAAACTGCTTCACATTACAAAAACCAGTTGTTCACGAGGAAACAAAACTCAAGCCAATCATTTTAAAGAATTAGTCGACCGTTAATTATGTACGTTTAACTTTGTATTGATCACTTTACGACATCAATAAATAATTATATTCGTCCAATCATGCGCCGACATCGCGGTTTTTATTATTTAACTGGACTTACTGACAGCATGATATTTTTTTTTATTTGGTAAAAAAATAAGGCCGTGTAGATGAACTGTAACGCTGAGGATATAAAAGGAAATCAGACTCGAAGTGGTGCAAGAATTTTTAATCGAATTTATAGTTTTATTGTCCGTTCCTATTTTAAATTCCTAGTGTCTACTATTTCATTAAGGAAACAAAAGGAGGCAAAAATCCATGTAGGTTCTATACCTTGAAAGTCTTGACGATCGCAAAAGAACATTTTGACGTCTTACTTTTAATAATACTAATTTTATATAAGGTGTTAAAAAAATATGAGCTGTTCCATACATTTATGCACACGTAACTCAATAAAATGGAGCAGCTCATATTTTTTCGCGATTTCAGGGTTCATCCCATAGTAAAAGTTCGTAACGATGAGTACAATGCTCCCACGAAATTCTTATAGTTAATTTTTTAACATCTTAAATAATACTTATTAGAAATTAGAGTTTCCTTTTAAATAAATAGATAAGTACATCAATGAAACTAACAGCTGTAGCGAAATTGAAACTTATCTAATGACCCTTCATAACCTCGCCTAATAGTTTACACGTCTAGTCCTCCGCGTATGAATGTCAGACATTAATTTAGATTACCCCTATAACGTACCGTTATCAAAGTTCCCGTGACACATCCATCCCATGTAAGTTCCAGACGCTTCATAAATGCTTCGCAATTTGTGTCAAAACTCACGTGTCGCTGTCGTGGTCTATAGCCACTGACTTGGGGGAAATCAACTGATGCTCCGTACTCATTAATATTATTAAATGGGCTTTTACATGGTGCATTCTGAAGGTTGGCAACGTCGCTAATAGCTGTCAAATATTTACTTGTTTTGATTCATTAGTCAATGTTAGGTAGGTGCTTAATGTCATTACATTGTAAGATATCGCTCAGTATAACTTAAATATTGATTAACGTATAAAATACAATTAATTACACTTGTATGTTACGATTTCATATAAATATGAAAGAAATCTAGACACAACAAAAATGAATAGTTATACCTAGGTAAACCCACTTACAGAATTGTCTGTAATCATACGTAAATACATATCTTGACCTGTAACGTCAATTTCAAGATATGTATTTACGTATGATTTCATCAATTCTCATTCTCATAAATCTTTTGTTTTGATGAAACCCGGTGATAAACTCATAGTCTAAATATCACCATGGGGGTCAATAGGCTTTAAAGTTTTAACTTTTAATATTTTTCAGTGTACTTGCAGAATGATAAATTTTTTTTTCAAAGTCTGTTTCACAATATGTAAAAAGTCTGCCAAATTGCATAACAGTTTATCGGCAGTTTTTCTCGTCTAACAATAGGTTATAATTTGTACAGAGGCCAGCACATCAAGTTACCATAATCTGTCAAATTTCTTTGATAGTGTTTCAACTTTATTGCAAAGACTTATGGTTCATTTTTAATTGAGAAAATTTGCCAGTTAGGGATAGCTTGATGTGCTGGCGTCTGTACATGTGTATTTCTGTTAGCACATGGCCTAATAAAAGTATTGATTTATGAGTCCCGCACACATTAAACATACTTTTTGTTAACCAACGAAGTAAACGTCAGTCAATGAAATGTCATTTTCAAGTTGACATTTCTGGAGCACGTTCGTTGTCTATACGAGTTTAAAAATCAATACAGACCTATACAGGGTGAAATTAATTTCATGGGCAGTATTTTAAGGGGTCATTGTACAGACGCCAGCACATCAAGCTATCCCTAACTGTCAAATTTTCTCAATTAAAAATGAACCTGATGTCTTTGCAATAAAGTTGAAATACTATCAAAGAAATTTGACAGATAGTGGTAACTTGATGAGCTGGCCTCTGTATTCATCATTACGAACAACTTTAACTTATGAAATCTGTAATCGCGAAAAAAAATCAGCTGTTTCATACGTTATAATGCTTGTATAACTCGTCAAAATGGAAGGGAACAGCTGATTTTTTTTCGTGATTTCAGGTGTGCGACCCTGTATATAGCCCGCAAAACCCAAAACTACGTTTATTGCAATTTGATGGTCAGTGTCCGGTTGCATTTTCATCAAAATATGATTCGCGGCCGTAGCAAGTACAGACGCCAGCACATCAAACTATCCCTAACTGTCAAATTTTCTCAATTAAAAATGAACCTTATGTCTTTGCTATAAAGTTGAATTGAAATACTACCAAAGAAATTTGACAGATTGTGGTAACTTGATGTGCTGGCCTCTGTACCTATTTAAGGAATTATAATCATTAAAATCATCAATACAACTCTCCGTACATACACAACCAGCTGCGGAAAGTTACTCGACAAATTATTATTGAAGCAGTAAATTCAAGAAACATTCCCATATAAACCTTACTAAGTTACTGCGAGTAAGGTAGATAGATACTCTGTAAACTCCCACCCCTTGACGTGACCTTATCAGTATCGACCCCGCACCGACCCCTAATCAACTATTCTCATCTAATCAAAATGGTACTCGAATGACAGCTGCGGTTACATTGTCGATAAGGAAATTAAATGACCTGAAGATATTTTAATTACTGTCAAAACTGTGGGCTTTAAGGTATACCACAATGTTTGTTATTCCAATAAGAAACAGATAATATAATAATAACATAGACAACTTCTATGTAACGAAGGTTTTTTTTTGTTTAGATTCCAAAATTTGTATTTTGCATACCGAAAGGTATGGTGATACCAAGATTATGATATACAACTATTACATGAATGTTAACTATCTGCACATTGTGTACCCATATTTGCAAATTAATGAATTTGAATTTTCAGTTTGGCAGCTTTAGTATACTTAGATAATATATCTGATAAAAGTTATCTACCAATTGACAAATCAGCCCTTAGATGAATAGATGTCTCTGGGCAAATTTTATGTTGAACGCTAACTACCTGAAGCAAAAGACTCATCGTCAACTATGGCAACTATTGAAGATTTGAATTTGAAGAAATAATTTAAAAATAAACTTAAATGAGATGCAGCTTCACTAAACGCTAAGTACCCGACTACCTATAATATAAATCACAACAACAACAATTCAACATCAACATCAATTCTAATCCTTGTGCCAAAACTCAATCAACATTCGTAAAGCAAGTTCTGTATACATATACATAACTGGTAGCAGAATTTCATGCTCTTCTGTGTATCACAGTTAGTTTTCCAATTAGTAGACTATCAATCCAAACACTAAAATATATATAAACCCCAGCTTTAAAGCTTACAGCCTATTTTATACCTACAATATACGAGCATACAAAACCAACGATGCAACTAGTTTTAATACCTCTTCAGAGCCTGATCAATCCTCGTAATCAGCGTAAATAAACTCTTAAATCAAGCGCAATAAAGTTCTAAATTGACTAGGTAGTAGCAAACAAAGTGCCAATAATATTGCTGGCTCACGTGCCTCTATGGACATAATTATACCTAAGTATAATCATCGAAGTAGACTCTTTGATATAGGGTTAATGATGTTGGCACAGTTGTAGGCGGTTTAAAGACATGACTGCGAATCATTTTGTACGTATTTTCCTTATGCTATTACTTTGTGTCCAAGTTATCTTATAAATCAAGCTGCCAAATAGATGGTACCCGAAGAATTGTGTCACACAGCATAAGAGAGGAGAAAATCCAAAGTTATAAGAAAAGAAAAAGCAAAGTTCATCTTATTATGGCGACAGAAGAAAGTCTTATAGGTACACTCGCCAGCGCATCAAGTTATACCTGATAAAAGACATGCCGTAATTTGTATAGAGCTGTGCCCTTAAAAAAAAATCATGTACAGAGAACAGCAATGATTGATCCCGCAAATGGACCAAATATCTCGTCCTAGACGTCAAAGTTCAACTCATCTTCAATATTAAAAGGATAACACTAAACATAAAACCATGTAGACTTAGCATTGCGTAACTCGGGACTACTCACCTCTTGGGAAAGCAAAAAAAAAGTGATATAAGTAAAGAGGTTTCCTCATCATACATTTTAGCTTATAAAAACCCACAAACTAACGTGATAACGACTAGTACCAACGCCAGCACATCAAGTTATCCCAAACTGTCAAATTTTTCCAACTGAAAATGAACCTTATGTTTTTGTATTAAAGTTGAAAAACTATCAAAGAAATTTGACAGGTTCTCAGGCCTCTGTACATACATAGTTACCGGTCGGTACACCTCCCCAGGGAACGGCCCCTAGCCATAGATTACAACCGCGAACGATCTTTGAGAGGCATTAAACACTTCAATGTACGCCAGGTAAATTGGTGATAGCAGTTTGATGGTAGTCATGAAGTTTTATTATCGGGCAGAATGTGGATCGTGTTTTGTTTTCTAAAGTCTATCTCATCTAGGTACTTACAGTTAATAAATACGACTTCTTGCCTATTCTTCTCTATATGGAACTACTTTTTGGAACGGGCAACAAGAATCAATTCAATTTCTTTTCTAATTTTGGCGTTAAGGGCTTTTCATGTGCGTATTTGAAATAAATAATTGGGCTTCGACTTTAAGTAGTAATTTAATAAATGCTGTATGTATGTATTTTTATTTGTAGCTACGTAAATAGCAACTAATATGCACATCATCTGCTTAGCCTTTCCCTAACTATGTTGGGGTCGGCTTCCAGTCTAACCGGGTGCAGCTGAATACCAGTATTTTACATGGAGAGACTGCCTATCTGACCTTCACAATCCAGTAACTAGGCAATACGATACCCCTTGGTAAGACTGGCTGTCAGGTTTTCGGGCTTCTGACGACCCGTAACGACTGTCAAAGATTCACAAATGACAGGCGGGACCAACGGCTTAACGTGCTTTCCGAGCCACGGAGGAGTCCCGTTATGTAAAGATGGTCACCCATCCACGGCCAACCCCGACAAGCGTAACTTAACCTGATGGGTCTACCTGTGCGGCTGTTATTACTTAGCCACGAGCTAACTAATACGTAATACATTAATAAAAATAACAAGAAAAAAAACCATTCACAAACGCAAATATGGCGTCGGAAAGTACGAGTGGTAAGTACCCATGACAACGTGTTAATGTCTAACACGTTGTATGGGCATTGCTTAGCCCTTGGGTCACGGGAAGTGTCAACCAGCCGTTTCGAGATTTCCTTAAAGATATAAAGAGCACTCGGACCCCACGGCCCGAGGGGTTCAACCCCAAACCGCTGGAAAATATAATTACCAATAAGTTTATTAAGGAGTTTTAATAAATGTGCCCGTGTATGTTACATAATTTTCAAGTTGGGAAGGGGTCAAAAATAGCCCGAAATGGTTCGTGTATAAATTACACATGGGTGCTGGGCCGCCTGTTCCATTTTTTTTTTAACTTGGTTGGACACGAAGCCCCGTGTCTAGAAAATGTAATATAATGTGTGGTTGTAATATGTAATTTATAGTTACTTGATTATGCATACATTATATATATCTATAATATATAAAATGTTACAAAATGAACTCTTAAGAATTTCGTGGGAGCATTCTACTCATCGTTTCGAACAACTTTTACTATGGGATGAACCCCGAAAACGCGAAAAAAATATGAGCTGTCCCATACATTTATGCACACGAACTCAATAAAATATATTATTAGTATTAGTAAAAGTTGTTGTAACGATGAGTACAATGAATGCTCCCACGAAATTCATAGAGTTATTTTTTTTAATCTTATATAATATACTTAATAAGTAAGCCAACTCACCTCACCTCACCTCTTACCTCCAACTTCAAACAACTAATGTAACTTATTCTTACTGTAATACTGTAACCCCTGAAACGGCTTATTCATATTCAAATTCGTACTCCAAAACTTGACACTACAACACCTCATATATCTCCATATTAAGGCTTAATCCTTGAAGGAAGTCGAGGTCGTACGTGCATCGCATACCCTAACGCTAGGTTAGTAGTATTAACGCCCAAAATAATCCCTGAATTATTATGCGAAATAATCGTATGACGCGCGGACGGAATAATGAAATAGTGGTCGAAGTGTGTGGTATGGTTGCGACTTAGTCGTGCGTTTTTTTATTTTACAGAGTCGTTTTCAAAGCTTTGTTTGAAATGAAGTCTGGTTAAAACCGCAAATTAATGGTTAAATGGACACTTTACCTTTTGAACGCCAGAGCGTAAACGCACGCGCGTGCCCTCCACGCCAAGCTACAAAGGAGACGGGCGAATCTGGGCCTAACGTTACACAAATGAAATATTTATCAATATTTTGTTTCAGTTTTTTTGTGGTCAATTATAAAATGTTAAGCAGTTTTATCATGGCATAAGAAATTAAATATTTAATTAAATTAATACTGACTTCCCTTACTTCCTTTTTGAAAAAATGTTGCCAGATGAAATAGGTAAGTTAATCGATGTTACAATCGACTGTTATTACAAAAATGGAATAACTAATTATCTAAAATAATTTAAAAGTGTTTCGTTTTTATTCTTTATTACATAAGTTTAAACAAACCACATATATTGATTAAGCTTTTTCCTCGTGACACTTTAACGTTTTAATAAAAGTCGTACAAATAAAATTGATGAAAAATCGATTTCACAATCGATCGTCAATGTTTTAATATACAGGCAACCAAACGGAAGTCATGTCAATGTCAGGTCAAAAACGCAAACGTCAATCAAATCATTTGCTTCGTACGTTATCTTTGAGTTTGCGGCCGTAAGTTAGTGGATATTTGCTGTTGTGTTTTCGTTTGCTGTAATACTTATTATTTATTGATCTTGTAACGACTTTGGCTACGTATAAAGGATTCTGACGGTTATTGCTTTAACGATCGACCCACGCATTTGAAAGTGTTTTTAATTCATACTCCCTCTGCTGCTATCTCAAACTTCTAGAATCTAGTTGGACGGCGTCTGAATCTTCAATGTATGAATGTCCTACAATAAATTCAGGTTTATTCTAATTAACAATAAAGTCAAATAGTTATTTTCTCGAAATATAACGTGAGGGACGGTGTCTAACCTTAGCTTAGAGTTTGTTTTGTACAAACCAATATCATCCTATATTTTCTTTATCCCATGGAGCAGCCGTAAATAATTTAGTTTTTTTTTAATGGTATAAGTGTACAAATAAAATAATTCAGTAATGGTTACTGTAACATCAAGCCCAACTTTCTATGAACTTTCGCCCGTCTCCTTTATTTCTTTTTGTTATCACGAATTTCCCAATATCTATGGATACGTACGAGAGCATAAATTTTTAAGATATCTATGTAAACATTCACAAAAGTAATGATTTAATTGTTTATTTCGTGTTATAGTGTTGTTTCCATTTTCACATATTTGTGTCGTTGGCGTACAGGGCATGCGCTTGATTGCCACGTATATGTGACACGGGCGTTCAAATTAACAAGACGAGAGCAAATATTACATTATAAACGGTTTATTTTTTAGGATGCCTTGATGAATGCCCATCATATTATAAATCACACTACATATGCAAGAAAAATCAGGATCTTGTCAAGATTCTAAGCGAATCTCAATCTAAAAATTTCAAAGTATTCTAAGCTACGATCATATCCATCTCATCATTCGCATTTCATATCCTAAATCCTACTTGCGCAACAAGGCGTGCAAAAGTTCCGCGATTGCGACCCAATCGCATTAAGCCCACCAACGTAAAATCGCAACTATGTGCTCAGTGTTAGTAATATCGATATTCAGTGATTACTAGCAATATGCTAGTGGGCGGTATCTATAGTACTGTGGTACTGTGGTAGGTACTGTGGTACTGTGGAACACTCTGTATGCCCGTGGCGTAGGAATTCGTAATATGTGAGTCGGCGTATCATGTCGCGGATATATCCTGAGATAGTTTATCGCGAAACTCAATTTATGGGCTCGGTTCCACTGTTTTATTGTTTTCCTGACTCTGTAGTCTATTTTCTATTTAGTTGTTTTTGGAAAGGGTTCTTGTGGAGGAGTTGGAGTGAAAAGATATAACGTATCACCATTTATTGTAATTTCTAAAACTTTAAGGACAATTTGAAAAACTTTAATTAATTTTACTTTCGTTTTCTTAGTATTCAAACTTATTAAAGACGGGACTCAATTAAAAAATCTTAACAAACAAGGGAACGTGCTCACAAAGGAAATTTATTTTTGTAATGCGCGGCCTAAAGCTATTGTTTAAAAAAGAACTGTCAAAACATAAACGTTATTTTTAATTATTTGCTAATTTAGGCGTTATTTTGTAGTACTTTACACCAATTAATTTGCTGTACTAGACGTTATTTTGCAGAACCATACACCATTTATTAAAATTTTAGACAAATAACGGTTTTTATCCTATCGTTATTTCGATTTAACCTCCGTTAACTACCTTTTAGAAGGGGCGACGAGAATCAATTCAATTTCTTGTTCATTTTGACGTTCAAAAGTGCATTTCTTGTGCCTGTTTGAAATAAATGATTTGACTTTTAACTTTGACTTTGTTATTTTACGAGAAGTACAGACGCCAGCATATCAACCTATCCCAAGCTGTCAAATATTCCCAATTAAACATGAACCTTAAAACTTTGTAATAAAGTTGAAAATCTATCAAGGAAATTTGACAGATTGGGGTAGCTTGATGTGCTGGCGTCTATAAAAAGCAATTTAATATTTACCATTTACATCAAAAAAAATATCTAACTTCAACAATATTACAAAATCACTGTCGGTATTTTGCCGTTATTAGTCTAATAAAATGAATAGAGTTTAGAGTACTACAACGATCTTTAAGCGCCTGTATGAAATTATTATGTTGTATCTATGGAAAAACAAAATGGCGGTATTGGTTCTCTAACCAAAGTACCATACCTAAACAAAATAAATAAGTCTTCCACAACCCTACAAGGGGATCATAAGTTCATAACAGGTGAATGGACCGTTAGTAACGTCACCCTGCTTGCAACCTGCCAAGTAGCAATTATGTCATTATCAGGGTCGCTTTGTGTCCCACTGAGCCCCAGGTGACCCTCTGTGGGAAACGAGACGAATTCAATGAACAGGGGCACACTACAAACTGCTAGAGAGATGAAAATAGATGGGGGATAATAAATTGAATGATTTTATCTATATTTCTATGTATAAAAGTAGAGCTGATTTCTGTATTTTTAGGAAACGGCTAAATTGTAGAGGCTCATGGGAGATTGAAAACATAGGGTCAAAATATTTTTTCTTTACTTCTGAGTTAGCAACAAAAATAAAGTTTAGGCTGACTTAAGGCGTACCTATTCCATCATTGAAACTGAACGCGACCAGCGTGGAGGAATACATAGGGTCAAATATATTTTTTTTCTTTCTTCTGACTTAGCCACAAAAACGTAGTTTCAGCTGACTAAAGGCGAATTTCGCCATTGCGACCCTTTTTAATATGACAGGCTGTCTAATATTGGCTTTTTTTGCCTGCTCCCGCTCTGGGTGGAGCGGAAGGGAGTATCAGACTCTTACTGACTAAAACCCATCCATGTTCCTTCCGTAGCCCTTTATGTTCCAGGGTAGCGGTCCCTTTCGGACAATCCCGCTTACCCGGCAGGCTTAGCCCTGAGGGGCCCCTTCATATGCTGACATCTCTTTGAGGTGCGCGTGGAACATATACGCGCCGTCCGGCACGGGCCTGGTGCTGATCGGACGGTGAGTCACCCATTACTCACCGTCCGCAGGCCCGCGCCTACGGTGGCCGGGAGTCGTCACGTGGCTCCCGACGTACGGGGCGTCTCCCGCGGTGGCTGGGACGGGAGGACCTTTCTCTCTCCCATCCCGCCACCTCCTTCGCGAACATGACTTTTTCGCAGAAGGAGGTGACTGCCTCCCACTCCCTCTCGCCCCTGACCATGGCTTACACCAGGGCCGGGCGCGACGGGTCGCCGCCGCCGATCGCCTCTACGAGGACACGGCGGTGCTCTGCCCAAGCGGGGCAGGTTTGCACCGTGTGCTCTACCGTGTCCTCTGGGCGATCCTCGCAGTGGTGACACCCGGGCGTTTCCTCCCGCCTGATGATGTGCAGGTCTAATATTGGCTAAGTGCGTATTTTACCAATCGCATCAACTACATTTAAGTGCTGTCAATGTCATTATTTTCTATAGAATATTGACACTAGCAGTCAGTGTTGCTAAGCCAGCATAAAAAAAAATGTTTTGAGTCTATGTATCGTCCATGAGCCTATCCAAGTCAGCCGTTTCTTGACCGGGTTTTAGATGTGCTGATCGCGTTCAGTTTCATTGGTGAAATACGCAGTTAAAGCCAATATTAGTCTACCTGTCATATTAAAAAGCGTCATCGTATATATTTAACGAACGTCAAATAGTAACAATTATCCTCAGAACCTGCCAAAAACGTATGGAATTATGAAGTTCATTAGCAACGCTCATATCTGCGTTGATGTTATTTGTACATTCTCGTTAACACGCGACGATTATTTCATATTGTTTGGCGTGTTACAAATTGATAATTTGTTCGACAAATTATACCAAACGTATCGGACACATCGAGAACCTCATACATGAAGTTACATTACGGAGCTGAGCCTGTTATTTCTATTTAATCTTGAGAGCTGAACAATCCACTCCAGAATTATTATTATTATTACTAGAATTGCGGAAACAAAAATACAAAGACACATTAATGTTCCCCAATCCGTCAAATTTCTTTGATTGTTTTTCAACTTTATTGCAAAAGCATAAGGTTAATTTTCAATTTGGCAAATGTAACAGTTTGAGATACCTTGGTAAGCTTGGTCTGTACAAAGTGAAAATACCCAAACAGTTCCAAAATAGCTTTATCACAACAAAACGATTCTCTCAGAAACAAGATAAAATTAATTTCAAACAAATTACGGTAAACGGCGCAATAACTGGCATCATAACTCGAGAATCCTATTGAACCAGCGCACAAAGCTGATAATAGAGACGTTTACCTTAGCAGAGTGTTTGCACGGTAAGTGTTATCTTATTAATTATCTTAATTAGGTGCCAAACAATCGCTTTCTCAGCTAAACCGATAAGCTCTCTGAAGATTTTTACGAGTAGATTCTAGCTTATATGAGCATGTGAATGTGAGCATATAAGGTCAAATGTTACCTTTAACAATATTATCTAGAAAATAGCTAAGTTAGTTTTACCTATTAAAAACTAGTCATAACATTACGGCCGCGATTCCCCGAAAGGTTGGGCAGGGGAGTACTAATAGTACACCCACATTTGCCAGTTATGTTTAACACTTTGAGGGACACTGAACGCCTATAGACGTAATAACAATAAAACTTCTATTGTGTCTCGTTCACTGTCCTTCAATGGGTTAAGTTCCATGTAATAGGGAGCGAGCCTATTGCCATCAACCGGGCACTAATCCAGCCCGGCTGCTACTGAGAAATTCCAGTTGGAAAAACCCAGTAACACTGTGCCCGACTTGGGAATCGAACCCCAGACCTCATGTTCAGCAGTTGCGCTTGCGACCACTAGATCAACGAGACAGTCATGAATAATAAAATGCATGAATTTGCGTTTTTTGCGAAAATGTTAATACGAACAATTCTAACAACTTGGACATCATTGAATCCAATTCTCAAATTAACTGGATAACATCTAAGTTGAAAATAGTAAAAAAAAGTTTTTCAAGTTGAATGGATCCTTTTGAGTCCATAAAATGGAAAAGATTAAGGCTGACAGCAGACGAGTGTCATCCGAAATAATCGTGACGTCACTGAAGTATTTCAGAATAAAACCTCCTCAAATTGGATCACAGTATTACAAACTGTTTGGTAAAAGTATTTTGTACAAAATACTTGTTCTTGAAATGTAATTATAAGTTAAATTACGTCTTTACGGCTCGACAAAAAGTTTATGAAATAGGAAAAGCGGTCTACTTTGAGTTTTGTGGAGAGATCTTCTGGAGAAGAACCGAAGATCGAAAAATCAAAGATAGAAGCATCAGCCATCTGAAGTGACAATGTATGACGAAAAATGGATGGATCATGACCAGACCAGACAAAAAATCGCTAAACGGTTTTAAGGCACTATTGTTTACCCCCGCTAGGTTGTCCGCCACGGGATACGCTCCGGGCGTCGGGAACCGCGTGACAACTCCCAGCTATCGTAGGCGCTGGCCTGCGGGCGATGAGTAATGGATAGCTCACCCGCGTGCGTGTTCCACGCGCGCCTCAAAGAGATATCAGCATGAGGGAAGGGGCCTGATAGGGCCGAAGCCTGCCGGGTCAGCCGGGTTGTCCGAAAGGGTTACCGCTACCCCGGAACATAAAGGGCTAAGAAAGGAAAATGGATGGGTTTTAGTCAGTAAGAGACTGACACTCCCTTCCGCTCCACCCAAAGCGGCATTCTCGCTTTGGGTGGGACGGAAGGGAGTGTCAGACTGAGTATAATGACTGGCTTTTTTGTTTTTTGACCCTCAACAAACAAAAAAGCCAGGTTGACCGACGATGTCACTAAGTGATCTAGTTGGGGATTAGATGTCAGTGAAAGGTATATCACAACACACTCAGTACATAGTGCAAGGGCAGATTTCACCAATGAAACTGAACGCGATACGCGCATAAGCTACGTTAAAGAGCTGTCATTATTTTCTATGGTAAATTGACTCTGACAGCCCTGAACGCGTTTAAGATGTGCTGATCGTGTTCAGCTCATCACGCTGGGATGATCTATATATCTTTCATGTCTTTAACATTATAAAGAGGTAAAAAATTTTTGTGAGTTTCGTATGTAGGGGGTTATCTTCAGAACTAATGAACCGATTCTGAAGATTCTTTCACCAATGGGAAGCTACATTTTTTTAATCCACGCGGACGAAGTCGCGTGCAAAGTACTAATGAGAAATATAGTTAATCGTAACCTGTTAATTACTGCCTACTTCGTTTCGTAATCATGCGAAAGGATACTGCCAGATAACGGAACACTCTCAATTAAATCATATCATCTGACATTCATGAGAATATTATTTTGTATTATTTATTTCCTGATTATTGTTTATAGCTCACGCCTTAGTTACAATAAGGTATAACAAGTCTAAGTTTTAATCAAGTTTGAGGTTCGTTCGCTCAATTTTTTTTTAAATCTGTTATGTTTTGACCTGAACTGTGTTCATAATTATTATAACCGTATAGACAGACATTTCAATATCTACCCTTCTATTTATAAGAAATTACATAAACAGGGTGGCCGGGACACGACGTGCAACCTGTTACCATGGATTCAGTATATGATTCTGGACTCCCCAACGTTGAAATTATTCGTCATTTTTTTAATAAGCTGTTTTCTACAAAAGTGCTATCAGTAACTTGCAAAAGTAGCGCTGTCAAAATGTATGGAACAGCCATCGAAATGGAACAGCTAACTAGGGGGGCACGGTCCACGATCATGTACTGTGTGTGTTGTACGTCGATGTCCCTGAAACTCTGTATGAAACTATATGAAGTGAATAAAATACAGGATGGTCCACTGCATCAATCACCTTCATGTATGAAGTGCTAGCTCTAGCTTCATCTCTCTGACTGACCGACACCTTGACAATTCAAAAGTGCCTGTAATTGGTTTATTTGAAATAAATACTTTGAGTTTGAGTTTGAAAAGTGGGTCCCTGGTTGTGCTTTTGGTTAATCAAGTCATAAAAAAATTAATAATCGCATTACATATCTATATAAGTATAGGTATGCTTTTTTTTGAAGGTGGGAAATCATCATCTACCGCTCTGGGTGGAGCAGAAGGGAGTGTCAGACTCTTAGTGGCTTAAACCCATCCATGTTCCTTCCTTAGCCCTTTATGTTCCGGGGAAGCGGTAACCCTTTCGGACAATCCCGCTGACCCGGCAGGCTTCGGCCCTTCCTTCATGCTGACATCGATTTGAGGCGCGCATGGAACACGTACGCGCCGACTGGCACGGGCATCGGTCCTGATTGGACGGTGAGCTACCCATTACTCACCGTCCGCAGACGGTGGCCGAGAGTCGTCACGTGGCTCCCAACGCCCGGAGCGTCTCCCGCGGCGGCGTGAGGGTTTGTCCCTCAACCATCCCGCCACCTCCTTTGCTAGCATGACTGCTTCGCAGAAAGAGGTGACTGCCTGAGTATAGATATGCTAAGCGCGCAAATCTTCCAAAGAAAGTGACCAGCTAAGTTTCCGAATAACAAACTTCAAATATTAGGCATATTACCCGATTTATCCCGTCCCAGTTACCCGGTTGATCCGAATGTAAGTTTTTTTAAATAAAATGATATCTATATAAGCCCGAAATACTACACTTAAATGTAAAACGTTGTTAAAATAATAAGAGAGGCACTACTTACTGTCAATTTTCCCATTAAAAAGATTAAATGCTTTGAGTTTGCGTTTGAGTTTGAAATTTTTCCTCAATAAAAATAATAGGTTCAAGTTAAAATAACTCGCAGATAGATTGTTATTCTTTGCTTCGATAGCCTTTAACTTTAACAAGAGAGAATTTTCCAGTAAGAGCAAAAATATATATACAGTAAGCTAATTTCAAAAGCGATTTTCTCTTTAATTATTGAATGAAATTGTATGTTCATGCATGTTTTCGAATCCATAGGTTTTCCGAACATACTCGTATGTTGTATCTTAAAGTGGAAATAGTAATTTAACGAGAAAATTTATTGTAAATATTGCTAGGTGTATAGTTATTAGTGCTCGTGATTGTATAACGTTATCAACTAAATGTAAACTTCGGATTGTTCAATAGCGTATTGAGTGAACTAAATTTAGCAAAGGAATGAAGTTAATCGCACGAATGGATACAGAAACCTCATTCATTCCGATAAATGAGATCAAATATTATTATTTACACTTTCTCCCTGATAAAGTATCCAGGTATCCAATTCAAAGTCTACCGCAGACAGTCAGAACTTTCTATTGGAAATTTCAGACGACTTCTAGTCGAAGTTTTGAAAACGTATTAAAGCACTGCTTTTCTTTATTATTTTGGCAATATGGAAGCTTAAATAGAAACGGTGCATGTTTTAATAATCCACGAGTAACTTTAACTCATCGATTGTTTTTTAAATTGGCTACCCAGACGACGATCAATTAAAAAGGATTTTTCAAAACTCACATATCCGAATATCCGAAAAGTAATATGCTTGCTCCATGTATCAGGGTAATGTCGGCTCGGTACAGCATAAAGTGCTGTTACACTTGAGGCACAGTTTCTAGAATAATAGCGATTGCATCTGAGACTTCTGTGCATGTTGAACCGTGTGGGGAGACTCTCATGCGCAAGCGCAGCTAACGGTCGCAACATCTCCCAGTGAACAGCGCCTTTGAGAGTCACCAGCGAAATTCCTCCAAAATAATAAATATACTTTATAGCTGTTAACAAATATTCGAATGATTAAAAAAAAATAAAAACAGATTTTTTTTCAATGAAATATTGAAAGCCATATTATATAAAGCTAATTATTTCTTTGCCTATGGCTGTCAATATTTCGGCAAATAATTAATTCTGACTTATTTTTTTTATCATTTTCATTTTAGTTGGAAATAATTCTTATCTTATGGGCATTTGCCGGAAATAAATGAATTTTATTTATTTATTTTAAATAAGTTGATTTCAAACTCAGCTATTTAAAACAATGTCAAATATTAGGAAGGTAAAAATAGTGAAAAATAATAATCAAAAAATAATAATAATGGTGGTAAATAATCTCAGAAGGTCTATTCTAAAATACCTTTAGTGTTAAAATATTATTTCTGAAACAAACTTTCTTTAACCCCTGGTCCATTAGCAAATGTAAATGTAAGGGACAAATTCCGTCACCCCGGGCTTCATTATGTAAATTGCAGTATTTTGGAGAACTTCCAAAAATATGTTTAATTTACATTTTGCCCAGATCAGACTTTCGCACAATGTGCTAAAATTATTTTTACCTACCTATTTTACAAGATAAACAAAGATAATGTTTAAATAATATATGCGTTAAAAAGTTGTAAACTAAGACACATAAAGTATTTGCCAAAATTTCTCTAACGTACAAAACGACTATAAAAAGAAAAAATATCCACGAAATTCTAAAGAAGCCCATAAACACGCAATTAACAGCTTCGTCACTAATCACATGGGACCATCGAATTATAAATATTAACGACCAATTAAAACTAATAATTGACATAAAAACTATCAAGGCACACATGCGATAAACGATCGAGAAATCGCGAGATATCTCAATGTATAACACGCGATCGAGATGTAGGCCGATTGGAAAGTCGCAGGTCACTTAATAACTTACGTTATAGGCCTTCTTGCAACTCGCATCTCGCATCATACCCGACCGCTCAGTATAGAAACTTTATAGACGATCGTAAACGAAATACCTACTATAAAATCACAATTTGAATTTCCTTAAGACAGTTCAATTTTCAAGGTTTAATTGAGCTTTAAAGCACCGACATGAGCTGTAGGTCCCAATTATCAATAAAACAACCGTTCAACACGACCCGACAACATCGAAACATTATGAACATAATACTCCTACGCTGTTGTATGGAATTAATGTAATGTCATTATAAAATGAGCCAAGACGAGGTCGGCCGCAGGTGGGACGCTCGCGAATTCTATTCTCGAAGATACAGTAAGGACGCGATTGAGAATACGTCTCTTCGTTGTATTACTCAGTCAATTACCAAGGCAAACAGATTTTATAGATCATTGTTCACATTATCACTTCCATAAACGGCAATAAGAATGGTGATTTATAATTTGATTGGGTTGCCAAAGCTTAATAGATCCAAACAAGGAATATTTTTGCAAACGATTCCTATTAGGAAACTCACGTGCTTAGTTTAAACTTCTCTGCAAACAAAAGAATTTTGTAGGAGGATATTTACTTAAAATTGAACTTTAATCAGGTAAATGTATGATTCTATGTACCATCATAAAAAGGCTTTCGGAATTTCGTTATGAGCTGTAAATATTTTAGCAGCTAAATTGAACTATGTTATTAATACCAATACAAAACTTACTGAACTGGATTTAAAGTACATAATTAACACTCCCTTCACCGTCAACACTGCAGCGAATATGAAATAACCATTACAATTATGAGCTGGCTCTATTGAAATGTAAATATAATGGTTAAGTAACAAATGTCTGCCGACTGAGTCATCAGGCCGACCATTCTAACCGAGTGTGAATTTTTTAAACAAGCTTTTAAAACAAGCACACCGGAACAAAGAAATTTATTTTGAAGCTGGGGTTGAAATGTTCCAAAGATGCATCGCGGCTAAAGTAGAATCTGATTAGAGTCAAACAAAGAAGGAGAAGTCACAAAAGACTCGTTAAACAACGGTTTCAAATTTCAAAGTTAATAACAACTTAATGCTTAATTACATTCACACGTGAGGGTCGTAAAATGGTTGTTCCGATCGTCGACAGGTTCCCTAAGAGACACAGGTTACACACAAAGAAGATTCGCATAGCGGAGCTGGAGGTTGCATTACGTTTCGTTCTAAGTTAAATAAATTCCCTCGGCGTTTACCATTGGCGATCCGAGATTAAGGCTTTCAGCGTCTTCTAGAAAAAGTGACTTCTAACAAAGGTTAACGAATAGAAACTTCAATTAAAGAGATTGGGCTTGACAA
Organism: Hyppa rectilinea; assembly: GCA_951799385.1. Taxonomy (NCBI): domain Eukaryota; kingdom Metazoa; phylum Arthropoda; class Insecta; order Lepidoptera; family Noctuidae; genus Hyppa; species Hyppa rectilinea. The sequence goes on along the minus strand of OX637301.1, from coordinate 17,616,886 downwards.
TGAGTGTGACGTACCTTTCCGAAAGCTTATGTCAATTCCAAACATTTCGTTGATGTTTCTTTACGTTAAATTGCTCAATGCAAAGTCTGATTTATCTGATGATAATGAGTCTAAAGGTATTCGTTTGCAACATTTGATCGCGGGACAATAAGCTTCGCACCAGACAATTATCATCAGGTAAATCAGTCTGACCCTGGCAAAAGCCGGGATTAATGACGCCTGGCTGAGATGAAGAAATAAGGCTGTTGGAGCACTTTTTGATTGCAGAAAGTCACTTTGTCTGGTAGTCACAGCGGGAATGTATTAAAAATAGGTGAGGTTGCAAATATCAGCTGACCTCTGTAGACGTCATCGTAGAGGGGGGCGAGCGCGGCGTCTGGCGCGCCCCAGCGGGACGCCTCGGGGTACACCATGGGGGCGCGCCTAGCGCGACATGGCACTCGGCAGCGGCGCGTGCGTCTGCGTCGGCCGTCGCGCGCGGACTGAATACACTCGCAAACACCTACACGCTGACACACACGCAGAACCTCAAGAGACACAGAGTAGAATAACCAGTGTGTTTAAGGAATTAATATCTATACGTGTATGGGGATAAACATGAACCCCTTCTCTCAGAGTAGCCCTGATTGCTAAGACCACCTACTTCGAATTTGATACGTTTGTGTATCAAACTACTGCCAAGCAGGAAGTGTTCAAATTCAAGTTTCGTGAGAAATGGACATTATAGAACTTAAGAGAAAATTGCAGAAAGTGCAGAAAAAAAATGCAAATTTAATAACTTTTCGTAGGTTAAATACTATTCGAAATTATTACATTAGTATGCTGTTAAGTAAAGAGAAACACAGACATGAATCATAAAGAAAATCTTAATCTGTATGAAAATTATCGACAAAACGCAACGAAAGCTTACCGGGAGCTTTAAGGCCGCTCTCCTGATCGCACTGTAGTTCCTGCTCTGTGTGCGTGTGCAGACGGAGCCCCCCCCCTCGCTTGCCCCCCACGTGCTTCACTTTCGCACGGTCCGCGAACCCCGTCGCGACACTAGTTTAATTGCAACCCGTCCGCTGCAGCAGAACCGGATTTATTGTCTCCCGGTCGATATCACCTCGACGTTGATGGGAAACCAGAGAAATCGACCAGGGTTCCGTAAACGGACCGTAACCGGTTGTCCTAGGTTGGCTTGATTAGCTGTTGAAAGACTGCAACTGTTATTGACAGCCCTAAGTGTCGGGGTATGGCTGGAATTGCGACCTGCGCCGGAGTGACATTCGTAGGCGTCGACGCACTTGTAAAAGACATCAACGCGCGCGCTGTAATACGAGACCCTTTATATGAAGACATTGGACGCTCACACAACTATTTAACTGTGTTTAAAGGCAGAAAATTGTCTCATTATCATTGCTTACTTCAATATTACATTCATTTTATGTTAACATGGGTTGGTACTACTCGTTCCTTTGTACTGACTGCAAGAAATTTTCCTTCATAAATTAAGAACGTATCCTTTATCGGCAGATAGCAGTTAGGTATGTACTTCGCTACAACATGTACAAATTGGCTCATTTGTATAATTAAATATTAACAAGTAATTCCTGCTATTACCGGTCTCCTGCTGGAAAATTAATAGATATGCTACATTGCTACCTGTAGATTAAATCGTACATAAGTTAACATTTAAGATGAAAAGATTAACTATGCGTATCCGGTGACACCTGATTGGGTTCAAAGGATGTGATTCAGGGTCTGTAATTATTTACCGATGTTGTAGGAAGACACTATTATTACCGCTATTCCATTTAGTTAGTCCATTTCCAGCACACTGAGTGGGTTACACAAACCAATTGATGATTACTAAGACGTTCTCAGAATTACAGAACTCAATCAGAAATTACAACATAAAGCGAGTTGCGAGTAAATTGAAGTTCTAACAATAGGTGTTAACTCGTGATTAGTGCAGTGTTGAGTATCGATGCGCAGGCGCAGAGCGGTGAACTATGCAGAGTTGCAGGCTGCAGGCCGTAGGGCGCGGGCGGAGGCTGCGTCGCGGCTACCGCTAAAGGCGAGGGTAGAAGGCTTACTTACAACAAAACGTCGACCAAAAACAAAGAACAAAATGATAAGCTTGCCCCACAACTGGTCAAATGTGGGTGCACTATTATAGGTAAACCTCTGTCTAACCTTTCAGGGGAGTACAGGCGTGTATACTATGTGAACTAACTTTATTCACAAAGGATTACGATAAGAAATCATACAGTTTCAAAAAGTCGTGTCGAATTTCATACAGTTTGTAGCTTTTGCTTTTTATATTTACCTATATTACAATACCATTCGTCATTTGTTGAAGGTTTTATACCTTCAAGTGCAATGTATAATACAATCATTACAATCAAGGAATAAATTAAATTCAAAACTGAGAGAAGTTATTCTTCCTTACGAGAGGTTACCAGAAGCAACTTCACTACTACAATGTAATTGAAAACAATAGGTAAAAAAAAACAAAAGGATATGCAATGAAAGTACGTAATACGAACTTGGGATGATCGGATCAAAAGAAGAAACGACTTCTTTAGCCTTTGAAAGTTAGAGGAACTGAATGTATACTTCAAACAGACTCCTTACATAAATACTAAGCTAGGACCAATGTGCATTGAGATGGATTTCTTGTTAGAATTTGTTGAAATTTAACCTTCTGTACTCCCCCATCGTGCAGCTACCGCAACCAGTTTATGTTTTAAATTCGCGATAAAAAAATATCTGCAGCGGCGCGTGTCATTAGCCGCGATGTCCCCCCCACCTCGCTCCCCGCCGCCCCCGCCTGCATTTATTAATCTTATTCGGAGAAATCGACGCATCACAAGACTGCCCCGCTCCCCTCCGCCTCGCCGCGAGGATACCAAAAGTTCAGAAGGATATTGGCAGGAGATTAGGCGGAATTGGTATTTGATGATGTTAGAGCGTTCGGAGGTACAATTTTTTTCTAAAAGCTACAGATGTTGAGGTTCGTATGCTGACATAAGTGCCTAATTTGATAGGTATTTAGAATCAGAGGTCAACAACTTTTTACTGGCTTACTTCACGGTTGAATGTCTGTTTAGTCTGGTAGAGACGTATTTTAAGATACTGCTAAGAAAATAGAATAACATTATAAAAAGTTCCTATGGAAATTAGTGAACCCGCTACGCAAAGGGGTTGGGGATTTGCCAGTTTACTATATTATTATATTATTGTCCGGTCATAAAGCTAACATAATGAGTTTCATAAGTTCTAACGTATAGATGAAAATTCTTCCATCTTAAACATGACGTAACATAATATATAAGATGGATTTAATGTAATCCCCAAAGGGTTAAGCAGGGATGTATCTATAGCACACCCGCATGATAAATTCACATGTAATATGGAGCGAGCCTATTGCTAACAAGCGGGCACAAATCCAGACTCCAAGTAGCTACTGAGAAATCCCTGATAGAAAAACTCAATAATACTTTGCTCGACTTGGAGAATCGAACCCAAGACTTCATGCTCAGCAGTAGCGCTTGGTACCACTAGACCAACAAGGCAGTCAATCAAGCAATAAATCTCAATTAACAATGACAATTAAACAAACGGAAAAGAACGAAATCTTGATAGCCGGACTCAGACTAACCAAATTCATGGACACCACAGTGTCCGGTACGCCCGTTCACTCACCGTGCGACATCGCCTTGAATTGATACATATGTATTTATTTATAGGCCCCTATACATAATCGATTTCTTGCCTTATGTACGCCACTTATTTTTACACCGAACCGACTTTTGAACGCGCGATTTCATTTTGATGGTAACGTCAATGTTTTAGTTATTGAAAAGTTAGTCATTGATTTAAACTTAACTAGCTTCCGCCCGCGGCTTCGCCCGCGTAATATATCGAATAATTATACACATAAACCATCCTCTTCAATCACTCTATCTATTAAAAAAAACCGCATTAGAATCCGTTGCGTAATTTTAAAGATTTAAGCATACATAGGGATATAGGGACAGAGAAAGCGACTTTGTTTTATACTATGTAGTGATATTTACTGGCCAATACTGTGTAGGGCCACAGCATTGATAGATTTGGTTCCGATAATGAGAAACATATGAATAGCTTAGCTTCTACCCGCGACTTAACGGGATATCGGGAATTATCCAACGCGAACTAACGGGATAAAAAGTGTTATCCTATGTGTTAATCCAAGTTATAATCTATCTCTGTGCCAAATTTTATCCAGTACCGTTCAGTAGTTTCCGCGTGAAGAAGAAACAAACATACAAACACACACACTCACAAACTATAGTTTTTATAATATTAATGTGATATGTATGATCCCCTGTATTCACGCAATAACGGCGCAATCTGTTTGTGTGTGCTGCTGTGGAACACAGTGCATAGACCGCACAATGGATTAATTTCAGATACTAGACTGACACGAACAAGAAAATAGCGCCCAGCATGTTGAGACAAGCTGGAGCCTTAACTGTGCAGTGAATGCGTAAAGAAATAAGCGAGACAAGATATAATGATAGACATTTCATTTTTTCTGGTTTTACGCCATACACTATGTTTTTATGTTAATTGACTTACACACGATTTTCGATGGTACAGACACATCAAGCTGTCCCAAACTGTCAATTTTCCCAATTGAAAATGAACCTTATTCTTTAGGAATAAAGTTGAAAAATTTCACATAAATTTGACATATTGGGGTAACTCGACGTGCTGGCCTCATACTGCACTGAGCATCTACCAACAATGGGCCTGAGTAGGTGATGCAAATTGTATGTACTTTCAAACTGGGATGTTGATAGGGAACCAACAATTTATCTTACTCACCCCTATCTCTCTAGCTTTAGTGTCCAGTGAGGTTTTCGGCTGTCACTGAAAACTGCGCTGGGGCTCTGTCTCGCATGGGGTCGAAGTCGTGTTTTACGCGGATTTTACGCATATATTCCCACAACTTGTTTTTATTGTTATTGGTTTTTTTTTTGACTGCGTCATGTTTGTCGCAAATAAACATATTTTCTTTCTTGGTCAGCTTTCCTCGTTTATTCTATCCACTCCACCGTTGTTTGTTTCATGTTTTCCTTAGCTACGAGTTTAAGGATTTTCGATCGTAACCAATTCTTGCCTAGGGACAGGACATTCAAGGTCGCGCTTCTGACTTGCCAGCAGTTCCGTTACCGACTGGGTACCTACAAATATAATTACCGGATGTGTGGGTATCTGTTCGTAATTTTGTTTTGAAACACGATTCATATTGGACTTCTAACTTGGGTAGCTGAGTAACCGTTTTTTAGTTTAGATACATAATTCTAATATTGACTAGTGTTATTGTGTTCGGGATATTCTCCAAAATATTTAACCAATTAGCAATTTCGACAAATTACTGAATATTGCACAACGTCTTTCTATAATTTATGATGACGTAATATCTCAGGAAATTTACCTACGCAGTTACTGTCATGCCTAACATATTTCAAATAAAATAAATAAATACCATACCTACTGTTATTGCCCCACTGCAAAGTATTTTTGCCCTTTTCCATGGCCCGCGTCGACCATATTTTTTTTCTAGAATTAAAGTAGCGTATTAAGTACTCCTTATAACGTCAACTATCTACCATTGAAAGTTCCATCAAAATCGGTGAAGCCTTTTCGAAGAATAGCCGGAACAAACAGACGGACTTAGGACATTCAAAAAGTTCTTTTGCTTTATGTACCGTATTCATATGCATTATAGTAAAAGCTATTATTTTTGAATTACAAACAGACACTTCATTTTATTTATTTGTTAAACATTTAAAAATGAAGCATCTATATTAATCCTTCTTGAATTGTTAATAACGCAAAAACCATTTAGCTTCATATTTAATTTTCCTACTAGACTACAAATAAAGCAATGATTAGGCATTTTCAATATTGATCAATATTTAATTAACATAAGTCTTAAAATGCTACAGCCTCAACAGGAACTGGTATCATAAAACCAGACTTCTTAATAAAGTTTTCTACAGTAACTTATGCAAAAATAATATTAATAAAAGAGAGTATTTTTTTTTATATCTTTCAATTATTTTTTATTCCCGTTCATTGCACAATATTGAGAATTAGGCACATAAACATTTTACTTTACCAGTTGAAGGACAATGAACGAGACACAATAGAAGTTTTCTTGTTATTAAGTCTGGGGGCGTTTAGTGTCCCATAAAGTGTTAATTAATTTATTAATGGCAGCTTACAATACTTTTTTTGGATTATTACTGGTATTGTTAACATGTCAATAAATGCATCATAATGTTTGAAACAATTATTTATTCCACTAATATCAATAGAAAAATGGAGAAAATGTAAATAAATAAAAGAAACAATAAATAAAATAATATAATTTATTTTAAAACTCAGTTTTCTTACTTATATTTAACAAGTTTATATTACAATAATAAGTAAGACACATTGAAATTAAGAGTAGGAAAAGATAGTTTACAGTTTTATAAAAGTTCAGATATATTTTTGTTAATTTACAAAGATTATTCAAAAATATTTTATAAGACTGCTATATATATTACAAGAATTATTATTTGCTAAAATGCTTTTTCTTACAATTAATTAGTTGATAATCATGGGCCGCTTTACCTTATTACCGTTACTTTGGCAGTAAGACAAAAAATAAAGTAGAAACGGTAATGAAAAACATTAAACAAATAAGACTAACACAGGTTGGGCATTTATTGCAGAAACAACCTTTTTAATAGAAATAGTTATGCAATGAAATCTTTTTTAAAATGTTTTATTAAAGAGAGTGCACATTATCACACTTTTGCAGACAGTTTTGGTACCAATATTTGATTTCATAGTTTAAAATGATTAAGTATTAATCATAATATAGACAATTTGAACAATGTAAGATATTAGTATTCTTACAGAATATAGATCACAAAGTTACCTGCGCCAATAACTGGCCAACACTAGGCGAACCTCTCCATTTAGACGAATTGAAAGAAGGTAAGGTTACTTGGCAGGTGCCGGTGCCGTGGGGGCTGCGGCAACGCGCTGCTGTGCTGCGGACAACTGCGGTGTGTTGGTGGCCAGAGCTCGCAACTGCTGCTCAGCTGCAGCATTCACCATCTTCGAAACATTTGTCTTCATCTTATTCCGTTCCGCGGCAGTCTTGCTCTTCACTGGCGCGTTAGGACGCTTAGTAACCGCCTTGCCTGCTTTACCCTTGTTCTTCTTTGATTTTGTGCCAGCAGGCAATTTACTTTTTACTTTTAGTTTGCCTTGAGCCATTTCTACGTTTAAAGTTTATTTTTTACCCAAATACCTACAAAACACAACGTGGTTTTGACACCGTATCATGACATTGACATGTATGACGTATGTACTGAATATGACATTACTGAGTACTGACAGCTGACGCGAGAGCGTTCCGTACATAGAATAAGTTTAAATTAAAGCATAACGTGCCGATATTATATCTTGTCGGTTTATGAGAGTCACGCATGCGCGTGATGAAGGGTGTGTTCTTTTCATGCTACCCCATGATTTTTTTGTTTCCGATAGTAACGTTCCCTGTTACGTATAGATTGAACATTAAATACGTTTTTACAAAAAGTTATGATGATGTGAGGGATAATGAATAAAGATACGAATAAAGAGACAAAATTGGTATTTATTTTACGGACCTTTTTTATTAATAAATCGACTGTTGCAATATATGAATTCGAGTTTCAAGTTCAGAAATATACATAATATATAATATCTTCTAAATATATTTTATGTACAGACAAATAGAAAAGTAGTCGAGTATAATTATCGGCTATCGATAGAATCGAGCGGCGAGAGTGCAGGCGACCGGCGGAAAGCGGTGCGGACGAGGGCGCACCTCGCCATAAAACGTCTAGAAAAATAGATAAATCGCTCAAAAACGTCAGAATCAGTCGAAAAGATAGAAGAGTAGAGAACGGGCGACGTCAAAGGTGACGACGAGGGTAGGTCCTCAGGCCCTTCTCACGCGTACTCCGTGTCGGTGGAGAGCGAACGCTCCGCGGGCGAGCGCCGCCCGCTCGTCTCCGCCACCGCCGGCTCGCCCGCTTGCGCCTGTGCGTACGCCAGGCTCTTCTGGTAGCTGAACAATTGGCGCTCGAGTGAATAGTTCTCCGCCTGAAGGACAGCAATCTCACGCCTGAAAATATTATCCATGTCATTATTTATGAAAAGTAGGTATTCACGAATAAATTGTCCCAGCAGCAATCACACACACCTCATCTGATGCGCGTGTAGCCGACAAAGGTCATCGTAGACATGATAAGTAGCTTGAAAGAGTAGGTAAGTATCGCCCCACTCGAGGCGTACACGAAGTTCACCACCCGGGTGCAAGAAGGCGCTGCCGGGACGTGACATGTCCTCGACGCGCAGGGCCGTCTCCATCATGAGCCCCTCATCGGCACTGTCCTGCGCGTAGTAGTGCTCAAAGGGAGCGCCGGGCAGCTCCTCGGCGTCAGGCTCGCCTGCCGCGGCCCCCGTGCGCACCAACCACGCAGACCAACTCACGTAGCGCAGGTGGTTGCGTGGCACGTGGTGCACGTCGCGGTACAGCATGTGTAGCCGCACCATCTCCGAGTGCATGTCGCAGCGCACCGCCCACGCCTGTTTGTCGCGATCGTAACACGTGGCCGCGCGCCCCGCCGCCGGCACTGCCAGCTCAGCTAGCGCACGCGCCCACACCAGTTCTACTGTCAGTCGGACTCCTTTAGTTAGTAGTCGGGACGGCGGTCGCGGGTTCCAAGGCGGCGTGCGACCATCGGCGTCACATACGCACTCTAGTGGCCCTGAGTGCAGTCTTCTCTCGCCCTCGCCAAGCGCAAGGGCATATCGAACACGGCAGCGCTGTCCTTCCCCTGATAATCTCATTAGCCTTAATGTCAGCGGCTCCTTGCCACCGCCACCGGTAGCTGACACCTGCCAGTCGAAGCCGGCGAATGCTATGGGTGGTGTGTCAAGACGAGGCGCACGCAGTTCACAGGAGTATAGCGTGCGCACGCGTGACATACTGAGCTCCAGCTGAAACTCGCCGCGCGCATCCGCGTACTTGGTGTTAAGTTCTGCGATGGAAACACAGCGGCCGCGCCCTTGTGCAGCACAGCCTGCGCTGAAGCGCACCTGTTTTCCGGAAAAGCCCTCATTTGCCGTGAAGTGATCACGACTGAGAAGCGTGAATGTGAAGTCAACGTACACCCGCATGCCTTCGCACGCGCCGCGCCAGACCAAGTACACACCTGCAACAATATTACGAAAGTTCTAACTAGGTATCGTCAAGTTTATGCTAGCTAGCTAGATCAGACACTTCACACAAGTTTTATTGCTGAATGTGTCTTATGACAGGTGAACATTAGGTACTGACCGAGCGACGCGTCTGTGCGGCTGAAGGCGACGGCCCAGCGCTGGTGCGCGCAGCAGAAGTCTTTGGAGGTGACATCGCGGTCGGGCTCGCGCGTTGCGGAGCGCGTGACCACGAAGGTGAACACGTGGGTGTCAGCGCGGTCCTTAAGCCGCGTCGCACGGTATAGCAGCGCCATGCGCCCGCGCCGCGCGCACCGCCCCCCGGGGCCCCGCCTGCGCAAGCGCCTGCTGACAACCACTCTTTATATTTACGTTTATAATTACAGGTATCACAATATTAAAACTGGCAGCTTTAGAAGGGTGGACACCATACAGCAACATGATTCACAGTGAAAAAGATTTTCCAATCAGAATAGTCAATCCAAATTTCATAATAAGTATTAGACTCTAGAGATTACGTAACTAACACTTCATCTGTGCCTACATAAAGTTCCAAAACCACCCTAATAGCACAATATCGAAATCACTCAATTATTTCTAAGCATTAAAACCACGTCAAATCTAAGACAACTTTCATATAACATACTGAAAACTTCTAAAATATAAAATCTTCAATCACTTAAAACAACGAAAGCATTTCCGAAACTTCTACCTCGGAGTATGTCTTATACAAAGTTGTTCCCTGCTTCGCGTCGGAGCAATCAGACTTCCCGTAACTTCCGTACCTGAATTATAGAGGTAGCTAAATTGAAGCTCATCCTGCAAACGAAGCGCAGTCATTGGTCAACCGAGGTCTGGGACTGAAGGTGTATTCATAATATCAGCCTGTAATATTCCCACTGCTGGGACAGAGCCCTCCTCTTTGTGAGAGGAAGTGGGCCGTAATCCACCCCGCAGGCCCAGTGCGGGTTGGTGGACGTCACAATGTCTTTGAATTTTTAGTTCCGATCCTCTTCGAACACTTAACAATATGCCAAGGACCAACTCTACTACTTATGACTAGTGTAGTCCCCCCACAACCTAATAAGATTTGCACAAAACTGAGCAATTACATTAAGAGATATGTCCAAGTAATTTCAGGCTCACTCTATCTGTTTCGTCTGACCTTAATTCAAAGTATATTTCGTCTACGTGACTGCTTGGATTTGCAGTAACTGAGTAAATCTTTGTGAGTGGAAGTGGGCAATACCGTACCTTTCTAGTAAAATTTTTATTAAGTTAGGTACCTTGGTCACGGCTGTAGATTTAATACTAAGTAGAGATGATTCATAAAAGTATTTTAGTGGTCATAAATCTACACCTGGCTTTGTTTCGTGCCGTAAGGCCGTGCGTATCCACCGGAGATGTGTGAGGTAGCTAGGTGGTGTGCGAGGAAAATATCCACCAATAGGATCGCTCCATTTTCATAGCTTGAGCTAAGCTAGTGTTGGTATATTAGTTAGTTTTACGCACGTTCGCTGCTACGCATCTTCGCACATCTTTGGTAAACGGCACCCTGAAGTGCCTGAGTATAATTTACTAGCTTGCGACTACCTTCGCGACCCATCGCGTCGCATCACACCGCCCACCTACGCTATTACTTCGTTTTCGCATAACGTTCTGACCTTTTCCTTTTTGCTTGGCTCGTATGTGTCCTAGCGTGATTTTATATATATACAGCCTTCTTGAATAGGCTATCAAATGCAAAAAGATCTTTTCAAATTCGACTGGATTTATTTCAGAGATGAGCACGATCAAACAAAGCTTTATTATTAGATGTAGATGTAGATATAAGAAGTTTTAAAGTAGAGGATAATAAAGAATCAAAGTACACAGCAGTATCCACTCTAGGTAGTAGTATTTATAAATAAAATACCAGCTTAGCAGAACTCGGATGCGATCTATCTAATGAAACGTGGCTCGAACGTTGCGGTGAGATAAAGAATAACGATAGTTGTGCCATATTGATACAAGTCGTTTTTGTACAATTGATACATCAGAATAAAACCATGTAAGGCAATATCCTCGCACCGCAAATGAAAAGCGTGAATATACCTAATGAAGTTAATTAACCAAGTTAAGTTCTGACGGTCGCACATAACTCCTCCGCACAGCATTTATAATTACATGCCTCTACTAATTTACCATTCGAGATTGCAATCTATAGCTCCAACTATGTATAGGTAAAACCATGCAAGCATAATTTGTAAAATCCAGTGGAATCGATATATGCGTAGGTAGATACGTAACTAACTACATAACATCAAACATGGCAACAAGCTAACAAGGCCGTGGGCAATTTAGGCTTACTAATTGATGATTGGCTGTGAGCTATTGTTGTAGGTACTGTGTTATCCAAACACAATGAGCTGCTCTATAAACGAGCGTATGAAATTGATAGCAGCCATAAAATGTAAGTACATATCCCACAAACCAGTCTACTGCAAATAGTAGAATCTGTTTTACGTTAGCAGTTGTTACGGTAACACGGTTCGACATAAAAATTTCAAGATAGGAAGCTGTTTACGACATACAAAGGAGAAAAATCTGAAAGGTAGTTCGGTCCGCTAGATTTTATCTCACTGTCGACAAATGTTACATCCTTATTCGTTGGGAACGTAGCACGTATTAAAAATGTATATACGTTTGCGGAAATGTGTTGAATATTTGCGTCGATACTTCACTAGCTTGGTAACCGCATCTACTAGCAAGTAGCAAGTCGGGAAGAGCACTAGTGCTTAATAGTCAAACATCTCCTTTAATTCCGGAATTCGGAGCGCCGAATATTCTCGAGCTCCGGCTTGGTAACGGAGAAATACGGACCTATATAAGGATAAACTACGATAACATAGGGCGCTGTACTACTGTTTCAATGTTTGTAGTCCTTACAAAAAAGTTTGTATATATAGTTGTAAGAATTCGTCTTCAGTAACTGGCCGGAAGCAACATACGTTAATGGTGCTTTGTAATTACTTTGACAAATATTTTCGAACGTTTTGAATTTTGGAGGGGCAGGCCAAGTTTTCTTAGTTTATTTTTACCTATGTATTGTATGTGTGTAAATCTTCGATCAATGATCGAAGGTGTAAATGCTATAACAAGAACAATGTCAAGCGAAGCCAAGGTTGAATCGGACGATAGGAATTTATTCGTCATGTCTTGAACATAACATCATAATAACTTGGTTAGTTATATCGTTTCATACTAAGTCAACATCCCATTTGCATTGAAGGTAACTTTGGTAGGTATGTAAAATTATTCAAATCGTGATCCATTTCAATCTCTTTTTGATGTGGAGCCCAAAAATATTAATACATTTAAATTTGAGAAGGCATACGCAAAGTAACCACCTCGGTTGATTACGTTGGGCCCACAGGGCGGAATCGCATTACTCGGGCATCAAAGATATTTTCTTATTATGTTTTTTCTTATGTAACGCCTCCATACTCGGATTTTGACTATGGTCCGTGAAAAGAATGATGACAATATTTAGTTTCATTTTTGCTTCTTGTGCAATGATAATGTTGTCGTTGAAAGTTTTGGTGAACTTAAACAAGTATATAACTGTTAACTGTAATCTATTGTTTCCTTCAGAGGTAGTTAAAGTTATCTTTATTGCTTGATTTCCTAGAAATTAACGAAAACAGATACATAACACAGCTTTGCTATTTCAAAAAGTAGAGTCGTATTTTAAAATAATGCATGTGTGTGTTTGAGTGAGTGAGTTAGTGAGTGAGTGTGTGTGTTTGTGTGTGTGAGTGAGTGTGTGTTTTCTTGCCCATTCTTCTCCATAGGTACCTTCTGCTTTGGAATAGGTAACTAGGTTCACCTTTCTAACTGACCGACAATTCAAATGAAATAAATGTTTTGAGTTTGAGTTTGAGCCTATTTTGAAATGGACTATCAATACTTATAAGAACTGACTCGCTACGATAGAAGTAGGTAGGTACTAAATCACTAATCTTGGCAAGAACTTGTTGACCTTCCTTCCTTCTTGAAAATCTCACTCTTCTTTAACAAAACACCGGCAGAAAGAGACAGATGTATAAGTAATTACGTACAGGTAACAAGACGAGGGGCCTAATAACAATAAATATAGTATTGTTTCAATTAACTGTGCTGCGTAGCACCTTTACAAAGATATTATATTATCTGTGACAGAGATATTTCGGGGAGGCGCGCCAATTTATGCTTTGTTTTGTAATTATTCTAGTGTGTTTCTGTTTCACGTTGAACCAGTGACATGTGGCCACTTCTCCCTATTGTTTATTTACAACGTGAAAAACATCAATGTTTTTTAGCATATTTTACTTTATTTCTGGGAATAAATTTTCTAAATGATAGTGAAAACGGAATCAAAATCCGTTGCGTAGTTTGGAAATACAACGCGGTCACATCGACAGACACTAAAAGCGATCTTATTTATCCCATTATAAACTTAACATGTAAAAAAATGCCAGTATCGCAACGCAGTCCTTACTGCAAAAAGTATGAGATTGAATGTGAAACCAAGTCGTATAATTTTATTAGTAGGTACGTACCTCTTTAATTAGTAAACCACAAACAAGGTTTTACATAGGAGGTTGGCATAATTGTGTTCCAGTAATGTATAACCAAGTCAGACAATAGTGATGGCACAACTAGCTAGAAGCTCACCGACCCGTTTCGTTACGAAGTTACTGGAATCACCGAACTGTCAGAGCATCACATCAATGTTTGCGTGGTAGCTGTCTTCTGGTGACAGAAGATGCACTTTTGAATCGTCAAGGGGTCGGTCAGTCAGAGAGAAGAAGCTAGTTGACCATTGCTGAACCACTAATACAATGATCACATCTGATAAAAGTTATCCTGCGCCGTTATATGTATATATAAGAATGTCTGCTAAGTGCTACATTGGTGTGTTAAAGCCTGTAATAATAACAGTAGGCAGGTACTAAAATGGGCTCACTTCATGAATTTTCCCAAAAGGCTTTAGATAATCCGGCGGGCTCGCTCATAAAAAATCTAGTAGAACTAAACAAACAAAAAGAACATTCACTATAAATAAAAACCGCCGACAATTCGCTGTGTTAGATACTGTCTGAATTCCCGTACATAATAAAATTGGGTATGTAAACGAAAACAAACAAAAAAGTCCGTCAGATAAACGAGGTGTCCGGGAGACTAATATTCATTGGTGGAATTTATTGTGCTATGAAATATGCATAGCACTCTTTTTTGTTACAACAGGAACCATTTTACTGATTGTTGTTACAGGAAAAATGGTTGTTGAATAGAGAGGTAATAATACATATAGGTATTCTGTTTTCTCGAATAGAAACGAAAGGTCTTTAGTTTTTCGTCTAATGCGTCTGTCTTTTTTAAACAATCGCGTCTCTGTTGTTTTATTTCTCTGATGTTAGGAAAATAGATTTTTTTAAATTATATAAACTAATTTTCAAACAACTTTCACATATAAACTAATTTAAATTTTATCATTACACACTAACTAACAAAGGTTTCTACACTCCGGAAAATGCATTCCTGACATCTGTCAGTTGAGTATAAAATATTGTTTTTACGAATTTTAGTAATTCGATCCAGCCTGCCCCCTGCTGTCCTGCCCCAGCAACGCCCTAAGCCGAGGTCCGTATCCCACAGAGGGTGCCCTTAGCGTGTAATCACTTAGTTTGCAAGTTTTTAAATCTTGGCCTTAATTTGATTGAGCCATCCACAGGCAAACCCGGCTAAGCAATAGACATCCCCCAAGGTTGAACGGCGAGATACCCATTCCAACAAAAACAAGGGACACCCCGATGGAACGAAGTTCCTTTCGATTAATTAGAGAAGGAATTGTAATAAAATTTTATTTCTTATAAGTTTTGATAAACAAAAAAAATCTGATCTAAAATTGACCAATCAAAAATATTGACTAACAAGACATCATATTATTACTCCAAAATAAGTGTCGTTACAACTTTTGGTCTTAATTTCCGTCTAGCCCCCTTTCGCAACGCGCGTTAAGGAACTTCGTTCCAAAAAAAAACTTTAATAGTAGGTTCTACCTCGTGTCCAACTGACAGCAACTTACTCTCTCGGTGGCCGGAATTTAGTTAGTACGAAGCTATTTCCCGTTTGATTAGCGTATAATTTTCATTTCTCTACTAAAATTTCCAAGCATTTCGCCATTACACGTCAGAGTGAGCCCAATATTATGTAGGTACTAGAGCCTGAAAATTCATGGGGCATGAAAAGGGGCAACCGCGGGACATGCGGTGCATTCTGCGAGCGAACGATGGGGCGCCGGTAGCACACGGATGGTGAAATAAACATCCAATGGCCAATTTTTGTGTTATTGCGGAATAACATTCACAAGGGATGTCTGGTGTTCAATATAATAAAAATCGAATCATTAACTTCCGAAATCAAGTAAGAAACCCCTGACTTTACGTTTGATATAGTCTTTTCAGTCGTTTACGCAAGCCAAAATAAGAACAAAATCCTCAAGAAGAGAGCAATTCATTATTTCTGTACATATTATTATGAATATTTAGCTTTTAAATTTAAATATGATTATATTAGTGTTAGATTATATATAGAAATAAAGTAATAGGTAAATCATTCGATATCACATAAAATATTGATCGATTGACAGTGATGCGAAAAATGATCGTCAGAAAAATGCAGTTGAAGCGATTGTCAATATTGATATAATTCCAAATGATCGTTTCGGAACCCTTTTATACCAGAACAACTTTACAAAAAGGTTGTAATTCCTAATTAGTCGAGCTAAAGACGTGAGTGAATGTAGATTGTAATCAAGCACAGATCCAGGAGAAATTGCCGTTTCAATTCCATATCAGATGTCGTAAACAATGTTCGCGATTTACGTATGTATTTATGAAGTTCGTATCTTGGAACAGAACTACAAAATCCTATATGAACTTCATTACTTATTCAAATGGGCCGAGTAGTTTAGACATCACGTGAAGTCATACATGTAGACTTTTGAATAAGTAAGTGTCCTCACTGATATCTTTGACTTTTTGCTGTTGTAACTTAGACGAAAAAATATAGTTAGTTATAGCGCAATTGATAATTTATGTGAAGTTTTGATTATACCAGCCTTGTCATTTCAATCTTTATTTAATAAAGCTTCCTCTAAACGCAATGTCAGCTATGATCCTATCATTGTAATATAATAAGTTTCGCTAATAATCACAGATGAACTTCAGAGTCATACATACTCAGCGGGATTGTCCGAAAGGGTTACCGCAACCTCGGAACATAAAGGGCTAAGGAAGGAACAAGGATGGGTTTTATGGGTTTTTTGGTCAGTAAGAGTCTGACAATCCCTGCCGTTCCATCCAATGATTTCCAAGTCTCAAAAAAAAAGTCATAGACACAACCGCTGAAATAAGATTCCTCTTAGTACGTCAGTCTCCTTTCAGTATTATATTTAAGTTCGGTCGCCAGCGCATCAAGTTATACTAAACTGTCAAATTTCTCCACATCATTTTTAAACCTTAAAATATTAACTATAAGGTTCAATACCGATTGAGTTAATTTGACAGTTAGGGGTTACTCGATGTGCTGGCGACTGTACCACCAGGTATAACCTTAGCATCTATAAACCTATTGTGGTAATCACATGTTAACAATACATCTATCCCTCAGAGAGCTATCGAAATGTGTAATGGTTCTAACCCTAATTGAATATTCTGAAAAGGAGAAACAAAGGTAACATGTTCGCTAATGGATACCGAACGGGAAGGAACGAATACTATTCAAATGTAGTTCCGAAACACGGAGCAAACACAACCATCAGAGTTGTATGCTATCCAAACTATGTATAGACTGAACCCAGAGACACAAACAGAAGCAAGTTTATGCAGCAATTCTAGTCAATCAAAGCCTAGCCTTTTCCCAACTATATTGGGGTCGGCTTCCAGTCTAACCGGTTTCAGCTGAATAACAGTATTTTACATGAAGCGCCTGCCTATCTGACCTCCACAACCGAGTAACTGGGTAACACGATACCCCTTGGTAAGAGCAAATGTCAGAGTTTCGGGCTTCTGCGAACCGTAAAAACTGTCAAAGGTCAACAAATGACAGCCGGGACCGGCGGCAGCAATTCTAGTATAAAACTCAATTTGAAACAAGATTTTAGTAAAGGATAACTGACTCGACGTTGTGTCTGTCCAAATTGCAATAGTTCATTCAAAAATCTCGTAGAAGAAGTCAGTTTTTCTCGAATTTCGATTTCTTTCGAAGTTTTTTCCCGAGCAACTTTTCAAATTTTTCTCTCAATAAAAACCTAATATTTTGAAACAAAAAATATCCAAAGTCCAGCCGTTCTCAAGAGATGCGCTTACCAAACTGAATAGCATTACATTTATATTTACAAATATATTAGTTTTGGAATTCGTCATACCTATTCGAGCATCGTTCTTAAATTTCTTTAATGAGGAGTCCACAAACTGTATGATTTCGTAATAATGTCAGCCATTAATCAAAATTAAAGCTGAGCTGTAGCTTCCATTTCCACACACGTTACCTCGGCAAAATGATCACAGTGCCGGTGAACTCGCCTAGGAAATTAGAGGTGCCAATCATGCCGCTGATGGCTATCTAGCACCCACACATCTCCATTTGTCGATCATGTAGGGGAAATTAAACGGTTATCTCACATCTATCTCATTATCAACGTGTAGCGTGCGTTACGTGCTCCTATTTCAAAACCTAGAGTTCGAAATTTGAACTTCGATCTTCGAATAACATGACGTAGGTATTGTAAAAGAGAGAGAAAAATGTAAAACTCAAACTCAAAGTATTTATTTCAAAATAAACCAATTACAGGCACTTTTGAATAGTCAAGGTGTCGGTCAGTCAGAGAGATGAAGCTAGTTGCTCATTCCAAAGCAGTAGGTACTAGCAAAGGTAGCAAAGGTAGCAAAGGAAAGACGGAAGGGATGTCTTTTTCTTGTAGTGGGACAAAACAGGTTCATAATAATAATAATAATAGGGAGAACTGTTAACTATTGCGTAATGGCGGGAGAACTGACTTCTGGAATTAGAAATTGTTGAAATTGCTTAAAATTTCATTACACTAGTAACGCCATCTATGTCCTGTAGGTGTAAACATTTTGGTTATTTAATCTTTAATAAAAAAAAATTGTCTCTGTGCCACAACCTAACGCGTTACTTTATTTGTCTGTAAAAATGAATTTGAATCCTTAAATTATAACAGAAAGTCTATGAAAAATTCTTGTTATAATATCTTTTGTAACGTTCTTTCAGTCAACCAATAACATCAGCATAATATTCAGTAGCAGATTCTCTGAACATGATCAGACTTTCAGTAACCGGGTGAAGCCGGATAAAGCTTTCCCAGAATCTACCGAGAGCTAATTTAGGTTAGGATTAGGAATATACTAACATGCTTTGCCAAACTGACTCTTAGAATCAAGTATAATGGACTTTTGAGAGTCGATAATTGAATCAAGTTCGAAAAATACAATTTATACCATCCATTTTTTGTCTTTCGGTAGCGTACTCGTCTCCTAAAATTTGTTTTATTACCAATGAAAATGAGCTTAAAATTGGGAGCCACAAAATGGGCTATAAAAAGTCTGTTTTAATTAGTTTTCTCGGTGGTACATGCTTTTTGTTTCAGGTTAATCAAAGCCCTATATCTGCTTACATACTTTATAGGTGAAAGGTCAAAAAGTGTAGAAGATTACCTGGCACCTACATCTAAGAATCTGACATGGCATTTTTTTTTATTCTTTTACTTATGCGACTTTGACAGAACAGTACAGTTGTAGTAGTATTAACAAATACTGACTAAATTATAATTAAATATTATACTATCGACAGTTATTGTATATTGTGTTGAAGTATCTGCACTTCTGAATTACTTTTAGTGTAAATAGTACGATTGCGTGAAAACCGTTATTTGTCAAATTTCATGATAAATGGAGTCTATGTTTAACCTCTTTGCAATTTCTGTTTAGATAAAACAATTGTGAAGCAGACAGCTTCTTTTAATATTTACGAGATGATTTATGGAGGATTTGAGTGTCGGTAAACACACACACATAGAGAAGGGAGATCTCTTAACAAGGTCTTATATGTATACCTACCTAAAGCGGTTGTTAAGAAATTTCCCTTATCAAACAAACCCTAAATCTTATTATAAGCAAAATAAATGAAAAATCTGGCTCTAATCTCGCTCGCAACAAAGGAAATATTATCTTTTCTTGGGAATCCAGCTGCTTAGCCGAATTTAAAAGATTTATCACTTAATTACTAGGTATACCGAATTTATAAAACACAGATAAATCCTCAATAATTTCAAACTATATAATTATATACTAACTGCTCCCGCGTGGTTTCACCCGCTGCTCGGCTCCTTTTAGTCGTAGCGTGATGTTACATTGCCTATAGCCATCCTCGATAAATGGACT
This sequence comes from Hyppa rectilinea, assembly GCA_951799385.1. Taxonomy (NCBI): domain Eukaryota; kingdom Metazoa; phylum Arthropoda; class Insecta; order Lepidoptera; family Noctuidae; genus Hyppa; species Hyppa rectilinea. The sequence continues at coordinate 17,597,096 of OX637301.1, read as the reverse complement.
ATCGAACACAAAAATAATTTTTCAATTCGGATCAGTAGTTCCAGAGATTAGTGCGTTCAAACAAAAACACTCTTCAGCTTTATAATATTAGTATAGATAAATGCCAAAATATTAGCTCCATTTTAAAGTAGACACATAAAAAGAGATAAAATGATATTCGCCACTCAAGAAAATCTTATGTTAATGCTCTTAAAGCTGAATGCTATAAACTAAATAAAATAAAAATATCGTACTGAAAGTATGTAATTTGTCAGCAGCTGTTACAAAATTCACGAAACAGAGATATGGCTGACATTTATTTAACGATCAGATGATAAAGTTTGGTTTAGAATAATGTAACAATTTAATCGCAGATAAAAGCGTACAGTAAATGGGCACATGAACACGTGTAACTTATTAAAATTTAATTAATAAATAAAAGTTTGTTACGACCGACCGGCCACATGGCGCCAAGTTATTTAATTATTTCATTATAGAACAGATGAAAATATAAAAGAGAATAATTTTGTTTTATGTGTTACATGACAGCATTCATAAATCGTTCTAGCGCTATAATGTCGCCAGCCAGTGACATAGTTTGTTATTCATTATAAAAGAGGTTTTGTTTATTTATTTTATTTTTTCATTTTTCCGAGACTGAAAATCGATTAAATTATTTACTGTTATTCTATAGTACCTTACGTACACGTTGGCATAATTTTCATTCTTTATGATGGATTATGTCGACATTGATCGATGGTTGTAGGTAAGTATACAAATGAAGCCACGAAAATGAGAACCAACCAAAGAGGACCATTCTGTAGAGTTTGCAAAAGATATTTAAAATTGGAAGCTTATTTCCCGCCTACGATTTGTGAATGGCTTATAATAAAAACAAATACCGCCATAATCTGATTTTATGCGCATTTTTTACTCAAGTTAATCTGTGCTCAAGTTGCTTTTTATATTCAAATTATAAAGCTTTTGTGAAATATCTAAAAAATGTGCCAGAAATATGTTACAGGCGTTATGTTTGCGTTTTTACCTCACACCGCGTCATTAAAAAGTTAGTAGGCAGTTAATTAACTCAAGTTTCAGAAAACCCTTTGTCACGAAGTCAACATTGCAACATTTTTATACAATTAAAAATACAACATTTCGTTTTTGTTGTTGAGACTTACGTAGTGCCACTGAAATAACTTCGTGTGTTGAGTTTCAACTTTCTGGTTTTTTCGTAGCAAGTACCTACTTAAATTAAACTTAAAAAGTCTCAATGTTATAACAAACTCCATAAAAGTGCTTTTATTTTTGCACAAACATTGTATTTTTGGTTTATTACTACTACGGTACCAAACGTAAAATAACTTACAACGTCATACATAATATATTTTGTCGCTCGCTTTGCGCCGAAATTTTCCTCAGTTCGTTCATGATTTTTACTGATGTTATTTTTACAAAGTAGTTCCTCGGGGGAATGCTGCAAACTAACTTACCCGTGGGTTCTGTGGACCAAGTTAAATGTCTGATCAACAAAACTTATGTCAGATGCATCATTAATTTATTGACTATCTATTACATAGACATTAGACAAACAATGATTTTCGGTCTATCGATTTCTATATAAAGGTATGATAAACTCCGTAATTTTACTATTAAGTACAAAGCAATATTATATTGTTTGTTAAATTGTAAAGTGCAGTAATTTCAGAAATTCAGGCAGTATTAAATGGAGTATGGATCTCTGCGTTTCGTTCTAAAACTAAAAACTGGATTCAAATTGAGTGACGTGAGTTTAGATATAAATTCGAATGGGTCAGTCTAATGCTAGAATAAATGGTGTATACATATTGTCATTGGTTATTCAGAACAACGACAATATTCTAATAATAAGTTGGTTTCTAATTATTCAAAATTTAGAAATTTAACCATTTTTTCTGTTAAAACAATTTAAAGTGGTTTTTATTTGATAAATTGCCGTTAGTCACCACTCACGAGCCTAGACAAAAATTAAATTAAATAATGCTTAAAACCTCATTCGAACAATGGCTGAAAAAAAAACGAACCGCGCGGACTGGCAGAGATTTTGTATACACATGAAAAAACTACTAAGCATTGTCAGGGCCCAGGGGTAACGAATCATCCACGTTTTCAACCTCACAGATTAGGGTTAAGTACTCCCGACCAAAGTAATTGGGCGTTTTAATTCAAATTACTTATACATACGCACTGTATTCGCATGAATTATTTAACGACAAAATGAAAGATCTTTTTGTGAATTTATTTAAAGGGAGATCGTTTGAGGCCGTTCAATTAAAATGTTATAGCTTTAAGAGTGAGTTGGGGCTTATTGTCACATTATTAGGATTAACAGGGTACCTAGCTACCGTATGACCGTATATAAATCTGTTCATGATTTTTATGATTCTAACCCTGTTTTGAATAAATCAAATAAAACACTACTGAGGAACAAAGTATTTCAGAAAAACCCTCATCTAAGTCAAAGAGTTTTGTCTACATTCTTTGTTAGAACACTATCTCGTAAAGTCGTAACATACTCGTAGATCAAACATCTATTCTTAGATAAGCTCAAACAGAAAACTCTCTTCAGTGGGAAAGCGTACTTATTAATATTGTGGGTTTTCGCAACAAGTGAGTGTATAACAAAGAGATTGTCTACGCTTCTTCATTCTATTCGAAATTTGAATCATCATAGATCTGAGGAGCTATTCCCGTATTTCGAATGTTCTCATTCTAATCGTTCAAAAATACCTCTTGTTTATATTGAAGTAAATATACAGGATGAATTTTTCAAGTGGGCGTGGATGGCCCAATCCGAAACTATGATTAGTAACGAAAAGTACACAAACAGAGGAGTCACAGGCTCGATTTTGATGAAAAATGAATATCTCTAGCCTGGAATCGAACCCGTTGATTTTGAAATAAATATATACGCACTATATTATTACACATTCGATAGTGTCGCTAATAAGGATCGAATTCTGGAAAGTAATGGCATACGACAAACTTAAAGAAAGACCTAATTTCCACAAATACTTTTTAAAGCTTACCATTTATTAACACTGAGTTAACTCATTTGTTAAAAATGACCTCTTTCCCTAGGTTTGCCGTATGTCATTACTTCCTAATATATATGGTACAAACATGCATAGTTTCCAAGATGTCATCAGTCATAATTAATTTATCTCGATGTGTGTAAGTATCTAACTTTTATCGATTAATCCGAGTACCTAACTCATTTTCATTCAACCATCATCATCATTCTCCTGCCCTTATCCCAATCTATTTGGAATCGGCGCAACATGTCTTCTTCTTCCATACTTCTCTATTAGTCGTCATCTCGATAGTCACTCCCTTTCTAGCCATATCATCTTTCACACAATCCATCCATCGTTTCTTTGGTCTCCCAATCATTCAAATTTAAAGCAATGAAAATGTGACGTTTCGCGTTACCATATTTCACGTAAAGGTGTTACATTAAAAAATCGTGACTTTGTCGAATTATTTTGCATGAAAGATGAAAAAAATATAATTAAAAAATAATCATATATGCCGTTGGTTCTTTGATATGGTCTCATTCATACCCTAGAGTAATTAATAAGATCTAGAAAAACACCTTGTATAATCTTGTCATACAGATGACAGGATTTTCACATTGATTGACGCCTAATGACATTGAGACTTTTTTATTGCCATAGATAATAAAAAATAGAATGGAATAGACATTGAGACTACATTTTGATAAATTTTAATTACGCGAATAGGCTTTCAGATGCCTTCTACCAACCCTTCAAATTAAATAGAAAAGCTTACACAACAAACATCCAAAATGTAATCACTTATTTCTGTAGCACAACAATCCAACCACAATAATTACTTTCAGTTAACACCATATTAATTTCCACTCACTAATAAACATTAATCATTTGTTTTCTTGTTATTGACTCTAAATATAATTTCGAAACCGAGAAACTTTCTTAATAACGCCCGAGTGCTGCGAAAGTGTTCAGAGTACTTTCGAGTGTTTGATAAAAACAATATTATTGTCTCTGGCTCAATAATTTATTTACTTGCTTCTGCCTGTGACTTCTTCCGCGTGACATTTCTTTTGTCCCAGACCTACGGATTTACATCGCATCGTCCGCCCGCGCTATTAGATTTCCTTAGCTTTTTTCCGACTTTTTTTTTAATTTTGCTCGACTCCTAATCGTCTTAGCGTGATCTTAAACACCTAAATTGGTGAAAATCGTTTAAAAATCAGTTCTGTAGTTTTAGAGTTTATCGCGTTCAGACAAACAGACACGGCTGGGGGACACTGTTTTATAATAATTATGTAGTGGTAGTATAGATAGGCAAACTCACTTCACAATCTACAAATCGACCTCTAAAAGAAAATATCCATTTTCTTCCAAAGGTCGATGTGGACCTTCATGTATTTAATGTCCATTTTACTTTTTTGTTCGTTGAGATTGACGTTTTCAAATTAGTCTTGATGGTATTTTGTTAACAATTTTCGTGGAAAATGTTTAGGGGACGTAGATTTTATTTGTAAAGGTACCTAATGGGCGCTACTTGTTACTTGCCCGCGCAATTTGTAAGGGCGACTGCTTGCCATTTGTCGGTTTACCGTCCAGCTCCCGCTGGTAGCAAAAAATCTTCTACATATTATAGACTAGCGAACCGTCCCGTCTTTGCGTCGATGCAATATAATATAATAATAATAATATCCTTGGACATTTCACACAGCGCCATATCGTCCCAAGCTAAGCAACCTAATGCTTGTGTTATGGTAACGAGATGGCTGATATACTACTTATATATATTTTTTTTGTAAATACATACATATTATAGACTAGCACTTTGCCCGCGGCTTCGCTCCCGTGGTCTTTCCCGTGGGACCCGTTATTTTTCCCGGGATAAAAAGTAGCCTATGTTACTCCTAGAAAACTAAGCTTTCCAACGGTGAAAGAATTTTAAAATCGGTCCAGTAGTTTTTGAGCCTATTCATTACAACCAAACAAACAAACAAACAAAGTTTTCCTCTTTATAATATTAGTATAGATAGAAAAACACCCAGACTCAACCAGAACAAATACTTGCAGGTCGTACAAATATTTGTTCCGTGCGGGAATCGAACCCGCGACATAGTGCGCAGCAGTCAATCGCTCAACCACTGCGCCAACCGTGTCGTCGTCGTCAATGTAGATACTATCGCGCAGGAGAAACCGCGGGAGAAAACTAGTTCAACTATACATTGTATATATGATATGACGTACATACGATATAAACCTTCCTCTTGAATCACTATCTATTGATGAAAATTTAATTTAATTTAAATCCATTGCGGAGTTTAAAAGATTTAAGTGTACAAGGATCTGAGTGTCACGATCTTGTAGCGACTAGAGATTCGCAATGAAGACTCATTCTATTCATCATTAATTTCCTTCGCTTCTTTAGTAAGTTTATATATGTAGATCATCCAGATTAAAAAAAAAAATATAGCCTAGCATATTTTATTTCCTAATTATTCTACAAACCGCTTTCTCAAACGCAATCGCCTTCACCTTCCTTCCAAGAAGAAAAATATCTCCAACCAAACAAACCAACCAATGAATTGCCTATGTACCAATTTGTGGTACAAACACTAGTATCATGTTATCAGTCTTAAGCAACCACAACCGCTGTAATTCAAAGTCCTCGATCTACAAGCCCACAGTATAATTGGAATATCTGTCACAAACATTTTCAATTATGGCTGGGAATTGGAATTGTAGCCGATAAATGGCAATAGCCTCGGCTCCTGTCACGTGGGATCTGCGACGGTCAGAGCCACACTGTGGATGTCTTTGTAAAACCACTGCATTCAAATATTTTCAAAGCACTTGGAAACCGCTTTCTTAAAAGCCTTTCAAGATGTTTTATTGCGCTATTAGATTGGGTATATCTATGATTTAGAATTACTTATACAGGTTGAAATTGAATTAATGGGAAATATCTTAAGGGGTTAATATACTCATCATTATGAACAACTTTTCCTATGGGAAGAAATCTGAAATCGCGAAAAAAAAATCAGCTGTTCCCTTCCATTTTGACGAGTTATGCAAGCATAATGTATGAAACAGCTGATTTTTTTTCGCAATTTCAGATTTCGTCTCATAGGAAAAATGACAGCCTTGTAGTAGACACAATAGAAAAACTATTGTTCACGAACACAGGGTGACCGCGTTGGCGTTCAACATGTTAAGTAGGTATAACAAATAATGCAGATCGTATCAAAGATTGATGAACGAAACGTACTTCTTATTTTGAAAAGCATTTTTGACAGCAGCTGTCATTTGATATATTGTAAAGCATGATGAACTAGAGTCTTGTTACGAATCCAATCCAAGCATTAAGTTACACAACCTATAAGACTATTCCCTACCTTGTTGTGCGAGTTTGAAAAATACTGTTTTCCTGAATAAAAGCAAATAAAATAGGTACTTACATCACTCTTTTTTTTTTTTTTTTTTAAGGCTGGGAAATCATCCAATGACTTCTCCCGCTCTGGGTGGAGCGGAAGGGAGTGTCAGACTCTTACTGACTAAAACCCATCCATGTTCCTTCCGTAGCCCTTTATGTTCCGGGGTAGCGGTAACCCTTTCGGACAATCCCGCTTACCCGGCAGGCTTGGCCCTGAGGGGCCCCTTCATATGCTGACATCTCTTTGAGGCGCGCGTGGAACATATACGCGCCGTACGGCACGGGTCTGGTGCTGATCGGACGGTGAGTCACCCATTACTCACCGTCCGCAGGCCCGCGCCTGCGGTGGCCGGGAGTCGTCACGTGGCTCCCGACGCCCGGGGCGTCTCCTGCGGCGGCTGGGACGGGAGGACCTTTCTCTCTCCCATCCCGCCACCTCCTTCGCGAGCATAACTTTAAAGCCCGTATCAAGTAAGGAGGAAATAGTGATTTTTCGAACTCGGAGGAGCTCGTGGCTATGTAATAACAGTAGCACGGATCGATCTATCAGGTTAAGCTACGCTTTCCGAGGTTGGTCCTATGGATGGGTTCACCATCTTTAGATACCGAGATTACTCCGTGCCTCGGAAAGCACGTTAAGCCGTTGGTCCCGGCTGTCATTCGTGGATCTTAGACAGTCGTTACGGGTCGTCAGAAGCCCGAAAATCTGACAACCAGTCTTACCAAGGGGTATCGTATTGCCCAGTTACTGGGTTGTGGATGTCAGATAGGCAGCCGCTCCATGTAAAATACTGGTATTCAGCTGCATCCGGTAAGACTGGCAGCCGACCCCAATAATGTAGGTAAAAGACTAGGTAGATTGAAGTGATTTTTCGAACTAATGCCCATACCCATAGCAAAAAATGATGAGGAAAATGTATTCTTTCGAAATATAGTTATATTTTTGTTTTGCCGAAAAAAGTGTTCAGCGTATGACAAACTGCTTACTTCGGACTTAATTATTATATTATATTAGAATATCAATAGAATGCAAAGCACAATTTCTGACAGAGTCTCGTCAAAATATAGTAACTTTCCTTACAAATAGCGAATAAGTAATCACCTAAAAGACTTTATGACTCCCCACTTCAACTTTATACTACAGTCTTTTATTTTAAATATATCAAAAAACCATACAGTGGCATAACAATCCAAGCAATAAGTAATGTTTACCGATTAAAGTTCCTATGAACTTCAACCTTTTTCGAAGATGTTCCCAACTCCAAAGCACCACACTATCACCAATGTACAAGCACAGTGCCTCTAATAAAGTGAATAATATCCCACAAACACCACTTCACAAGTGGTTATCACGCATACTTCTCGACAAAGGAACTGCTCGTACTTCCTAAATACATCTTACACTGTATACGCACGCCCCTACAAAATTTGTTTACTTCAATTTTCGACAAAAATATATAATGTCCCACTTCTCCCAGGGCCACCCTTCTAACACGGATTTGGAACTGCTACCTTATATCGTTATATTCGAGATTGAACTCAGGTGGTGTGTATATTCTGTCACAGTTTTAAAATAAAGAATAGGCTATCTGACATGGTCCAAATGAAATCACATAGAAAACCAAACCGCTCGTCTCAAAAACGTCCATCACCGTACAGAAACTAAATGTTATGCAAGGATATCATTTTAAAATTGGAATGGTATTCCGTTTGATTCCAAAAATCTGTGACGTCACATTTTTATATTTCACAAAAAGTTATGTTATTGACTACTCTGTGAAATACCCAATTATTCGTCATTCGTCTGGATGTGTGCCCGGTTGATGTCAATAGGCTCACCCAGAATTACATGGGACTTAAACATAACTGGTTAAACGTGGGTGTACTATATGTAAAACTCTACTGAACCCGTCGGGGACTAAAGGCGTGATGTTGATTAATTAAAAATAATTCAAAAAACAAAAAAATAATTGTGTGCGGCGTGACAATAGGTAATGTATAAGTACCTAACTAATTACTGACCATAATAGGCTGAGCGGGGCAAACAAAGGCGGATTTTATAAAAATAATAATTCGCTCTCCGGTGATAATATGGCTTGAATAGGTAATAATTATACGTACCGACAGACTGACTTTCAATTCATAGACTACTTTCAGGTGGCGAATAAAAGAAAACCTCATCTGGCACCGCATACCCTGTAACCTGCACACGTGAGGACCTAATGGCTGCGTCAGGAAACTTTGGAATTTTGAGCCGAACAAATTAGAAAAAAAAAGTTATTTTTGCCATCGACAGGATAATAAGAAGGGGGTAAATACACATGAATATAAACAACTAGCATCTCCACGCGGGTGAAGCCGCGGGCAGATGCTAGTTGTCAGAAATTATTCCACGGGAACCGTACAATTTAACTTATGTATTAATCCAGGTTATAATCTATCTCTGTGCCAAAATTCATCCAGATCCACTCAGTAGTTTTTGTGTAAAGACGTAACAAACATACAAACACTCACACACACACACAAACTTTCGACTTTATAATATTAGTGTGAATAATACAAAATAGAGAGTCGTCTCTACTTTGTATTAACAACAGTGATAGCCTAATGGTGTGACCGTTGGACTGCCAAGTCATAGGTCTCGAGTTCGAACCCAAGGCACGCACCTCTGATTTTTCGGATTCATGCTCGTATTGTATAGTTATCACTTGCTTAAAATTCGGTTACAGAAAACATCGTGAGCAAAACGACATGCCTGAGAGATATTTCTCAATAGCATGTGAAGCTAAGTCAGAAGCCCTTGGGCAGCATAAAAACTCTGACACCAGGTTAGTCACTAACCACATGAAAGAGAAGACGTTGTACTAATCACACTAAAATAACCATCAATACGGCAATAAAATAACAATCGTATTACTAATGACGTACCCCGACTGCATATACAATTTCAGTCACATACGTCCCATTGTTTAGTCACTAAGGGCCAATTCCACCTATGAATTATGAAACTGAACGCGTTCAGCAAATTTAAACCGCATTCAACAGCTGTCAGAGCCAATATTCCCTAAAAAATACAGCTCTTGAACGCAGCTTAGATGTGTTTATGGTGTTCATTTTCATTGGTGAATTCTGAGCTGAGTGTAAATTTTTTAATTGACTATTTGTAACGGTCAAAAATAAAATATGAAATCACATAGATAAAAGACCGCTCGCCTTAAAAACTTCCATCACCATACAGGAATTAAATATTATGCGAAGATATAATTGTAAAATTGCATGTAAAGCTAATAAGTATTCCATTTGATTCAAAAATCTGTGACGTCACATTGTTATACTTCATAGAAATCACGTACCTATAAATTCCGCGATTTGACAATTCATAAAAAGTAACGTTATTGACTACCCTTTCAAATACCAATAAAAGTGAGTTATGAAAATGGTAGTTTGACAGCTTTAGTATATTCTTTTACTTCAGGTAAGTTGTTGATTCAAAAATCAGTCCAAACTTTGGACTCCAAAGTAAAGCATCCGCTTATAGCTAGTCAAAGTTTGACAAAATCCGTAGTCTGCCCATCACTATTATTTAGTTGTTTTCAAAATATCACTTTTTAAATTACGAAGTTAGGATTGATTTGTTTAATTAAACACTTGTATTCATTTACGGTCTCCGCATTGTATATTAGAAGTTGAGTTTTTAACAGCCGATAAAAAATTGCCAAATTATTCGAAGTCAGTCAGTCAACCATTTTTTTTCTCTAATAAAATACGAAGAAGAAAAAACATGAAAGAAAGCATTCATTGCGCTTATTTCTGATATTTTAATCAAGAAATCACTTGCGTGCGAATTATTGCTGAACGTGTAGGTACCTACTTCCGACTGTTGTCGCCACACTTCGTTTTATTCAGCGAGGAATTTTCTAAGAAATTCCAAAAAAAAGAGAAGTCTCGCCTTTCACGCTTCACAATGTTCAGTTAACGACAAACTTCAAGAAAGATCCGTGCCCAGCGACGCGACAATAATAGGCTGTTTCTTTCGATCATTCTTTAAACTACCACCCACTACTACTAACTTTGACGCCTCTACAATGAAATTGTTCTTTAGAAAATTCCCTTTAGAAATTCGATAAACACTTGAAAACCTTCATTTTATTGGTCTGCAAGCATTTCCAATAACCATTAATTACAAAGAGACATTGTAACAAATGACGAGGATCACAAATGGACATAAATAAGTTATGGCTTAAAATGATTAAAAAGCGATCAGCCGCTTCCAGGAAGTAAGTATTAAAATATGAATTTGTAGGACAAATTGACGTCAATTATTATAGATAACAAACTTCGATCCAGGTAGATTTATGATGGATATTGTGTCCAATATTGCGTCAACGAAGAAATCTAATTTATTACAACTGAGTTTATTTAGATCGAAAAGTTACTAACGTCCTGTTTTTGTTGTCCTTCATTGTATATTTATGTCGCACTGATTCGAAAGTTCCAAATTCTATAATCAAATTCACGCTGTGCAAAAAGAACAAATATTTGCGAAGAAATACTGTTGTTTTTCCGAATAACGGATTGTTTTCCTCGCCACCTCTCAGCTTTTATGTCATGAAATTAGGCGGGAAACTGAGACACCCACCCAATTTATACCATAATTTCATCCTCACAGGCGGACTCCTTGTTTTCGAACACAAAGCGTGCGTAGGCATCAAATAGCCAATTATTTATACAGAAGGTGGTCTGGGGCGAATAGTAACCTACATAACCTATATATTATTATTTCACCTAGTGTAAATCTACAAGTGACGAGGAGCGAATCGATCCAGGTAAGTTGAAAGTGCGAGAGCAAATAAACCTATCGATATGGCTATATAAAATTTTTGAGAGAAGTTCAGCAGTAGATAGAGCAGGGAGACGGTGCGATCCCGCCAAATGAGCCGGGTGTAGAATTAGAAAGATCGGAAGGTGCATTAAGGTAAACATTGTAGTGCAGTGCGCAACAGGGTGGCGCGTCATGCATGGGAGCGTACCTGAGGCGGGCGCCGGGTGCGGGGAGGACCGAGGCTCCCTCAACTGGCGAGCCAAGCCAGCGCGCCGCTCCACGCGGACTAACGCACCCGCGCGCCGCCAACATCGCTCCTCGACGTAAGCCGGGGTTGCCAAGCTAAACTCCCATTCCCCTGTAACTGAAATATGAAAATTTTATTTTAAAGTAAGTGAGAGTTGTTTCGGTAACCGGTGGAAAAACGCAATTGAAACGTTCTATTCGTTCTTTTTGTATAATTTGGCCACGTTTAATATTTTCACTAACCGGAAAAAAGCTTCAAATGAACGAAAGTTTAAGATAGTTTCTGAGACTATAGTACAAAAGCAGTATATAAAAAGACAAGTTATTTTTAAAATCATTTAATACTCTACCTAAAAACCGGGGACATAATACGAAGCAGCAAGTTGGCAACACAGTGCCCGCCCGCACCCCTCCGACCCGGGCCGGGCGCCGAATAATGAAGCAGGGGGAAAAGAGATTGTGGAGCGGGCAAATGCCGGAAGATACCGGCCCGTGCCGGATGGACGGGCCACGCTGCCGGATCCGACGCCCTGACTTGCACCCTTTCACAACTTCCCAAACACAGCCATGTGCAAACGAAGCGAACAATGGCCGCAGAGAAAAAGAATTCCACACAGTTTATTGAAGCGGGCAATAATTTGATGTTTTATTGCATTTCTTTATGGAACATGAGGGAGGATCCTCTCCTGCTCGGTGCTCGCACCGCTCTTAGTTTTTTTTACGGCGCCATGTTATTAGCATAAATGTTAGCCAGGCTTTTTGTTTTTTTTCTCGACGTACTTACTTCATCTACATGGGGAGCTTCTCGAGATCGTTATTGCTGCATAAGTAATGTACGATCGTAACATATTCGAATATCTTAAACGTACGAGACGTTATTGAAAAATGCGCTGAAATCCATTTTAACAGAACCCCGCGCTCTGGGAACCGCAAGCCAATTTTAAGTTGTATCATCCGTATATGTGGTATCAATACGCAATCTAAATAGTTAGCGAATTCTCTACGGCTTAGTAACAGATTTTGGGAGTTAAACGAAGTTTTACGAGACTAACAAAATAGTAGGAGCGCTCCTGAAATGAGGTCAGACAGTTTTTTGTCCGTTTCATTACCCTATAGATATCAATTTTCTTCTCAATAACTAGTAAACATGAACAAATGGCTCGTTTACATATCTTTGAAAACATACCTAGATACAGAAGTGAAACTAAATAGAAGTTGGTAACAAATGCAGATGAAATTAAACCTTAACTTCTGAAAACTTGAAGATATTCAGTGTGAAACTTTTCAAATTTTCATTGTGGCGGCTGTGTGTGCCGTCGACGAGGGTGCTTGATGGCGCGCACTTTGTTTCAAGCATGGCTACAATCCGAAATGAAAATACCAACCAACTTTTATTACCTATAACAATGTTACAAGTAGATAAAAGGGGAGAAGTCCATAATCCCGAGCAGCGTATTTTTATATTTTTCCTGTTCTGAACCCCCTTTTATTTTCCCCCGGAAAACAACAAATTACAATGTCAGAAGAAGTTTTTTATTTAACTCACATGAAAAAAACTCCAGTTCATTTGTTCACAATTTAAACGGCTTTTAAACGGTTTTATTTAGACAACTATATTGACGTCGGTACGTCAGCTTCTTAATTAAATGTTAGTCTACGGAGCTGATTTAATTTTGCTAATTACAAATTCTCCAAGCAGGGATGGTCCATAAAACGACGCTCCCGCTTAACAGATAATACAATTGTAAAGCATAGACTACTTGTTCTGTTTCTATTTAGTTTTTAAATCAAGTTAATACGGAGTACCATAACTTAATAGAATTATAAAATACATATACCAACATATAAATAAACCCATGTCACGTGATATTGGGTTTTTCCACCTGGAATTTCTCTGTGGCACCCTTTTCTTTTTTAAGGCTGGGAAATCATCCAATGACTGCTCCCGCTCTGGGTGGAGCGGAAGCGAGTGTCAGACTCTTACTAACTAAAACCCATCCATGTTCTTTCTGTAGCTCTTTATGTTCCGGGGTAGCAGTAACCCTTTCTGTGGCACCCTTTTTTTTTTTTTAAGGCTGGGAAATCATCCAATGACTGCTCCCGCTCTGGGTGGAGCGGAAGGGAGTGTCAGACTCTTACTGACTAAAACCCATCCATGTTCCTTCCGTAGCTCTTTATGTTCCGGGGTAGCGGTAACCCTTTCGGACAATCCCGCTTACCCGGCAGGCTTGGCCCTGAGGGGCCCCTTCATATGCTGACATATCTTTGAGGCGCGCGTGGAACATATACGCGCCGTACGGCACGGGTCTGGTGCTGATCGGACGGTGAGTCACCCATTACTCACCGTCCGCAGGCCCGCGCCTACGGTGGCCGGGAGTCGTCACGTGGCTCCCGACGCCCGGGGCGTCTCCTGCGGCGGCTGGGACGGGAGGACCTTTCTCTCTCCCATCCCGCCACCTCCTTCGCGAGCATAACTTTTTCGCAGAAGGAGGTGACTGCCTCCCACTGCCTCTCGCCCCGGACCATGGCTTGCACCAGGGCCGGGCGCGAGAGGTCGCCGCCGCCGATCGCCTCTACGAGGACACGGCGGTGCTCCGCCCATGCGGGGCAGGTTTGCACCGTGTGCTCTACCGTGTCCTCTGGTTCTGTGGCACCCTGGAGCCTGAATTAGTGACCGGTTGATGGCAATAGGCTCGCCCCCTATCACATGGGACTCAAACATGACTGGCTAAATGTGGCTGTACTATAGGTACACCTCTGCCTAACCCTTCGGCGATTAGCAGCAACTACAGAACGCAACATAATATATTATTTACAAAAATAATGTACTTTGATAAATCGACCTTTAAGTAATTTGGGCATCACTTTTTGAGCTACTAAACTGCCTATTCATTATTTAGGAAACATGACCGATCAATTCTAATAATAATTCGAGACCTTTTTTGTCCATTTTACTCTCTTGAATGAACACAGATGAATCCTGACTAGACTATTCATATAACTGGAGGAAATAGGCATTTGTCGTGCTCGTCGCGTCGGCGTTCAAGATGCGCTAATCTGTGTCCGGTACTTCTACCAGCTTGTGCGGCAACCGCCAGCAGACGCTTTGCGGGGAGAATATTCATTCACAATCGCTAGGATGGACTTCTAACCGAATTATAAGACTTTTTTTTTGAGGGTGGAAAATCATCAAATGACTCCTAACGCTCTGGGTGGAGCGGAAGGGAGTAGGATTCTGATTGTAACCGATAAATTGCATTTGGCTTGTCCTATATCCGTAGAAATACAGTCAATAGAGGGCTTTTCTTTTTCGAGTGTGGTAAATCATCAAATGACTCCTCCCGCTCTGGGTGGAGCGGAAGGGAGTGTCAGACTCTTACTGACTAAAACCCAACCATATTCCTTCCTTAGCCCTTTATGTTCCGGGGTAGCGGTAACCCTTTCGGACAATCCCGCTTAGAACTATAAGGCTGAAGACCTGTTTCACCACCTACGACTACGTTATCAGCCTGTAATGTTCCCATTGCTGGGACACAAGCCTCCTCTCTGTAGATGGAGGAGGTAGGCCGTCATCCACCACGCAGGCCCAGTGCAGCTTTGTAGATGTCACAAGTCTTAGAATTTATGGTCTAAGACTTGCCGGCTTCCTCAAGATGTTTTCCTTCACCGTTTTGAGAGCAGTGATGATCTAACAATGTTCTGGACAGAGTTAAGCGCCTGTCTTGGCTTGACCTTACGATCTACAACTTGTAAGTGTAAGTGACCACTGGGCCGCCAGTACTTCTAATACTAAGCTTTCGTAAAGGACATGGCGGCTATTCCGATCTATTTCGGTGAGTAGGGTGCAGCTATTCAGGGCACGCCACGGTAGTGGCGGTAAGGCCCCTCTTTGAGGAGTGGCTAGAGAGGCGTCACGGCGCCCTCACCTACCGCCTGACGCAGGTCCTCACCGGACATGGATGTTTCGGGAGGTTCCTGCACATCATCAGGCGGGAGGAAACGCCCGGGTGTCACCACTGCAAGGATCGCCCAGAGGACACGGTAGAGCACACGGTGCAAACCTGCCCCGCTTGGGCAGAGCACCGCCGTGTCCTCGTAGAGGCGATCGGCGGCGGCGACCCGTCGCGCCCGGCCCTGGTGTAAGCCATGGTCAGGGGTGAGAGGGAGTGGGAGGCAGTCACCTCCTTCTGCAAAAAAGTCATGTTCGCGAAGGAGGTGGCGGGATGGGAGAGAGAAAGGTCCTCCCGTCCCAGCCACCGCGGGAGACGCCCCGGACGTCGGGAGCCACGTGACGACTCCCGGCCACCGTAGGCGCGGGCCTGCGGACGGTGAGTAATGGGTGACTCACCGTCCGATCAGCACCAGACCCGTGCCGGACGGCGCGTATATGTTCCACGCGCACCTCAAAGAGATGTCAGCATATGAAGGGGCCCCTCAGGGCTAAGCCTGCCGGGTAAGCGGGATTGTCCGAAAGGGATACCGCTACCCTGGAACATAAAGGGCTACGGAAGGAACATGGATGGGTTTTAGTCAGTAAGAGTCTGACACTCCCTTCCGCTCCACCCAGAGCGGGAGCAGTCATTGGATAATTTCCCAGCCTTAAAAAAAAAAAAGGGTGCAGGTATTCGGATGGCCCTAATAGTCAACTCTAACATGGTTTCCATCGAAAAACGCTGGGTTAGAACCGTATGAGAGACACGTTTGAACGCAATCTGTGCTTTCTTTCAGTGGAGCAGAAAAAGCCTCAGGCGGCATGCACTCTGCAGTGTCTCCCCAAAAAGAACAGAAAATAAAATGGGTTTTTCGTGCTCGGGTGTCGGGCTTTCAGGATATAAGTACCTACCTAGTGAGCGTTGAGTGTGAACCTTGTAACTTATATTGGAAATCTGAAGCGGTGGTTATAGCTATGGTCAAGCACACCTCCATTTGAATGTATTCCGGAAGGTTTATGTGTATGACACGTAAACATTAAACTTAAACTACTATATATTTATGTTTTTAAGTCATAAAAACCAAGC
The DNA here is from genome assembly GCA_951799385.1 of Hyppa rectilinea. Taxonomy (NCBI): domain Eukaryota; kingdom Metazoa; phylum Arthropoda; class Insecta; order Lepidoptera; family Noctuidae; genus Hyppa; species Hyppa rectilinea. Next base: position 17,580,551 of record OX637301.1, on the reverse strand, counting down.
GGGGTAGGAGCGTGTCGCTAACATTTCATAAATAAATAATTTGTATGGTAATAAAATCTGTTATATTTTCAGGCACCAGCTGAAAATCGATATCAGTAGGAACGGAACAACTACTGACTGACACATTAAGTTAAAGTTTTAAATCCTTTTTGCTGTTGTAAATCTGCATGAAAACAAAGAAAAAATACTCCGCATTAAATATTCTGTAACAAAACAAAAGAAACATATAATAAACGATATAGTACTTACTAAATCCATGGTTTCATATAACTAACCAAAAAAAAGACTGACGCTAGAATGGAATGAGCGAATTCTAAAACTGAAAACGTTTCAAATCCAGTGCAACAGTGCGTCTCTCATGTCGTTCATTTTCACCCCTATTCAAACCAGAACGTACAGAAATAATTGGATTACCTACTTTTTGTTGCACTTTTCAGCCAGCAAAAGAATGACAAATCGTTAGAATGAAGAACTACAAAAACTGAAAAAGGACTTAGACAAGTGCAACGTTGCTACGGACGTGGCTTCAAAGTCTCGCACGTGCTGAAAGTTAACCCTACGCTAGCTGAACTACTGAAATACTTAATTGTATTAACCGTCGTACTTCTCGGAAACAAAAGTGAAAATATATGTTAGAAAGATAATGAAAACATTAATGTCAAACATTTCTATCTAAGTCCATTTTTTGTTTTAAAAATTTTCATAAAGACTGAAAATTACCCGATGCAACACGGTGCTAGAGTGTGGCTGTAAAGTTACCCGGGTCGTACAACATAACCCGTCGTCAGCCGGAGTACGGATATAATTGGGTTATCCGTGTTTCGCCCGTACAGACGTTTATCGCCACATTCGGCGCGTAATTACAGGAAAACGGCCGGAATAATGAACAACAACATTATGTGAAATGTCATATTGCATCGTTTATGTAAGTGGCGCTAACTGTCAACGTCGTTTGACGGATGATACTGAAAGTTATTACGTATTCTGTTTGGTACTCTACACAGCGCAGTGAACATTATATAACCAACATACTAAAGTAATCATGTGCTAAACAATGTACTTATAACTTTCATGGCTAGTTGGAAAACCCGTTAACGCGTGTGTAGACCAAAATCATAAATCTATACTAATATTATAAAGCTGAAGAGTTTGTTTGTTTGTTTGAACGTGCTAATCTCTGTAATTACTAGTCGGATTTGCATTTGCATTTGATAACCTAATTTTTAAGGAAGATTATAGGCTATTTCACATCACGCTGCATGGGACCCTCAGCAGCCGAGCTAAAATAAGAAAAAAGCGAAAGAACGCTAAGCGAAACCTAATAAATAGCGCGGACGGGCGATGCTATACGACGGGGTGGGCCGGTGGAACAAGATATTTCACGCGGACGAAGTCGCGGGCAGAAGCTAGTCGTTTAATAAATGTAAGCTTACAACTGTGAGAAGAAACTCAAAAGAGTTTTTAATTCCACAAGGGGTTTAAACCCTGTGACATTTAACGTAATACTTCAGCCCCGAGATTTGTAACTGGAATACCTATTTGTTATACAATCTCAGCTTCTCTTTTGCATGAACTAGAATGTAAGTCTCAAGATAAAACAGAAAAATATATGTAGAATCCTTAGAACAAACTGCGAGCTCGAGCGTTATTAATAAAATTAAGAATGTAAATGCATCATATCTAAGTTATCGCCGACCAGCATTTAGTTGAGCTGAGTTTGTTTATGAACAGTGTCGCCATCTATTTGAAAACATTCCCCCTAAAGCAATTTCAAAACCCACTGAATTCAAACTAAAACTCCCCAGTAAGTATATTATTTTCAATATCAGCACCATTTATTAACCATCAATGACAGTAATATCATTAAAATTTAATCAATTCAATTTTTTTATAAACTTTTATTAAATACAAGTATGGAGTATGGAGAGTAGTACAATTAAAAAAGAAAACACAGTTAAAATTTTATCCCTTAAAAAAATAATTCCCTCTAAAAACTCCCTGTATAAATCTTTTCTCAAATTTAGGGAGAAATCCCTCAAGTTGGTATCACTGTTTATGAACACAGTTTGTGTACTCTACAGTAACTAAGTATTAAAAATGGCTGACGCTGCTCGTCTGAAATACTGAGATACATCTCCGTGAGATACTCTCTATGAATGGTGCGCAGCTGTCTACACAGTGGCCGATGGTGGACACACTTTAATTGGAAGAGCTTACTTTAATTTTATCGCCCACAATCAGAGAATGGGGATAGATTCTCCTAACTACTCTCTCGTGGTTCCCGGCGAAGTTTTAAAGAAATAATAGCTTCTTTCGAACTGGGTCCTTTGACACTAACTTTTTTAAATTTACTTTGTTGCAACTCAACCTTATTCTGATTATGATATTAATTATATTGTTTAGATAATCAGATTAGGGGTACGTAGACAAATAAAGAATTTACAAAATATTTTCCTCTGTCAGCTCTTCTCAAAGTACCTCGAGAGTGTCCCAGAGGCGATAAAAGGATGATGACAAGAACATGACTCAGTATCTTTCTAAGCTCCTATTACCAAGAATTCCGTGGTCACCAATCTGTTAGCCGCAACTTTAGCGATCTTTAAAAATAGCATCATATTTTAAACAAGAATAGAAAGATAAATCTCTCAAAACGTTTTGCATCTCAGAGGGGCAAAGTCATATAAATTATCCTGTTCACTATGCATATCCTTCGTTATACCGTCTGAAACTCCGAGCAGCAGTAACTGCATTCTAAACCAGCGCATACAATCCACTTTGCATTGTGCCCAACTCACTGTCGACCTACATTTTTATGTTACATTCCCAAAGCGTGTCAACTGAACCCTATTACTAAAGTTTCGCTGTCCATCCGTCCGTCACAGGGCTGTTTCTTTTGAATGGTAATAGAAATTTCAGTGTGCTACCACGGCCGCTATAATAACAACTAAAATAAAGGTAACAATTATTAAAGGGGATCCTAATACAACAAGGGTTTTTTTTTCGACAATATGTTTTGTTAATTGTCAGACAGACGCCAGCACATCAAGCTAACCCTAACTGTCAAATTTTCCCAATTGAAAATGAACTGTATGCTTTTGTGATAAAGTTGAAAATCTATCAAAGGAATTTGACAGATTGGGGTAACTTGATGTGCTGGCCTCTGTACTATGGTTGAAGGGAACCTTTCGTGTGAGAGGCCAACTCGAACTTGGCTGCTTTATAATTTTCAGAACAAAAGAGACGCAAGAGTCCAGCCTGCGACAAGAATCCACCCTACCAAATAAAATGTTGGAAAATAAAATGTTACCTATGGAATATTTTAATAGTTGGAGGGTGAAGCGAGGTGAAAGGGCTGCAGCTGACGTCACTTAAATTGTCCGTGAAATACCAACAAAGCATTTTCATAGTGAGAATTTTCGTTAACCCTTTTCTTGTCGTAAACGTTTCGTTTTATATGAATTATAAAAGAGCTGTATTTTTTTAAAACATTATGTATCTTACAAGATACATTATCTTGTAAGATACATAATGTTTTAAAAAAATACAGCTCTTTTATAATTCATATAAAACGAAACGTTTACTTATTTTTCTTTAAAATATACGTTTCTGAACGCACACTAATGACACAATGACAGCTAACGTCAACTACTTTTTCAAAATTTGTCAAAATGGCAAACCGGTTGAGTGCAATTCCGCAGAAGAAGGTAAGAATTTATTATTTTTAATAGTTTTTCTTTTAAAATTGCATGAGGTATTGGTGTTATAATATTTTATATGTTTGTACTTATGCTGGAAAGTAATTAAACAGGAGAAATAATTAGGCTTGGCTTCGCAAACTAACAAATAAAGTGAATGTATCCTACAGGATACGTTGCAAGGTGTACTAAGATTCTTTGTATAAGGTTAGCGTATCTTATAGGATACATTGCCAAGTGCACTAAGAGTTTATTAATATATATTTTTTAACTTTATTTTGGGGAAAGTGAATTGTATGCTTGGCATGAGTGTGAGAGTGGACTTTTTTTTTCAGGGAGGGACGCAACCATCTTTTTCCAGAGCAAAAAGAATTTGTGCTCTAGTACCAAAACCACGTAAAAAGTCTGACGACGATGAGTCTGAATCCGAAGATGAACTTCAGCAGATTCTAATTGGCTTGAGTCTTGTCCATACCCATGTGACTGACTCCGATTCTTCACCTGCGCCATCTTTGCCTTCGTCTATAGAAAACTTGAATTTGCTATCTGATGAAGAAATAGTAGACGTACAAGACGCTGTTACTCAGTCTCCTTTGCTACCTTCGCCTGTGCTGCCTTCACCTCAGCCGCTTCCAGCTCGACTACCATTTTCATTGACGCAGAATGGCTCTCCTTCACCACTTTCTTTGCCACCATCTCCGTTAATTGCGTCTAACAGCCGACCAAGAAGACAACCTACTACATCCGGAAGGACTGCAAGATTAGTCATACCTCGACGTATTTTTCAAAAGCCTCTAAATTTTCAGTGGACTAAAAATAAATTCCAACATTGTCGCAAGTCCTAGATATTTGCGTAAATAATAGCGGGGTTTTATACAGACGGCATAGTGCGGGAAAGACAATGCCTCTAAAAAATTTCAGGTACCAAGTAGCACAGAGCCTCCTGAAACAGGGCCGAGGAGAAACTGTTGACAACCGTGAAGTTTCAGGACCAACTCCGTCAAAAATAATACAGTCACCTGTAGCATCACGACCTCCACCGAATGTAAGGTACGATAAGGTCGGCCATTTTCCAATTTTTGGTTCGAAAGGGCGATGTAAATTTTGTGTCAAGGGCCAAACTACGGTAATATATGCCAAGTACTCGTTACGCTTGTGTTTTAAGCCAGAAAGAAATTGTTTTTTGAAATTCCATACTGATAAGTAATTATTTCAGCTAATAGTACACCTCAAATGTTTCGGTGCCTTATATTTTTTCTTTTTGTTTTAATTAATCTTTAAGTTAATTTTGGTTTTATAACTTTAATTGTTAGTACATGCAAATTTTATACATAAATATAATTAAGAAAATTTTGTGTATTTTATTTCTTCAAACCTGGCAACGTATCCTCAAAGACACTTACACATAAGGTCAAAGTTTTCTGCTAAGCTGGCAATGTATCTTCAAAGATACATGTAGAATCTCATTATCTGGTCATGTGCGATTTTTTTATATATTTTTCCCTGGATCCTAGGTTCATAATTAACATCATATTTGAAAATTATTTGAAAATATATATATTTTTTTTTTTGCTAAGAAAAGGGTTAAATTAAAAGTTGGAGGGATTTTATGTGTCATATTTTCGAGAGTAAAAAAAAGAATTTTCAAAACATCGATGAACATTGTGTTAAAAATTATGTTTTGCTATTTATAAAATAAGTACTTAAGTTAGCATTGTGTTCGGATTTAGTCTATTCCTAAATGAATACATATTATTTTTGTAATATGGCAAGAATTATTTTGGGGAAAGAAAAGCGGTGATTTATGGTCTTTGATTTGGTTTGGCATGATGTTGGCGGGCTTTTGGGAAATCAAATATAATATTTTTTACGGGAACACTGTTTGATTATATAAAGTGAGTTTTATTTTTTAAATTTAAAGAAAAAAAAGTCGGAAGGTGTCGTGGGATACCCAACTAGAACGAAGTTCATTGTTTATTAGCTTTCGTGCGCGGCTTCGCTCGCATAATATGTCGACAAATTATACCTCTTCAATCACTCTATCTATTAAAAAAAACCGAATAAAATCCATTGCGTAGTTTTAAAGATTTAAGCATACATAGGGATATAGGGACAGAGAAAGCGACTTTATTTTATACTATGTAGTGATTATGTATTAATACAGTCCTCAAGAATAGTCCCAAGTTGGCCCAAGTTGGTCTATCGTAAAAAACAAAAAATTTGATACTTGAATCTCACTGTATCAAAAATTCAAAAATTCAGTGTGATTTTTGGTACATTTTACATGAGATCTAAATATTATAATATAGTTCCTCAAAAATCTACCTCAAAGTCGTTACACTCTTTCACAGTCGTTATTATTAATTATTATAAAAAAGAATAATCAACATATTAAAATAAAATAATTACAACAAATCACAACATAACATAAGACAGAAAAACAAAAAACAGCAAAACAGTTGAGTAGTTATACATAATCAATGAAAATAAAGTTATAAATAAAATGTCAAAAATAAATAAATGTCAATGTCAAATAAATTATCATTAAGGAATTCGTCAATAGAATAATAACATTTTTCTACTAATAATTCTTAATTTGTTTTTAAATTGAGCAATATTTTGGTCCTTAATTCCATTTGGCAATTTATTAAAAAAATTTGGGCCATAAGTATGCTTTTGTGCATCAAGGCGGTCTTTGATGGTCGAACGCATAATTCATGTTTGTACTCTTGTCTAATCATTTTATAGCGATGATCAGATGCTTTTTTGAATAGATTCATGTTCTTTTTAACAAATAAGGCAGTCTCAAATATGTACAAGCAAGGTAAAGTCATTATTTTTAACAATACAAAATAAGGTTTGCAGCTATCAGTTATTTTTATACCGGTAATAGCTCTAATGCATCTTTTTTGCGATTTGAACACCATGTCCATAATGCAGGAATTACCCCAAAACATGACTCCGTAACGTAGTATAGAATCGACATATCCATAGTATGCAGTGACTGCCGCTGCTTGACTGACTACTTTCTTTAGTTTATACAAAGCAAAGACAAACTAACTAATTTTTTATATTAATATTGAAGTGTGCTCCTTCTAATTAAGTTGATTGTCGATTGTTAAACCCAAAAATTTTGTATTTGAAACTTCAATTTTTTCATCATTAAAGATTACATTTAGTTCCGAATAAGCTACTCTTTGACGAAAATTCATAATTTTTGTTTTCCTCAAATTTATAATTAGGTCGTTATCTTCTAACCAGTTAGCGGCTTGTTGTAATGCATTGATTATTTCAGCTTCAAAGTCTTTATTATTTTTGTCAAATTTAACAATGATAGTACTGTCGTCAGCAAACAATGTCATAGGATAGGGTATATTCGGGGGAAAGTCATTTATATAAATAAGAAATAGTAAAGGCCCTAGCACACTGCCATGGGGAACTCTATAAGATATTATTCGTTCTTCAGATATGTACTTTATAACAGTTTTATTTAATTTACAAATTCTACTTATTTCTGTACGTTGTGTTCTATTTTTTAAGTAAGAACTTATGAGTGATAAAACATTTCCCCTTATCCCATACGCATTTAACTTGCTCAGCAGTATGTCATGGTTGACCAAGTCAAATGCCTTGGTCATATCCATGTATATCGCTGATATTGGGACTGTTTCATTCATGTTAGCTATGATAACGTTAAGAAAGTCATATATTGCCATATTTATTGAATGATCTTTCCTAAATCCTTTTTGTTCTTTCACAAGTATATTATGTTTATTGAGGTATCCGTCTATGGAGCTATAGATCCATTTTTCAAATATCTTGGATATTACCGGAATTAGAGCTATTGGCCTGTAATTTTGAATGTCTTTCTCATCGTCTTTTTTAAACAAAGGTTTTATAACAGTAGGTTTAAGCTTATCAGGGTAGGTTCCAGACTCAATACTTAAATTAATTATGAAGCTGAGAGGATGTGATATTATTTCTGAAACATGCTTTAGAACCTGTGTTGAAATATCGTCGTATCCTACACTTTTTTTATTTTTTAAGTCTTTTATAATTCTATTTACTTCATCTGGTATGATAGGGGCTAAAAACATTGACTGTGCAGAAAAATGTACTTTATGGCCAGCGGTCATTTGTGTCGAAGTAGTGGAAAGTTTTTCTGCTTGGCTTATGAAGTAGTCATTAAAGGTGTTAGCTATGTCTTTGGGTGTTGTGAATGTAACTCCATCATTATTTATTTCTTTTATATACTCTGGTGGAGAGTTACTTTTATTTTTATTTATTATTTTCCATGTCATTTTCGATTTATTATATGCTGTCTCTATTTTGTAATTATTATTTGCCAATTGTGTCAATTTCATAATTTTTTTAAGTCTGTTTGAGTAATTATCGGGAGTAAGTGACGATATCCACCAGTTGACTGCTACTTCGTGCCTTTATATAAACGAGAACCTCCTCCTTTTTTGAGAAGTCGGTTAAAAAGCGGCTGAAACTCGATAAAGCAATACGCTTTGTTACAATCTTTTGTTCTATGAATGTAGCTATGAAAGTAACTGTTATTTCTGGGTATACTGTTAAATATTTACATATTTTATCGAAGATATCTGATGATGTCTGTAATATGATATCATTGATTAATACAAGTAATTCATTTTAATTGAAACTATTTCAAACAAATCATTCATAATTATTTAAAACTAAGAAAATGCGACGTTGTCGTATTTCACGTAAAATCATGACTTTGCCGAATTATTATGAAAAATTAAAACAAAAAGTATATTATAATTGAATAATAATTCACAGTTGATCTTTTGATAAGATTTCATTCGTACCCTGGAGTGATGAGATATACAAAAAAACACGTTGTATTATGTATAGAAGATCTATCGTCCAAAATCTTAACGACATGTTGAATATTTAAATAGGATCCCAGAATGCAATCCCTAGTCCATTCAGCGTGGTAATAGCCGACATTACCGCTAACAAACCCCAAGAGCTCCCGACTGCTCCGACTCCTAATAAATCATCTTAGCTGAAACTCTGAAAGCTAAGCTATTTGACTGAAGGCTCTGTGGCCTTGTCTAGGCCATGTCATCTTAACGATCTGGACCGGCCGGCATGCCGAATTAATTTAGGGACTGAATATTAAATTTTCATATCCTGCGACTATTTTATAAATTCTAGACTCCAGAACGGTAGACCAAACATCGGTCAGCCTTTCCCAAACTATTCTGGGGTCGGCTATCAGTTTAACCGGATGCAGCCGTATACCAGGTTTTTTACATTGAGCGACGGCCTATCTGACCTCCACAACCCAGTAACTGGGCAATACGATACCCCTTGGTAAGACTGGCTGTAAGATTTTCGGGATTCTGACTACCCGTTACGACTGTCAAAGATCTACGAATGACAGCCGGAACCAACGGCTTAACGTGCTTTCTTAATGAGACACGGAGGAGTATCAGTATGTAAAGAAGGTTACCCATCCACGGACCAACCCCGGCAACGTAGCATAACCTGACGGATCGACCCGTGCGACTGTTTTTTATTAGCCAGAATGTTAGATATTAACTGATAATGAGAATGCAGATAAATTCGACCTATTTTTGAGTTTAACAAACACACATACAGGTCACATAGGTCATGTTAAGGTGTACAATCACGAGCACCAATATGTATACACCTAACAATATTCACAAGCTATTTTCTCGTAAAATAACTGTTTCAACTTTTGATATATGACAGGTTCGGTAAGCCTATGGATTCGAAAATGCAATGTATCCATAAACATACTATTTTAATCAATAATTAAGGAGAAAACTGCTTTTGAAATGAACTAACTGTACCTATACATATTTTTGCTCATGACTGTACGTAAACACGTGGATTGTCTTCAAACAACAAGGTGATCGCAGGGTTCTTAAAATAGGCTCGCAAGAGACACGTTCGAAAGCCGTACTATTTTTGGGAGTCCCTAAAAATTTGTAAGTATCACTCCACAATTAGGGAAGGTTCGCTACCCGTGGGTGGCCACTTAACATCAGGTGGGCCTATTGCAAACCTTTCTCAATTTTGAGAGGAAATTTTATAATCTATAAAGTCCCCACCGCACACTCACTACGATGGCATAGGGATAAAGGATAATTTCCCTCGAACATACCTGAGATCCAAAATTATCCTTTTGGTATTTTCAGCATATTTTAATAATCATATACATATTAATATTATAAAGGAGAAAGTTTGTGAGTGTGTGTTTGTACGTTTGTTACTTCTTCACGCTGAAACGGCTGTTCGGATTTGAATGAAATTTGGCACACATATAGTTTATAAGCTGGATTAACACGTAGGCTACTTTTGACCTCGGAAATGTGTATACTTCCCGTGTGATAATTTCCGACATCCAAGCAGGCGATGCTGATGGTGGAAGCTAGTTTTGTATATAATTGAACGTACTAAAAGACGTGGGTTTTTAAACGTTCCCCTCTTGAGCCTCACAAATATTTCCAAGTACCTAGTTAGTCGCATATGTCGTGGAAGTTTTGTTAAATCGTCTATAACAGATGTCTGTTACGCCGCAAATCTTATAAGTCAACGAGAGGAAAAGCTCACAGGATTTATGTTAAAGATAGGAATGACGCAAAGTACCTACATAAAACCTTCTACTTTACCTGAAAACCGTATACGGATTACAGTAAAACCGTTTCAGTTCGTTGCTAATAGATGTAGGCACTAAATCTATTTCCGTTCAGTGCATTAAATTGAGCTCAGCTATCCGAACAATCTCGCCAAACATGACGGAATGTAAAACGTCTTCGTTCGAATTCTCGCCGCTTTCTCACATTTAATTTCACTCTATCTCAATCCCTATTTAGCTCTGGGCTTTAAATCATCCACTTCCTCGAATCTTTCGAATTTTCCGATAGAATCAGTGTAATTTCCGTGTTCCAAACTGTCTATTTTTCGTTCATCAATCCGAAAATCACAAACACTAATTCACATTCCAATTTCCATGATTAAATAATATTAATATGTCATTCATTTGTGTGAATTATGACCCGGGAAAAGGGGCCGTAGTCAAACAAGGATCCAGTTTTGTTTTTATCTTCTGTGGCACGAAACATTTGTTACACAAACATGAATCCTGTCAGCAGTGCAAACACGTCCAGCAAACCATTTTATATTCAAACATTTACATGGAAATTGAAAAATGATTGGAGCATTCATGATGAAGGGCATGGAAACAAAAGGAATTTAATTTTTGCTCTTTCGTCTATACTAATATTATAAAGAGGAACGATTTGTATTTTTGTGTGAATGTTTGTAATGAATAAACTCAAAAACTACTGTGCCGATTTCAAAAATTCTTTCACCATTAGAAAGCTTAGTTTTCAGGTAGTAACATAGGCTCCTTTTTATCCCGGGCAAAATAACGGGTCTCGTGGGAAAGACCATGGGAGCGAAGCCGCGGGCAAAGTGCTAGTTTTAGATAAACTGCTACCAGTTCCTAAGCAAATAGAGTTCGGAAATTAAAAACTATGCTAAGCACTTACTCTCAGGGATTCACTTACTCTTCAGGGTCATTGGACCAATTTACTGAATCAGTCGGTTGATTCTGTAAAAAAACACCGTGATAACTTAGATGACGTGAGCGTGAATTGGGCTGCCGTCAATCCACACGTCAAACCTTATGCTAAGAATAGGCTATTTGAAAGGGTAGTCAATAACGTTACTTTTTATGAATTGTGAAAACGCGGCATTTGTACGTGATTTGTATGAAATATAACAATGTGACGTCACAGCACACAGCTTTATAGCATCAAATGGAATACATAATTATAAGCATTAAATGCATTTTTAAAATTATATCTTCGCATAATATTTAATTTCTGTACGGTGCTGGAAGTTTTTATGACGAGCGGTTATTTATCTATGTGATTTCATATTTTAATTTTGACCGATTCAAATAGTCAATTGACACCTCACTTTAAACTCACTTCACCTACAGTTTGACGGTGAGATTAAATTTTTACATAGCACTAAAGAATGCGCGGAGTTTTGACAGGACTGACGAGTACTAAGAAACGTCATAAGAGAAAAAAAAATCGAAACAAGGCATCGAACTATACACCCTCTAAGTACAAAGGTTATGATTTGGCACGTATTACAATATTAATTACGCGGAAACGTACAGAAGGGTCGGTTACGGAAAATTACATTCAACTTCTGAGGCAAACGTACATTATGTTCGACTCACCCAAACGCTTCAATTAGTTTAATCGTACAATTTGCTACGCCATAACTTACATTAGTAAGGAGTTCCCAACCTTCTTCATGTTTCATTTGTTGTTTATAAGGCATCAAGTAAACCTTTTGCTCATATGATTTGCTCTGTGCCTGTACCTATTATTAGTTTACACATAGGTACATGATACATGACTTGAGTCTCAAGCGCAAAGCATTTATTAATCAACAAACATGCACTTTTGAACTGTCAAAGGGTCGGTCAGCAAGAAAAATGAAACTATATTGTAGTGGCCCATTCCAAAGCGGTTAGGTAACCTAAGGAAAATAAGGGCAAGAAACTCCACGGACACTATTTCAAATCAAAATATTGGTTTAATCATTCATGTTGAAATAAACAAATGACGCGATGCATGACTACTTCGACTCCTAAGCGTCTTTTTGTTTTTGTATTTATTTGTTTATACACTCGAGAGCAATGAATCCGGGTCACTTAAAGAATCCTAAAAATCTCGGAAACTAAAAATGCTAGGTTAATGCAATAAATTGTATTTAATAGACAATGTAATACTCCTTAAATGAAGGTATTAAAACTTCTTAGTTATTGTAAAGTTATATCATAAAAAAATCAAATTTGAAAAAGGGCCACTTTCGAAGATGGAACTACGAAATTACAGCATTTGGTTTTGCTTTTGTTTGTAATCTGTCATTTATGTGGGTACTGTATAAACCATGTTGATAGTGCTCTATATTCATTATTCAAGCTGAAATTATGTCGCTTACGCCTGAAGAATGCACCAGAATACTTACAATGCTGGAAACCGGCCGGAGTCAGCGCGATACAGCCAGGACTGTCGGTGTGTCGCTGTCAACAAAGAGTTCTCCGACGTTACGAAGAAACTGGTTCTAACCTACGCAGACCAGGAACGGGCAGAACCAGGTGTACCACAGCACGAGAAGACCGATACTTGGTGAACACCATGCTTCGAAATCGCTTTCTCACAGGAACTGAACTCACAAATCAGTTTCGACACCTCGGAGGAAGTAACCCAAGTGCATGGACAGTAAGACGTCGGCTTGCTGAATCTAACTTAAAACCCCTTAGACCTGCAAACGGCCCTAAACTGGAGCGTGGGCATCGTATTTCAAGACTAAGATATGCCCAGGGCCACGTAAATTGGAGTATTGAAGATTGGTCAAAAGTTATGTTCTCCGACGAATCAAAATTTATGCTCTACAAGCACGATGGAAGACACAGAGTGTATCGAAGACCAGGGGAAAGATTCAAGCAAGCATGCATCGAAGAAAAAGTAGCCTACGGTGGTGGGTCTGTACTTGTGTGGGCCGGAATTTCTTCTGAAAGTCGCACAGAGCTGGTGATCATAGAAAACGGCTCTTTAACTAGCGTAAGATATGTGGAAGAAATCCTCAATGATCACGTTGGTCCATTTATGGTCAATTTAGGTGAGGATGCTATATTTATGCATGACAATGCCCGACCTCATACAGGTAGGATTGTGAATGACTACCTTCAAGAGATGAACATTACTCGTATGGAGTGGCCAGCGCGCAGCCCGGATATCAACCCGATCGAGCATGCTTGGGACGAGCTAGGCAGATGCGTAAAACAACGAAACCCTCCCCCAATCACGCTTCGTGAGCTCAAAATTGCTCTCACAGAGGAATGGGAGAATATTCCCCAAAATCGTATAAGGAACTTGGTGTACAGCATGCCAAACCGCGTAAACGCAGTAATGGAAGCACGAGGAGGCAATACGAAGTATTAAAATTCAAGAAAATCGTAATAAAGTTCAAAAATTTCATGTTTCCTATTTTTGTTTTAAGGAGAGATCAGCAGTTTTTTTCTTTAAGTAATTTTGTGTTAATAAAATGTATGGTGACTCATATTTTTTTTACTTTCATTTAAGGAGTATTACATTGTCTATTAAATACAATTTATTGCATTAACCTTTCATTTTTAGTTTCCGAGATTTTTAACATTCTTTAAGTGACCCGGATTCATTGCTCTCGAGTGTAGTTAGTTAGATAGGCATTTAATTTAAGTAGTAAGAAATAATTGAATTTATTTTTGTAAAATAATGTTGAAATTATACATGTGATAACGTTGCAGAACGTTAAAACCGTACGTAATAAACACATTAAGAAAAAAAAAAGTAATTAAAATAAGCCGTAGCAGAGAGATGACCAGTCCCTATAATGACGGCGCCCGTTCACGAACATGACGTATGGATTAGCACCAATCAGCTCAACCATTTTGAAGTGAACTAAATGATCCAAAACACGCGCCACCATCAGCGAGACATTAGAGCGAGTATGACATACTCTCAGCCGCTAGGGCACATTCAAATCAATGAAAGACGTACTCAGTAAATGGTAGCTTTATAGTAGGTACATACATAGTAGGTATTTATATATTTAGTACACGTGCCTCTTCTCCCCTTCTGCGACCCCATTCTTAGTCTAATAAGGACTTTATCTTGAATATGTGTTTACGTATCAGTCATATTCTAGATCCTCTAACCTGCCCACGTTGAATAACTTAGGAAAATGTGGAAAATCTTAGGAACAGGAAAGCTCAGAGCTTAGCGTCAAATCATAAATGATCTATCTATCTTATACAAATAATCCCTTTAACTTTATCAAATCCTTTCATCCCTAAAAAGGCATTGAAGCCTTTTATAAGATCTAACGAGAAGCAAACAAAGTCCCTTTTATTAGCAAACACAAAGGATAAACTAAGCTAACTGGTCAGATCCGGTTGTTTCAGTCCAGCGGCTCCGCCTTCAGGGAACTGAAACAGTAAAACTACCCACATTTAATAGTACGATTACGATCATAATCACGACGAAAATAACTCAACATTACACTTGCGTGTTTATGGTAACTTAATATTAATACTGCCTCGCATTAAACCTCTTTGTTTGGTGTGACCCGACTGACCCGACATTGTTACAAAAAAATATTTGACACCACACTGACCTCTATGAAATATACCTACAAGTATTACTTGTTTTTTTCTTAGAAAACTTAAGTTATTAGTATTGGCTTTCAGGCGTTATATTGGTGGAACTGTCGTGGGCCGGCAAGGCTATAAAGGGCCCCGCAATTTTTCCACGTGAGAGGTTACGGCGCCGTAATATGTGCGCATAGACAAGATAGATCACACTCTACATCAAGTTAGCTATGCAGGCTATTATGGTTGGAGGTCAGATGGCAGTCGCTCCGTGAAATTCTAATATATTCAGCGCCTGGTTAGACTGAAAGCTGAGGCTTGACAAACGGCTAAAGTTATGGTTATTGTATTTCTGACTTGACAAAATATTGAATATCGCATGCTTTGGGAGGGATTTTGTTAGGGATTCGTATCGCATAACTTTCTTTACAAAAGATTTGTTGTGTGAAAAGGAGAAAAAAAACATAATTTTCTTGAATTTGCGACCCGGTCCTAATTAGCAGCTAAGAAACAGTTAATGACTAAGTTCACATAGCATTGTGCTGAGGCGAGCACTAAGCTTGTAAGTCGAAAGCATTATTATCTCTGGCAGCCTGTAACAAAATCCCTAGTTTAAAGACCTTCATAGGAATCTTACAAACGATGGTCCATATTATGAACACTTAGGTCGATTAGCACATAAACCCCGTTTAAAGGTTTTCAGTGTCATGTTTAAGGGCTGTGGAATATTGACACTGACTGGTCTTGAACGCGGTTTAGTTGTGCTGATCGCGTTCAGTTTCATTGCCGAAATTGGCACTTAATCGTCCGCCACTTGAATGTAATAGTGGCGTCTAAGTGTGGCTAATATAGACCCGAGTGGTCCTCCCGAAGTCGTTAGTAATCCGTTAATGGACTTCAGGCATGCGTCAACACGAAACATTGTTTACTAGAGCCGTTTTATTAAACGTTTTAGGAATACCAGCAGATGATATTATAAAATCCATCATTTTTATCATACCTTTGAGGACAGGGACGTCAGATTATACAAATATTTTCCGCAATAGAGTGCGGTTTTCACAAATACTTGGAAAATCTTTCGGTTTAAAACGGATTCGTGAAGATAACCCTCCCGTTCCCGAGGGGCCATAAAACATACCACCGCGCAGGGGGTTGTGCACAAATTAATTTCTTTCCGGGCGGTCGAACCCACAATAAATAACGTCGAATATACAATATACAGTCTCACAACGTATTCAAAATAAATTGAAAGATCAAAAGCCTGTCAAATAAAATTCTCCTTAATTCATCGTAAAAGAAAATATTACGATGAATTATGGAGATTTTTCTGGCAGGCTTTTAATCTACTTAAAAATCCGGAGCGGTGCCTTGCCAATGCCATTAGTTGGGCCTACATGAAGACCTAATTTAGGTACCAAATTTAATTCTGAACCAATTCGAATTAATATCTAAACTCACGAATTGTCAAATCAGGTTTTAGTTTTAGAACGAATGACAGACCAATTATACTCCGTTTATTGCATTAGACAAATACTAACTAAATAACGACAGTTACTGTGTAATATTGTGGGAAATACAGCACTAAGGAGTGTTTTTTTTTTATGTAAATCGTTAATAGATTACTTTGCTCTGTAATTTAACGGGAAATAACGAAGTCAATTATACGTTTTAAATATCGAAATAACAATACAGTGAAAACTATTCTTTTTCTAGCATTATAAACGTAAAAGTATAATGAGGATGTATGGATGTTTGTGATGAAATTTGGCACAGAGATACTTAGATTATAGTCTGGAATAGAACCATACATTTTATCCCGAAAAAATGTATGGTTCCCGTGGTATAATTTCCTACATACACGCGGGCGAAGCTGCTGCCAAAAGTTAGTGTTATAAAATGGAGTAAGTATAGTAAATGTTTAATTAATCAAAATACTGGCAGGATCGGTAGCAGATGCAAAAGTTAAGTGGGGTGAGTTGCTTGCGACAATGGTCCATAATGGCATGCTGTAGCTATTTATCTCTACGCGAAATTCTTGTTCGCGTCTTCCCAGAGTATTTTAATTTCTGGCAGTGGCTCTTTCGTAGGCTTAATGGCTAGCGTGCGCAGTACGACGTTTTTCTATACGGACGTTTTTCGTTTTCGTATTCGATTTTTAAAACAGTTGTCAACTTGAAACAAAAATCAGGAACAATTGATACAATTAATTGAAAATAAAACACGTAAAATAGCTACATTTTTGCATTTATTTGAAAATAATAAACACATAGATAAAGATTAGTTGAGTGCACAGAACAGATAATTGTACAAATCACACTAATATTATAATGGCGAAAGTTTGTCAATTTGTTTATTGTTTGTCCGCTCTTCACGCCAAAACTCCTGAACGGATCTGGATGAAATTTGCACAGAGGTATTTTATGACCTGGATTAACACATACTCATCCCGATAGTACGTTCCCTTGGGTTAATTTCTGACATCCACGCGGGCCAAGCCGCTGGCAGCAGCTAGTTATAAATAAGAATATAAGCCAACAAATGACAAAAAATACTGGCAAAATAGTGTATAGGACTGTTGTGGTCTTTTTCTCAAAAGACCATTTCAGACACGGACAATCCCGCTGACGCGGTAGGCTTCGGCCCTTCCTTAATGCTGACATCTCTTTGAGGCGCGCGTGAAACTCGTACGCGCCGTCCGGCACGGGGCTGGTCCTGATATGGACGGTGAGCTACCCATTACTCACCGTCCATAGGCCCGCGCCTACGCCGGGAGTCGTCTCCCGCGGCTGGGACATGAACATGGGCTCTGTCCCTCAACCTTCCCGCCACCTCCTTCGCTAGCATGACTGCTTCGCAGAAGCAGGTGACTGCCTCTAGGACTTGGACTAAACATTTGGATATATTCGTTTTGTTCATATCAATACCTCTATTTCAATTTCACTTTTAATCTTTTAAAAAGCTAACACGCTTAATAACATTAATAAAATGTATAAGAAAGGCAGCAAATATAATCATAGGACATCAAAACATTTATCATCCGCACCGCTGCTAACCGGAAAACTAATAATAAATAATAATAATATTCTTGGACATTTCACCCAGCGCCATATAGTCCCAAGCTAAGCAACCTAATGCTTGTGTTATGGTAACGAGATGGCTGATAAACTACTTATATACATTTTTTTTGTAAATAAATACATATTATAGATAGAAAAACACCCAGACCCGTAACAAATACTTGCAGGTCGTACAAATATTTGTTCCGTGTGGGAATCGAACCCGCGACATGCTGCGCAGCAGTCAATCGCTCAACCACTGCGCCAACCGTGTCGTCAAAATACTGGCAGCGCTGTCACGTTGTATGGCAATGCTGATTCTTGGGCAACGAAATAAGCCAGCGCTCTGATCACGTGAAGAGTCGATTAACCCATAAGCGATATCTCGAAAAATTTAGTGGGCACTCGGACCCCATTGCCCTTTTTTTTTTTTAAGGCTGGGAAATCATCCAATGACTGCTCCCGCTCTGGGTGGAGCGGAAGAGAGTGTCAGACTCTTACTGACTAAAACCCATCCATGTTCCTTCCGTAGCCCTTTATGTTCCGGGGTAGCGGTAACCCTTTCGGACAATCCGGGTTATTTTTCCGGGATAAAAAGTAGCTTATATGCAATTCCAGCTAATCGATCTTAGTGCCAAGTTTTAACCAAATCCATTAAGAATGTTTTGAGTTTATTCGTTACAAACATACATACATACAAATCTCCTCTTTATAATATTAAGTATAGATATATATAGATTGATTGAACATTGTAATATAGATTAAGAATTTTAACAGATTTGCGAAGTTAAAATTATTTTCTTTTAGTCGTTCCCGCAACCGTCACGTTGACACTGAAAAACTAAAATTAAAAATTGCGACGTAATGTCACCACTTCGGAGTGCCATCGAGACAGAATTCAGCCATCTTACATTACAACTTTATTATATCTATGATTACAAGTCAGACCAAATTAAAAATGTGACACAGATAGACAATTAATTAAAATTTAAATTGCATTACTAAATGTTTAAGGTCACCTCGACATGGGTCTAAAGTGAATGCTATTTTGATCTTTGTTATTAAGTAAGTAATTAAAAAGTAGTAATTGGTGCAATAGTCTGCTGTACTCCGCCGTGCAATAGGCAGAGGCACCCAAAAAACCCTTATGATATCTGTACGTATGTTTCCCGTGACTACATGAATGACGACTAAACATTTTTTATATAGTTGTAAGGTGACTGGTAATTAGTGACCGATATTTAAACACGTGATTGTACTCATGATTACAATCAACTTTCCCAAAGAAACTTTTTTTGTATACTCAATAGTTTTATTTTTATCACAATAACAATACAACTGGCGCGCCGATCAGCTGTTAGCAGCTATTGAGTATACTAAAAAAGTTTCTTTGGGAAAGTTGATTGTAATCATGAGTACAATCACGTGTTCAAATATCGGTCACTAATTACCAGTCACCTTATAATTTATATATAATGATAAACTTGTGAAGTTCAACGATACTCAACAACAAGGGACAATTTTGAGATAGGAGTTCGCGAATTTGACAATATATCAGGCAGGGTTAGGTTTC
The DNA here is from genome assembly GCA_951799385.1 of Hyppa rectilinea. Classification (NCBI taxonomy): domain Eukaryota; kingdom Metazoa; phylum Arthropoda; class Insecta; order Lepidoptera; family Noctuidae; genus Hyppa; species Hyppa rectilinea. The sequence goes on along the minus strand of OX637301.1, from coordinate 17,561,009 downwards.
CGTCTATTGAGCACGTGGTAATGTCATTTTTAACAGCTTCACATCTTGGTCCTTCGTAATCGCCTACACATTGGCAGAATGGCTCCTTCTCCTCATTCAGCGAACAGGCACCATTGTTCAGACAATAACCATAGCACGCGTCGATTTCACACCTTTCCCCGGAGTAACCGGCATCACAACTGAAATATTGAAATGTGAAATAGGACACCACTTAAATAAACAAGGAAATCAACACAAGGAGATGACATTTTATGTTATACTTAATTTTTTTTTTTCAATCTGCCTAGACTTTTCCCTACTATGTTGGAGTCGGTTTCCAGTCTAACCAGATGCAGCTGAATACCAGTATTTTACACAACCACAACCCAGTAACTAGGCAATACCCCTTGTTAAGACTGGCTGTCAGATTTTCGGGCTTCTGACGACCAGTAACGACTGTCAAAGATGCACAAATGACAGCCGGGACCAATGGCTTAACGTACTTTCCGAGGCACGGAGGAGTCTTATTTAAAGATGGTCACCCATCCACGGCTAACCCCGGCAAGCGTAGCTTAACCTGATTGATCGACCTGTGCGCCTGTTAGTACTTAGCCACTTGCACCTCTCCTTAGCCACGAGCTTCTCTCAAGTAAAATATATAATCTATTATAAAACTAAAAAGAATAAATGTAAGTACAAGTATTTAAAATTAATTAAATATATATGGCGTCGAAAAATTCCTCCGCATCGCTGTCGACTGCTATTATACCCAAGAAACTGGCGGCATTGCCACGTTGAATGGCAATACTAAGCTTTTGACCAAGATAATGCAGTTGACTATGTTTTACCTGCATGTAAGAAGTCCCTCATCACTGTAACTGCAGTGACCATTGAAACAATAGTTCAGGCATAGTGATACATCGCATCTATCACCTAAATAACCTCCTTTGCACTGACAGACTGGTTCACTCTTCTCATTCAGGGTACAGTCACCGTCGTTCAAGCAATAACCAAAGCACGGGTTGACTTCACACCTTGCTCCGGTATAACCGACATTACACCTGTAAACAAACGAAAATGAAAAATAAGGCATAACGTAATTAAATAAGAAAATCAACACATTTAGTAGAATATGTTTTACCTGCATTTAGGAAGCCCTTCATCACTGAAACTACAATTACCTTGGACGCAATAGTTCTCACAGAGTGATACATCGCATCGCTCACCGGTATAACCAGGTGTGCATTGGCAGAGAGATTGTCCATCAACCTTCAGACCATGAACACAGAACGGCCCATCATAATATTCTGTAGCAGTTCTGAATGGATTGTTGGTCACGGAGTTGTTTTGAACCATACTCGTTAGTACTTCACAATTCTCACCTTTGATGTGTTCTAATATTTTGTAGTTAGCGGCTATACCGGTCGGCATAGTGTTCGTTGTAAATAAAGCATCCCACTGCCGGCCGTTGTGCATTCCGACTTCGGTCTTTAAAAAACCAAAAACTTTATATTCTTTCGTCAAAGATGCCAAGAAGAGGGTTTTTTCAGAAATGGCAAATCTGTTTGATAGCTCAGAGCGGTTTACGCCTGTGTTAATGGTGTAATGAACTACGTTATCCTTATTTTTTCCATTCAAATCTGCTTGACAAATGTGGTTTAATTTACTAGTTTCAGACTCAATCCAGTATATTTTCTGTGTCTGTTGATCAATAGCCAAGCTGTGTGGCTCCAATTTGTACGTTGTGTTGGTAGACGGTATTCTAGAATTAATAACAACTTCTCTCTCTGAGCCATTATAGCGAGCTCTCTCTATTGTAGGCGTCGTAAGGTTTGTGTTGATCCAGTAAATATGCCTGAAAATAATCGATAGCTTTGTCAAAATAAATCTGATGTACGGTAAGCTAAGATGGCGAGACTTGATTTATACAGAAAAGCTTTATAACACCAATTAAGACAATCTGGGTTGCACGAGAGAACAAAACGAGCGCGAAAATATCACTTACACGATATAATATAACTTCACACGATAGTTATCACTTGCTTAAAAATCGGTGAAGGAAAACATCGTGAGGAAACCGACATATCTGAGAGATATTTCTCAACAGCATGTGAAGCTAAGTCAGAGGCCCATGGGCAGCATAGAAACTCTGTCACCAGGTGAGTCAATAACCGCACGAGGAAGAAGAAGATCTGATTTATCGCCAAGTAGCGGTGCATCTGGCGGTGCACTTGTCTGTCGATTGAATTGGCCGCCCGGGACACGTACCATAAACCCGGGGCTGACGTAGTAAAATAGACTTCGCAGAAAAAAGTAAATGTTAATAAACTATCATACATTAGTAACGTACCCTCTACAGCTATCAACGGCAATTTCAGTGGGGATCCCGACATCCATCTTGATCAAAACATTGCCGGTACCATTGGTCTTAAATCCAGGTTTCAATGTAATCCAATAAATACTTGGATCATTAGTAACAGTGTAGAACAGTACTTCTGTGGCGGGGTCGAAAGCGAGATCTCGAATGTTTCTTCCATTTCTTTTTGTTAGATATCTGTATTGCGAGGTAGATATGTCATAACCAACTATAGCGTCGTTGTTGCTCTGTTTGTCGACGTACAGCATCATGTTGTGAACTTCATCGTAAGCTAACACTGAAAGGTTTTTCGAGTTCAAACGTACGGTCTCCGTTTTGGTTGCGTTGGTATAAAATTCTAGAAGATCTCCTGCAATTAGTGCTAAGTCTGAAACAAAAGCAAAGTAGTTCACCTAACCTGCCAATAGCTGATTAGGGATACATCAAAACTAAAATCAGACAATATTTTTGATTTCGGAGACGGTTAAGATTTTTAAAAATCTTCATAGTCATCCAAATATAACACTAAAAAGTTGACAGTAATAAGCAATGGCGTCCCTTCGGCTCGGAAACAGCTATTACACTCAATATTAATTTCCTCAGACACGCCAAGAAGAAGAATGATAACCTAATGATATGAATGATCTATACATCTATTATACAGAGTTGGCATTAAATTACACTATACGTCTTCAGTATTAATTCGATAAGGTATAAAAATAAAAAGCACCAAAGATGAGTTTTTTTTCCAATAAACTAAATAGCTTACAATATAGAGTAAAACGTAACCACCCTTTGTAAATAAAAACTGACCGGCAAAGCGGCAACAACGCACGCGCGCCGGAGCGCTGTTCGGAAAGATACATAGTGTTCAAACGGGGCAAATACTTGAAACATCTTTTGCGACTAAATTACTGCTTATATTTAATTGATTTTTGGTACAGAGCTTGAAAATAGCACCTAGTATAGGCAGTTTAATGGAAAGCCCCTCTTTCGTATCAACTCTGTATAAAAGCGTAAAGTCACTCACAAATTTTCACGAAATCGAAAAAACTACTGGCCCTACGAATATGAAATTTGGCACAGATTATGAGAAGGAGACGTCAGCTAAGAAACGATTTAAGCGAATTGTCCGAAAGGGTTACCGCTACCCCGGAAAGGGCTAAGGAAGGAACATGGATGGGTTTTAGCCAATAAGAGTCTGCCACTCCCTAGAGCACTCACAGAGCAACAGGAGTCCCATACTCAAAAAAAACCTGAGAAAGGATTTCGGAAACTCTCCGTAAAGGGGCGACGTACAACCCAGCGCAGGGCACGCCACGATAGTGGCGGTAAGGCCCCTCTTTGAGGAGTGGCTAGAGAGGCGTCACGGCGCCCTCACCTTCCGCCTGACGCAGGTCCTCACCGGACATGGATGTTTCGGGAGGTTCCTGCACATCATCAGGCGGGAGGAAACGCCCGGGTGTCACCACTGCGAGGATCGCCCAGAGGACACGGTAGAGCACACGGTGCAAACCTGCCCCGCTTGGGCGGAGCACCGCCGTGTCCTCGTAGAGGCGATCGGCGGCGGCGACCTCTCGCGCCCGGCCCTGGTGCAAGCCATGGTCCGGGGCGAGAGGGAGTGGGAGGCAGTCACCTCCTTCTGCGAAAAAGTTATGCTCGCGAAGGAGGTGGCGGGATGGGAGAGAGAAAGGTCCTCCCGTCCCAGCCGCCGCGGGAGACGCTCCGGGCGTCGGGAGCCACGTGACGACTCCCGGCCACCGTAGGCGCGGGCCTGCGGACGGTGAGTAATGGGTGACTCACCGTCCGATCAGAACCAGACCCGTGCCGTACGGCGCGTATATGTTCCACGCGCGCCTCAAAGAGATGTCAGCATATGAAGGGGCCCCTCAGGGCCAAGCCTGCCGGGTAAGCGGGATTGTCCGAAAGGGTTACCGCTACCCCGGAACATAAAGGGCTACGGAAGGAACATGGATGGGTTTTAGTCAGTAAGAGTCTGACACTCCCTTCCGCTCCACCCAGAGCGGGAGCAGTCATTGGATGATTTCCCAGCCTTAAAAAAAAAAAAAAGGGGCGACGTAGAGGTTGGAAGTTTATGTGAAAAAATTTCAACATTGACGCGGGCGGAGCCGCGGGCAGCAGGTAGTATATAAATAAAATTGATGAGAGATATAATAAGAACGCCTCTTGTACTCACCCCAGGAGTGTGCCAACCCCACGGACAGCGTTAGCAACGCCAGTAGACGCAGCGCAGTACACATTTTAACTTCAGCAATACTACGTTATCTCAGCAGAGGATGATGGTGCGTCCAGCACCTCTGGAGTACGCAAGCTAACCGTTGGCTCGTCGTTAGATAAATAAGACTTCTAGGTATCCCGAAGATAAGAATGACGATAAGAGCTCATATTATAAGTGGTTTTTCCTTAGAAATAACCACTGGGGTCATGACATGGGCTTGTCCAATGACATCATCACATAGATACTATATTTGACCCCAGAAAATTATTAACAACTAGCTGACCCGACGAACTTCGTTCCGCTCAACAGTAATTTTTCTAAAATAAAATATGTTTTCTAAAAAAAGTTCGCCTAAGTTATTACATCAGCTACCTGCCAATAAAATTTCGGTCAAAATCGGTCCAGCCATTTCAGAGATTAGCCGGAACAAACAGACAAACAAAAATTGAAAAAAATGTTATTTTGGTGTATGTACCGTATTATATTCATATACATGTAGTAAAAACGGTTACTTCAATATTACAAACAGACACTCTATATGTATAGATTATACAAGAATAGAATTAAAGGATATTTTTTGGTAAAGGCAAATCTGCGGGAAAAATCCTAGGAATCGTTTTTCACTAGAATATTGTGTTAATTACGATAGTACCATGGTGTATTATAGAAACTATGTAACATGTGCGAAACTATTAAATAAACCGTCAAAGGACCTTTTTACTTCTTTTTTTAATCGCGTATCTCTTTAGGTACAGAGGCCAGCACATCAAGTTACCACAATCTGTCAAATTTCTTTGATAGTATTTCAACTTTATTGCAAAGACATAAGGTTCATTTTTTCTTGTTGTTATTAGCTTCTGTGCACACAAAAGCACAAAAGATACACGGCCACAAATATGGCACTGACTCATCGAATTTAGGAAGGTTGACTTTGTAGCTGTGCATCTGTAGCAGACGGACCGACAGATACATGAAAAGGCCTAAATTAAGGATTCCTTTTATGCCATTTGGTTACTGAACCCTAAATATGACTGGGCGTTGAGATAGAGCGCGAATCGGAAAACCCTATTTAATTTCAAACGTAAACAAAGATTTTATCTACTAACTGCGAGTGATGTTTTAATTACTAATAATACAACAAGATAGATTAAATAGACACTACTTATTACAAATTAGTTATAATTGCATTAAATGTATTTATTATCATATCACATATTACATTATATAGGTATATGTATATTTATTCAATAACTACCTTATTAATCAACTTATACATACATACTTAATTTAAAATAAAACAATGATTAATATATACAACCTAAAACTAAAAAATATATCCATTATGTACAAGTGGTAAAAAAGGAGAAGAGCTCATAGGACGTCAAAAAATTCATCCCCATCGCTGTCAGTGGGAAATGTGCCCAAAAGGCTGGCAGCATTGCCACGTTGAAAGGCAATGCTGATTCTTTGGCCTAAAAATTGACCAGCCCTCTGGTCACGTGTAGAGTCGACCAACCGCTGGGCGATATCCCGAAATACTCGATGAGCACTCGGACCCCACGGCCCTAGTGTTTCAACCCCAAATGGCTCGAACATATAACTTCCAATAAGGTTGTTATACTTGCGCCGTTTGAGATTTTCCGCTCCTGCAGCAGCCGCCCCAGCACAGCCCGCCGTGCTAGGAAGATGGGATGGCGCAAGGGTGTCGACACAGGTTGCATCCCACACCAAAGGCCTACCCAACTTCCAAGGCATTATAGTCATTCCGTCTGGCCTCTTACCATCGTCGCGTGCCAAGCCATTAGGTTCTAAAATAGCTGGCACCCGGTGGTGACAAGAGCCCGACGGATGATGTCATTAATGCTGGCGTGCCGTGCCCGACCAGCGCTTTTACTGCAAGAAAGGCCATGGTGTCCGAGGCGGTCGACTGCTTCACCGCACTGACAGCGATGTGGTGCCCCGCAAGGAGAGCCCAGACGCAGACTTATAGCGAGCCGGAAAGTTGTGTCACACAGCATAGTGCCTATGTTGGGTGACGGTAGAGCCTGAAGCCAGAGGCCCGACTCCCACTCTCCCACAGCCAGTAGGCGGGCACGCTCAGCAGTATTGGTGGACGTATTAATTAGATTATTCCGTACCAACCTGCAGAGCGGCTCATCCCACTGTCTCTGGGAAGACGGGTTCTCGGGCTGCACCGTATCCGGACAAGCCACCTTCCAAGCGTTAATTGCATCGGTCAAACACGGCACTTCAGAGTTAACCTGAGAAGGAGCTATGATTTTTGCGGTCAACTCTTTGGTGCTGTGGACCGAGGACAGGAACGCCGGTAAGCTTACACTAGAAATTTTGCGGACGCCGAGCCCACCAAAACGAATGGGTAATGTGGCTTGCAGCCAAGCACGGTCGTCCAAAGCCACATTTAAAATGGATGTCAGAGTATGTCGAATAATTGGATCGATTTTGTCCAAAAGGTGTGGCTGCTTCCACAGGGAGGAAGAGCGGAAGAAATACATAAAATTTGGACCGAAACAGCAGTATCTGATGAGAGTGTATGCCGAATGTACATTAATTTTAGAGAGTCTATCCGAAATATCAATAAAATGATTAATTTTTCCGTCAATGAAAGGTGAAAAACTGTCTTCTAAAATTGGGGAACCTAAGAGGTGCAGTGTACTTTTTTCCAAAACTTTGATACCTGGGGCTATTGAATTAAATTTCTGTAAAGTGGATTGTCTGTCAGTATTGTCAGAAACGTAAACTTCACATTTGGAGTAGTTAAGGTCAAGGCCGATAGATTGAAACTGATGCTTTAGGAGTTGTAAATCTTTTAGAACAGTATCTACGTCACCTCCTAGAGTTCCATCATCTAAATACCATACATTAAATTTTGAATTTAGCTGTTTTATAATGGGGTGGATAGCTAAACTGAAAATGACTGACCCGAGAGGATCACCTTGTTGGCATCTGACTGCGGATTCCGAAACATTTTCTTTATATAACAATTTTGAAGGATGCCTATAGCACTGCCACAAAAAACCATAAATTTCCGGTAATTCTTTTTTAACTACAGCCAACAAAGTGTCCTTGTTAACGGAGTTGAAGGCGTTCTTTACGTCAACCTTGAGGATGACCTCACCTTTACCAGAATTTAGAAAACTGGAGAGGGCATGTACGGCAGCCTCATAGGTATATTGTAGTGATACTTTAGAAGTATCCGCGAAGAAGTCGTGGCTAAGTTATAACAGCCATATGGGCTGATCCGTCTGGTTTAGCTACGCTTGCCAGGGTTAATCCGTGGATGACCATCTTTACATAACGAAACTCCTCCATGCCTCGGAAAGCACGTTAAGCTGGTCCCGGCTGTCATTTGTGGATCTTTGACAGTCGTTCGGGGTCGTCAGAAGCCCGACAGTCTGACATCCAACCTTACCAAGGGGTATCGCGTTACTCAGTTACTGGGTTGTGAAGGTCAGATAGGCAGTCGGTAAGAGTAAAATACTGATATTCGGCTTCCAGTCTGACCGGATGCAGCTGAATACCAGTATTTTATATGGAGCAACTCCCTATCTGACAACATCGGTTACGACTGGGTGCTGCGGGCCGACCTCCCTGACGGCGTCAGCGTAGTTTGCTACGCTGACGACACGCTGGTCCTGGCGCAGGGGAGGTCGCATCAGGCGGCGGCCGACGCGATGACACGCGGGGTTGCGACAGTCGTTGAGAGGATCCGGCAGTTGGGTCTCGAGGTGGCTTTGCACAAATCTGAGGCCATGTCCTTTCATGGGCCTCGGAATAGGCCACCATCGGGATCCCAACTTACGGTAGGAGGGGTTCACATCGGCGTCGAGATCACGATGAAATACCTGGGTCTGGTCCTCGACAGCCGATGGAATTTCGTGGAGCACTTCCGACGTTTGGCCCCCAAGCTGGAACGGACTGGGGCCGCCTTCAAGCGGCTCTTGCCCAATTTGAGGGGGCCAAACGCCTCCTGCCGGAGGCTTTACGCGGGAGTCGTGCGGTCCATGGCCCTTTACGGGGCCCCGGTGTGGGCGCGTTCACTACGGCGGCGAGCCGCCCACTATCTGAACGCGCCCCAAAAGGTGGTAGCCATACGGCTTATCCGGGGATACCGCACGATCTCGGGTGAGGCGGCAAACCTCCTTGCCGGACTGCCGCCGTGGGATCTGGAGGCGATAGTCCTCGAGCGCCTGTTCGAGTGGCGCGTGGAGGTATTAAGCCGGGGGGAAACTCCGTTTCCGCAGCAAATTGCGGCGGAGCGGACGGACCTCCGGCGCGATCTCATGGCGGCCTGGAATCAGCGACTGTCGCAACCCAGCGCAGGGCACGCCACGATAGTGGCGGTAAGGCCCCTCTTTGAGGAGTGGCTAGAGAGGCGTCACGGCGCCCTTATCTACCGCCTGACGCAGGTCCTCACCGGACATGGATGTTTCGGGAGGTTCCTGCACATCATCAGGCAGGAGGAAACGCCCGGGTGTCACCACTGCGAGGATCGCCCAGAGGACACGGTAGAGCACACGGTGCAAACCTGCCCCGCTTGGGCGGAGCACCGCCGTGTCCTCGTAGAGGCGATCGGCGGCGGTGACCCCTCGCGCCCGGCCCTGGTGCAATCCATGGTCCGGGGCGAGAGGGAGTGGGAGGCAGTCACCTCCTTCTGCGAAAAAGTTATGCTCGCGAAGGAGGTGGCGGGATGGGAGAGAGAAAGGTCCTCCCGTCCCAGCCGCCGCAGGAGACGCCCCGGGCGTCGGGAGCCACGTGACGACTCCCGGCCACCGCAGGCGCGGGCCTGCGGACGGTGAGTAATGGGTGGCTCACCGTCCGATCAGCACCAGACCCGTGCCGTACGGCGCGTATATGTTCCACGCGCGCCTCAAAGAGATGTCAGCATATGAAGGGGCCCCTCAGGGCCAAGCCTGCCGGGTAAGCGGGATTGTCCGAAAGGGTTACCGCTACTCCGGAACATAAAGGGCTACGGAAGGAACATGGATGGGTTTTAGTCAGTAAGAGTCTGACAGTCCCTTCCGCTCCACCCAGAGCGGGAGCAGTCATTGGATGATTTCCCAGCCTTAAAAAAAAAAAAAAAAGGTAAATATGGATTCGATTATCCGAACTCTCATTATGATACTTTGAAAGATACATCCAATAACATTCAACATCCATAGCTACAGCTATCACATTCGATTCGATCTCGAGGCTCAGTTCGGTTAGGAAAAGTGCAATTGGCTTTTCGGATAGAAAATTTTCAGTCGCAGCCCAGGATTGGATTGTAACCGATAAATTGCATTTGGCTTGTCCTATATCCGTAGAAATACAGTCAATAGAGGGCTCTTTTTATTGAGGGTGGTAAATCATCCAATGACTCCTCCCGCTCTGGGTGGAGCGGAAGGGAGCGTCAGACTCTTACTGACTAAAACCCATCCATATTCCGTCCTTAGCCCTTTATGTTCCGGGGTAGCGGTAACCCTTTCGGACAATCCCGCTTACCCGGCAAGTCAATAGAGGGCTGTAGTAGATGGACGGCCAACTAACACGTAGTTAAAAATGAATTTTTCGTAGGTACAACTTACTCCCTGTGGTAGCCCACAGGGAGTAAGCTGTGTAGTCAAACTTTCACAATATGAGGCCCGGTCGTGTTATCACACTTAATATTATAAAGGCGAAAGTTTGTGACTGTGTGTGTTTGTTATTTTTTCACGCAAGAACCACTGAACGAATCTGGATGCAATTTGGTACAGAAATAGATTATAGTGAGTTAGTAAGATAAATGTGTAGAATAAAGTTCTTCTAATTAAACAGACAGCTGTGCTGCTGGGGAGTTTGTTGCGCCACTTCTTCCCAGCTAAAGCACTAGGAAGTGGTGAAGGGTGGGCGTTTTTGGGGGACTGTCTTATGTAACTTTGACCTTCAAAAAGTGCTGATTTTCAGTCTAATTTGAATAAATGACTTTTGACTTTGATTTTGAGTACGTTCCCGTGTGAAAATTTCCGACATACATACGGACGAAGCCACGGGCAGAAGCTATTAGAGCATGTCATGCCTCACTGTAATGTCTCACTGATGGTAGCGCGTATGTTGGATCATTTAGCTCCCATCAAAATGGTTGAGCTGAATGGTGCTAATCCATGCGTCATGTTCATGAACGGGCGCCGTCAGTAGGGACTGGTCATCTCTTAGCTGCCACGGCTGTTTTAAAATTTTACTTAATTTTGAACTGTTTTTTTTAATCTTGTAATTATGGACGCTGTTATTAAGTTCTGCATCATTCTCACGTGTATATTTCAATATGAATGATGTAACCCAGTTTTTGTAAACATATTTTGAATTTAAAGAGTGTCCATGGAGTTTCCTGCCCGTTCTCCTCCATAGGTACTGCTTTGGAATGGGCAACTAGCTTCATTTTTCTGACTGACCCACCCCTTGACAATTCAAAAGTGCCTGTAATTGGTTTATTTGAAATAAATGCTTCGAGTTTGAGTTTATTCATTAGAATATTGAAGAGATTGTTTCGTACTGAGTATTAATACTATGCCGATGTTGGCAATAGGGTGCCTAAGTTAGTTACCTTTCCATTTTCACCCATATTTTTAGATATTTTTATGCTACAGTTTAACTGTCGATGGGGTAGAAAACCTCATTGACTAATTAGTTAATTGGAAAACGGATAACTTCAAAACGGCTGGACTGATTTGGTTATTTTTTGTTTTAAAATGTTTGTAATAGTCCGAATTGGCTGAAATTGTTAACTGTTTTATTAACAATTATTTTAAACACCTTCATTTCGCCGGATATGTTTACATCCCATGTAATGTTCTAATAGGGAGTTAGCTGGTAGCAAGGTGGCAAAATGTGGGCGTACATCAAACACATTATAATATCTTTGGCGTACATAGGTAGGTACACCTCTGTGTAACTGTCATTTTGAAGTTCGGATGTCCGACAGTTTGTATTCGCAACTCTAGAGCAGCATCCAATCTTGACCTTGTTCTTGGTAAATATATCCAAATATAAGCTGAAAATCTTCACAACGGATCGTCGTGACAAAAGGAAACGAAGTTAGAATTACTTTTGTGCCTACTTCAAGGTATTCGCTTCTAACCAACAGCGAATTTATGATTTCCCGCCCCGGGCCAATACGGTTTGCCGCCCCGTAGTTTAACGAAACAAATATTTAAATGGGAGTGCGAGCGAAGTGAGCGCAAAAATTTTAGCACCTCGGATAGATTAGATTTTTCTTTTGACAGTTCATTTGGATAAACAAGTTTCTTTATCGAAACTTATGCATACAAACTTGAAATGCTTATAAGTGCTAATTTAACCAATTAAACTGATTGCGGTCAGCACATCTAAACTGCGTTCAAGACCTGTCAGTATCAATATTCAATAGAAAATAATAACACTTATAGCCCTTATACTGGGGTTATAATAATATTTAATATAATATTTCGAACGCGTTTTGGGGCCAAATTCTGTAAAATAACAACTACATTTGTCAATAGTGTGTCGGTAGTGTGTAATCATTGACATTTTGTGTTCTACAAATAATTAATGGTCATTGACTTACCACTGTAGTGCCATTGAAACACCATAATAAGACTATTGTAATAATTGGTAGTCTGCTCCTCTATAATGTGTCAATGTCATCGTAATGGCCAAAGTTAAGGTAGTCAGTAAATATTTTAACACTGAAAACTCTTTGTACTGCCACACTATCGACATACTATCGACACACTACTGACCCACCACTGAGAGGCCATTGAAGTTTCTGGAAAATATCAAATTTGCAACAGTTGCAACAAAATGTCTGTATTGTGTCGATAGCGTGTCGATGTCGTGTTACAGTTACAAGGTTACATAATTGGGCCCCAGTTTCATTGATGAAATTCACCCTAAGTTATTATGTAGTAATTATATATAAATATATATTACATACTCCTCGAATTGTGATCCACCTCCGATTTCCGACGTTTTAAATTAAACTTCTAGACTGAAACCCACTATATAATAATAGAAGACAATAAAATATGCATATATTGGCCATGAAAAAATAGAAAACCAATAAGGCAGAAAATAAATACAACCACATACCTACTCAGAATGATTCAATGATGAAAAGATATATTCAGCAATAAAATATGCACGTCAAAACTTTTAAGCTAGAGATTTATCATTTAAACTTAAATATAACCTATCAAATGTCGTAAGAGTTTGACTAAAGTTTGATAAATCGCTCCACTTTCATCTATTTCAATAAAAGCTTCGTCTTCGATAAATTCGAGGATATCTTCTTAAGGAGTATACACTGCTGTTATATAGCCCGGGAAAATCAAATTTTTTGCAACTGGCAGATCAGTGTCGGGTTGTATGTTGATCAATTTTTTTTTTATTATTCTTTATTTATTTATAGGGGCTTTTACGCATAGCGTATGCCAGTCCCGTCAAATCAAATTCTGTCCATTAACTTATATTCTCACACTGACCTGCAAATTAAAATAAACGTATTTTTGAATTTCGAGGGCTACGTTGGTGCATTCACCTTAAACGGCCTTATTTTTCCAATTCATTTGAAATCGAGGAAAGTTGTCAAAGAATTAGTTGAATTGCAAGAATAATTGGATTTCCAAGCGTTGTGTTCCAACATAACATAGCATCACGCCCGTAACCCCGGAAGAGTCAGGCAGAGGTGTAGGTACCTATAAAATCAAATTTCTCTAATTGAAAATAAACCTTATGTCTTGGCACTAAAGTTGAAATACTATCAAAGAAATTTGACAGATTGGGGTAACTTAATATGCTGGCCTCTCTACACCAAAATTTTGTCAGTCAATGCCATCAACCGGGCGGTTTACGTATCCATGCATTTATTCGAATCTCAATCATTCCTATCTTGCTTTTCTATAAAAGTTATTAACACTCTAATATAATGATTGCGCCTCTTTTTGAGAACCTTAAATAAATCCTTCTTTTTTATTATCTTAAAAATAGTACAGAGGCTTGTTGGTTGATTGGGGTAACATCAAGTTACCCCAATCTGTCAAATTTCTTAGATAGTCTTTCAACTTTATTCCAAAAGTATAAGGTTTATTTTCTGTTGGGAAAATATGACAGTTTGGGATAACTTTATGTGCTGACGTCTGTACATAAATGGCCAACTACAGTTCTGATTTAACCTAACCTATTTGGTCGGAGTGCCCTAGCTAAGGTACCGCGACCAACAGTGAGATGGCCAGAAAGCTAAAAGAGGCCAAATTACTTTTAAAAAAGCCGCCGTCGTTAGAAGCACAAAACATTTTTAAAGTTTCATTAATTTTAAAGTGTTCATATTCAACGTTTATTTTTTAGAAGTTCATTAATTTTTTAAACTTAATTAAAAACTAAAACTTTCTTTAAGATCAATTTAATATTTATTGCCCAAACTCAAACTCAAAGCATTTATTTCAACTAATTATACAGGCACTTTAGAATTGTCAAGTGGTCAGTCAGGAAGATGAAGCTAGTTACTCATTCCAAAGCAGCAGGTACCTATGGAGAAGAACGGGCAAGAAACTCCATAGACACTCTTTTAAATCAGAATATGGTTACAAAATATGGGTTACATCATTCATGTTGGTGATAAGTTTTAAGCGGCTTCGAAGGACCTTGGAGCGGTGAATTAATTTCTGTTGGTGATGTAGATTTTAGCGTAGTGGACTGCTGGTCGACACAAAATTGAGCACGGGAAATGAGGCTTTGAGGAATATGGAAGGATGGACTTACTTGAGATCTTCTGGACGAAACACGTGGCAAGGACAGCCCTTTGCAGACGTCTCACGTGTTCCCTGATTTCTTCCTGTTTCTCCTTGATGCACTATTCACTTGTTTAAATGTCCCACTTGTGTCGGCCAACACTTATTTTATTAATAATTATACAGTTTTTGGTGCGGATGCGGTGAGTATGCGGTATGAGTGATGAGCGGGTTTAGTATGTAGTGATGCGGTGAATGCGAATATTGCACTGATTATGAGCGGCGCGGTGAATCCAAAGAATGGACTTTTTAAGTAAGCTAGACGAGACTAGCTCACTATAATTAGCGGTTTTGAGGTTATGTTGCGGCGCGGTGAATGTGTAGAAACACACTGACACTTTGGTCGCGCGCAAATGAGCTTCCAATCTCGTTCCGAACGATAAGGAATGTATGGGTAAGGAGAAAGGAATGATTAGCTCAATTCTGTGTTGTAAGCGGAAAAATACTTATAAATAAAAAACTTGCGCGAGCACATGTTGATATTTATGTGAGCTATGCAGAACGTAAAAAGCATCCTTAATAAAAATATTTTAAAACAGTAATAAAAACAATCCAAAATTTTAATAAAATTTTAAAAGATCCGTGTCGGCAGGCTACGACATCACCCGTCTCTTCTGATGGCGCCCGTTCACGAACGTGACCCATGGATTAGCACCATTCAGCTCAACCATTTTGAAGGGGGCTAAATGATTAACTGACTAAAGTAATCTTAACGAATCTATCATTCCAACGTTACCTACTATGGTCTGATTATAAGTCATACTCAAACTGCGAACAAAAGACAAAATATTTTCAGAAAATCCTTTTCAAAAAGTAGGTATTACATGCTATACAGTCAGTCACAAGCACTGATATATAAGACACTTAGAAACATTCAAAACCGATTTTCTCCTGGAATAACCATAACTTTGAGATAATAGAGCCCATTTCATATTAGTCAATCTGCCTAGCCTTTACCCAAGGCTTTGCCTTTTTTTTGGGGTCGGCTTCCAGTATAACCGGATGCAGCTGAATACTGAGTCAAAGATGCACAAATGACGGCCGGGACCAACGGCTTAACGTGCTTTCCGAGGCACGGAGGAGTCTCGGTATGTAAATATGTTCACCCATGCACGGCCAACCCCAGCAAGCGAAGCTTAACTTGATGGATCGACCTGTGCGGCTGTTATTACTTACCCACGAGCTCCTCATATTAGTATCGGTTCCCAATAATACTATGCGATGCGATGTGACTAGCAAAATAAATCATAAAATAAAGGTAGCTGGTATTTTTCTGGATTTATCTTCCGCATTTGATACGATAGATCACAATCTACTTATTGCCAAACTAAATTATTATGGTGTCAGAGGCCCTTCAATTATTTACATCGTATTTAAGAAACAGGAAAATGTATGTAGAAACCAGCACTATAGAACAAAATGGCCAACGGAAAACATATCAATCATCCATGATTAATATCACCACGGGTGTACCGCAGGGTTCTATATTAGGTCCAATTCTGTTTATTATTTTCACTAACGATTTAATAAATTATATTAAAATAAAAATTCCAGACATAAATCTCGTAGTATTTGCAGATGATACTAACGCTGTAGTAGGAGCGAAAAGTATTGGTGAACTGACAGAAAAGGTCAATACTACGTTGGCAGCATTTCAGTTTTGGTTCAATACAAATAGATTAATAATAAATGTTAAAAAACGAACATCATGTTGTTTCGGACCACTGCGGGAAATAAGGATAGTATGGATATAACCCTCAACAATGAAAAAATTGAATTAGTGACAGACGTCAAATTTCTAGGTATCTATCTAGATGATTTGCTGAATTGGAAAAAGGAGCTAGCACACATAGACTCTACTATATCATCTGCGTGTTATGTGTTGAGGAAATTGAGAGACGAAATAAATACTGAACAGTTAAAGATGGTATATTATGCTCTTGTCGAATCCAGACTTCGATACAGTATACAGTTCTGGGGGAAAAGCTACGGTTATAATCCTCACCGAGCCTTCATTCTCCAAAAAAGAGCGATACGTACAATTGTCAGAATTTCACAAAGAGAAAGCTGTCGATCTCATTTTAAGCGGTTAAATATTCTAACAGTGCCCAGCTTATACATACTTGTTTTGTTAGTTAATTTTAAAAAATATGTCCATGAATTCGAATCTGAGGAACAAAGAATATCCAGGGAAAACACTCGTAGGAAGGATTTTAGAAATATTATTGTACCTAAGTTCAATATTGTCAAGCATAGCCCTCATTACCAAGCTGTACAAATATTTAATAAACTGCCAGCAGATTTAAAAATATTATTTCACACTGGCTCTTTTAAGGCCAAGCTCAAAGCATTTCTGTTGGATAAAAACTTGTACTCAGTAGACGAACTGTAATTCAATATTATAATTTCAAATTTCTATAAAAAAAAATATATTTATTGTTATTGTTTTTGGATTAATTGAATGGTAATAATCATGTATTCTTTTAATATTGTTTTCACCTCACAGGCTCGGAAAGAGTCTGTTTGTCATTTGAAATCTGAGCCGAAAATCGATTTTTGCTCTCTAGCGTGGAAAGAGTTTTTAAAATTAGAACCTTTCTATTTAATAATTTTCTATACTGCCAGTCCACTGAAAATGCATGACACGGTCTAAAATAAAAAATTAAATAATCACCGCTCACCTTAAAAACTTCCATCACAGTACAGAAATTAAATATTTTGCGAGGATATAATTGTAAAATTGGAATTAATGTTAATAAGTATTCCATTTGATTAAAAAAATCTGTGACGTCACATTTGAATATGCCATAAAAATACTACCCTGTCAAATACCCAATTGTGTAGTAATTTTTAAGTTTAATTTTTTAAATAAAATAAATACTAATATAATATGTTATTTAATCCTTTGCTTGGCAAAAATAAATCAATTGTATTAAATTAGTTTTTTTCTTTCATTCTCCTGAGAGGACAAGTAGGATATAGAACAAAATACAGGGTATTTAATTTTGGAGATA
Source organism: Hyppa rectilinea (assembly GCA_951799385.1). Taxonomy (NCBI): domain Eukaryota; kingdom Metazoa; phylum Arthropoda; class Insecta; order Lepidoptera; family Noctuidae; genus Hyppa; species Hyppa rectilinea. The sequence goes on along the minus strand of OX637301.1, from coordinate 17,543,621 downwards.
TTCTATGTAACTCATAAGATACATTGCCAAGTAGGTATCTGTTATTTTCTTCACATGAGTCAATGTACCTGAGACGCTAGAACAAAATAAAACTCAACATAGCACCTGTTTTCTTGCACCTAGCAGTTTCCTCGCTGTAGTGAGGTGAAAAATTGTGTGTTGCGCTCGGCAGCAAAGCTTTTCTGCGTCTCGTACCTTTGAAACCTTCGTTACGCTCAGGATTCTATATTTGAACCACTCGCTTCGCTCATGGTTCAACCCTAGAATCCTTCGCTTACTCAGGTTTCAATAGAAGTACTCGCGCCAAAAATCAACTTTCCAGCCTTGCATAACAAATAACTATTGTCTTGTTTTTAATTATTGCTGCATGTTTAATATTATTGCATGTCACTTAATTTATTTTAATACTATTAATAATAATGATGATGTATCAAACACAATTTAAATTGTTCCTGATAAATAAATAAATAAATGCCCGTAACAACATAAAATTACAATGAATGCAGAAGGAGAAAATCACTTTTCAATGTTGCTCAGTGACTATACCCCGCGGACAATAAGTTCTAACGACATAAAAATCATTCCGTTGAAGCGCACCCGCTAAAAGTACAGCTGTACACATTTAGGTGCACTCTAAAATCTTAGAGACAAGATAATACGCTGTCTCTTGTAATAAAATCCTCCACGCAGTCGCTACATGACAGCTCAGTGTTGCCAGAAATTACATTTTATTCAAATTGCTAGCCTTCTAAATTCCTCAGCTAGAGATGTCTAGTAAATGTCTTATTTACATGTAAATTGCTTCGTATATTATACATCTTTTAGTAGGTACTTACATTCATGTGTAAAATGAAGTTATAAATATGTACATAACCTTTAGTCGTACGAAAATAATCCTATTAGCCTGAATCAATACAAAGCTAATTGGACTATGGATGACTAACAGAACCTGATTGTAAATACTGGACAGTGTCGTGAAATTGGTTTGCTTGTTACTATAATCCTACTAATATTATAAACGTGAAAGTTTGTGCGGATGTATGAATGTTTGTTACTCTTTCACGCAGAAACATACACTGAACTGAAACTGAACTGATCTGGATGAAATTTAGCACTGGGATAGATTATATTTTAGAATAGCATATAGGCTATATATAAAACGTGGCGTTAAAATTGTGACATTAATGTAACACACGGGCTAGGTCTAGTACCCAATAATCATATAAATGTTGATAGGTCAAAATAAATCGCGAAATGAATAAAAAATCAGACAACTAAACAATAAAATCTATTCGCCAACTTATTGCAGTTGTTTCATCCTAATAGTAATGTTTATTCATTTTAATTTCATTGATGCGAATGTTATGATCCGTGGCCCGGCAAATGACCGCTACGCGACAGTTTTTAATAAATCCGATATATTATATCCATAAATTTTAATGGAAATATAATGTCTACATGAAACGAAAATGTGAAAACTTGTTAAACGTGTTAAATTTAATGTCACCGTTTTAGCGCCATGTTGTATAGGCTTTTTATCCCGGATAAATATATGGTTCCCGTGGAATAATTTCCTACATTCAAGCCGCTGCCAAAAGCTAGTACTTACTATGAATATGGTTTAAGAAGTTTATTATTCCTCATTAAGAATTAATGAATGAATGATACCATGAATACCATGATCATCTCTCAGGTCGACTTGCACATCATCATCTGCCTCGCCTTTTCCCAACTATGTTGGGGTCGGCTTCCAGTCTAACCGGATGCAGCTGAATACCAGGTCGACTTGCACGTCACTAGTTAAACTTAAAACATAACAACACACTTGTACTCCCCGAAGGGTTGAGCAGAAGTGTATAATAACACCCGCATTACTCCATTCACTATGTATAGGTACCCATCCCTAACATATGTATGTAGATATTACAAATTTCCCTTACACAACCCTCATATATCTAAAGGAATTTTCTGATTTTCTTTTACGGGGCAAACGAAGTTACTGGCATGATAAGGCGTGTTGGTGTCCTTTAAAGTCATGTAAAGTACGCATGATGAAGGATGGCTCCCATGCATAAGTAAACAGACCCTTAAAGGACACTGCAGGTACTGGGTAGATACACATCTCCGGCATCCGCCCAAGGCTCAAAAACCCCTACGTAAAACCCCATTTGTTTGGGGTTTAATATTTATATTAGTTAGTTATGTGTGTCGCGATCGGGGAAGGTAACCAAGGGCATATTTCAACAATGAAACTGAACGCGATCAGTGCATAAACCAAGTTTAAGAGCTGTCAGTTTCATGGAATATTGACACTGACAGCTCTTGACTGCGTTTTAGATGTGTTGATCGCGTTTAGTTGTATTGTTGGGAAAGGCACTTAGTATGTTTGTTGCTAAGGCTGTCTAACAGAATACTAACATGCAGTGAAAACACGATGCTGTAAAAATTAAAGCGCCTTGAAAACGGAGCTTTCGCGATTCCGATGTTATAGAGTGCTCGGTGCAACATGTCTTTTTCTTCTTCCATACCTCTCTATTAGGCGTCATCACGGTAGTCACTCGGTAGTCGGTATAGTATGAAAGATGATTTGGATAGAATGGGATCTATCCAAATCATCTTTCATACAATGCATCCATCATTTCTTTGGTCTTCCTCTTCATATGTTCATCCATTCATACTCAAAACTTTCCATCCAACATAACATGCCCATACCATGACAACCGATTTCCACATAACTGATCAGTCACCGGTGTCACTTTCAGTATATACTCGTTCCTTATTGTATCCATTCAACAACACACATGCCTCTTAGAATTCTCATCTGTTATAGCGTAACGTGTCTACCCTATTAAAGGTTACCTAAGATCTTTAGGTGCCTATAAAAAAAAAGTTAATAATAATATAAGTTTTATTTCTCCTCACAGTGAAAAGCTTATTCTAGGTTTCATATGTAACTTTTTTATCAATGTGCGGAGCTGTTGTCTGAGTTGGGCGTAAAATGCCTGTATTACAAATCACCAGGTCCCCACCCTGCGAAAGAACAGAAAGATATACTTAAAAAATAAAACATCACATTGCAAACTAACATTATATCTAAGGAGATTTAACAATAAGATAAAAAAAACTTAAATAAAAAAAAGTTAAATCTTAATATTTGTACGGCTGAAATGCCAAATTATGAAACCCATTGACCTTAAAAACTTTTGTTAGCAAATAGATATATATCATTCATTAATTCATTCAAATATGCATCCTATTTTTTTATTGCCTTTAAGTTGTAAAAAATGCACCCTGTAATCAGTTGCAAATTCCTTGATAATAAAACTAAAACATTTTATCAAAATATACTAAAGTGTTTTTTAGAAAATCATTCTGGTTTAAAAATAAATCCAATTCTCTTTGAACAAAAGCCCACTTTGTTATTGATTACGTTAAAACAAATTGATTGATCACCAGAGGGCTTATCAACTTGCACTATTAATATTGATATAGCCTTCGGGAGATGAACAAATGAAAAAGTCAGACTAAGCGAATAAATATACGTATTTTATGTGTATGGACGCGTATGTGATTGTGTCAGTGTGCCCTGGAGAATTGGTGACTTTTTTTTGCCGCCTTTTTATAAAAAAAAATATTGGACACTTGTTTTTCTTTTTTTTTACGTAAGTATTCCAAAAAGTTTACGTCAATACATTAAGTTAAAATGTGGTATGACGTCACGGATACATACCTTTTTTTTTTTTTTTTTTTTTAAGGCTGGGAAATCATCCAATGACTGCTCCCGCTCTGGGTGGAGCGGAAGGGAGTGTCAGACTCTTACTGACTAAAACCCATCCATGTTCCTTCCGTAGCCCTTTATGTTCCGGGGTAGCGGTAACCCTTTCGGACAATCCCGCTTAACGGATACATACCTGTGTTATTGATATAAATTTTATAATACTTACTTTATTAATATGATAAAGCAAAAACTAGGAGTATATTTTTTTTAATTATCTGACTGACGGACTAAATACAATTCCTTTTTTTCTTAATTAAATTTAATATAATAGTTTACAAGGGAAGATCTTACAGCCTTAAGTTATTGTAATCTACCTGCAAGCAAGCGTGCAAATTTTAATGTTTAAATGGCAATTCACTCAGGCGTCATCCCCATTACAGCAATTGCATTTTTCATAATGTAAAAGAGGCAGACCCATACTTATGTAAGTCGTACTTAGTCGTAAAAAGTTAGAAAATTCAATTAGCTCGCATAAAGTACCTATTCATTTAATTTAGACTTAAGTATTACTCATGTTCCCGACAACTGTTACTTTTATTACTCGAGAAGAGTTTTCAGACTATAATTTACTTTTATTTAATTAAATCTGCTGGCACTAGTAAACCAGGTTTAACATTTCAAAGCAAAAAGAATGGAGAGTACCTAGCTTTTAAAAAGCGCCAATGAAATAAAATTAAACCACTTATCTCCGCCGCCGCTTAAATAAAATAAACTACGGGGAAATGGGACAATTTGTCGTTCCATATTTAAAAAATACTGCATATTTAAAATCAGATATTACTTCCAAAGCCTATTACTGGCTGGCTGCGAGTCTGCCGGACGCTTCAATTCAATATTTCGTTCCGTAACTTGGTAGGGATGCCATTTATTGCCGGAAGCCCGAAAAAATTATAATTAACTTAAGTATTATGATTCTGTGGTCTCGGTGTGGTGGTTGGTAGAATAGGTATATCCGGATATCAGGCGCCCCTCGGAGTAATTAGGGTAGAGGCTTCTCAGATTTGTCGGGCAGCCCGCGTCAAAAGTTTTGAATTTATTATAGCGTGCCGGGTCAACGAAGCCGACTCTTGTTTACTTAAAGGTCGGAGCTTTCGATTACTTCAAGCAAACTATGTTTCTCACTAGTCGCGTGTCGACCCGTTCTCAGCGATGCCCGACGTACCTACTCGCAACACTATGTATTATCTGTGTCGCAACTAAGGTCGACGACACCCGTCAATCTACTCAGATATTACCCAACCTTAGTTTTGTCGATAATTCAGCAGGGCAGGATTTCGAATTTGGAACACAGTGGGTTTAGACCCAACTACAACAAACGTCAGGTCAAACAGAAAAGTCATCGCAAAAAGAAAAGTAACATTACGAAATTTTAACTTAGAAAAATACAAGACAGATTGAATCAGAGAACAAACAAGAATTTAACGTCGTGACAGATTCAGTAAAGCCAGCATTCGTAATGTCGGATTTCATATTTAAAAAAAAACTAATTACTGTTTGTGACTCAATAATAGGTATGCGTCACGTCCTACGGCTATATCCGGACCGGGAAGTAATTTAAGTGTGGTCAAACGCACTATTTCCAAAAATAGATAGATAGACAGAATAAATACTCTCTAGAATATACACCATAAAAATTACAAATATAATTGTAGAAAAAGTGTACAGGGGCTGACATATTAGGCGGACTTAAAGAAACAATCTTTTATAGGCAAATTTTGAATGAGTTAAGAGAGAAGGAGAGAATACTGCAGGTATCTGCAGGTATGTGTGGTCTAGGTACCATTTACAAATACACAAAAACTTATAAGTAAACAATAATTACCATGAAACAAGCGCAAAGAACAAAAAAAAACATTTTCCACTATTAAGAACCGCCGTTGAAGCTATGTAAACCTTTCCATTTAACTATAATAAGAAAATGTCACACAAGAAAAGCGCGTTCCTCGTCGGGGAAAATAACACAGCATGTTACGAGCTATCCAGGAAATAAACGTCTATCAAGGATACAAAGAACTTTCTTTTATATGCCACTCAAGCTGTAGTTTACAGACTATACTCGTGTCCTGTCATAAAGATAAGGACAGCTGTAAAAAGTTTTGTTTGTATTAAACGGCAGATTGGAATCCAAATTCCGCTCGACAATACGAAACTGCTATGCAGTTCGAATTTCGAAACTTTGGAATTTGCGGCGAAAAGTGTGTTAATGCAAGAATATTGGCCGGAGACGATTGTTCTGTTTTTAAATTCCCCTGGAAGTTGGCGGGACTTTGTTACGTCACTGAAAAACGTCTTTAAAATATCTTCAATTTTACCAGTTTGCTCTTCGGCTATAAATAACTGTTAGTTCTAAAAGAAAACTGAAGTTCTAACTCCTTCACGTAGTCTATTGTAGAGAAACGTGATATTGTTACGTCAATACTTCGATCCTCGATGCAGCAATACATTTTTCATTTAAAAAGTAGACAAGAACATCTTGAAAGAGTCCCACATAAAAACATAGAAGTATGTAGGTACACCTACAATGCCCTAAGGGATGCGCAAAGTGACAAATGATACTAATGGCACCATTTGTCACTTTGCGCATACCTACACTATCGGTGAGACGCAAATAAATTGAGTCCCAAACACCTCTAACTAAACATTTGAGCCCGCAAAATGAATAAGCCTACACAAACTTAACGAGGGCTCTTACCTCTTGTAACAAACGTCTTGAGCGGAACGTACCTATTCATTCATCGTAATTCGTAACCCATTAATTTTGGTTAATGTGGACCAGGCTGTTTAGGCCCCATAAATTTTGGACATTCATTGTCTCTGGACGTCTGACTAGGCTGGCGGCTGCGCCCGAGACGTCCTTTCGACCCAGACGTCGTTGCACCTACGAGTTCTGTTACGACCTCCGCCAATTACGATGGCCCACAAAGCACAAACAACGTGAATTTAACTAGCTACTAACTAATAACACTTCGCACCTGATTTAGAGAACGTAATTAAGACAATTTCGGTTTGGCTATTTGCTATTTAGGCGCATTGTTAAGGCAATTTCGTAATCCGCTTCTCTTGATGTAAATCTAATTAATTCTAAACTAGTCTATTTTGCTGTGTTTCTACTACTTACCTACTCACGAAGCAGTGAAAACTTTTATAAATACACGGGAAATCTGTCTTCTAGTCCGTATCTTGTAATAATGTGAGTACTTTACGTATCCTTCCGTGCGGCACGTCAACCCTCCCTAATTGCTTCATCGCTTGCCCCCTGCAGTGCCCTGAGGTCCCTTGTATCCCTTTTTTTGTCTAGATTGAATGTCTTAAGTACCCTCTTGCGTCGCTTCAACGATGTTATTTGGAAGACTGCGGTCAACAGTTCGGGCAAATGGTGTTCGAAGGAAATGTGAGTAGCTTTGTTTACGAGATTTTTTGGGACGAAGCTTATGAGCGTAATAAATACACTTTAAATGCTCGTAACGCGGAGCCTTCAGGAAATTTGAGATTACTGCGAAAGTAAAATAAGATGAGCTCGTTTAAAATGACTTCACGTGGATTCTATTTGGCGGTCGTAAAATACGCAGGCGTTATTATATTAGAACAGAAAAGAAAATTCCTTTTCTCCGACACAATGATGAATTTGGGGACGAAATATAGGTCATAAAATACGTCGAGACCACACTTAAGTATCCACGTGTGACTTTTATATTCCTCATTTTGTCGAAAGCGGAGAAGTGACAGAAATAAATCACAGATTCAGAGCTCTTTGTAGTACCACCATAACGTCGGCAAGGCGACACAATCATGGCCGATGCTTAACGAAGTATAAATATTTATAAACGAACGTTCATTTATCTGGAGCCATGTTGGGAACTAATAGTAACAGCTACAGACAAGCTAGTTCTTGATAAAAGTAATACGGTCCATTAGTAAATATTTATCAGTATTGTTTCGCGCCATTTTCCCGCGCGCCATAAAGGACTATTAGTGAGGGGCTCCATGCGCCCGGCCACTAGTCGGATAAGCCCGATAACCCGATACAATATGCAGTTTACTTTCTCTTTATCTAAATGCAATTTGGCCGATTTTCCCAATCGCTCCATTATCGAGCACTGGCAATTTTCATATAAATCGATTCCTAACTGAGGTTTTTGGACATAACTGTAAGTAAGCTTTAATAAGTTTCAGTAGGTAAATCTCCGAAACAATGTTCATTGGGACAATTATTACAATGGTTATATTATGTATGTTGTATCCACAACGTTACTTCAAAGATTTTCCTCCTTCGCGGCTTCCCTACGAAAGTTGCGCGGGAAAATAGACGCGGGACACCGAATACCTTTGCCACTCGAAAATTAGCATAGGCTAATACAAACGCGGGAAAAGTTTCATAAGTATGGTTTGTCAAAACATAACAATTTTATTGTGACAATATATACGTGAATCGTGCGACACTCGGATTCTCACGCATTTTAGCGGGAAAAGAAAATGGAACTGCTTAAAATTTAATAAGTAAGTAAAACCTTCGCGACTTTATTATGTGTACGGCAAATTGGAGACGAACATTGATTTATAATAAAAATAAGAAAGAATTTGACAATCGGCTATCCAGCTAACAATATAATTAAAAACGATTGAACTCGATGTAATTAAGTTAAAAAACTGCTAGTTTAATTTATACGAGCATAATTCATTGGGCATGTTATTATTTATCAACAAACACTCAACGAAACCACACATTTGGCTCGGCGATTATCCCCGAATAGACTGTTGACTTAGCAGCTCATCAAACCCTTGTTTACGCACCGACAATTACTCGTATGGGCTGTTACACTGTATATTAACTTAATATCGGACCAAAGGGGATCATTAATTAGCTAAGCAACCTCTCGCGCCACAAATATATCTCTTTGTTTCAGTCACACATGCATATTTGATCCGATTTTTCGTACCTAAATCAAAATCCCGCGCGGCTCAAATATTTGTTTCAAAATATGATGATGAGCAATCTATTTCTACCCTTATTCCGCACATGTCACTTTGATTACACACATTGGGCCCATCGAGGGGGGCAGGTCAGTGGGGGTGGGGGGTATCAGGTCGAGCAACAGGCGCCGGCTGATCAATGAGCATCTCCCGCGCCCCGCACCCCGCACCACCTGCGCCGCACTTGTTGCGCGCACGATTCAAACAAATGCAAGCTTACCCGAACACCAATACCGCCCTTATTCCTTCCTCAATTAGCTCTATAATAGCCGCGCAAATAACGTTGCATTGTTTCCTGAAGTGTGCTCAACATTTATTAGGTAATATCTGGCTGTATGTCTCCGAAGCGCGGGTGCGATCAGGCGCGTTAGTGCCGGGCTCCCATAAACGTAGCTGCGATAAAGATACGATGATGACCCTGCCATTATGCACCCTTTTGTTCGCTCCTATACCTTTTAGCGTTACCGATATCTTTAGCACATAACTTTAACAAAGGTATGACTAGATGTGTCATCAAGCGACAATCTTCAAGGACGCTGTTCAACTTTCCCATTGTTGAGAATAGATCGAGTCTCGCAGTTGATCTTGTAATTAGATATCCTTGTGGTCTGGGACTCTGGTCTGGCGGCTAAGAATAGACCGCTACACTTGTCGAGGTCGTTACTATGGCTGATTTACACGCGTTCGGGCACTTGCACAGTGCGAGATATGGTCTTCCTTTAAGATCTTGGTCAGTGGCATCTTTTAACCAAGAACAACGCGCTTCTCTTGTTCGGTTTAGTGATATAGCATCGACTCCATTTTAAACTGTACTCCTACAATGTATAGACGAAATAGATAAGTTTTTCGTATGTCTATACTAATCTATAGTATTTAAGGAAGAACTTGAGAAAGGTTATTAGTTATTTAGCATCCCGCTACAACCTTTAGGAGCCGATCAGAAAGTAATCGCGTGTGGGGGATTTGACTAATATATTGTGATGGCTTACGAGTTCCACGGGGACGAAGTCTCTGGCAGAAGCTAGTATAATTAGGTATAATTTAATAAAATTGTAGAGTTTGTTTGTTTGTTTGAACGCGCCAACCTCTGGATCAAATTTTGGACAAATCAATCTTGTAGCTCTCTAGCCCAATTCTAGAGGAAGCTAAAAGGCTATTAAAATCACGCTACGACCATTTAGAGCCGAACAAAAAGATAAAAGAATCAGAAGGAACGTGAAGCGTAAACGAAAAATAGCGCGGGCTAGCGATGCGATGTGACGCAGTGGGTTGAGAGCCGAAATTTCGCCGCGAACAGGGCTAGTTTAAGATATAAGTAGTGATAATACTGAACCTTACACATTCATTTCTGAACATAGACCCCAATACTCCAATTGAGTGATGCTGTATGATTTCATAACCCTCTTTCATTCCCATAAATACCAGGAAGTACCCTTCACAAAAACCACACCCCGCTCCAACCGACCAGATTCTTGTATGAAAATTAATCAACAACTTGTAATACAAATAGTTGATGCTAGTCAAAGGAATATTTTCCGATCCGCACACGACTTTATGGAAAACGGGACAAAGGCGCTAAAAGGCTTTATATATAGAAAAATATGAGCTAGCAAATACTCCATTGTGAAATCACGCGAAAATAAATTCAGGCTTTTTTCCGCAGTTTGTTTTCTTTTGCCGTAGCATTGGAATCAATTAAAAATGTATACGGAATGAATGAAAATTATTTGAAATGCTTTTTGAATTCATAACAGGTTCATACAATCATTGTTGTTGCTTCTTTTTCTAAAGGCAACAAGTTCAAAGGTTTTATGAAATGGTAATTGGATGATGCTTGTTCAAATCCTCACATTTACAGCACTGAACTGGAATTCGCGTCGCGTCTCGCTCCTATCAAAGACCTAATGATGTCTTCAGAGGACTGGAGGTACAATCGGTAGCACATCAAGTTACCACAAACTGTCAAATTTTGAGTTAAGGTTTAAAATCATTTGGAGAAATTTGAGTTTTGTATAACTTGATGCGGTGGCGACCGTACCTTTTACTTTACATAGGTGTTATGTTGGAAGATCTTTACATTCTTATTAGATAGAGAGGCGCACGAGATGTATGTAGGTGAGTTTTACTTTAGAGCTAAAATCCTCTTGAGCACCACGGTTTATCGGAAATAATATGTAGAGATTAACTACAATAACATGGCCGCCACTCCAAATTACTGTTTCAATGTTTGTAGTCACATCCTTACGAAAGAGTTTTTATGAAGGTTTAAAAAAAATTACGGAGATGTAAGGCTTTTCCCTTAACTTACTAATTTTCAAGTCTCAATGTCTTCGACATTCTCTGAAATCAAATACCTAACACACACTGTTTGTTACAAAACTATTATCCTGCGATCTTTGACAAGTCAAAAAAGCATCGTCCTCGCATCTTAGGTCCCAACTCAGACCCCACAGTACTCTAATTGGATCTTCCTATTTGCAAATTGTCAGTTATAGACCGTGATTGGAATGCAAAGTTCGCATGGCCGCCCACTGTAACATTGGGAACTCAACCGAACACTGATTGATGAACGGACATGGCCTACATAACATGGTTTGACATTCGTAATGAAGATACAAATAGGAACTGATTAAGTTCATTAAAGCAAATTCAAATCAAATAATTCTTTTAAATAAAAATCGCTTTTGAACGTCTCATTTCACAAGGGAATTTTAATGGATTCTAGGTTCCTAATTACAGCCGCAATAGCCAGCAGCTCAACGCATCACTACATAGTATAAAACAAAGTCGCTTTCTCTCGCAACGGATTTTGATGCGGTTTTTTTTAATAGATAGAGTGATTCACGAGGATGGTTTATGTGTATAATTTGCGAACATATTATGCAGGCGAAGCCGCGGGTGGAAGCTAGTTTTTTTTATAAAAGTACGATGCGGCCCGTCTGTTGTGTGCGTTGCACGTTGGTTCATAGAAAATGTGCAATGCGGCCTGGCCCAATCTGCTTTAACCTTAATACTTCCGTTTTTAAAAAACATGACGATCATAACTCAGTAATAGTAAAGTAGGTAGGTACCGAGTAATGCCTAAGCTATTATGTGAAAGTTCCAGTTTACACTATGTACTGGCCACTGAGAGAATGCGTCCCTGACACCTGTCAGTTGGACGCGATTAGGAACTAATGAGGTTTTAATTCGTAAAACACGTACCTATTCTTTTGTACTCAATGACAGGTGTCAGGGACGAATTCGGTCATCGGACGGAGTGTACCAACTTTATAGATCCTTAAAGACTGCGTGCATGCATTATTCATATGAAATACCCATATTATGATGTATGTACTTAACTTAATATTAAAAATGTGTAAGTAACTCTGTTATCATAACTCCCTAACGGCTGAACAGATTTGTATGAAATTTGGCACACGGATAGGCCACGCCATAGACCATGCCATAGATTAGGTCATAGAATTACGTTTATGTAGTATGCTCCTGGGCCGTCTGATAATGGCCGAGTTTCACGCGAGCGAAGACGCGAGCAAAAGCTTTATTATTTTACGTTTTTCCCTCTAACACTCTTTTGACACGACACAAAATTGTTAAAAAGATTTCTTGAAACAAAGTTAAGAAAGCGCTGTTGTTGTTCTTAAAGACTTTACCCTTATGAGATAAGCGACAGATAAGCCCTCGTATGAGGGATGTACGAGTACCTATCGAGAGGAATCTCGAACACATATCGTATCAGGCTTAAGGTACCTGTTTCACCGCTGGCGATTAACGAAAAAAGAGTTGACAAGTAATGAACAAAAAAGGAACAAGGAAAAAGAAAGGGAGGCAGGAAAGATAAATTCATTAATAACGAAATTAATAAACAACGAGTGCGCGACGGCGTCGATCGATTACTCCCTGGTATGAGTATGTACAGTCGCCAGCACATCAAGTTACCACGAACTATCAAATATTCCCAATTGAATATGAACCTTATTCTGTTTTAATAAAGTTGAAAAACTATCAAAGAAATTTGACAGATTGGGGTAGCTTCTTGTGCTGGCCTCTGTATCAAGTGTGAGTGACTCGACGAGTGTTCTGCAGTGCGTATTTTCTTTCGTAACTCTTATTGCTTCGAAAAACGAGTACCGGCACGGGCGGTCTGGACAGTCAGCGGTCTTAACATAGCATAGCAGAATCAGCCTATAATGTTCCCACTGCTGGGATGCTAGCCTTCTCTCAATGAGAAGGAGCGGGCCGTAATCTACCACTCCGGCCCAGCGAGGGTTGGTAGATGTCACATGTCGCCGAATTTTTGGTTCTAAGACATATACCGGTTTCTTCACGATGTTTTCCTTCACCGTTTTGACAGCAGTGGTGATGAAATTATTTGCACAAAGTAAACCGCCTGGCTGGATTCGTACTCACGTCCTACACGTCCTACTCGTAGGTCAGTGCCGTTACCTCCGGGCCACCTGGTCCTATCAGCGGCCAATCGATCTACAATATTTTGTACGCTTCTTGAGCGACAAAATCATAGAGTAGTTAGTCGCTGCTTCGTCAGCGGTGGAGCGGGGGCCTAAAATATCACAATATTACGAGTAAGGAGGTATCTACCCTTTGCACGTAACCAACCGTGTGCATTGATTGATTTTGACAGCTCACCACGGATAAAGGCGGGACTGTGACATTGTAGGGTTTTTTGCGTTGTTCGCTTGATTTTAGATAGAATAGTGGATGATCGCCAATCGCATGTTCTTCGATTAGAACAAGGCAGGGGACGAGTTTCGTAAAGACGATGATTCAATTAACTTTTAGGTGTACTTATAAAAATCTAAGTACCAACTTTCAAACTTAAAAAATTATTAAATTTGCTGAATACATTTTTCAAAAGTCCTTCTGGAACGTTTCCTTTCATTCAGTGCATTGTCTGTCTGTGAATGAACTTTTTTTTTCGTTCGATCATGCACAAGTATTTGTATTCCAACGCATTAATTAAAGGCACATGGTCAGTTAAATTACCTTCCTTTATTAGGTACCTACTTGATATGATTTTGGCCCATTCTCTTAATTGCTGTAATCCCTTAGTCGGCTTTAACGACACTTAAGGGCGGGAATAGGGAAGGCTATATTCAGAGAAACACACGAAACACTGCACACCAGTTAGGAAAACCTTCCGTAAATTAAAATCGCAAAACTCTGCACAATTTTATAAAACTAACGCTTTTTAATATTAAGAAAAAACCATTTTATCTCTGCTTTAAGCTGTCAGCTAGCAGACTTTCCGTTTAAAACTTTAAAGGCTTCTTTTAAATTTCCTTTTCAATTTTATTTTATTCAGTTTTTAATGTAAGTCCAAAATGCATTTTCCTATGTGAACAAGAGCGGTATAAATTGTTAAAAGGCTTCGTACGTTTTTTTATTTACCGACTAGCTTCTGCCTACGACTTCGGCTGCGTGGACTACAAAATTGGGTAGGTAAGTACGGAGATAAATGAACAATGTGATAAATTGATAACAGTCGCCATTTCATTTAGCTGGATAACAAGAAGTATCCCATGGTTTAATACAGGTTATAAATTATCTGTGTTCTAAAGAGAACATGCAGGCTTTATACATTTTTGGGCCTTTTTTGTAAGTCGGCCAACTAAAAAAAATGGTACAGAGGCCAGCACATCAAGTTACCACAATCTGTCAAATTTCTTTGATAGTATTTCAACTTTATTGCAAAGACGTAAGGTTCATTTTTAATTGAGAAAATTTGACAGTTAGGGATAGCTTGATGTGCTGGCGTCTGTACGTGTGGTAAGTTGTAGTCATTTGGAGCAATAGTTAATATGGCACCAAAGTTGCAGATAAAACAAGCCAAGCCAAGTAAAACAAGTTCAGAAAACAATAAATGTTTGAAAATGACAAACCATTGTCTTTCAAATCACCAATTTGTCTTTCAAAAAAGGTCCAAAAAAATGTATCTCCTTTCATCCAAAGCTGTCAGCCGCTTAAATTTTGCGCGATTGAGTACATAAAAAACATCGAAACATACAAACTTTGACATTTATAATATTTGTAGGATACACCGTAGTTATGCGTTATACACGAGCTCTACATAAAAGGTCAATTTATAAAAACTAGGGCACGGCCCCGTCTGTAGGAAAATACCTAATATTTATTGGATATGAGAAAAACTTAAAGCTATTGTTGTAACGTACCTAACTCTACCCACATATTTACGTATATAGGCACGGTACTCGTAGGTACCTGTTTTATGGGCAATTTAAAAAACTTGTGCGAATATGATTTGATACAAGGCTGCATGGCCTTTTATTTGGGTATAACATTCTCTAACAAGATGAGCAAAATATTCTCCTCCTCTACCCTTGCTCGAGCCAACTCGCGCCGCTGAGCCTTTAAATTCGTCCCTAAGTAATCATAATCCAGACTATCTCTTGTTGCCCTCCCCCAGCGATGCCCTAAACCGATGTCCGTAACCGACAGGGGGCACCCTTAGCGTGTTATCGCTTAGTTTATAAGTATATGCCCTTGTTAGAGACCTTCATGTATTGAGGCACCAACAGGAAAGTCCAGTTAATTAGCTGACGGCCTAGGTTAACCTCCAAGGTACCTATTATATAATATCTATATATTAAATATCCTCCACTACCACCGGACACTGGACATCCAGCCCTCCACCACCACCACCTTGTTGACTGTTCTCCCATAGGTACCTACTAGTTCGTGGTGCTGTGCAGGTGAAGATTCATATACAACACTACGAAATGTGGGTACACCTCTGCCTAACCCTTCGGGGAAACAAGGCGATGTTATGATGTGTCACTATCATACTATTAGATACCGAAGTAGCTCGGTATAAATATAAAATTTACTGGAATAGATGCCTACCTATCAAAATTACCGTGTTACGATAATGGCGAGTACACCCGTGCGGGACCGTGGGACGTAATGGGACAGCCTACAGACAGGACATATAGCCACATAATACTCTCTCGAATAGACTCGACAAAAATATATGTTAAAGGTAAGTACCTAAGAGAAGGAGGTGGCGGGATGGGAGAGAGAAAGGTCTTCCCGTCCCAGCCGCCGCAGGAGACGCCCCGGGCGTCGGGAGCCACGTGACGACTCCCGGCCACCGTAGGCGCGGGCCTGCGGACGGTGAGTAATGGGTGACTCACCATCCGATCAGCACCAGACCCGTGCCGTGCGGCGCGTATATGTTCCACGCGTGCCTCAGGGAGATGTCAGCATATGAAGGGGCCCCTCAGGGCCAAGCCTGCCGGGTAAGCGGGATTGTCCGAAAGGGTTACCGCTACCCCGGAACATAAAGGGCTACGGAAGGAACATGGATGGGTTTTAGTCAGTAAGAGTCTGACACTCCCTTCCGCTCCACCCAGAGCGGGAGCAGTCATTGGATGATTTCCCAGCCTTAAAAAAAAAAAAAAGTACCTAAGAGAGTGGTTTTAGATCACGCGGGAACAGAGTTCCTACTTACTTCACCTCACTGTTATAAGTACCTTATCGTAGTATCAGTAGATTTTAGTGAACTGAAGGTTTTCCCTAAGATGACGATCACTCAATAGTCTTGTAAAACACGCTGCACAAACTTTAATGAGAATACCACTTTTAAACCATTTTATAAATATATGGCAAGCGGACTGACATTAAACACCCTGTTGACTCGTGAAACGAACATGAAAAAGTCACCCTCCTTTTCCAAAGCCATCACAATGTGTTTGAAATCGAATTCAACAATATGTATTTAAAAACAATCTAACACTCTTTTCATTTAAATCATTTAAAAAACTGATTTTTAAGTAGCGCTAAAAGACTAGTGTCCCATTTACACAAAAAAAGCTACAATTACTGCAGTAGTGATGTCCAAATTCTCCATTATTCTTGTTACTGGAATCGATTTAACAAAATATGGTTTTAGGAAATTCCAATTTTCAAACTAAATAAAAGAAATCATAACTCAATTGTACTATTTGTAGTATTATTTGTGCTCCGCTTAAGGCGTTTCGCTTATGTTATTAAGTTCTATTATTTATGAGTCCATCGATTTTAGTTCACGACACTACTACGGGCTGACACAGAAAAAAAATGTGAGTGCAGTGAATGTCAATTTTGTGCTATTTTTGTATTTAAAATTCCATTTTGTGCTGTCGCAAAACAATCTATCGCGAACGATAAGACACAAAAACTTGATTATCATTCATAGAGTTCTTCGTAACGTAGAACGCGTAAGTCGACCTTGTATTTTAAACCCTGTTACTTTCTGTTTTTCGCTGTTAAAAATCAGTCATGAAAAATATTATTGGAAAAAGTTGGCGTGACTCTGCTTCGTTAATAGTGCTCACCAAGCGGAATAGCGAATTGTTATCGCGCGTTGAAGATCGTGGCGGTGTTAATTACGACATATTGTTGCAGACTCGGACGCGCAGTGCTTCGTTTGCCAACAGCGTGGTGTTTCCCGGTGGAGTCAGCGAGTCCGTGGACGGGAGCCCCCGCTGGCTGGAGCTCCTCAAATCCTTCGGCTACTCGAAACAAGATTTAGAAGCATTTCACCGCCCTGATAGTGTTATCAACCAGATTTTTCAAAATAATCCCATACAAAGGTAATATTTGTGGACCTTGACATCTCGCCTGACGTTTTCGTCAGTCACACACTAAATGATAACGACAGTAAACACGAATGCTTGTACACTTGTATATCACTTTATATTTAACACTAAGTGAAGTGCTGTTGCAATCATTTTTATGTGTTGTGTACGGCTGACTTGTATATTTATGTTTTTTTACTGATACATAGTTACTGTGGTGGTCTTCATATTATTTCTTGATGATTACTTTCTTATAAAACTTGTGTTTATAATAGCAGATGTGTGAGTGTTTTCCTTATAATTTTTTACATAAATTAACTGTAACAGGTTATGCAAAATAAAAATAAATGCCAGAGCATCAATTATAACCATTTTGGTATGGTAGCATGTTATAACTATGTAATGTATTAAAGTCTATATTCTACATCATCTAATCTAGGTACATTAAAGTGGCTTCAATGATGTTACATTAGTGTACTTCTTAGTAAGATTTTTCTGTTTGTGTCGTCCAAAACCACAAGGAGAACAAACCACAACTGAATCAAGACATTTGATTCTTAATTGAGTCGATATTGTCAATACAATCATATAAAATGTCTTGCATTCACTCACTAAATATATTGGCCTCCAACAATGCCTCATAACGTGTTCAATTATAGCTCCAATATACCAATGTTGGTGCAATTTTGGCATTAATTGTAAGATTACATCTATTTAGTTAGATAAAACAATTGTGTACAAAACAAGTAATGGGCTTGATTATGTGGCCAACATTTGGCAATGTGTATGTAAGCTTTTCAATTGTGCTCATGAATCATATTTGTGTTTATAGACATTTACAACTGAGGATAACAGCAATTAGAGAGACATTTGAGGAGGTGGGCTTGTTGATCTGCAGTCGGAAGAGAAAGGAGCAGAGGACTGGGCTATGGGCAGACATCATAGAGGGTATTGATATCAAGTACTGGCAAAGTCGGGTGAGTATTATTATCTATGCCTTGACTTAGTTGTATGGCTTACAGTTGTGTCAATATTTTGCTGTAGGTATATTTAAACATGTTCAATAAGAAGCGAGAGCTCAAATGCAATTTTAATTGCAATTTAGTTTTTAGACATTGCAGAAATTAAGATAATACCTATTTCAAGTATTTCATTTTCTCAACTTAAAGATTGGATTACTAATCAGTTACCACATTTGTTGTAGTTTACTAATCAAATGGTAATAATTGTGATAAATCTCTTTAAGGTTGTTTCACACATATAGTCGCACCTTCCCGCAGGGGTAACTAACGCTGTACGAAACAACAGAACACCTCCTTCTATAATCCTAACATACTCCTTTTGTTTTGTTATGGTCATGCATCTAGTCAAACAGCGACTGATTGCAAGTACTACACACCTGACCTTTCTGAAGAACATCCTACAACCACAGAGTCGTTCAAGAAATCTGCAATGGGTTCAAAAGACTTGTCTGGTTGTTCCGAGTTCACATGATTGCTTCTGTAGTTCATGTTGTGAGTGTTTGATCACCAATTAAGTCACCTAGCGTTTCCACTCACGTCTGCCTTGTAAATACCTTTTGGTAGATCCACCTCCATCCATCCTTTCATTCCAGTTAATTGATTTGACAGATAAATTCTTTAAAAAATTATCTGGTAGATTGTACCAGGTAAATTGTATACATCTATTGTGTAACAACCTGTACTGGAAATTGTAGATGAGTAAGTCAATATAATATGCAAATGGCATCCTTTTGAATGAATCATTTTGGCAACAACATAGACAGTATAATTAATTAGTGGAATCTGGTATTATTCCGTCTTCTAATAAAGTAATTTAGTAGTCATTTTGCTGCAACATAACTATTGCCATTCTTATAATGGTCTGGCGCAGTCTAGTACATTTCCATTTATTCACCAATATTTATGTGAACTTTAACATATTTTCAGGTACACAAAGATCCTGGGGCGTGGTTTACGTTGTGTGAGGAAAATCAGTGTTATCCTGACATCTGGTCCCTGCATTACTGGAGCAATTGGCTGTCTCCTGTCAAGATCCCAAAGAGGTTCAATACTGCTTTTTTCTTGACTGCCTTGGAAAATAGACCGAAGAGCATTGGAAGCAGCAGTGAAGTGGCTGAAGTTCAGGTGATTGTTTTTACAATGCTTATTTTGGCGGAGGGTTTACACATAATCACGACATAGTATAAAGCAAAGTTGCTTCCCACATCCTAATGTCTGTATGTAAGCTTAGATCTTTAAAACTACACAAAAGATTTTGATGCAGTTTTTTTAAATAGATAGAGTGATTCAAGAGGAAGGTTGATGTGTATAATTTGTCGACATATTATGCGGGTAAAGCCGCGGGCGGAAGCTAGTATGAAATAAGTTAAGACAGATTTTTTGCAAACACATCTTTTTCTAAGCAATTACTGTATATTTCCGAAATGGTGTTGGAATTGGCTCTGCACATTGGTATACATTGCAACGACGGAAAAGAGTTCCTTATTTGGAATGAATGTATCCCAAAAACAAATTTGGGCGTGTTCCGACACGCACTTGACCGGTTTTTCTCTCAACTGTCTTCATGCTTGGTTAATGGTTTTTCGTTTTTTATTTCAGTGGTTAGGCCCTACTGAAGTACTATACAGTGACAAGAAGCTACAAGTACCTCAGCTGTACGAGCTCAACCGATTGACCCATGTGAAGGACTTACAAGAGCTCGTCAAATTCGCCCGAGACAGGAGTGGTCATGGTATTGACTTAACTTATCCATTCATAATCACAGTAAAAGATGGCACCGTGTTTGTGCTACCAGGTAATTTTAATGTGATTGTTTTCTTGATTTCTCTTTTTTTTTCAAATGAAAGTACTGATAACTTGTTTTTGTTCTCAGGTGATGAATTATACCCGTCAAGTGTAGACTACAACGACAATACAACTAACTATATAGACCAAACGGTATTAGAGTTAAGAGAAACTTGTAAAACTATCCATAGAATTGAAGCAGGAAAGGAGAAAAAGCACTTAGTAATTCAGAATTACAAACCTAAACATCACATCACCATGGAAGATAAAACCTACCCAGGTTTTTCTGTACTTTAAAATACAGTTTGTAGTTCAGTTCATGCCTTAAACTTTGGCCTTATTAGCAGTACATATAAGAGCAAGTAGTATCTGTAGAGCTTATTCAAGTGTAGGTACATTAGGCAGTGATAAAGATGGCGGGTTCCGGGCACACGTGGCCCAACAGCCAGGACGACTACGAGCTGCTGGACGTCATCGGCTGCGGCGCCACGGCCGTGGTGCACGCCGCCTTCTGCCGCCCGCGCGCGGAGAAGTGCGCCATCAAGCGCATCAACCTGGAGAAGTGGAACACCTCCATGGACGAGCTGCTCAAGGAGATTCAGGCCATGTCCAGCTGCAACCACGAGAACGTGGTCACCTACTACACCAGCTTCGTGGTCAAGGAAGAGCTGTGGCTCGTGCTCCGGCTGCTCGAGGGCGGCAGCTTGCTCGATATCATCAAACACAAAATGAGGATATCCAACTGCAAGCACGGCGTGTTCGATGAGGCGACGATCGCCACCGTATTGAAAGAAGTGCTCAAGGGCCTCGAGTATTTTCACCAGAACGGTCAGATACACAGAGACATTAAGGCCGGTAATATCCTACTCGGAGATGACGGCATCGTGCAGATCGCCGACTTCGGCGTATCGGCGTGGCTGGCCACGGGTCGCGACATCTCGCGGCAGAAGGTGCGCCACACGTTCGTAGGCACCCCGTGCTGGATGGCGCCCGAGGTTATGGAACAAAACCACGGATACGACTTCAAAGCCGATATCTGGTCCTTTGGAATTACGGCCATCGAGATGGCGACCGGCACCGCGCCGTACCACAAGTATCCTCCGATGAAGGTGCTCATGCTCACGCTACAGAACGACCCGCCGACGCTCGACACCGGCGCCGAGGAGAAGGACCAGTACAAGGCGTACGGCAAGACGTTCAGAAAAATGATATTCGAATGTCTGCAGAAAGACCCGGCGAAGCGGCCGACGGCCACCGAGCTGCTGAAGCACTCGTTCTTCAAGAAGGCACGCGACCGCAAGTACCTCGTGTCCACGCTGGTGACCATCGGGCCCAGCATGGAGACGCGCGTGCACAAGGCCAGCCGGCGCCAGCCCGGCGCGTCGGGCCGCCTGCACCGCATGGAGACGGGCGAGTGGGTGTGGGAGAGCGAGGACGAGGACGACGACGACGAGGACGACGCGGAGCGCGACCGGCCCATGAACACGCTGGAGCGCGCCGACAGCTCCGACAGCGACGACGAGCGCGCCGGCTTCACCATCGGCTCGCTGGGCGCCGCCACCGACGCGCCGCAGGTCAACCTCGTGCTGCGCATGCGCAACGCGCGCAACGAGCTCAACGACATCCGCTTCGAGTTCGCGCCCGGCAAGGACTCGGCCGACGGCATCGCCACCGAGCTGGTGGGCGCGGGGCTGCTGGACGCGCGCGACGCGGACGTGACGGCGCGGCAGCTGCAGCGCCTGGTGGACGACGCGCTGTTCCCGGCCGCCGCGCCCGCGCCGCGCTCGCTCACGTTCCGCCTGCGCTCGGCGCCGCCCGAGCCGGAGGACGAGAACAGCCTGCTCGGCTTCGCGCAGCTGTCCATCGTGGACTGACCGCCGAGCCCGGCCCGCACGTTGTCTATGCTTAGGTACCTCCTACGTATTTTATGGGTGGATATGGAATTATATTAGTTGTATATTGTTTATGCGGTGGTGATTTTTGTGGACGGATGGCGTGGGCGGCGCCTGTAGCCCGCCGCCCCGCCTCCCTCTGCGCGCGCGCATCGAGTCGTCTGTATACGAAAACTATCGCCGCGTAGCTCAAATGAATGTATATTTTACATTATGATTATAAGGGTGAATCTGAATTTATAAGAGTATTTTTTGTGATCGTACCGTGTCAATTTTGCTGCTTTCCAACACTGTAATCGATTAGGACCTACATTCGCAAATATCGCAATGCTATACAAATAATGACAATGTATGACAATAGTTGCGCAGGCGTATAGATGATATCCAACTTGTAAGATAGCACTTTTTAGCGTATTATACTTGTTTGTAATAAAAAGCTATATTTGTAATTCGTATGACTTTTATCAACTTCCAAGTGCCATATTTTTTAAATATGAATGGATAAAAAATGTATACTGTAAGTTTGACAGTGATAAAATTGCATATATCTAATAATAATCATTACAGTGTTAATTTTAAATAGCAGGTCTATATAGCACCATAGAAAGTTCTTTTTACATTGTTATTTGTTTGTTGCTTATTTTGGAAGTATTTTAATAATAAAAGATGAAATCGATTTCGGCAGGATGTTTTAATTAAAACCTCTATGATTTTTCAAAAATGTTAACTAAAAGCTAGGTTTGTTCTTAGACTACAATTACATTATTTATAACAAGTCCACGAAGGTGGTAGACTACTGGCATTCTGCTTTCTGTTGCGAGTGGTCTCCACGAGGCGCCACTGTCGACTGTCACTAGCACAGCAGACTGCTCAGTGAGTGAAACAATATGTATCTGTAAAAACTCAGTTTGGCATCTAAACATTGTCGAAATAAACCATCTATTACATTCCAAATGTTACCAACTTTCATTCCTGTTCATAACATTATAAAGAGATTCTTAATTCTAAGCGTAGAGTTGAAAAAGCAATAACGGTATAAAAATAAGTTTTTCGGTACATACAAACTTAACTCCATAGCATGTTGGTCCACAAAGAAATAATAAAAGTTCTATTTTATTGGCTACGAGTATTTAGACTACGACAACGAAGGGTTTCTGTCATTTTTACAAGTTATTCTAATTAAATGCGATGCAGTCCATACTTGATTACTTTTTGACAGTTTAATTAGTAATTTTAATTGACAATTTCAATAAATTATGATCAAGCGACGTGATGTGAAAGTAAGCAGAGTTGTTACTTCAGTACGAAATAGCTACAGATAACTTTCCAAGTATTGTATTCAATTCACAGTACTTGTGCTGGCCACAACAACCAATGATAATAGTATTGTAATTTACTAAATAGTCTCATACACTGCCACCATTTTTTGTCAGGTGCTATTATATTCTAAGCTCAGTGCCTTCAACACGCATACGTGCCGCCAAAATCCTTACTGAGTGCCTTCAACACGCATTACAATGTATGGACAATAATCACACATTTGTGTTGAAGGCACTGGCTTAGAATGGATCAAAATGTATTGAGCACGTATGTGTGTGCAGGGCACTGTGAGATAGAACAGAAAACACACAGCAGTGTATGGGTTAAATTATATAGCCTCTTTGATTATGAAAACGTACTTATTTCCCGTAATTTAAAACATACTGCATTTATTGCAGTATGCAGTAAGGGGGCGTCCATAAATTACGTGGTGTTTTTTTAAATTTTCTGTCCCTCCCTCCCCCCCTGGTAAGTCGTGAGATTTTATTCAACCCCCTCCCCCGTCCCCCAATCTCACGTGAGATTTTTCAAAATGTGGGTTTCTTACGTAAACGCGTTGGATTGTTATTGTAAAAAGAAAAAAAAAATGTGAATGATCCTAATCGTATTATGATTACGCTTAAGATTAAATCTTAAGCATGTACAATCTGGATTAAATGGACCAAAATAGTATTTTTTTTTTTGATTCAATCAGAAAAAAAATTGCGTGATATTTGCCGAGACCCCCCCCCCCCTCTCCAACGTAAGATTATATGAGATTTGACTCGACCCCCTCCCCCCCTAAAATATCTCACGTAATTTATGGACGCCCCCTAAAGTCTTATATTGTTAACTACGAAATCAATTCTAAATTACTGGAAATATAAAATCAACACTTTAGATTCGAGAAGTTTTTAGTACGAGCTAGGCTGTTGTGCCCACCACACAGTTTTAAAGGTGAATGCACCAGGAAAGCCCGCGAAATTTAAATTTTCTTACGTTTTTTTGCAATTAGCAGGTCAGTATTATGTTTTAAGTAGATCAAAATATGATTCGCGGCCGAAGCAAGGACATACAGTGTGTTAGGTTAAACGAGGGACATATTATTTTCAGGGGGTACTAAACTTTGACTATGGAACTATACCTGAAATCACGAACAAAATAACCAGCTGTTCATTATATTGATGTTCGCATAATCCGTACAAAATGAATGGAACAGCTGATATTTTTTTTCGTATTTCAGAGTTGGTCCCATGGACAAAGTTGTTGATTTCCTTGAGTACTATGCAACCTGAAAGTATGTCCCTGTAACTTAACACACTAATAGAACTGTGATCATTAAAATCATCAATACAATCCTGTTTATAATACGGTATGGAATGATGACTGGTGGGCAAATCTAAGAGAGATGTATTAATAATTTTAATTATTATAATTTTGTGAATACTTACCTGCTACGGTTGCGAATCAAATTTTGATCAGCTCGTGGCTAAGTACTAACAACCGCACAGGTCGATCCACCAGGTTAAGCTACGCTTGCCGGGGTTGGCCGTGGATGGGTGACCATCTTTACATACCGAGACTCCTCCGTGCCTCGGAAAGCCGTACGATATGCCGTTGGTTCCGGCTGTCATTCGTGCATCTTTGACAGTCGTTACGGGTCGTCAGAAGCCCGAGAATCTGACAGCCAGTCTTACCAAGGGGTATCGTATTGCCCAGTTCGTGGGTTGTGGAGGTCAGATAAGCAGTCGCTCCATGTAAAATACTGGTATTCAGCTGCATCCGGTTAGGCTGGAAGCCGACCCAACATAGTTGGGAAAAGGCTAGGCAGATGATGATACAACCAGCCACTGATCTACAAATTACAAAAAAACGTATGAAAATTTCAATTTCACGGCCTATCCTGGCGCTTTCCCTTTAAGTACATAGTATACATATTTCGTGTACAAAATATTCAAATCGCCATGTTTACAATTGTCTCATATATAACTTACAGCTAGTGCTCATATATTAAGGTTTGAGAATCATTTACATACATAGTGACTAGGCAAAATGAAGCGTCTAATTAATTACTTAAGTCTAACACACTCACTCTAGTAAGGCATTAACAACATTGAATTGTGTCATAATAAATAAATAATTTCATCAATGTGTTTTAGTAATAAAAATATTATAAATAACACTTAGACAACATATCGTTCATAAACTTATACAATAATTGTGCAGAAAGTATAGAACCAGCTGTTTCTGACTAGGTTTTAATTAAAATGGCACTTCTAAAAAATAATTTATAATTACTTTGTGCATGAATACTTACCTAATCATTTACTTAATAGGTACTATAAAAATAATTATTTAAAACACTACAAACAATACTTTTGGAAGACTAAATTAAGTGGAATGTTATGTGAAAATTGTAGTATAAAATTATGAGATTCATAATATCGCAGTTTGTAAGCAGAACATTATAAATTTATATTAACAGACCTAATATTTTGTAAGTTTGGACGTCGTCCGTCGAAGTTCGTCAGGCCGATCTAAGCAGTAGGCCCATGTATGAAAAACAATTAGGAACGTAGAAACCCCACAAATCCTTGTGCCGTGCGATACAAGTAGTGACAGCTTACAAATTAATTGTACTATAAGAAAGCGTATAGCGGTGACTTACGTTTAAGTATGCAAAGAGTTTGTACAAATAAGACTCGTTGAGACGTCCTCGCCGGACATACGTGAGCACAGCCTGTAGTAGGGGGACAGAACAAGAGTTTCAGAAAATAGAAAAGGAAATATTTTGTAGAAATAGTAGAGCTTCAGTAAGGTGCAGACAGGAGTTTTGGCTGAAGCTGAACTGACGTCTGTCCAGCGAGGTGGATCACTTTACCCTTAGAAACTTAACGGTACGCTCCGGATAATTTGACACTCGGGAAGAGACGAGCGAGGGCCGCCGCGGCCGGGATGCGAATCAGAACAGTTCAACGACCTTGCGCTTCAGGTAGTCTTTGAGGGGGCTGTAGTAGTGCCGCCGCAGCGCCACGAGCTCGGGCTTGCGCTTGAGGTCGCGCAGCGGCGGCCAGTCCGTCTCGAACAGCAGCAGCGCCAGCAGCGCCAGGCCCAGCCACACCAGCGCGAACGACGGCACGAAGGCGCGCAGCAGGCTGAAGGGCCGCGGCGCTGCGCCCACGGCCGCCCACTCCTCGCCCGGGCCCGCCTCGCCCGCCGGGCCCAGCGTGGCCGACGTCACGCCCGACTCCGACGATGAGTGCTCGAACGAGTCGCGGAGGCTGTACTCTGTGGGGATCGCTGCAACAGTATCAACAGAATTAGAAATGGTTGGAAATTAAATAAAAATGTTTGTTTACTAAATAGGATCTCGGGATCAAGTTTCTAGATTTTCTTCTTCGTGTGGTTAACTAAGTTATTAATTATTACTACATTTCTGGATGGAGTGGAAATTTCCTGACTCCTAAGAAAACTGACGAAATGAAATCAGGAAATTGACCCCTGAGTTTGTTTCACACTATCTTTAAAGAGGCTGGTCTCGATCATTAAATATCAAAATAACGAGATAGCCTAATTTACTGAAAGCCTACATTTTTATTTGGTTTAATGATTAAAAACCTAGCCATCTCGATCGTGCGATTTGTGGTACTTAATAACATTATTTTTTCTGGATGAGTGAAATCGCATATTTACGCTGATAAACCAGAAATAATTGTGCACTTGGATGCTAAAATTCGACGCAATGAATCATCGACGAAGTAAATCAGGCTATACAAATATCAACAATGATATTTGTATAGCCTGATTTACCTACTGCAAAAAGTGTGTGAAATTTTGATCTTTAGATTACGTTATGTACTCGCCAATAGCGGCGGCCACATGCCCGAAGTTATTATTCAAACAATGATGCCTAAAATTGTTTGTCAATTAAAATGTAATTTCATGGTTTTTAAAATATTTTTCGATATTATGTTTCAATTAAAAGTTTTAAACAATAGTAATTACAATCGCGTAATCCTGGACATCTATATATAGTAAAAAAACGTCCGTATTAAAACCACTTGGGGCGCGTACCGGGCGGCTTGGCCTCCTCGTGCACGGTGCGCAGCTGGTCGCTGCAGGCCAGCGCGATGTCGACGGCGGGCCCGCTCAGCAGGCAGGCCCCGTTGCACTCGTCCGCGCGCTCCTCCAGCGGCGCGCTGTGCGTGGAGCGCGGCAGGCTGCTGTAGCCTGCGAGTGTGGAGCGATATGTGGCTCAAAGGTACACTGGATCTGTCTTTACGTAACTTATTTGGTAATAAATATGTCTACAGTAGGTGTAAATATGGCCGCCGCTAGCCTTCCTCGAGCTAGCCCGCGCTGATGAGCCAGTTGCTTTAAATTCGTCTCTAAATACTCTACCCGATCCCCCAGCGACGCCTTAAAGGCCTTATTATTTTTTTTTTTAAGGCTGGGAAATGATCCTTTTACTTCTCCCGCTCTGGGTGTCGCGGAAGGGAGTGTCAGTCTAAAACCCATCCATGTTCCGGGGTAACGGAAACCCTTTCGGACAATCCCGCTTACTCGGCAGGCTTGGCCCTAAACGGGGCCCCTTGCTTATGCTGACATCTCTTGCCCTAATGGCCTAAGCCGAAGTCCGTACTCCACAGAGCGTGCCTAGGGAGTGGTTATCGTGTAGTCGTTTAGTTTGAAGTGATTAATCCGTCTTTAATTTATTGAAACACCCACAGACAAGTCCAACTAAGCAGCCAACGACCTCCTAGATTGAACTGTGAGATGCCCTTAATATTTTTTTAATAACAGTTCAAGTTTAGAGAGATACTGGCAGACTGAGAGATGCTCTTCTTCAAAGTAATAACTTACAAAGACAAACTTTCTTTAAAACGCGCGTTCGGCCATTATTAACAGTATACTGTAAGAAATTAATGTCTTAAAGTAGTCTTCAATGTTATTTCTACAATATGTATGTGATTCTTACAAAGATCATACATGAATAAACTTGTATAAAATTACAATTGATGTGAAAAATCGTCATTTTTAAATCGTTTCTTATTACCAAATAAGACACATAAAGACAAACGCACAGTAGGATGGTTCCCTAAGGTAAAAAGTGTAATGAAATAGATATGTACGATAAATACCGAAGTCTCCGGTCATGGGAGTGGATGGGGTGGCCGGCACACTGGACGCTTTCCTCTTACCACCTGTGCTCGAACCTTCCTTCTGAAATTAACGTATTTTTTATAAAACCTTTACATAATGGTGGTGAGTTTTATTTTTCTTGCGTTTTTTGCAATTTGCAGATCAGTGTCAGGCTGCATCTTTAATTATAGGTAACCGTTAGCATCATCCATACAGAGTTGTATTGTTGACGATTAACCTTTTGACCGCCACGGTCGGATATAGCTGACAAATGAAAACGAGCCCAACACGCTACTGTCGGATAAAGCTGGCAGTATACGAAATTTTTTGTGGCTTGGCGTGGGAACGCCGATGCGTTTATGCTCTGGCGTTCAAAAGGTCATTTCCATAGCGTAATATGAACTTACAATATTAAAAATCTGAAAAAAGCACAATAAAAAAGAAATTCTCGAAAACTACAAAAAATCTCGGAACATACAAGTTGATTCAATTGATGGGTATGGGTGGGTTTCCCGGAAATCTATCTTTCACTTTATTACCTAAACAGTTTTAGTAGTTTTTTTTTATTTTATTTAATATTCCATTCCATTCCAGCCTTTTGGACAAAGAGCTTATAACCCTATTAAGAAAGATGATCAGTAATACCTGCGAATCCCTGGGCGCTAGAAGACCATCCCTCTCCAGTATCTCCCGCTCCGTGCGGCCCACGTACTTGAACTTGGTGCCCCACGAGAACAGCCCTCCGCCGGAGTACACGCACGCGTCCGACGACGACGGTAACCTATCACAACACACGTACTATTAGGTTCCTTTGTTATCCATTGATTCATATCGGTCTGAACACAAACATTAGGTTTAAACCAGGTCCGGTCGTAGCACACGTATCAAATCAGAAAAGGATCGTCACCGTATCGCCGTGAGCTTGTCTTGAGGCGAGACGATAACGTTACGATTCCGATTAGTGTCCGTTGCAGTAGGGAGTTTCATACAAAGAATATTGCACGGCTCGAGTTGATACTGTGACGATTCCTTTTCGAGTTGATGTGTGCAACGACCTTTAACCGCCCGACTACATATCAGTTACCTCAGCGCCCTATTCATAAAAAAAAACACTTTATTTCAGACAAATATGCTCTTGCAATTAACATAAAAAACGAAAACCGAACATAGATTCTCAGTCGTATAAACACGACTCAGGCGGCACGGGCACGAACACATTTGTCGTATTAATCCGACTAGAGCGGTTAAAAGGTTAATCGGTTTTTTATCGGTTAGATTTCGGGGACTGTGCTATAGAATTACATGATCTGATTCCGCCGAACCAGTTTCATTATCACTACCAGACGTGCGGCGATGCGCCACCGCTTCAAGGGGGACATCCCACCCATACGCACGAAACGTTTTGGGAATAGTTTTATAATGCGCACCTGTCAATAAAAAAGGTACAAATAATAGAATAAACAGCTCCCGATAACAACGATGTGTTCGAAACACATTTCAATAATAGTTGTCATATAATGATTGGGGTCTATATTTCACAAGCCGACCCCAACGTAGTTGGGAATTTTTTATCTCTTTCTATAAAAAACAAATCAGCTGTTCCATACATAATGCTCACATAACTCGTCAAAATGTAGAGCACAACAACAGCTGACTTTTTATCTATATCAAACGATAATTCGTTTGATATAGATAAAGTGCATCCGTTTGATAGATATGGATCAGAGTGTTGGGCCACAAAAGAAATGAATGAAAGACAATTGCATGCAGTTGAGATGAGAATGCTAAGAGGGATGTGTGGTGTTACCCGAATGGATAGAATACGGAATGAGTATATAAGAGGAAGTCTGAAAGTGACACCGGTGACTGAAAAGTTGTGTGGAAAACGGTTGTCATGGTATGGGCATGTTATGCGGAGGAATGAGGAAAATGTTGTCAGGAAAGTTGTGAGCATGAATGTGGATGGCTATACTAGTAGAGGGAGACCAAAGAAACGATGGATGGATTGTGTCAAAGATGATATGACTAGGAAGGGAGTAACTACCGAGATGACGACTAATAGAGAAGTATAGAAGAAAGAGACATGTTGCGCCGACCCCAAATAAATTGGGATAAGGGCAGGAGAATGATAAGATAAAGTGCATCCAATCCGTCCGACCCACGAATATGAGTAATTTATGGGTCCGAGTGGATACAATATAAAGTCAAATAAAAAAGTGTACTCACGTGAAAAACAACATCTGTTCAATAGCACAGCACCACACGTGGCGGCAGGCGGGGCCATTCGGACACTTGAAGCCCACCGTATGCTTCTTCTGAAATGCATCATAATTACAAATTATAAAAACCAAAATGGATTGTCGCACAAATAGGTGATTATTCTTATGAAACAAACGTGACTTGATTGATCACGCTAGTACGTCGTATTCGTCGCCGATCGCTATATAAATTAATCTATAGAAATAAAGAAAATTGAAGTGTCTGTTTGTAAACAAAAAATAAAAGCTTTTTACTAAATGCATAGGAAAGTACGGTACTTATAATAAAAAAATTATATTTAACATTTTTGTCAGTCTCTCTTTGCTAATCTCCCAAACAGCTGGACCGATTTTGACGGGACTTTCGCTGACCGATAGCTGACGCTATAAGGAGTAACTTAGTTTTATTTAAAAAAAAGATTTGAGGACCATTATCATCATTCTCATGCACATAACATACCCCAATTTATTTAGGGTCGAGGCACCATGTCTTTTCCTTCCATACTTCTCTTTTACCTCTTCTTGATTTATTATAGTACTAGCTGACCCGACAGACGTTGTCCTGTCTTAACTGTGATACCTACCCTACCTACCTACCTACCTGCCTACCTACCCTACCTACCTGCCTACCTACCCTACCTACCTAGCTACCTACCCTACCTACCTGCCTACCTACCCTACCTACCTAGCTACCTACCCACCCTACCTACCCTACCTACCTACCCTACCTACCTACCCTACCTACCCACCCTACCTACCTACCCTACCTACCTACCTACCCTACCTACCTACCTACCCTACCTACCTACCTACCTACCCTACCTACCTACCTACCTACCTACCCTACCTACCTACCTACCCTACCCTACCTACCTACCTACCTACCCTACCTACCTACCTACCCTACCAGCAGATCTCAAGTTATAATGGAGGGAACAAACCCGACTTTCTTTTATATATAGATATAGGTTCACCAGTGTAAATAAAATGCTAAAACGACAACGCCGGAGCATCCATGTGCTGTCGAAAGGACGATGATTTCGATCAACACATTGCAAAGCCAGCAAATATTTATTAAACTTTACCATTTTTATTAACACGACTAAACACCCCCAACTCGACTAAATTAAAACTAATTATAAACAGAAATTTTATGTATAACCCCTTCAATTACACATTATATTGTAACTATTTCGTATTTTGAGTCTTTTTCCTATAAAATTACCTTAGGCATTTAAATCAAGTCACGCAGGGCGCCCATTCCAAACTTAATTCTTCAAGTTAAAAATTTTTATTTCGCCGTAAAGCACCTCTAAATAGTTAGCTACAAATGAGTTAATTGCCCGAATATTCCGCTTCAAATATATATACTTACCGCGTGAGATCTTAATCTGGGTATTGATCTCACGACACAAGTAAACCTGGTTCTTTCTTATACTTCGTAAAGCCATTCAAAACAGCCATTATTTGCAACACAATATCAAATGACCGTTAAGTACAAGATGAAGTTATCTTATAGAGGTCAAGTATAAGGAGTTGTTCATCCGGAAATCCTGTATTGAATAACTATAGTCACGTGTTTGTATTACAAAGAAACGGATCTAAGTAACGGTCATTTTTGATTCAATAAACCAGTTCTGTATTATAAGTGCCCCAGACTCCCTTATTTTGAGATCAGAATTCAAGGGTTAAGAGCAGATGTATTTCTTTCAATTGACCCCTCCGGACTATACAATATAATTTATTTTAATTCAGTACCTGAGCTATGTTATTAGAGTACATAGTGTCCAGATTATAATACTAAATGGGTTCATTGCAGCTGCAAAGTTTTTATAGCCGCCTTCAATAAATGAAGAGATTCTATGTTCGTGAGTCTTCATGTATTTGACACGGTTAAAAATAAAATATGAAATCACATAGAAAAAGACCGCTCGTCTTAAAAACTCCCATCACCGTGCAGAAATTAAACATAATGCGAGGATATAATTGTAAAATTGGATTTAATGTAATCCATTCGATTACAAAAATCAGTGACATCACATTTTAATATTTCATACAAATCACGTTTAAATTCAGCGTTTTGACAGTTCATAAAAAGTAATGTTATTTACATAGACATAGTGGTGTTCGATTCGTGTGGTGCTACAACTAAAAAGTCAAAAAGTCTAAACTTTTACAAAAAAAATCAACCACTTTCCAAAGAATAC
This sequence comes from Hyppa rectilinea, assembly GCA_951799385.1. Taxonomy (NCBI): domain Eukaryota; kingdom Metazoa; phylum Arthropoda; class Insecta; order Lepidoptera; family Noctuidae; genus Hyppa; species Hyppa rectilinea. The sequence goes on along the minus strand of OX637301.1, from coordinate 17,510,670 downwards.
TCTAAGTGTAATACTCTAAGTGAAAAATAACTTTAATTTCGGCAGTTAGCGGCATAAAACTTTCGAAACAAAAGTTCTTTTTGCTAGACCAGTTCATTGCACTTGCGAAGCTGTTTTTTTTAATTAATAAATGACTGGACCAAAAATGATCGAATAAAGATGAGAGAATTATTTTCATAAAAGCCAGCCTGCCTATTATTACAAAACATAATTTACTTAATTAACTAAAATTAACTGGTTCCTTTATTGTGGTTTTTACTTTATTTCCTCCTATTTTGTAGGTAATTGATAAATGTGGTAAGCCCCATTGATAAATAACTACATACCTATTCTTTATCGGTGTCGAAAACTTGTGTAATAGCGGTGTTAATTATTATTTGTTACGTATATTATATTACAGGATAGCACGCGCCACATAAAATGACTGCTGGAGAAGTACTTAATGCAGTGCGCGTAAAGACGAAATTCGCGTGACTCAGTACTTGAAGCCTTTACCCTTTTTCTGGATTCCATCCGGAAGGGATTGCCAGACATTTACTGATCAAAACCATCCATGTTCCTTCATTAGCTTTTTATGTTTCGGGGTAGCGGTAACCCTTTCGGACAATCCCGCTTATCACAACTTTTACCCTACGATTATTACATATTATAGGTATTACATGAAATAATAATATTCAATTTTAAATATCGAGAGAAAATTCGTTATTTTGGAACAAATTCACTAAAAAGTGTGCAATTTCAAAAAGCTGTGAAATCATAAGAAAATTAATATGAAATCATTTACAAACAGTCTTTAGCATTTTATTTTTATGTAAAGACTAGCTTCTGCCCGCGGCTTGGCCCACATGAATGTCGGAAATTGTTACATTATTGGAGTTTTAGTAAGGATCCCTATTTTTAACACGCTTTTATTAGCTCGGGTTGTATCTATGTATGTATGTAACGGAATCTTTGAGCTTAATTTTCACCGGTTTCTAAAAGTCTGATCAACTTGAAACTTTGCACACGTCTCAAGGACCGATGACAATGCAATAATTTGATAATAGTTTCCCATTATCCTTATTTTAACACGCTTTATATTAGCTTCACTTGTATGTATGTTTTTTGTAACCGAGTCATTTGGAAGCGATTTTGACCCACTTTAAACGGCCAGATTTCGTTCAAACTTTGTAGATTTATCGAGGACCGATGACAATACATTAATTTGAACTAAAAAGTAGGAAATAAAAAATATTTTAAAAAAACTAAAAAACACGCTTTTTATAGAAAACCAAACTAAAAATAGAAAATAAATTTTACTTTTTTAAAAAGCGTGGGGTGCATGGTGTTGGTGAATATTATTTTAAAAAGCTCTCTTCTCTTTCTATAAAAAGCGTGTTTTTTAGTTTTTTTAAACTATTTTTTTTTAAATATAATACAGCCTATGTCATTCGGGTACAGTGTAGCTTCCCAACAATGACAGAAATTTGCAAATCGGTTCAGTAGTTTCGGAGCCTATTCAATGCAAATCAACAAACAATTAAATCTTTCCTCTTTATAATATTAGTAGACTAACATGGCGCGCGACTTCGTGTGGAAGCATAACGAAATCTATGTGTGGAAGTCATAAAATGCCAACTCTAATTCTAAAATAAGCCATCTATCTTATATGGTTTCTCCATACAAATCTTGAATATCCGTTCGTAGCGGATGTCTACGTAGGTCATATGATGAACTACCTGTGTAACGTTGTCAGTTTATTAGTATTTTGTCCATGGCCGAGAAACTAATTCTCAATGGTTTTTTAATGTTTCTAAATACGAGGTTTTTTAGCTGCTTTGCACGGGTGTATTTAATGACTTTAGATGTCTTTTTTAGAAATGTGCGTTTTGTTAGTGCAGAAATAAACATTTTTCTTTCTTTTCTGTGTGCCAAACTCTTAGAGTATTTAAAATGCTCTAAGGCCAAACTTTAATGTGTTGAAAGGTGTGTCAGTCAGTCACGGTTCCCTTTTATATACAGCGTGTTACGTTAAACGAGGGACATACTTTCACGTTGTATAGTACTCATGAAAATCAACAACTATTTACACGGCACCAACTCTGAATATAAAAAAAAAAACAGCTGTTCCATACATTTTGACGAATTATGCGAACATAAAGGACCATGAGTCAAATTGGGCTCAGTGTCCAACAGAGTTATAGCATATGCCGTTGTGTTGTGAAGGATTTTGTTTGTACTAAAATTGTTACTATGGGCACCACCTTCAATTCCATTGCAGAAAAAAGATATGCACCTAAATAGGTTTTGTAGAAAAAGACAATTGTTAGGAGTCGTAAAACTTATTGAAACAATACACTCATTCTTAAAATGCTTAAAATAGTGGAAAACAATAGATGCGCCTATATATATCTAGGGGATATGGTATCTAGGGTTAGACAGGCACATACAATTTAATCCACCGGCAAGATATTTAGACGACATTATTATTGATATTGATTGAAATGTTAATAAAAATAATTTTAACTGTTAGCAGCTGTTTTATTTTTTAGCCTATAGCCTTCCTCGGTAAATGGACTATCCAACACAAAAATAATTTTTAATTCGGACCAATAGTTCCAGAGATTAGCGCGTTCAAACAAACAAACAAACAAACTCTTCAGCTTTATAATATTAGTATAGATTTATAGTTTCCGATGTTTCACAAGAGAATCTTACCTCTGGATAATTAAGATGTACAATAAACATGCGTCCCTCGAAGTTGATCTTCTGCACTTCGGACCACTTGAAGTGATGCGTCTTCCGACTGCCCTGAAACGTGAGGATGCCGCTGTGGTTGATGCCCAGGTACAACTGGTTGCCTCTGTGATCCTGGATTATAGGAAACGTTTTCGTATTAAGTGCGGTGTTCTGGGGTCGTAAGGGAAGTTTGATAAAGAAAGGCTGTTGATGAAAATGAAAATATTATAGGATCTTTCTTTCTTTTTCGTGTGGTTTGTGACTAACCTGGTGTCAGAGTTTTTATGCTGCCCATGGGCCTCAGACTTAGCTTTGCATACTGTTGAGAAATATCTCTCAGGCATGCTGGTCTGGTTCTCTCAGGATTATATTGTTCAATAGTTTTGTACCTTCAATTACCTGATTGTTAAAGTAGTAAATGATCGGATAAACGAAAAGACTATTTTGCTCTTGCCAAAGTGTTATAGGAATTTCTCAATAGCAGCCCGGAGTTCGAAACTTCGTTAGTTATGTAATACCCTCGTGTCTCGGAAAGCACGTTAAGCCGGATGTCGTTTGGAGTCGTCGAAAGTCTGACAGCCAGTCGCTCCATGTAAAATACTGGTATTCACCTACATCCAGTTGGACTGGAAGCCGACCCTAACATAAGTTGTGTAAAGGCTAAGCAGATTGATTTATGGCAATATACAAATATCGTTTCGCATTATAATTATGGGACATGCACCTCTGCCCATCATCATCTGCCTAGCCTTTTCCCAACTATGTTGAGGTCGGCTTCCAGTTTAACCGGATGCAGCTGAATACCAGTATTTTACATGGAGCGACTGCCTATCTGACCTCCACAACCCAGTGACTGGGCAATACGATACCCCTTGGTAAGACTGGCTGTCGGATTTTCGGGCTTCTGACGACCCGTAACGACTGTCAAAGATGCACAAATGACAGCCGGGACCAACGGCTTAACGTTCACCTCTGGCCAACCTTTAATAATAGATTAAATAACTAATATCTGAAGAATAAAAATGTAATTTTGTTCCAACTTTAGTTGAAACTTCTTATTGAAAAATCAGCCCTTAGACAACAAAACTATTTAATTAAAGCGTTATTTTAGAGTATATCTAAAAGCTAAAATAGATATAAATAGCCAATAAAGGAAGGCAACACATATACCCAAACCTTGACAGGATGGGGGTCCACCCCATAGGTGTCCAGCTGGCAGGCTATCTTCACGAAGGTCCGCTCGGCCTCCTGGGTCGACATGCCCTTCACGCCGCCACTGCCGCCCGGGGTACCTTCTACTGGCTCCCTGTGTAGTTCCTGAACAGCAAAATTGAAATTGACTTATTGAACATTGATTAGTAGAAATGTTTACAAATAGTGCCTTAAACTAGAGCAGCCTTTCCCAACGTCGGCGATAACGCCTTCTTGTGGGCGCTGCAGGCCTAAATGGGGGCAGTAAGAGACCCAGACAAAAAATCGGGGTGTTGTATAGAGGCTTAGGGGGCGATTTCTAATTTCATCTAGATATTGGGAAAATTTGACAATTTGGGATAGCTTGATGCGCTGGCGTCAGTACTATAAATGGTTTTATACAATTTTATAAATGTGACTTGCTACTTTTGGATCATAGCAGATATATTTGCATAGCGGATTCTACGAAACACATGGAGACATCCAAAGATCCTTATAAATAGTGTTCAGTCCATTCAAGATAATGAATCAATGTAAAGTTTGTATTAGAAAAACTTTTTTACAAAAAATAAAACCGACTTCCAAAACAAACACTACAAAGTGACAAATAATTTTGATTTCGGAAGTCGGTGTCTTCGGTTTTGTATTTTAATTTTTTGCCACCGACTTCCGAAATCAAAATTATTTGTCACTTTGTAGTGTTTGTTTTGGAAGTCGGTTTTATTTTTTGTAAAAAAGTTTTTATTTCCACTTTTTAGTTGTGGTACCTACCTAGACAACCCCCCCCTCCCCCCAAAATTTTAATACCACTACCTGGTATGTAAATTACAGTGACAGTAACTTATTAGAACATCGTCCACATATATTAAGTAGGTTATTTTTGTTGATTTTTCAAAAACCGCTTATTCGATTTCGATAAAAATTTTATGGGACCATTTGGGAAGTATACCCTTTCCAACAAAAAAAGAATTTTTCAAATCGGTTGGCAAGCAACGGAGTTATGCGCGAACAAACATAAAAAAAAAAAAATACAAACATCCGAATTGAGAACCTCCTCCTTTTTGAAGTCGGTTAAAAATAAACATATCCGCTCAATGGTTGAAATATCAAATATGATTATCTCTTCCCTTGTTTTCATATTATCTATACAGGGTTATTTGTAAAACACCAGAAACCTCTTAAGAGGTCATTGTACTCATCATTATGAACAACTTTTACTATGGGACCAAACCTGAAATCGCGATATAGCGCGCGAGGTAGCTTAGAACCAGGAGACGGTCATAGGGTAGGTAGGGTAGGTAGGGTAGGTAGGTAGGGTAGGTAGGGTAGGTAGGGTAGGTAGGGTAGGTAGGGTAGGTAGGGTAGGTAGGGTAGGTAGGGTAGGTAGGGTAGGTAGGGTAGGTAGGGTAGGTAGGGAAGGTAGGTAGGTAGGGTAGGTATCATAGTTAAGACAGGACAACGTTTGTCGGGTCAGCTAGTCTTAATATGAAAACAAGAGAAAAAGTAAGTGTGTCTCATTAGGTTAGTCACAGTTGAGCGCATATTAGAGCGTTAATCGGAATATATAACGAGTTCATCATTGTATAATTATTATCTGCGCAGGGGCAACTTTGCCCTCTCGTGCTGTGACCTTTTAACATAGAAAACGTTAAAAGTTCACTTGATAACATAATATGGTATTACTGTCACTTTCTGTATTTATTTCTTTATGTATTTACTTTTTTTAATTGAATAATGATGTTAATGTGCTAACAGCCGCACAGGTCGTTACGGGTAGTCAGAACCCCGAAAGTCTGACAGCCAGTCTTACTAAGGGGTTTCGTGTTACCCAGTTACATGGGTTGTGGAGGTCAGATAGGCAGTCGCTCCATGTAAAGTACTGGTATTCAGCTGCATCCGGTTAGACTGGAAGCCGACCCCAACATAGTTGGGAAAAGGCTAGGCAGATTGATAGGAAGTATAAAAGTGTTTTTTTTTAAACCTATCTATAGAAATAAACCAGCCTTACAAAAAGACTTAGGTATCATCAAAAAATTCCGCTAATTCCTCCTACATAATGAATAATAGCAGCTTCTAAGAACGAAAGTGGTGTGTAAATATTTGATTAAAAGACCAATTATGACCGCTGACGTCGGGCGCGTGCGGAACTTAGCACTTGAAATTGTGAACACCGACAGTCCGTGTGATGAAGTTTAAAAAAAAATATACAAGCTTTTTTTTCAGTTGTAAACAAGACTGCGACTGGCTAGAAAAAAAAAAAAAATATGGACATTTATACTGTGCCGAAAGTAACCGTCGCGCGAGTAAGTGATCGACTCGAAGAATGACATAATACAAAAGGGACTTAATTGAATGTCATCTTACTATATTATTATGAATGTGAAAGTTTGAATGGATGTTTGATACTCAATCACGCTAAAACGGCAGATCGGATTTGGATGATATTTGGCACACAGGTAGATGATAACCTGCCGGTCGATCTGTTAAATCACCGTGTAAGTGTAGGTGAGTGAAAAGTTTAGGTGAAGTGACCGTGAGGTGAGCTGTCATTGCACCTAATGCCACTATTGACAGCTCACTTTAAACTCACCTCACCTACGTTATCACGGTGGGATTTAAGCGGGATTGTCCGAAAGGGTTACCGCTACTCCGGAACATAAAGGGCTACGGAAGGAACATGGATGGGTTTTAGTCAGTAAGAGTCTGACACTCCCTTCCGCTCCACCCAGAGCGGGAGCAGTCATTGGATGATTTCCCAGAATTAAAAAAAAAAAAATCACGGTGGGATTTTTATAGAATACCACTACAGGCTTAATACAGGATATTTTATCCCGGTAGTACCTACCTACGTTCCCGTGGGATACATGTGTAGAGTCAAGTTCTTCCAACTAAACAGACAGCTGTGCTGCTGGGGAGTTTGTTGCGCCACTTCTTCTTCCCAGCTAAAGCACTAGGAAGTGGTGAAGGGTGGGCGTTTTTGGGGGACTGTCTTATGTAACTTTTACCTTCAAAAAGTGCTGATTTTCAGCCTAATTTGAATAAATGACTTTTGATTGATTTGATAATTTCCAACATCTATGTGGGCGAAGCCGCTGGTTGCAGATAGTATTCATATAAAAGAGCATGACGTTGTGAATAGGCTCTATATCTGAAACTAGCTTCTGCCCGCGACTTCGTCCGCGGCAAATTGCGATATACTGTAACTGTTTAGGCAGCGCATGCAAATAATTCTGTTTTCGGAGGTATTTCTTTCCGACTTGCTAGAAGAAAATTGCGATAGCTCGGCTAATATGTTTGATATAAATATAATTTATAGCCTATAGCACTCAGGAATAATGTAGCTTTCTATAAGTGAAAAAAAATTTGAAATTGGATCATTAGTTCCGGAGATTACCCCCTACATACAAACTTACAAATTTTATCTCTTTATAATATTATATTATAGTATAGATTGAATGCCATACCTGTATCCTGGCTTCAATGGAGTCCGTTTGTCTTAGTAACAGCCTCATCTCCGTCACATAGTTGCCAACGTGAATATTTGGGTCGTAGTCGCCTAGTTCGACTGGGAAAGCAAGAAGATTTCTATACAAATGTCAACACGGAACAATGGTGGAATTATATACTTTGTATAGGATGCTCTGATGATTTTAAACTTACAAATACCTTAATAGGTAACTTACTCTCTAGAATGGATAGTACAATTTAATACTGGATTTTGGGAATATAGATATTTTTATTTTGTCTCCTTAGGCAAAACCGCCAACCCGCACTGGGCCCGCGTGGTGGACCTCTCTTAGGCTCTAGACAGACGGACCGCATTTCAACTGCAATCCTATGTCTAGAGCCTTAGACAGGAGGCCTGCGTCCCAGCAATGGGAACATTATAGGCTTATTAAATAATATGTTTGTAAGCAGGCAAAACCTCTACCTCTGCCTTATGAGGTGTTACAAAAGTCCGAAACATATTATTTATTAATGGCAGCTTTTAGAATAACAGACATACCTGCCAACAATAAATTACTCATGATATTAACATTAGGTATAATATGTTCATGTGAATGTATCAATGGGCCAATTCATGCATTTTACACAGGAATTTTGCTGTGAACAATAATCATTTTCAATTAGATATTACAATCTGTGCAATATCAATGGGACACAATTATTACCAATATAGGCAACAGTACAATGTCCACTTATGCATAACACTACTCTATTTAGTATAGTATAGTAGCATGTTATGTGCAAAATCAGTCACTTCCTGAAACCTTATCAATTTGCCCTTGCAATCATGTCACGAAATACAATGTTAGCTCAGAAACTATACAAAAAAAAACCCAGTAGGAACGGCCGACGTATCTTGGCGGTCCTGAAGTTAGCCAGAACAAATATTTGCAGGTCGTAGAAATATTTGTTCTGTGCGGGAATCGAACCCGCGATATGCTGCGCAGCAGTCGCAGAACAATCGCTCAACCACTGCACCAACCGTGTCGTCAATACGTACAATATCTCTTACGGAACACGTGTTCTTGAACACAAGTTGTATCGGTAAATTATTAGTACAATGTCAAGATCATACATTTTTATGGATAAGAAAAAAAAATAAGCTTGTTTACACTGTACCTACACAGTGTAAACAAGCTTATTTTTTTTTGTAGACACTGTGGCTTTGCACTTATTATTATTATGTAATATTAATAAATTCATCGTCCAATGACCCACATATTATTGTATCTACTTTTTGTACAGAGAACGTGTAAGATTAGGTTAAGCAAACATACATATGCGGGACTATCCGAAAGGGTAGCCACTGACCCGGAACCCTTAGGCTAAGGAAGGAACATGGATGGGTTTTAGTCAAGTCTGACACTCCCTTATTTTAACAGGATTACATATTTCCTAGATATTTTAAAAGGATTACATTCCCAGGTCGAACAAAATGTTATTCGGTTTTCTATCTGATATTTCTCAGTACTTACCAGTTTTTTTTTCTTGAGGGTGGGATTCATCAAATGATTCCTCCCGCTCTGGGTGGAGCGGAAGTGTCAGACTCTTACTGACTAAAACCCATCCATGTTCCTTCCTTAGCCGTTTATGTTCCGAGGTAGCGGTAACCTTTTCGGACAATCCCGCTGTATTCGGGCAATCCTGGAATCTGGATTTGTGCCCGGTTGATGGCCATAGACCCGACCCTTTTATATAAGACCTAGACATAACAGGTGTGACATTATGTAATTTTTTCTCCATAGGAAACTAAACTGAGCATATTAAACAGTAGATAACCTAGACATAATCAGGTATTCTTAAAAATAATGCATCATTATCTTACTTTGTATGATAAGCGCTCCTAACATAGCAGCTTCATTGGATGTGCAATACAGCCTCCCATGCAGGAGATCTCTTTTCAGCTGCAAATATATCTGGAACCTAGTCACATCTTCCTTTAAGAGTAGAGGATTTGGCGGGTAGAACTTCACTCGGAAACTAAACAGTATTGGTGATGCATCTGCAAAGAAACATGGAGGTTAAATAGAGCTTAGGTACTTAGCCTTACTTATTATTACTTAGGTAAGTATATAGATAGATAAAAATATTGATGTTTCATAGGTATTACTGTTTTCAGTACTAAATAATCCATAGTAAACAATAGTTAAGTACAATAAAAATTAAAAATTGCCATTGTTAATATTAAGAAATATAACTGCTAGCCTTGTTTCCCCAAAGGGTGAGGCAAAAGTCTACCCATGGCATGTACACCTATTTATGCCAGTTATGTTAAGTCCCATGTAATAGGTGGCGAGCCTATTGCCATCATCTAGAAACAAATTCAGACTCCGGGAACCACTGACAAATTCCTAAAACCCAATAATACTTTTCCCAACCTGGGAATCGAACCCAGAACCTGATGCTCAGCAATAGACATAGCGCTTGCAACCACTGAACCAGCGAGCCATTATAAGAAAGCATAATACTCATATTAAAACAGCTTACAAATTTTTAAAAAATCTAATTGTGAGGGTAGGCAGTAAAGTACTGTTTCAAATCAAGATAAATAAGTATCAACAAACAATATATCCAACAGTTTTATTTGTCTAAATTGTATCAATTAATGTGTAGGAGTTATAAATGAATACTGACAATTGAAGTGTGTAATAGTTAATTAAGAATGATAGACAAAACAAGTGGGTGGTAAACATACCTTTGACTTGTTTCAGTATTAATTTTGCCATATGCAGCCAATGCTGAAAACGAAACAAAACAATGTCACTGATTGTTTAATAAACACATAAAAAAAACAATTTTAGTCTTTGTGGTGAATGACATACGCAGAGCTTCACGGGTATGAGAGAAGCATTCACCACATGGTGGGAACCAATCCGTGCATATTGCTCATAAGTTTTTCTTATGACAATCTTTCAGAAGCAGCCTGACTGGGTTTTACCTATTTAATAGGCTGGCCCACTATTACACAAGACTTAAACGTAACTGGCCATTAAGATTATAAGCAGCTCAGGGTAGGTGTTATTTTATCTTATGTTCGGAATTATTATGAATTTTCGGTTTTGCATTTTCTAGATTCAATTAAATTAATTACTTTTAGAATATTAGCATTCTTAAGCAGGATTCATATTATGAAATTATTGTTGTGAAACAGCCTGTCACTCGTGGATCTCTTACAGTTGTTATGGGTCGTCAAAAGCCAGAAAGTCTAATTTTGTAGTTCTCTTGGATGGTGGTAAAACTTTACGTCTTAATATTTGTAAACTATTTTTGGGCAGCATTAAATAATCTGCTGTGCAATTTCAAGATCACACATCATATCAATCGGATTGATAAATACCTATCTACATATTGAGGTTCAGAGGGTCATCTTAATGTTTGAATTGTATGATAATATGCCATTCAAAATTTTAATACCTAATTCTCTTTCTCTCTTGTTTGAAAGGTCTTGAGGGATGCTTATACCATTGCAAATTAAAAAGAAAGAGGATTTATAGCAATTTAAAAAAATTCACTGATAACTCAGTGATACCACAGGCATAATAAAACAACATATTTTTAAAAGTTAAGGTTCAAAAAACATTAATTGCGAAATCTTTTCATAATATTCTTGACAAATATTCTAGAGGTTCTACATTTGTTGAAAGATTCACATAGTTTACCATAAACATTTAAGTATTTTATATAGTTGCACTAGTGTTAAACTTCCTACCAAAACATGTTACAGATATTTTAGAATATAATACTTTTAAAAATTCACTGTCAATGTAAAATGTAGTTCATTCACCAATAAATTATCGTATCATATTGACATAGTGACCCTGACACATTCCAGGGTCAGTATATGTTGTTTTACTCGTAAAGAAGTTACAGAATATTAACTCACCCTTTGACCACCGGCGTCCACATACCGAAGTCCGAAATAATCAGTCTCAGTAAGATTCAACTGTTGACATACATGCTCCAATAGGAACTTGCCTTTGTAACTTGGCTGAAAACAAACGTTATTTAATAAAGATTCAAAAGAAAATGAACTATTGAGTATAAATAATAATACTCACGTGAAATTCGCATTCTAATATTTCTGTATCCTCTAAAAGTCGCACTGTACATTTATAAACAATATCTCCGCGACTTTTGAACATGCTGCCAACTATTTATTTACCACAATATCACGTTAAATATTCCTAACAATGAAACATTTTAATTAATTAACGCATTGTTAGCTTAATTTTGATTCCATTTATGAGTTCATTCAAATTTTCATTTGTTTCGTTTCGATTTCGTTCGACACGGGAACCTGAATGGGGTGCGGACAGTGCGGTGCGGGGGTGAGAAAATTTGACATTTCCAACGTTCAGTATTTTCACAGCATAGAAAAAAAAAACTCGAGACCAATGTTTTGAGCATCGCAATTTTAATTATTGTATAGTCGAATTCAAAGAACTTTACATGCATGCAATTTTTTAAAGCCATAAAAGTGTTGTGTTTATGTACATGACATCGCTAGTTTTGTTGAAGGTTAGATCGAGCTCTAAAAAAAATATAAAACATTTTTATTTTAGTATATATTTTCCATATATGCATGTTTTAACTTATTATTTAACTAGATTAGTAAGTAAAAGGTACTGCTTGGTTTCCAAATATCTTTATATCAGCACGTGTTGTGTTGTCATTAATTAAATTCATTCATTCATATTTCTGAACGAATTTGCAAATTAAATCGTCATATCCGTTTAAGTCTGATATTGCCAGACTTTATAAAACTTCCCCAGAGTACTGGTATATTATTTTATTCTTTTATGGCAAATAGAAATATTTTTAGAATGCATTTCATCCGTCTTCTTAGTGTTATCCATTTTTTTCATTGAGTACAGATATTTTATATAGTATTTCAAAAATTTAGATTATCTAATAATTTGAGGCATTCGGGTTTAATGGCAATAAGCTCGCCTTTTACAATCAAGTAATTTTAAGTGATCATAGATTATTTTCAGTTTTGAGAATGTAGGAATGTTGTAGGCCTTGTAGACTTACAGATAATTCGGTCTGTTCACTACTTCATATTATGTACATTTAAGTACCTGGTACGGATGACAGGCCTACACTGTCCTACCGTTTCTAATAACACTGTAATGTGGAAGTGATTAAAAAAATCCCATTATTGATGTAATAACATCTTATAAATCAAAAAACACGCGCAGACTCCTTGTCACGTTCCGCCTAAAAAGAGCGATAAAGAGGCACTATCGGCCGAAGCATTCGGCTTGTGACGCATTCAATTCAATTCATAAAAGTATGCAATTTTCTATCAGTGTTTTTTTATGACGTTTTCACGTAAAACTATCGTCCGTAGACCGACTTTACAGACAACCATTTTTTTAACACGTTGAACGCCAACGCGGTCACCGTGTGTCCGACAAACAATAGTTTTTCTATTGTCTGCTGCGTGGCAGTCAATGACTTAAAGAGAAACCTTAGAGTTCCACGCCGGATCTCTCCATACGAAAAAACGATTTGGAATTGCGGACCTAGCTTCAGACGTTTCATAAGTGCCCAAGTGTTTGAGAATTTGAATTCATAAACATAAACAGAACAATTGAACTACACCCACAGATCTTGTTTGTTTCGAGAATTTGATATGAATGAGTTGAGTTGTTGTTGATTTAATAATAAGTACCTAGTATTTGTTAGTGACCCGTGGAATACGTTATAATGTACAGACGCCAGCACATCAAGCTAACCCTAACTGTCAAATTTTCTCAATTAAAAATGAACCTTATATCTTTGCAATAAAGTTGAAATACTATCAAAGAAATTTGACAGATTGTGGTAACTTGATGTGCTGGCCACTGTACTATGTATGGGGTTTAAAACTGAAAGCTCGTGATAGGGGGCAGCACTGCCGTTAGTCCATAAACCGCTATTGTTTTCTATGTGTTTACTGTTGTGTCGATCACAAATTAATGAAAACTAGATAATTATGTGCGAATTGGAGTATACCCCGATCAAAAGATAAGCTAGAGAAAAGGGAAGCGTCCACCACAAGTTAAAAAAACAGTTCTCTGTTTCCAAATTTTTCTTAGGAGTGTCCTCTAACAGTTTTCGTCTCTTAACATCTTGGGGAAAACATGGGTCCCCATATTTTTGGGTCAACCGCTGTGCATTGTTAAAATGCGTAAAGAAAGCAGTACCTTGTTTTGAGAGGTGAGAGGTGAAAAACTTGAGAGGTGTCAAGGGACACCCGAATGGAACGAAGTTCCTTTCGATTCATTAGTGAAGGAATTGTATTAAAATTTTATTTCTTTTAAGTTATAATAATTTAAAAAAATCTGATCTAAAATTAACCAATCAAAAAATATTGATTTTTAATCAATATTTTAGACATCATATTTTACTCTAAAAAAAGTGTCGTTACAACTTTTGGTCTTAATTTCCGCGCGATAAGGAACTTCGTTCCAAAAAGCTTGCAAAAATATACAGTGATAGCTATCTGTCAACATCTTAAATTGTTATAGTAGCGACATCTGACGTGAGGAAGTGGTAGTTTCTATCTCCATGCAATGATTCCTTTCTCTCTATGATTACCAGCGACATTTTAAAATTAGGACTTTAGAAATAAAGTACTGCCACACCGACCGCCGGAAGTGACTCTTGCTATTCCAGCCAGCTGAATGAGCAACCATTTCTCGTCCATTCTGTTGGAGTCTATCTCGGATATTACACGTGGATTGTAATCCGTGGTGAGTGTCAGAAGAAATTGTTTAGTGCAGTGTTAAAAGTGATATTAGTTTTCCGTAAGCATAAACGATTGTGTTTCTTAACATCATTGGCAACAATTCGCGTCCACTTAATATCATTTATCTCGATCCCTTGTGGTGTAATTCTAAACCTTAAAAAAATACACGTTTTACATCCAACGTATGGTTACGTTAACTTGTGAAAAAAAAATTACTACTTCATTTGTTTATATAATTGTGATTTGTTATATTCAAATGTCGAATTAAACACAGTTCTCGTTTGCTTACGCGTCACACTTGTTCACCTACCGGCTCGCCACCACGTGGTAGCAATGCACACTTGTTTTCTCTTTTCCCTAATTGTTGTTACTTTGTTCACTCAAATATATCAAGCCCATAAGTTAATGGAATGTATGTAATGGCAATAAATTAGTAAATTTCATACATTCGCCGTAATGGCTGACATCCATTGTGAAATGTCAAGATAGGGCGAGGCGGCCATGCGGCCGCCATATTGCCGGCCGCGCGATACATGAGGTTGCGACCTTGCAGATGCCGGCTCGCATCACTCTACCCCTTACACTTTTCTTATCAATAACATTTTTTTAACCAGATTCTTTTGTTTTGTTCTAGACTAACCAAAAATGGGCAAGGAAAAGATTCATATTAACATTGTCGTCATTGGACACGTCGACTCCGGCAAGTCCACAACCACCGGTCACTTGATCTACAAATGCGGTGGTATCGACAAACGTACCATCGAGAAGTTCGAGAAGGAGGCCCAGGAAATGGGCAAGGGTTCCTTCAAATACGCCTGGGTGTTGGACAAACTGAAGGCTGAGCGTGAACGTGGTATCACCATCGATATTGCTCTGTGGAAGTTCGAGACCGCTAGATACTATGTCACCATCATCGACGCTCCCGGACACAGAGATTTCATCAAGAACATGATCACTGGAACCTCCCAGGCTGACTGCGCCGTGCTCATCGTTGCCGCCGGTACCGGTGAGTTCGAGGCTGGTATCTCTAAGAATGGACAGACTCGTGAGCACGCTCTGCTCGCTTTCACACTTGGTGTCAAGCAGCTGATTGTGGGCGTCAACAAAATGGACTCCACTGAGCCCCCATACAGCGAACCCCGTTTCGAGGAAATCAAGAAGGAAGTCTCTTCCTACATCAAGAAGATCGGTTACAACCCACTTGCTGTCGCTTTCGTACCCATTTCTGGCTGGCACGGAGACAACATGTTGGAGCCCTCAACCAAAATGCCCTGGTTCAAGGGATGGAACGTTGAGCGCAAGGAAGGCAAGGCTGAAGGTAAATGCCTCATTGAGGCCCTCGACGCTATCCTGCCCCCTGCTCGCCCCACAGACAAGGCCCTGCGTCTTCCCCTCCAGGACGTATACAAAATCGGTGGTATCGGAACGGTCCCCGTAGGCAGAGTAGAAACTGGTATCCTCAAGCCTGGTACCATTGTCGTCTTTGCCCCCGCTAACATCACCACTGAAGTCAAGTCTGTGGAGATGCACCACGAAGCTCTCCAAGAGGCTGTCCCCGGTGACAACGTTGGTTTCAACGTAAAGAACGTGTCCGTCAAGGAGTTGCGTCGTGGATACGTCGCTGGCGACTCCAAGAACAACCCACCCAAGGGCGCTGCCGATTTCACAGCTCAGGTCATCGTGCTCAACCACCCTGGTCAAATTTCAAACGGATACACGCCTGTGCTCGATTGCCACACAGCTCACATTGCCTGCAAATTCGCCGAAATCAAAGAGAAAGTGGACCGTCGTACTGGTAAATCCACTGAAGACAACCCTAAATCTATCAAATCTGGAGATGCTGCCATCGTCAACCTGGTACCCTCCAAGCCTCTGTGCGTTGAGTCCTTCCAGGAATTCCCTCCCCTCGGTCGTTTCGCCGTGCGTGACATGAGGCAGACTGTCGCTGTAGGTGTCATCAAGGCAGTCAACTTCAAGGAAATCGGTGGTGGTAAGGTGACCAAAGCCGCCGAGAAGGCCACCAAGGGCAAGAAGTAGCTAGCGCTGTTAACAGCACAATTTTTCATTCAACTGCGATACTTCATTCACCGCAAGGTGTTCCGAAGGAAAGAAGGGCTACAAACTCATTCCTTTTCTATATTTTTTACAAGGCTTATACTGTAACATTATTTTATAATTTATATAAGGTTATATCTGAACTATTTTGTTATAACTGCAAACTAATGTGTAAATTCATAGAAGAATAAAGGTAGCCTCCAGTAAAAATTACTCTGTATTTTCATTTTATGCCACCAATACACAAATCTATGCAAAAGTAACATATGCCAGATTGTTAAAAAACAAAGGTACACACATAGATAGGTACTCAAAGGTCACACCACACACTACTTTTCAGATCTAACAATCAAACAAAGGAACCTGGAAATGTGGTTGTCCTGTACATTTTGGCGAAGATAACCTAAATGTCTTCTAAGCGCCACTTGGTATATACCTACCTGTTTTTAAATGAAAAGGTGAACGAACTCTGAACTATTTCTGAAAGCAGGAAATAGGTGGACATAAGATGGCTCTAAAAATATTTGCATTCCTACATGAGTGGGAAGGTAGTGTTTTGGCACTATACCTAGGTAATGAATATAATGTTATTAGGTCAGTTCAGTTTGATATTCGGGCTTGAACGATAGGCCAGTTTGGAACCGAGTACCATCGTGAGGTTTTGTTTTCTATGGACCTATATCTGCCATACCATTCTCCCTCAATAAATAAAATTGGTCTCGTCTCCATTATAACGTCGAAAATGCACTCTCGACGTGAGTGATAGTACAATGTGGCTGATAAGGATAACATGCTTAGATTTTTTAAGGCTAGTACACAAGTATAAAGTTATCCATATACCTATACTAGCGCCTAACTAAGTGCTTCGTGTGATGTTGAGTCACTAAAGTATTCAGTTTCATGAATTTCAACAGTTAACTGTACTTTAACTGTATATATAGTGAGAGTGGATTAAAATCCACTCTCACTTTTATAGCTCTTCAGTAATACTTGAGTAAGTAGGTACTTTTTATAACCCATTTACCTGTTTACCACAAAAGTACCTTAACGAGATGATTTTCTATTTTTTTTAGAGGAGAGACATTCTAATATCTATAGACGGTGAAATGTACGGGTAAAATATAGGGGTAGGTCCCTTTCAAGAAATACCTATTTTAAAATAACCCATTTTAATTTCTTACTTGATTCAGGTGAGGTGAATCACCTTAAATTTAATAGGTACATAACTTCACAGTCACGTCCTAAAAGTGCGTCATATTAACTAGAATTACCTAGGTTAGTCTGCAGATGACTATTTATTAGAAAATATGATTAGTACGGACCGGTCGGTGTCTGAAAGTTTTGTTTGTAATTGTGTTGTTCTTGGTCTAGTGAATCAGAAATTCATGATAAGACTCCGGATTATTGATTCATGCGCAATGGTTATTTCGAGTATTGCTAAAGATTTCTTTATTCTCGCACTAATGTTACACGACGCGCCAACGTCATGAACACGTGTCATTAAAATCTTGCTCTTGTGATCTCACGTGGCGCAACGTTGCTTCCAACGTGCCTGCTAAAAAAGTTATAGCAATAGTCCAATCCGGCGAAATGGACATTTCATTCCGAATGAAAGGAGGAAAACACTTATTTGGGTATTTTACTTTTGGGTTTAGAAAATAATTTGATTGATAATAATATATAATTCATTGATATATTTTGTAATGAATATCATAAGATAGGACAAAATTATCATTCATTGTGCAATCAGTGGTAAATCCGAGGACCTAATTATTTAGTCACACATTTATAACCCTCACAGTCATAACTCTTAGTACTTACAGCAATTAGGTAGGTGCCTACTAATGCTACCTATAGTTATATTATTGACTAATTATTGTGCTAAAAGTAACTCCCTCTCACAGAGAGGAGGCCTTTGTTCCAGCAGTGGGACCATAAAAATGTTACCTAAAATAGTTGTTTAATGAACCTGATATTTATTAGATATTTCTACCAATTAGGTTAGAACTTTAAAATGTATCTTATTTTAATATAATTTTCGTCTAGACTACATTTTAATTACAAAAGATCTAAAAGTAGGCTGTTTTTGCGACATGAACTTTTGGCATTGGAAAAGGTCACGGGTCACGACTCTCGCACCCACGTCCTTTTGTCCCGAGTGCGTAGGTTTCAGAATTTCAGAAGCGACAAAGGAATTTTATTTTATGTGTAGAGTATGAGAATAGGTACTTATAAATATAATCATCGGTGTCTGTTGACCAGCTATTGTGCTCATAACCTCACGTTTGATGTTCTCTCAAGTTTGACGACACTTGCCACGAGTAGGTAGGTATTCAGGGGAAAATCTCGAAAGGAACCACGCGGGGCGTGGACGAAATTATGTTACATTTTCTTTTGTGTTTGTACAAGTATTTCACATCCAAAAGCAATAAATAAATGCATGCGAAACCTTGCGCAATATTTCTTTAGCAGAGGGGCATACCTACATTTAGACACAAGAGCCAAGTTTTGATATTTATTATCTTTTCGTATGTTGCTCTTGTTACATTGTATTGATCCAATTCCCCAAGTTACCGTTATACATAAAATGTAGAGATTATAGACCGGGTCATTGCCCCTTGTACGTAGGATCTTCGGCGCGACTGTAAATTTGCGATAGCAGGTAGATGACCGCGACCTTCAAGAATAAGAGGCGCCAACGTAACATATTTATGTAAATCATACAAGCTACGCGAAAATCACCACGAAATTTTTATTATTACAAGACGAATTGACGCCAGGGTAGTTGCGTAACACACTCGCAATCGGAAGCGCCCCATGTGGGATTTTGCCTAGAGTACTCTATGGGTATATTTAAATAAATTAAACCTCCTGGTCACTTCGGTAAAGATAGATAAATTGGCCAAAGATAAATAGTTAAGTACAAAAACCCGCATCAGTTCCGATTACGTGTGTATTGCACAATTTTACAGAATATAGTGCAGTTTACATGGCGCCGCGCCAGATCACTTTTGGTACCCACTCCCAGACTCTCAGCAACGGGTAGCAAGACACAATGTGTAAAAATATGACATGACCCGAATAAGGAAAAATCCCCAGCTGTGTTTCCCTGATTTTACCTAATCTACTCCGACCAACGGCGCATGTTCAGAAATTGGGCAAAATACTCTTATTTAGCTCGATTTCTAAACATGCGTCGTTCTTCAAAAGTAATTGTACAGCTCCACACTGACGTAGATTTAATTATTATGTAACAGGAATCTGTCGTTCCCTCATCCCTCTGAATCGCGTGCGTCATTCATGAAGTAGGAACATAAGTGAAAAGGACACGAGTCGCTATTGATAAGGGGATGAGGCGATAAAGAGGCTATCTTAGACGATTATACCTAAGGTAGCTACTGTCTACTGAACTACGCAATAGTATAAACATGAGTGTTTGATGTTTTTAGAAAATCCTTTGTCTATCGTTGATCTATAGCTTCATTAATCCAACTAATTAGAACGGTCAAGTGCGTCCGCCGAAGTTTAAATCAAGTATCTACATCATCTGCCTCCGACCCGTCGGTTTCTAGTCTAACTAGATGCAGTTCTGACTAAGTACCAGTATTTTACATTAAGCGACTGCCTACATCACCTCCTCAACACCGTTACTTTAATATTATATTGTAGTTATGTTAAATGCTCTAAGATTGTAGTCTATGACTGTTACTAAGTAACTAGCAAGTCTAGCAACACGATACATCTTGGCAAGTAATGGCAAGACTGTTTGTCAAACGGGACAACAAGACTTCGGGCTTCTGGCACAACTGTCAGATCAATGAATACGATTGACATATTTGTGTGGATGAAGTAGGTACCTTTACTGCTTTCTAATACGTCCGTGACAAGAGATGATAGGTACAGTGAACGAGAGTCAGTTAACATCAGTCCCATAAAGATCAGTCCAAAGTTTCAGATAATGCAATCTCAATCCCCCGCCTTGTTCGAGATTCAATCTCGTTCGACATTGAGTGTCACGACTTAGTTCACTATGCTTCTTATGTATATAATCTAAGTAAAGAATTAGATTATAATTATACATGTATATAATCTAAGTTTCTTAAGTAGATTTTCTATTTAATGTCATACATAGACAGTTTATTATCCATTGAGCGAATTTTCAGTTAGTTTTGACAGTTTTTATTATTCTAACAATAATAATACATAAGTACCAATAGATTACCACATGTGACCGTTCCTAAATTACCGTGGTTAAAATATTTATGCGATATATATATCGCATAAATATTTTGATTACGTTGATTTCTTTTTTGTTTCAATTAGGTATTTTAATAATTTTCAAAATGTAACACGCTTACCACAAGTAAGGGTAAGTTTTATTTAAAAATAAGGCGAAATCTCGATCTCACCCTTATTTTCGAGCGGAATCTCGAATGGCCAATCTCGACCCCGAAGTAACTAGGTAAGAACGTGGGATTTCGAGTTACGCATCTCGACTCGAAATTGCATTCCGAATTATTATGTAGGTACCTATCTAGTTTTATGAATGAAGACTGCCAATTATTAGGGCTTGCTTAGAACAATATTAAAATAAAGAAAACATAGAAGTAGGGCGATAGAAGAAAATAGTTCAAAGTTCCGAAATGAGCAGCGTATTTTTTCGCTGACTGTAGGTACCTACCAATTTGATAAATATGGATCTTTCATGTTTGTTGCTTGATATGATAATCCTATGGGACGTATTTGAATTTTGAAATATGGGTCATCAATCATTATCATTCAAGGAAATCTAGCCCAAACCTGTACCTATTTGATTGTTTTTGTCTCAATAATACTGTGTAGAGGGAGCAAATAAATCAATGTTGGCTTTGAATTAATTTATTATTTTTTACCTACTATTTACATTGATAACAACTAATACGAGATATTGTTCGTGCCGCCTTCTCCAGACTCTTCTTGCTCTATGATAGCATTGGCCCACTCCTCAGCCTGCCTGTACCTCTGCCGTTTTACATAGGGACTGTACACCTTCCTATGAAAAACGACTGCAGCTGAAGTTATAGAAACAGCCATCAACATCTTCACCAGCGGACTGGAGGTTCTTATCCATGTTTTAATATGCTCCATTATTTTGCTTCACTAGCAATAATCTCAGCTTTTGAAACTTTAGGTTTTTTGAAATAATCGTCAAATAGCGGCCTCCAGATATAAATTCCGCTGAAAACACCTAAAACTGTCACTAAAACAACCTGTCCTCTTGTTATTCCTTTGGGTCTATAAATGCGCATTATATTTTAGTGAAAATAACAGATGTTATGGCTAAACAAGATTTCATTTTAGTTTTTTCACTTCTCTCTAGAAAATTTTAGGTTATGATGGTGTTATGTCATAATATAGCGTTCCGAATCGGGCCCGAAATTGTATTCTATAGCATTATGAAGAAAAGTAAGGAGTGTTCCAAGAGTTTATTTTCTCACTACAAAATTCCTATGAAATAATACTAACTAATGATTCTAATTAAGAACAAATCTTAAATACACTATAATATATAGGTTGTATATTATACAACCTAAATCTTTAACATATATCTATTATGTCCAAGTGGTAAAAAAAGGGGAATATATAGCTCATAGGGCGTCAAAAAATTCTTCCCCGTCGCTGTCAGTGGGAAATGTGCCCAAAACACTGGCAGCGTTGCCACGTTTGATGGCTAAGCTGATTCTTTGGCCTTTTGTTAACGCGATCATGGAGCAAGAAGAGCCTGGAGAAGGCGGCATGAGCAAGGTGTTCCAACTTTTCTTTGTTGAATTCAGTCGAGATTTCACCTTTTCAACACATATTTTATTAAAGTTTTGAAGTGTGTCGGTTGCGGTAAGAAAGAAACGAAATTACATGTTGGTTTTTTTCCGAAGTCGTGCATTTGTAATACAAATCGGTAATAAGATAATAAGATTAAAAATCACCTAGTGTGTAGAAGTGGCCTTATGATATTGAGTGCTCTGATCCTGTTGACAGTGACATTTGTTTGGTAAATAAATTATTTGTCAAAACACGGGGCGGGTTAACCAAGGAATACACAAAAAATTTATTATCAAAAAATATTGAAATCAAACAAACAGTTAAGTCAAAATGGCAAACATCAAAAGAATGGTGCCTAATATACTCGTAACAGGTAAGATATTCCGCTCTAAGCGTATGTTTTGTTGTAATTAATAACCCACGTGTGAAACATGGGTTGGTACATATTGATTATTAATTCTTCTTCTAGGTACTCCAGGTGTCGGAAAATCTACTCTTTCTCGTCTGCTGGCTGACAGGACAAACTTTGTTTGGCGAGAAGTGTCCAAGTTAGCCGAGGAATACAGTTGTTTAGATGAGTATGACCCTGAGTATCAGTGCCCATTCTTGAATGAAGATAAGGTAATTTGAATACTTACGTACGGTCTTAGGTCTTAGGGCTCTTAATGGACGAACTGTAAAGCTGTTTTAGTAGATCAAAAGGTAATCTGCACCAAAGATGAACCACTGACCAATTCAAAGAACATTCTAACACTCTTACCTATTTTATTCTTTTCTACCAGTATTATAATTCAAACTAAGAATAAAATTTCCATTTCATCCACCAAAGAATTCCTTACCTAATTTTATTAGATACTGAGAAATTTTTCAATGCCATATTTTAGTTAGTTATTAAAGTTTTATTGTTAGATTATATACCATATTATAAATGAATTAATTGTAATATTTGAAATAAATTATAGAAATTTATATATTTTATTCCGCACATGATTTCAGCTATTAGACATAATGGAAGGCATGATGGCTAAAGGAGGCAACATAGTGGACTATCACGGCTGTGACTTCTTCCCTGAGAGGTGGTTTGACGGTGTGTTTGTGGTCAGGACCAACAACACAACTCTGTTTGATAGACTTACAGCCAGGTCAGTTATGGTTTATCCTCCTTTTCTTTGTATGGACATTGTTATCTTATTATGTGGGTACATTATAGCGATAGAGTGAACTACAGTTATTTATTAGGTTGTTACAATAAATAATTGTAATCTAAAATAAAGTATATATGGCAGCAACTGGTGCTGGTATTAAACATTTAATTTAGCTTCTGAGTATATATCAATCAAGAGTATTAAGGACGCTCATATAGTATATAATACAAATATACAAAATATAAGTACCAAAATACTAAAAAGTATTACTTAGTACAGAAAATATCAATAATCTATAAAAACAACTTAATAGAATAATATTAATATTAGATTTAGCTCAAAAGACTGATAAGCTAAGTAAGTCTTTCTTCTTTTTTTTTTTTGTATTTTGTTGTATACATATTTATATTTTTTTGTTTAAAAATACTGTAAGCCTCTAAAAACGCAAAGAATGAGCGCAATATGGATGAAATTATGAAACAATTAATGTTTTGACGCTGCGTGACAATGTGAGCGTGGATAATTTGTCACTTGTCCAATGTCCAGAGCGCACAGGATGGATGGAAAGCAGCACATGAAGTAATTTTTATTCCATTGGTGTAATAGCTGTATGGCGTTCCAGTGGAAGGATAAATAAATAAAGCTTTCTCTCCCCTACTATTTTGGGGTGCCTGGCAGGGTCCATAATGATCATGATATCCTCAATAATGACACCATGGATATTGGGAATTTCATAATAACAAGGAGAAATGAGGCCATGAGAACCATAGTGGCCTAACTAATTTCTTTACAGTATTGAGTCAATTTTTTCTTAATAATGTTTTAAAAATTGAAACATAATACAAATTAACCGAATAATGTTCCAAAAATTGCAACATTATTTGGTTAATTAAAATAAAAAAGTACTAAAAAGTGTGTATTCTGAAGAGTGCTAGTTGATTACTTAAAATTATACAAAAGGCTTGTCCTCAAATAAATTTGTAGCTTGGCGTGGAGTGGAGGGCGCGCGAGCGTTTATGCTCTGGCGTTCAAAAGATTAGCTTACCACCTAGGAATGAAAATAAAGTGTTGAGTATTGTTTTATACTATTTTTCTTTCCAGAGGCTACACAGGAAAGAAACTAGAGGATAATGTTCAATGTGAGATATTTGAGACGTTGTTAGAAGAGGCACAGTCATCCTACAAGCCAGAGATAGTGATGGAGCTACAGAACGACTCGGAGGATCAGCTGCAGACCAATGTTGAGAACATCGCACAGTGGATAGAAAGGTGGAAGGAGGAGAATATATAGTTTATTTAACATATTGTTTTTTTTTTAAATCAAAAATTACTATTTTATATACTGTGGTGTTCTGCTTCAGAAATTGTATATCAAAGTCAAGTCATTTGTTCAAACTAGGCTGAAAATTGAGCACTTTTTGAATGTCAATATTAGTTCCTAGCGCTTTCGCTGCGAAGAAGTGGCGTAACAAACTCCTCGTGTATGTGTACACATATTTGTGTTGAAGGCACTGGATCAAAATGTATTGATCATGTTTGCGTGTGTGAGATAGAACAGAAACACACAGCTGTGTTCATGGCAGTGTATGGGATAGATGTGTGATAGATAAATGGACATTTAATTTAGACCAGATTTTTCGTAAACTGGACTATAATTTAGACATCATGAGACGTGGACTAAAAGCGATGTACCTAGTCATTTTGCGACTTAGGTGTTTTGAGATTAAGACATTTTGAGATTTGGACTAAGGGCGACGTGGTCAATTTGTGATACCAACCCTATTTAACTGGTAGAAGTATATAATTATAGACCTTTCAATTTCATTCCTGGCGATACAAAAATAAAACAACAAAATTATAAATACAACCTAATTTATTTGTTATTCCACCGACACTATATAAAGAAATGCATTCAAAATTACTGTATTTAGATCAATCTAAAATAAGATTTATAAAACCAACACGTCACTGAGCGTTAACTGGATGAATTATGAACGGCACGTAGACATGTCAGTGGTTCTATAGCTGTACGAGGGTCTTTAGGCGCGTGTTTAAAATTGGAACTGACGCCGCCATTTTGTTTTTTTCGAGAAATTCTACAAAAAAGTTTTGCGCGAATGTTTACTAACAAATGCGTTTGTTAACGTCATTTGAGCGCAAAAAGAACCTCGTAGCAGCGTAGAACACGGTCACTCACACTCACACACTCGACCACGCACACACAGATCTTTCATGGAAAGTTTTACATCACAACTCTTTACAACTCCTCCTTCTTGGCGTTGCCCTTTCTGTCCCAGCCCTTGAGCTCGCTGGAGGCCTGTTCGGCTACGTACTTCACGAAGTCTTCGAGAGCGCGGCCACCCTGGAAAGATATTGTTATTTATTAGATGAGAATTTGATTTAGTTTTATTACAAACCGAATGTATATAATTTAAATCTATATAATACTGATATTTACCAATTTGTACTGTAATCTAAATACTGTAATGTTATTGTGATAACACCATTACAGTAAGGTGGGAATTTTTAATAAATTTTGGTTGTACGAACTGAGAAATAGGACGACAACTGAATTCTATATTCAGTGTTTGTCCTACTAAACAAATTGAATGATATTTCTTAGCAAGTTAAACCAATTCAAACCATTTATGGTTTTTAATGGTACAGAACCAACATGGAACTGTATTTAGACTATGAATGAACTCGATAAATCTATACTAATATTATAATGCTGAAGAGTTTGTTTGAGCGAGCTAATCTCTGGAACTACTGATACATTTATCAGGGTTCGAAGGATATATATCAATGGATATATATCATGAATTCATGATATATATCCAATATATATCCAATGACTTTTTGTGATATATATCAATATTTTATAAATATTCAATTAAATAATAATAATTATAGTTTTGTTACCTAAGTGTAGGTATGATTATTGACTAATTAGAATTATTTATAAAAGGTTTTATGTTTTTAGTTGATTTTGCCTGATCTAGAAGAAGATTTTATGTTTTTGATTCATTTGTCTGATTTTAAGTACTTACCTATATAAAGAAACGATTAAAAACATTTTAGTTTTTATTTAATTATTGTTTATGTAAAACATAATATGCAAAAAATATACATAAATAATACTATTAAATAACATGACGTTCATACAAAATGGATATATATCAAACATGATATATATCGGATATATATCATAAATATCCGATATTTTGATATTTATAATAAATATCGGATATTTTCGAACCATGACATTTATCGAGGAAGGCGCGGGAGCAGGCTAGTAAATAATAATGCAGGTAGGTATAAACTATGGTATATCAGTTGAAACTTACATTGTATCTCACAGGCTTCTGGGTCTTGTCAGCAAACTTCCAGTAGATAGTGGGGAATCCAGACACGTCGTACTGCGACTTGGGCCAGTCATTGGCGGTCGCGTCGATCTTCACGATATCTACAGCTTCGTTCTTCAGCTGTTAATAAAATAGAATGATTTATTTAGTTAGTTTTCAAAAAGTCTACCAATATACCAAACATTTAAATTTTATACTTTTTGCTGTGCCCTACAGGGTCCGTAATTGTTCCTTAGCTTTAAGCCTATTATAAGATCTTCACACATTATGGAATGCAAATAAATATATGAATATGAATATATTCTGATGATTATGAAGTAATTTTATGAACTTTACTATACTTCTAAAGATGATTTATTAATTAATCCCTTTTTGGAACAAATAACTAAGTATAACGCGATTCAAACTTAACTGAGTTAACGAAAGCAAATACTGATCGCATATCTTACTAGTATTATAAATGCGAAAGTTTGTTTTTTGTGTATAGATGTTAGTTACTCAATCAAGCCAGAACGGCTGAACGGATCTAGTTGAAATTTGGCACAGAGATAGATTACAGTCTGGATTACAATATACTTTATCCCGAAAATGTACGGTATCCGTGGGAAATTTCCAACAACCACGCGGGCGAAGCAGCTGGCAAAAGCTAGTATGTCAAAAACAGGAAAAGAAATAGAGTAACACTCTGAAAAAATAATGACGTTATCACTTTAAACATCCAACATGCCAATTTAATATAGAAACCGCTGTGATATGCGCCGACACAAATATATGATTGATTATCGAGACAGCAATCGAATGATAGAAAAAAAAATGTTATCAGAACTTTTTTGGGACCTCATTGCGATTTTCAAATCAATTTAATAATGGTAGGAGAAGATCATAGAAACAATGAAATTTGTGAAAGATCCACCCCTTTTTCGTGTGGTTAGTGACTAACCTGGTGTCAGGGTTTTTATGCTGCTCATGGGCCTCTGACTTAACTTCATATGCTGTTGAGAATTATCTCTCAGGCAGGGTTTCTTTACGAAACCGATAAAAGATAAGGCTATAAAGGGTGTGACTACTGAGATGCAAATAATAGTTGAATAGAGAAGTATGACATGAAGAACAGCAACACTGATTTATTTCTATCTGTAGGTCATCGACAATCAGGATATCGACAAGTAATGGATAATTTCGGCTAATAATATTACCTTGTCTCCAAGTTCGTCCCAGATGGGGGCAAGTTTCTGGCAGTGTCCGCACCATGGAGCATAGAACTCAATGAGGGCATCACGTCCGCTGTCAGTGACCAGCTGCTGGAAGTTCTTGCCCACAGCAACCTTGACTGGGCCGTCGTTGCTGGCAGGAATGGGTTCAGATTTGACGAACGGCTCCAGTTTGGCGTCAATCATGTCCTTTGTGAAGGTCAACAGGTTTTCAATGCTGTAGGAGTGGAAGAACGTGTTAAGTATGCGTTTTAAAGGGTTCGTCTGCATGAATATGAGTAGAAATATCTTACATAATTTTTAAATTTTGACCTGCTCTGTTTTGTATACCACTAGCTGGTAATAACAATAAATTATATTCTATACTATCTTATTTCTAATTAGCTGCTGCTCGCTCGCTTAATTATTTTTCTAAAATAAAAGCCTTAGTTACTTCTTATTAAATCAGCTACCGGTCATTGAGTCTTGTCAAAATTGATCCAGCCGTTTGTGAGATTAGCCGGAACAAATCAACAAACACACCGACAAAAATAGATTTTTTTTTAAGTAGGTACCGTATATGATGTATGTACTTTCCTATGCATTTAGTAAAGCTGTTATTCTATCATTACAAACGAACACTTTAATTTTATTTATTTGTATAAACAGGCAGGCTGTGTTTTGTTAACGACAATACTTTTTTCGCCTGAACTCCGAGAAAGCCAGATCTTGACTTTTCGTTCAAACATATTCTTTCGTATGTAGAACGTTTATTTTGTGCAATTTACGCTCATACTTTTGTGAAAATAATCTTAATTATAAAATAACGTTTTATCAACAAACACTAGACAAATTAACAAAACACTTTTCTAAACCAGTTAAAAAGATAAAAGCGTCAATAATTTAAACAATGCAGACGGAATTTAATGAATTTCCTGCCGCCACTGTATTTAAATAACATCGAAAAGCAATAATAATGAGTACAAAAAGGAGTTTCGTTCCATCGCGTGCTTATCATTACAGCGAGGCAATGCTTTAAACAAAGTTAACGGGGCGTACAACAATCGTAAGAAACCACACCACGCGATAACATGACCATAAAAATATTCAGTTCCATAAACAATGGAATTGCATCTTTGTTTCAAGTTTTGATTCGAAAGGGGTAGGCAGACCTGTACGATAACGTTTCGCCAGTTATGTTTAAGTCCTATGCCACGTCCAAGCTTGATCTCTTAGGTTCTTCTAATCCAACAATTGATCTGTTTGCGGATGAATGGATGAAGATTTTACTGGCATGTCAGAAGTTCTGTGAGAGGGATTCATGAAAGCATTGCAAATTTTATTTTATCTTTTGTGTTTTGCTAATGCAAATGGTTAAAGCTAATGCTAAACGTGTCTTATAATGTCAGAAAAAAAACCTACTTACGAATAAAAAAAATACTCTAAAAAAACGATTCTGCGGCTTCGGAATAATAAAACTAATTTGAAAGTTACACGTTTAAAGAAAATGACGTTGTATGTCAAGAAAACTGAAATGAAAAAGTTTGTATCTAATTTTATGATTAAAAGAGGTTGTAGGAAACTTTTTATAAATGATTTTTCAATTTTACTGTACCGGCTTACAAAATCAAATAAAAAGAAACAGTTTAAGTAACATAAATAGAATAAATGTTTTCATATAATGTCGCTGCATTGTTTTTTTAGAGTAAGTAGCGATCAGAGCAAGAACTTTTTACTGGTAAATAGATTAAAGACCTTTTTATTTTATAGTTGTCAATTTTAGACGTCGTAATGTTGACATATCAGTCATGTCAATTAATTGTAAACAAACATTTTATCCCATTATTTGAGTTTGGTTCTGGACATGTTATGCGGAGGAATGAGGAAAATGTTGTCAGGAAAGTTGTGAGCATGAATGTGGATGGCTATACAAGTAGAGGGAGACCAAAAAAACGATGGATGGATTGTGTGAAAGGTGATATGGCTAGAAAGGGAGTGACTACCGAGATGACGACTAATAGAGCAGTTTGGAAGAAGAAGACATATAGCGCCGACCCCAAATAAATGGGGATAAGGACAGGAGAATGATGATTTGAGTTTGGTTCTATGATATAGTTTATTAATGCATTTCGCTTTGTATTTATTTAATATGGTGTTCAAAATCAGACGCTGCCGGGTGAGCGTGTGGGATGACACACCTGCCTGCGCCCAAGCGTCAGAGGAAGCAAGGCTATGTCTTCATGTTTCTCTTATAATGTCGAAGATTAGCATGATCGTGCTCCAGAGTATTTGAGCGCTTGCGTGTGATGAAACGAATCTGGCAGTCAGTCTTACCAAGAGGTATCGTATTGCCCAGTTTACTGGGTTGTGGAGGTCAGATAGGTAGTCGCTCCTTGTAAAATACTGGTATTCAGCTGCATCAGGTTAGACTGAAAGCCGACCCCAACATAGTTGGGAAAAGACTAGGCAGATGATGAGATGATGATGACGAATCGGTTAAGGAAACTATAGTTCCTCCTAGAGAGAAGGGGTGACACTCGTCCTGAGTTGAGGCCTACTTTGCTAAAGGTGCATAGCCTTTGCGTGTGTCAGGTTGACACAATTGGTCCAACTTATGATTGGGTACAGTCAACAGCAAAAGTAGATGATCAAAATCAGAAATTCAATACTAAATAACGGAGTTCGCGTCAGACCTGTCGTCAGAGTGATTCAAAAGTTTGTGATTGGAAATTATACCAAACATTTACTACTAGTACAGCTGCCATATATTCGTGAACTCCGTTCATTATTATTGAATTTCTGATTTTGATCATCTACTTTTGCTGTTGACTGTACCCGTTGAAATTTGTTAATTTATTAGATTCGTTTTTGAAAAATAAAAGAAAAGTGAGTCTGTCAGTAGCCGTGTGGCTTGACAGACGTATCCGATACAAAGCAATAGAACTGAATATTTGCCCGTGTGTTTGTATTTTATAGCATAAGAAATCCCTTCAACACACATTACACAATCTACTACTGAGCCTCCTCTATGTCAACTCCAGTATTCTTCCAAAGGGGGTAAACAGAAACTATAGTACGCCACTACTATTGTTACGTTTCTTACATACTAGTTTTGCATGATGAGCTCGTAGCTAAGTAATAACAGCCGCACGGATCTATCTATCAGGTTAAGCTATGCTTGCCGGGGTGGGTCCGTGGATGGGTGACCATCTTTACATATCGAGACACCTCCATGCCTCGGAAAGCACGTTAAGCCGTTGGTCCCAGCTATCATTCGTGGATCTCTGACAGTCGTTACGGGTAGTCAGAAGCCTGACAGTCTGACAGCAGCAGAGTCTTACCAAGAGGTATCATACTACGCGGTTACAGACTGGGTTGTGGAGGTCAGATAGGCAGTCGCTCTTTGTAAAATACTGGTATTCAGCTAAATCCGGTTAGACTGGAAGCCGACCCCAACATAGTTGGGAAAAGACTAGGCAGATTGATTGATTGGTTGCGAGTAGGTACTACGCACCCGACCTGTCGCAAGAACACGAAACTCCATAGAGTCCGAAAAATATACGTTAAGTTGTCTATGGTATTTACCTGAACTCAGTGGTCATGATGAACTTGTTGCCGTCGGCGTCACGGCCAGCGACGACGGGCTTGTCACCCTTGGCGTAGTCAATGCCGTACTCATTCAGCTCGTGGGTGAAGTCGTCCTTGTCGCTCACTGCGAAGTTCACCTCGGACAGCTCCTTGGCAACCTGAGTAAACGAATCATAGGGATTATAATATATATGGTTTGTATCCTTGATAATGTAATAAATTATGTTTATTGTAAGTAAGATAATTTTACAAGAATGTTTAGGTCAATATCTATAATATAAAAATAAGTCGGGTTTTCCTTCCTGACGCTATAACTCCAGAACGCATGAACCGATTTCCACGGTTTTGCATTCGTTGGAAAGGTCTCGGGCTCCGTGAGGTTTGTAGCGTAGGTATAGGGTAGGGTAGGTAGGGTAGGTAAGGTACATACCTTACCTACCCTACCCTATACCTACCAACTTACCTACATAGGTAAGTTGGTAGGTAGAGTAAGTAGGTAGGGTAGGTAAGGTAGGTATCATAGTTAAGACAGGACAACGTCTGTCGGGTCAGCTAGTTTATTTATATTATTTAGAAACAATTATTTTTACTACTTTTAGTGAACTGAATCAGTTTACTTAACGAACGATGAGATAATTACAACATCTTACAGTAATTATTCCAAGAGGATGTTATTTATAAGGTGTTAAAAAATTCACTTTAAGAATTTCGTGGGCGCATTGTACTCTTCGTTACGAACAACTTTTACTATGGGATGAACCCTGAAATCGCGACAAAAGTGTGAGCTATTCCATACATTTATGCACACATTACTCAATAAAATGCACGAAATTCTTAAGAGTTAATTTTTTAACACTTTATATACGCATATATTAAAATATACTTAAAACTAAAAGGAAGGGGCAACTAGAATCAATTAAATTTTTTGTTCATTTTGACGTTCAAAAGTGCATTTCTTATTTCTATTAGAGATGAAACGGATATCCGGTAACTATCCGGTATCCGGCCTATCCGGCCTTGTTTTGACTATCCGGCCGGATACCGGATAGTAATACAGTATCCGGCCGGATACCGGATAGTAAAATTTAAAAAAATCTCATTATTTTACACAAGGCAAATCATACTCCAATAGGTTATGGACACCGTTTATTTTTATAATCGCACATCAAAAATGTTTGTTTTATTAATTATTAGTTTTATTATCAAAATTAACAAGTGGCAAATTGTGATGAATAAATACCAAATTTTCCGCGTTTGTTGGTAAGAGGCGACTTCGCTTGGCTTCGTATACCAGACCAGCTTCTAAAATAGCTTTTCGCTGTAAACGCTACTGCCAGGTGCTGAAAGATAAATTCTAGCAAACCTTGACAACTGCGAGTACTGATTTAGATTAACTGACCACCAAATGTATGGGTCGTGATTGCGATCGATTCGAGATGTCTTGTTCGAGCATAAACATCATCAAAATTTGATAAAATTTGTCCAGCTTGGTGTTCTAACAAACATCGCTGAAACACTGTAAAAATAATTTCCCGACCTCCACTCCGGATTGTTTTCCGCATATTTAACACGTTTTTTCAAAGTTTCGTACACGTACATTTGAAAAACAATATAGAATGCAATAGTTATCTAGTTACAAAACAAGTTGATGACATTCGATGTACTATGATTTAGTGTTGCCCTACTTTTGAATAATGTTAGTTCCCAAAACATTATTTTCATGACTTTATAGACAGGCTGTACCTGCCTTTTTTCCTTCACCACCTCGAGAAATTTTAACCTGACACAACAAACATACCGCGTGCTTGTTATCGTCACTGTTTAAATCAAAATATTGCCATATTGACGATCGTGTTTTTGATGATGACATTTCTTGTTAATCTATCAGAATTCAAACATAAAATCACCGATCGACTCTTACGTGCGACCCGAATGCGCGTGAATATTTCCGATCTCGTTCACCGCGCCAATATTCAAATCGAAGTGATCGCGTCAACGCAATAAAGGGCCGAATATCCGGCGCTCCGGCCTAGTAGCTTGCCGAATATCCGGTATCCGGTATCCGGCCAAACTACTATCCCTTTCATCTCTAATTTCTATTTTAAATAAAAGATTTTGTCTGGCTGAAACTTCCGCGCGTCATTTAAATTTCAATCGCACTTAATAGGTAAGTTAACTAAAATAAGTACGTAAGTACTAAGGTACAGACGCCAGCACATCAAGCTATCTGTCAAATTTTCTCAATAAAAAATGAACCTTATACCTTTGCAATAAAGTTGAAATACTATCAAAGAAATCTGACAGATTGTGGTAACTTGATGTGCTGGCCTCTGTACATTAGTTACTTACAGTGCGATTAGAATCGATTTTTCACGACACGAAATGTTGCTTAGGCTTTCCCAAGGTGTTAAATAACCGGTGTTGTACAATGTGGGTAATTTAGAAACATAATTTTTAATGGATTGTTTTAATAAATGTACACTACCTACAGTTTTCATACGCATTTTTCCACCAGTCATATATACAGCTGGCTAACGCTATCAATGTAGCCTAGTTTGCACTGTACCTACTTACTGTACTGGAAAAATGACCATGAAATTGCTAATTAAGATAATGTAATGAAGTTAATTTTATTCATAACTAGCTGACCCGACAGACGTTGTCCTGTCTTAACTATGATACCTATACCTTACCTTACCCTACCTACCTACCCTACTTTTTTTTAATGTAAGAACCTTCTCTTTACAATAACAAACACAATAAAAAAAGAATTAGAGAAATCGGTTCGGCTGCTCTCGAGATTTGCGCTTAGCAACACATTCAGCGATTCATTTTTATATTATAGATTTGTTCTTATATTTATAGACACTGTTTAAAAAATATGATATTGATAGTTCTGCCCAATAAGTGTGATCATCGTCACAATTATTGTAAAATATTCTAGACAGATACATCATATTTATCGTTGGGACGTAAGATAAAATCGTCTCTCGTACGTAGAGAATACAATCCCGGGATCCCGGCCGTTTTCTGACCCCGAAAATCCCGGGACTGTACTTGGCTAATCTCGGGATTTTCGGAATTTCCAAACAGGTATAGTTTGCACTCCGTAGTCCGTCGTGTTTTGACCTTGCCTAGATTATATTAATAGCATTTATTACATATTATCGTCAAAAAAAAGCAACCCTTTGATACGCGTATGATACATAAGTACTACATAATTATATTGAGATATGTGTTATGCAATAAAATCAAAAATATATATCAAGAAAATACTCGTTTTTTACATTTGAGAACAATTAGAAACCACAGTTTAATCCCGGAATAGCCCCGGGATCCGCGGGATCCGCATCAAGAAATGTGCCGGACCAATACATGCGAGGTATTGGCAGACGGCAGCGCAGTCTCCTCTGTCATCCGCCTGCGTGGCGTTCGCCGCATGCGCACAACAGTCCTACTTCCAGAGCCATTACATTAATTAATTGTTTCCTTGAGGCCAATCCAGAAGCAGATATATTTCTTGACCAACCAAATATAATGATAAAAAATGTGTTAAATTTCTTAAAAATGTAGCTTAATAAGACTGAAATCAAGTGTATTTGTTGTATTGTTATTTATAGTTATATAGTTTATTGTTATTATTCTAATTTGGTTAGTGTAGATTTTATATTTCTTAATGTTTAATGTGATATCTTTTGTATGAGTAGTATAGATATAAGCGATTTGGTTGTATTACTGTAAGCTTATATCTCATGAATAAATAAATAAATAAAATAAATAAGAATCCCGTAATCCCGGGATCAAAAAACATGCTCGGGATTGTATTCTCTACTTGTATGTTTCCTCTTCTGTGCCGTTTGGCAATGGAACCTTAAAAAAAAGACTTACCTTAAGCACACGGTTCCTCCAGTAGTTGGTGCCCTTGGGGTTCTTGACGTAGTCCACGTCGTAGTAAGCGACCACCAGGGGGTCGGTGAAGTCGCGAATGTTGTCCTTCTGGCGGATGCCGACCAGGCCGTGGCTGAGAAATTACATTTCTATTAGTTTTACTTTGATACAGGCTTATCCTAGTACAGCATACCTATATTATAAGGTATTTTACAATTTTCTATTTTTTTTAAATATTTATTTCTTTATTTTATTTTTCAAAGAGCTTCTTGGTAGCGCGTAAAGTTCTTTTGGCGCGTAGTTAAAATCGGAACTAACGCTGCCATCTTGTTTTCATTTTTTAAATACATTTTTGACATTTCACAAAAGTCCACGTCATTCTAGCACCAAGAGATCAATAGGTCGATTCTGTAGTAATCTCAACGTAAAAACTTAAGTGAAGTGAGCGTGAAGTTAGCTAGCTGTCTTTCCACCTGATGCTGGGGTTTGACACTATTGACAGCTCACTATAAACTTACTTCACCTACGTTTTCACGGAGAGGTTTTAACGAGAATAGCATTATAGATTTTTAAGACCCTAGGCGACAAAAGTTTGGTTGATTAACCTTTTCACACCGCCCGACGACATATCAGTTGTCGTGCCCCCAGCGCCCGGCACATTGAATCGAAAAATAAATATCTTCGACGAATAGGGTCTTGCAATGACGTAAAAACGCAAAACCAAACAAATTCTCAGTCGGATAAATACGACTCAGGCGATACGGGCCCGAAAATATTTGTCGTATTAATCCGACTGGGGCGGTTAAAAGGTAAAAAATTATATTACTTACTATACTGTCAGAATTTTCCCCTTTACTTTAGGGGAAAATTCCTTCATCATAATATAGATTATAGAAGACAATCCCACGCTATTAGCTAGCTAACATACTGCTATAAGTATACTACGCAAACATAGTTTCTTGTTTACAGCAGTTGTTTCGCTAAAACAACATGTAGTATACCTGTTTTTTTTCTAGAAATATAGATATTAAAAACTATTTTTATAATCCATATTAAGCAGGTG
This sequence comes from Hyppa rectilinea, assembly GCA_951799385.1. Taxonomy (NCBI): domain Eukaryota; kingdom Metazoa; phylum Arthropoda; class Insecta; order Lepidoptera; family Noctuidae; genus Hyppa; species Hyppa rectilinea. The sequence goes on along the minus strand of OX637301.1, from coordinate 17,474,425 downwards.
TAAAAGTTTAGCCTCCAGGCGTTCACAAGGTGCGCTCGGAAATTGTTCGGTACTGCATCAGTAATGTTATGAGAGCTTAATAATGTTTACTTTAATTAGGCTGTTCCGTGAACACCTGGAAGCTGTTCTTTTATTAGAAAAACTTGTAGTTGTGTATACTAATATTATAAAGAGATAAAATTTATTTGTAAGTTTGTATGTATGTAGGGGATAATCTCTGGATCTCCTGGTCCGATTCCGAAACTAATAACTAATATTTCACTAATAGGAAGCTACATTATCCCTGAGTCTCAAAGACTATATTAAAAAAAAAACCACGCTAACAAAGTCGCGGGCGCAGGGCAAGTACTGAATCAATAAAATTACTGTAAGTACTTCGGTATAATTCCAAGGCGGCTCCAAAAAAACAATCAACAAAGATTAATCAAGCGGCAATCACTTTATGTTTTAAGTAATTAATTTGCTTGTATGTTTGTTTGGCATTGCCTCGATGATGAAACCATGACAAAGCATTATTTTAGTCGACGAAAATATTGCTCTATAGTCCTTTAAAACCTTACAAAGTAGTACATCAAGCTACTCCAACCTGCGAAATTTCTTTGATTTTTTTTTATCACAAAAGGACAAGGTTCATGTTCAATTGAGAATATTTGACAGTTTAGGATAGTTTGATGTGCTGTATAAAAAATAAAACTTACAAGTTCTCTTTGATGAAAGCCTTGAGCGAGTAGCTCTCGGGTTCTCCCTTGTACGCGACCGACGAGTCTTCGAACTTGTTCTGCAGGCGTTTGGGACGGAACAATACCACGTCGTTCCTGTTGACAATACGTCGCTTTAGTTTAATGTATAATATATTGTACATGGACTGGTCTGGTTTCAAGTAATGTCGAGGTCTGGTAACTTGAAAGATGGATCTGTAGTTTCTGAAATGATTAGGTGTTTGTAGGTGTACCGAAGTATGCATTTTTTAAACCTTTTGAACTCAGTACGCATTTGCTTGTCACGTATATGTGACAATGACGTTCAAAAAGGAATTGGGAGTAACAAGTGTGAAATAGCGTGTTAAAAGTGTAAATTGATAGTATCCAATGACCATAGTTTTTGCTATGTCACTGGGAGGACGGGGCAAGTAGGGCGGGGGGGGGGGGATATTTTAGTAATCGTAATTCGATAAGTAATCCACGTATCGATATAAAAATCCTATATCTATTACATAAGCCCATAATGCTGTAATAACAGCTGGCTTCGAATGTAACTGACATTTTGTACGAGTTGAATATACACTTGCGCAGGCGCGAGTCGCCGTATAGCGATGTGCATCATGGTCGTGTAGCTTATTAACGGTTCAAAATTAACGTGAAACGTGGAAAATCGATTAAATCGGGTCACAGTCATTGAATTTACAAGACAGAAGTAGGTGGGTAACATTGAGTATGTTACCAACCTACTAAAGTATGTATGGCACTTGCCTATCTATTAACTAGGAAAATAAAGATGGTTATGTATGTAATCATAGCGCCTGTTCCTAAAGGTGTAGGCTGTGGTGTATTATATTCCTGCATGTCGCCAGTAATATTAGGGGGCGATCCTTTTTTTTTAAGGGTATAAGAACACCAAATGAGTTCTCCCGTTCTGAGTGGAGCAGAAGGGAGTGTCAGAATCTTACGGACTAAAACCCATCCATGTTCCTTCCTTAGACTTTTTGTGTTCCGAGGCAGCTCTTTCGGGCAATCCCGCTGCAGGTGGCGACTCTAAGGCCAGAATTCAGAATCAGGGCTGATAACAACACATCTGGGATAATCTTAGCCCAATATAATATTCAAACTCCGAATTTGACAGTAAAAAAGAAGACACATTTTAAGCTGTTGTTAATTATTCAGTTAATTAAACAAGATATTGACTACGACATAAAAATATGTAAATTATGTCGAGCGTGGAAACCTGTATGTTGTAGCCAGTCAGTATAGTACACGTGGTTTTAAATAACGACCGGTAAGTGTGAAAGATATCTTTATAAGTTTATAGGATCGATCGAACATAGTTCAATTTGCATTGTTCTGTTTACTTTCTTGATTAATGGTTGGTGGTACAGAGGCCAGCACATCAAGTTACCACAATCTGTCAAATTTCTTTGATAGTATTTCAACTTTATTGCAAAGACATATGGTTCATTTTTAATTGAGAAAATTTGACAGTTAGGGATAGCTTGATGTGCTGGCGTCTGTACATTCGATTGATGATGAATTATAAATCTGACTTCTTCTAAAACTGCTTCTTCTTTCATTTTCTGACAGTTTGTTTGTTTGTGTGGAGCTTAAGCTCGGCTCGAGAATATCTCTCTTAACGGGTTATACGATTACAGCGATTGGTTAATAATTAGTAGAAGTGTTGAGTGCCCACCACCAGTGCAGGGTAGTGTTGCCCAAATGCAAGACCAAGACGAGACTCAGGCCAGTCTTGGTCTTGGTCTTGCGTCAATACACCTGGTCTTGGTCTTGGTCTTGGTATTGCGCTCTCAGTCTTGGTCTTGGTCTTGGTCTTGCAGCAAGAGTCTCGCAAGTCTTGCAAGTCTTGCAAGTACCTATTAGCCTATTGCTATTTATTGAACACGTTATTTTAGATTATGATTCGCGCTGTAAGACGTATGTAGTTACAGAATTATAATCATCAAAATGATAAATATGATGATTTTGATGATTATGATTCTGTAACTACATACGTCTTACAGCGCGAATAATATTTTAATCAACAAACAATATAGCACTGGCCTGCAAATTGCAAAAAAAAATTGAATTTCGCGGGCTATCCTGGAGCATTCACCTATGAACAATGTTATCACATCATCATTCTCCTGCCCTTATCCCAATTTATTTGGGGTCGGCGCAACATGTCTTCTTCTTCCATACTTCTCTATTAGTCGTCATCTCGATAGTCACTGCCTTTCTAGCCATATCATCTTTTAATAGAAGACTACAGGCAAAGCCTACCTATGCGGCCAAAATAAGGAAGTGCGTGTGTGTTGCGATTAGCAGATTTCATTACAGTGGCGTAGGTACATTTTTTAGGCAATTTGGCGTACTCGTGACTGGCGCGCTTTGCTACGTAGGTACTGTCGTAAGTATGTGTAAGTAAGAAACGATGTAGGTACAGACGCCAGCACATCAAGCTATCCCTAACTGTCAAATTTTCTCAATTAAAAATGAACCTTATGTCTTTGCAATAAAGTTGAAATACTATCAAAGAAATTTAACAGATTGTGGTAACTTGATGTGCTGGCCTCTGTACCTACATCGTTTCTTACTTACACATACTTACGACAGTACCTACGTAGCAAAGCGCGCCAGTCACGAGTACGCCTACTACAACAAAATTGTATTCCTAAGAAAAATAATCGTCGTACCTACACGACGATTATTTTTATTTATTTAGTAAACTATACTTTACTAAATCATCGCTGAAGACTATTGTCTTCAGCGATGATTTAGAAACTAATAATAATTAGTTTGTTTAATGGAATTGGATGGAAGAGTAGTAGAATAAAGAATCTATGCAATTTAAAATTTATTTAAATAAAAAATTGAACACAGATAAAAAAATTGCAGTACAGTACCTACACAATAGCCTTGACATAATTAACTTCCAGTAGACTTGCAAACGTTATACAAAACGAGTTCGAAAAGTTATAAGTACAAATCAAAGCGTTTCCTTTCACAAAAATTCTCCTTGTACCTATGTACAAATGTATTATTGTATCTACCTATAAATTGGTAAAAAAATTATATGAACGGCTCGCCAATATGCAGATATAAACCCCGGGAGGTTTTCGTTGTGTGGCTAAAACTAAATGTGAATATGGTTGTTTTAGAATAAAAAAAAATTATTAATATTATTATTAAAATTTTTATATAAGTATATATGTAATCTCTTGAAATAAATGAGTACCCAATTAAAAAAAAAAAAATGGCTTACTTTATAATAATTCTTTTGACCAAGAATTAATACAAAGTAACCACCTGGCTGACTCATCACTTAATCTATTTCTATGTTTTCTAATTACTAACGATGCTTTAGAAAATAATCTCTCAGCAGGTACTGAAGTTGCAGGTATCGAAAGAAAATCACGAGCCATCTTAGATAAAATCGGATATTCCGTCTCATGCGTTCTCCACCACTCTAAAATGTCTTCTGAGCTGGCGGCTCTCGGTTTACTTAGGTACTCCTCCAACTCGTCAATAACTAAGCCTTGAAGACAAGATCCAGATCCAGATGACGACGTAGAGGGACATGCATACAATTTCTCAAAGTCAATTACATCTTCATATTCTTCATCCTCACATACTTTTTCATTTCTTGGTAATTCTGGAGATTTAGACACCGAGTGTTGTTGTACGTGTAGACTTTTATATTCTTTATAAAGTTCATTAAATTTGCGCAGGCTTTCTGTTTTAATTTGCTTCCCCCATAATGTCATATCAAAAGTCTGAGCTTTGTGCCTTGGGTCTAAAATTAAAGTGGTACAGTAAATCCAGTTGCTCTTCTTATAATGTTTCAGCATTTTATCTCGGGCTGCTTGGAAACCTAGAATGAGCCTTTCATCCACTTCAGTTCGATTAGGTTTCTCATCTAATTGTTTTACCATGGATTCTATTTTATCAAGCAAAAGATTGAATGATACAATGACTAGCGGTAATGTAACATATTTTTCTCCACCAAGTTTCGTTGATAAAAGTTTAAAGTTTATTAAAAACTTATGTATTTTTTCTAGTATTTGCCATTCAGTTTCTGTGATTTGAAAATCATTCAATTCGGTAACTGAAACGCATAATATGTTAATGCCAGTTCTCACTTTTAAACCAAATCCAATCATATCATGTGTGGAATTCCATCTTGTTGGACAGTCGAGTATAGGATTCAGATTTGATGGCACGCCAACTGCTTCACAGGCAGACTGGAACTTCCTCTTCAATATCTCGCTTCTTTTTATTTTACTGCAAATACTGCGTAATTTTGTAATACCTGTACGAGAGTCAGCAATATTTGGCGCATATTCTTCATCTTCCTCAGTTTCGTCTTCATAGTCTTCATACTGCTGTTCTTGTTCTTTATTGTCAGTTTCACTGTGTAATGCTAAGGTCTTTAGTAAATCTTGTACACCAAGGTTCAAAATGTGAGCAAAGCACCGGAAATGTTGATTGTCTGAATCAAAATGCAGCAGTTGTTTGCCAAGTTCATACATAAATTTGGTATTTGCAGTTGCGTTGTCCACCGTGATACCCTGTATTTTATCAATTATGCCATATTCCAATAAACATTCGTGGAAAATCGTTGCAATATCTAACCCAGTATGTCGACCGCGCGATGGTATAAAATCAAGGACTACAGATCGATACTTCCATTCATTGTCTATATAATGAATAGTGATCCCGTAGTAACTCCTACCAGCAATGGACGTCCATCCATCAATGGTAAATGACATTTTACATGAATATTGTTGTAGTCGATTTTTAACATTCGATTGTAGCTCTTCAAATCGCTCTTTGACTTTCCTTCTTAGTGTCGACCTTTTAGGAAATATCGTATTCGGGCAAATCGATCGAAAATATTCCTGTGTATCTTCATCATCGAAAAATGAGAAAGGAAGATATTTTTTTACAATCCAATCAACTGTAGCTGTCATGAAGTTGTCAGACTGAAATAAAATATTAAAACATGTGTTAATAATAGTAATAATAGGTACCTATTAGATTTTAAAACTATGAGCATAGCATGATAACTATAAAAATATACTATAGGTACTAGCAAACCTGCGGCGGCTTTACTGTCGTAAATAACGGCATGCATGCGTTTCTATAAATCAATACCTAAACTAGCTTCGTATTTGAATAAATTACCTAGGTATAGGTACAGATAAAAATCGTGTTACAGAAAGGATATACTTAATGTACATACATATCAAGGGCACGGATTCCTATGGTGATAAGTGATAGGTAACAAACCAATAAGGCAACATTTTTTAATACCTATATAATTATAAATGTTTGTAAGTGAATTCTACACAAATCATTCATTACATAGGTACCTACGTCAGCTGATCGGTGTCAAATAGTGTCAATCAATTATTCATCCAAGAAACAACTCCGTAAAAGATTTGTTTTTCTGGTATTTTTATTATTATATTGATAGCTTTATGCCACAAAATAACAAATACTTGAACACAAATTATTTAGTACAAAATCTAAGTAGGTATTGTAGCTTGGGAAATTGCTTTTTGTTTGTAGTAAAAAAAACTCAAGAACTGCCGCGGCTGCCTCAGTAATTAAGTAACTATGTACCTACTTAAGTAGAGTACTTTATTTAGCTGACGGTTCAAATGAATGCAGATTATAAGCCAGATACCTACCTATCAACACTCTGAAGAGGGTGAACCCCGTTTGAATGGATATACCTACCTACCCTTTCTGTAACACGTAATACCTACAAAGGATACTACAAACACCCGTTGGTAGAAATAGAAATTAAAATCGTAAAACAATTTAATAACTACGTACTACAACGTCCACTGCTGGACAAAGGCCTTCCCACTCGGGGGGTAGGTAGTTGCCTTAATTGCCACGCTGGGCAGGTTTGGCGGCAATCGGAGGACTACGTACAGAGGCCAGCACATCAAGTTACCACAATCTGTCAAATTTCTTTGATAGTATTTCAACTTTATTGCAAAGACATAAGGTTCATTTATAATTGAGAAAATTTGATAGTTAGGGATAACTTGATGTGCTGGCGTCTGTACATACTACTAAATAAGTTATTTAAAAAAAAGTAAAGTCAGACCTAAGTAAACTCATAAATTTTAATGTAGGTATTTATGAAACACCCTTATTTGCATTGTTTTTTTCATCAATTTACAAAAATAAAGTACCTACGAGAAACAGCTAGGTACCTACTTTACTTTGGTAAATTACTGTAACCGCCCCTAAGGCTACCCACTGACTTAATTATTAATTGAGTACCTACGTAGTATTTACGTAACATATTTTTTTCTTACCTGTCTACTTTTTGCAGTGGTTGTAAAAAAGCTTGTGATATCTCCACTTTGACTTTGACTTAGTGTTGGTTTTCTTACAGGAAGAAATATTTGCGATTCCTTCTCGTGAAAAGATAGTAGATGCTTCCTTAAGCCTGAAGTGTTTCTGTTTTTCATTTTTATTTCAACTTTCTTATGTTGGCACAATTTACACATACCAATTTGGGACGCATGAATTATTTCGAAAAACTCGTCAAATTTGCTTTTAGGTCTTTTAGATCTATTTCTGCAACTCTCACTACTCCGACTAGAGCTATTTGAATCTTCGTCACTCATGTCAAATTGTAAACATTCACTCAGAAAGTAATAAGGATTTAGAGTAAGTAAATGGGCGAGAACAATAAATAAGATAGACTCGAAGCGAAGCTCAATTGGAAATGAGTGAAATTGAAATAAAAACTCATATTTATAAGCACAAGCCGACAAAGGAAAATGCGGCATTCTTTGATAGATAGAATAAATCTTTGAAAGATTAAAAAACAGAAGTATCAGAATCAGATAGGTTTTGTGCCTACGCAACAATAAAGTGTAGATAATTATGCAAATAATATTGTTTATAATGTTCCTATTTTATTGGAACTAGGCAAGTTCCGTTCCACTACGTTGCCTGCTGTTTTTATGGAGGTTACTCGCTACTATAGTAGTTGATAAACCGACACTGCAAATCTCGATTTTTGGAAGTGTGTGATTTTAAAACAAAATGCGTAAAGCAATATAACGTCGCTCATATTTGTAGCTTTTCCACGTTTCAAATTTGTTAAAATCACCCACTTCCAAATTTGCAGTGCAATGTCCTTTAAAAAGGTATAATAGGTAATAATAATATAAACTAGGTATATTATTATTACTTACTACAATTCTTATAATATCTACCTATCCTTACGACTACAATCTTCCTTGCGAGGACAACTTAATCTATTTGTGTCCGTTCTGAGCACCCGAAAACTTATTTTATTCTTTGGAACATGGGCGGCGACACAAAGTCTAGGAGCGGACTAAATTTTTACCTATTTTGGTAGGGTTGTCAATGTTGGCATTAGCACAGAAAAATAAAATTAAGTAAATACAACGTTTGTCTACTTTTTAATAACTAGGTATCCACGATCACGATAGAATATTTTTTCTACTAATTTCCTAAGTACTCAGTCTAAAAATATTTTTCATGATTTTTGTTTTTCAATAATTTGTTGTGTGTAATTGAATGGTAAACTCTAAATCTTACTTGAGAGTTTTTTAAAAATATACTTATGGAAAGCCCTGACATGGCATATACCATTTTCAATCCTGCTGCTTACATTTTAGTACCTAGGTATATCACTCACTATCTATAATTTACCAATATTAACAACATATGATTATTTTGAAATCAAAATATTCGCAATTCAATAGATGCCATACCTACTTAGTTATTAGTTATCATCTCGCCCGACAGCTTTAAACGCTGTAGTGTTCGAATTCGAGCCAGTGTGAGAATGTATTTATACAAGAAACTCAATTCAAGCATTCAATTTATACCTACCTACTGCCGAGACATCTTCAATGTCGTTTAATTTTATGCTCCTGTACCAACCCTACCAAAATAGGTAACAATTTTGTGTGCCTCTTTCCGTACTCTTTGTCGGCGAATGCGGCGCTCAAACAGTGTCAAATGCTGTGATACCTACACTTGTTGCAAACTGCGGCGTCTTTGTCGGTAAATTATCAAATAAGTAGGTATACCTATATTACACCGACCGACCAACAGTTTATTCGCGGAACGTCACATTTTCCCAATCAACCTTGACCTTAATTCTTTAGCAATAAAGTTGAAAATCTGTTAAAGAAATTTGACAGATTGTAGTAGGTAGCTTGATGTGTTGACGTCTGCGTCTGTACCATAACATGGTTGCCGTAAAAACTGTTACTAGACCTACTCGACTCGCTGTTAGTTTTAAATTTTGCTGAATAGAAGAATAATATAAACTTTGAAACATAAGTAGGTACCTACATAATGTTTATATAATTTGTTGGCTATAATTTTAAGCACATACCAACCTACTAACGTTTGCTGCACATTAGACACTTTTAAACAAGCATAATATATTATTATAGGTAGATACCTACCAACTTTGCTAGAAAGTTATTCTAGGTACATTTTATCACATGGGATGATGGGAACAGATTTGTGAATATTAACACGCTACCTACTTAATAAATAGTTGAAATATAATAAGTACCTACCTATTCAATACAAAACCTTTTAGGGTTCTTTCAGACGAGCGGCACGTTGCCAACTGCAGATACAACTGCAGCCCTTAGTTTAGAGTTATGTCGATGCCTACGGTTTTGATACTGGGGAACGTCTATCAAAATCGGGATTGAAACCAAATACCTACTTAATAACTCAAATCTCAGTTTGTCTAAACTGCAAGACGCGAGAGTCTTGCAGGCTTAAGTCTTGTCTTGCTCAAGTCTTGCAGGGTTCAGTCTTGGTCTTGGTCTTGCTACAATAAGGCGGTCTTGGTCTTGGTCTTGGTCTTGCGAAATTGCAAGAACAAGACCAAGACTGCAAGACCAAGACCTATTTTGGGCAACACTAGTGCAGGGTGCACTGGATGTTTGAAGTATCTCCTGGGACACCCTTGTTACCTGACTTAGCGACAGAAAAGAAAGTTTTTAATCATATATTTCTTCAACGATCCATCTATTTTCAAGCAACGCTGTCTTTGGTTGGATTCCAATCAATTTTTATGGTGTAGGTATTGTCCGTTTTTAGTTTCAATTGCAATTTTTTTTTTTTACTAACAATGCGCTATGCGGTCGGTAAATTTTTTAACACTCGGCAGGACGCCTAAAGTTTAAAATCCAACAGCGCGCTTAAATTTAGGCATACATTTAGATGTCCGAGGTATTAGTGGAAACACACATTAGTGTATTCATTTTCATAAGGATCAACATATCTTTTATGGTCTGTATACGCTAGTAGGTACCGATGGCCTTATAACAACTCCATTATTATGAGTAGAGAGTGTGGCCACGCCACGATCGTATCAATACGATGACGTATCAAGTCACGGATGAGGATCATTTACTGCCGTTTCAACGTTCGATGCAATTTTCCGCAGTTTCACACTTATTAATATAATTGCCATTGGAAGGATGTATTGTGTCCGATTTGGCAACTTCTTCGTGTTTATTCATTGATTGTATTTATATTTATTGTATTACCGTTGTATTTCGTCGGTTCTCGATTAGCCATACTAATATTATTAATTCGAAAGTCTGTCAAACTCAAACTCAAGCATTTATTTCAAATAAACCAATTACAGGCACTTTTGAATTGTCTGTCTGTATGTTACCTTTTCACGCCTAAACCACTGAACGGGTTTCGATAAAATTTGGCAGAGGGATAGATTGCATCCTGGGGTAGGACATAGGCTACTTTTTGTCTCAAAAATTGCGATATATTTAACTGAATTTCCGGGTAAAAGCTAGTTATTTATAAACCATAATATAATGATTAGTATTTTAAGTGCCCATCTTCTAATTAGGTAAGTTAGTAAATAAATCAAATTTATAAGGTGTGGTTATATAACCACACCTTATAAATTTGAGGGATAAACGGGATAATTATCCCTAACCATATGGTTAGGGATAATTATCCCGTTTATTAAAATTATCTTGATGCCATTTCATCTAGTACCTATATAGGGGAAGTCAAGCCATACCAATAAAAATGGGGCTGCAATGATTAAATAGACTTCAATTTATATTTCCTGTATTAAACTAGTGCACTATTCGACCGTAAAAGACTTTTAAACAATGCAGTTAAACTGTCCCCAAAGCATTTCAAATATTTCCTTCAAAAGACATTTCACACTTGATAACAAAGACATTCAATGTTCTTGTTATCATTAAGAAATGTCATGTGAATTCCATAAGACTTTAAAGGTTAAAAAATAAATTCAATATATAACATTTGTGTACACATAAGTACAATGTGTGTTTTCATAATTATAAAGAGTGACATTCAATTATGGACAGCTGTTCAAATAGTGTTACTCGGTAATAATGTTAATTTCTTTTGAATATTAATTATAATTCAATATTACTGAGAGGTAATTTTTTTATTTAGTTTCAGTTTCTTTTAACTTTTTTGTAACTAAATCGCATTTGTATAGATGCGTTTAATTGTTCTACCATGAATTACTTATTCACCTCTCAAATGTCGAATGAACCCCATAGGTTCATTAGAAAAATTCCTTCGAAACATCAATAAATATAACCATAATCATAAATCATTGAGCTCTTATAAGCATACAGCTCCTAATAGGCGAACATCTAATGGGTTAATTATCTTCAAATATGATAAGAAAGATGATGCATATAATTATAATTTTATTTATAGTTTTAAATAACCATTTCAATAATTATAATATTAAATGATATAATATTATATTCACAGTACCTACTCCAGCATGGAAATGCAGTAATTACTAGTTATAACATCATTCCATGCTAGATATCAGTAGATACCACAAATAATGGGGCAGACCGTAGAGAATGCTATAATTACCATAGATAAAAGTGCACTTAAAATACAGACACATTAAAAAATATTTGTTGCTATCATCGTTGAATTAGATTGATACTTTTATTCTTTCTGGGTAAAAGAAAAGTTAGGATAGTTTTTGCAATTGTCAGATAACGTTACTGAAGGAATAATTTTATCTAATTTTTCTGGTTGGTTTAATGGTAATTTTTTTGTTTAAGTAGATACAAAGAAAGGATGTAAACTTGTAGAATTATCTGTAAGTAGGTTAGGACCATGCATAGCAACTCCTGTAAAAGAGCAAAAATTTAACTTACTTGTATCCAGCCTTTTCAAGGACCTCCTTAGCCGAAGTGTGGCCAAAGGTGACCTCTTCACGCATCTTATCAGCAGACTTCTCGAAATCACCCTTGAGGTCGCTCTCCTTCTCAAAGAAGCCAATGACGACCACCTCATCCTTGCTCAGGAATGCTTCGTAGTCAGCAACAGTCTTGAGTTCCTTGGAGCTGGGGCCTACTTGGGCACGCATGTACTTGACAATGCCATCTGGGGGAGAGGAATTTTGGTCAGTTATTAAAAAAAAAAAGGTTTATGGTGATAGAATAAGAACTTAATGCTCTTCATACTGGTATAAAGAATTTGCTAGCAGTTCTGTTTTCAAAAATAAGGCATAGTGAAGAGTTTGAGCATTAAATAAGTATGAAAGTAGGTTCACAGCTTATTGAACCTTAGTAACTAATATTATCAGATACCATTTTTTTTTAACTAACCATAAAAGTGTAACACAAGTAGCTCACTTAGTTAAAAACCTGAAAACTCTCAGCACAGAATAATAAATTACTGGTAACACCAATTACTGACAACCAGATTTTGAATGTTCGTTTAGTGACTTGAAAGGATTTAATTTAAGAATGTTTTTTTTAAGAAAACAAACAATGCCATATCATGATCTGATGTAACATGGACACAACATTTTACTTATTTCTATTAAAACTATTCCTAATCACTCAGAGTTATCAATATGGCAGGAAATTATAACAACAATTTGCCTTTATCACAGACAACATTAATACATTTTTTTTTTATTTATCATTTTCCTGCTGTGTATGAGACGAAAAAGCTTATTGTTCATCTAATATTGTCCATGATGGCACATTGGGCTCAAAATAAATTTAAAACCTATTGATATATTAATATTATAGGTTCTTTAACTGTGTCAGTCATCAACTGATATTAATTTGGTTTTTTTTTTCTATGGATAGAGTAAGTAATAATAAGAATAAGATGAATGCTACAAAAAGGTTGGTGCAAGTGGAAAAACTCTTTTTTCTAAATTCACAGAGTTTCTATACCCAGTACCAACCGCACATAACTTTTAACATGACCAGAAAGTTGATAATAAAGATAAATATTAATATTTTGCAGTTTAATTGAATGGCTAGCACTTTCACTGCCCAGTTCAAACTATTTACAACTTATTTCTGGCAACCCTAGTAGCACGTTTTGATTTGCACCCGGTAGGCGGGTGTTGGGCATGGTCACAAGCCACATACATACATCTATTTATATGTAGGACGCGGGAGCCGCATTGTGGGCATGGAAACAAATTATCAATGAACCCGGGAGCCGGGTGCTTGGCAGTGAAAGTGCTAGTTTGTCCAAAATTGGAGCAGTTTATCTGTTAGCCTTTTTATCTCACCCCACACAAAGTTTATGAATCAGGGTCAAGTTTAAAGTTATTATTATTTTAAGCCTCGATTTAAGTATAGAAATATACAGAGTTGGATTTAATGCCATGCCATCTACCAGTCAATCTTTGGGTGATGCAGAGATAAACAGTGGTAGGTGCGACAATTTGAGAATAAATAGATGTTCCCACTAGATGGCAAAGGCCTGCATCTTTTTTCACATCTATATCTAAGGATTTAATACTTTATGATATCTAGTTACAGCAGTTGTAAGTGAAAACAGTACCAAATAATGTCTGAGTTACAATAATATTATCTGCTTATTTATAATACAAGAAATATACTGAAATAAGTTTAATTTCTATCCAAGAATGAGAGAGAGTTTCTGTTCTTTATTTTCAAAACTATGCAGTTTTGTGTTAGTATTTCTTTGTACTTTATAAATCTACCTTCAGAAACAAAGTTAATTCATAAAAATTTGATTTCCATGTCGAAAAATTGAATAAAAATTCTAGAACTTACTTGCTTCCCTAGGACCATTGTAATCTTGAGAGACCTCTCCCTTTCTGAAGATCTTCAGGGTGGGGTATCCTGACACCGAGAACTGCTCGCAAGTGCTCTTGCCGCCCTCGGTACAGTCCACCTTCGCCAGCGCGACGGGAGGGTCATCGGTCTTTAGCACGCCGGCCGCAACCGCGTACTCCGGCTTCAATCTCTTACAATGACCGCACCTAACAAACAATTACACACGCAAATCAAACAACCAGCTCATTTAACGCCATTCATAAGTTTATAGTTACGATAAATCATTAATTACTCACCATGGTGCGTAAAACATGACCAGAGCAGTATCATGTTGGCCTAACACAGACGAAAAGTCAGAATCTGTAAGGTCCAACACATCTTCTTCGGCGGCTCTACATAAATAAATTACACCTAACAATAATACAATTTTCAGTGATCCCAACATCTTTAAATTTTTGTCGCCACTGTTGTAAAACCGTGCGCGATTCTTCGCCGTCCAAGTCGAGCTGAGGAAAGTATGCGGAGCCAAGAGAGGACAAGGACCGGAAAAATACACGTATGATGCCGATGATGAATGACACTTGCCGGCACAGCGTTGGCTGATTCTGATTGGTCTATTTTCGATGCGTTCTGAAATGAACTTCAGTTTGAACAGAGGTCTAGGATTTTGGAAACAAAAATATTTTACATTAGAAAATTCCCCAATACGTTAGGAATAAAATAGAATATGAATATAATAAGCAGAGATAACTTTCTTCAGAAAACTGTCCTTCGTTTTATGCGGCTTCCTTATCTGGAAAACTACTATGCACCTAATTTCTACTAAATGGGGATACCAGCTTTGGGTTTAATATTGACTTGCACCACACCACGCCAAAGGAATTAGAAAATCTATTGAAATGATCGAAAGTAACAACTCATTGATAAATTATCAAAAATTCAATTATCAATGATAATTGAATTTTTATAGTCCTTGTATAATATTCGCATAGGAGCTCGACCGAAGTATTTATCACAATCACAGTCCCTTTTTGGATAGTGAAGCTTTTAAATTCTTATGCCTCTGTCACTGTGACTGCGTCAGCATGCCAAAAGAAGTAAAATGATAATTATGTACTGAGAATGGAAATCAGTTAAATAATTACCACACTAGTTACTACTAGCCTACATCAGCTTGGCAAATGCCTCTTCCAATGACATTCTCATGCTCCACAATGACCAGACATTTCGATTGTTTGTTTTGTATAGTTTGGTTTTGTTTGTAGCTTTGCTTTGATACCTAAGTATTCACTTTTTATTATAAAATGAAAATATTTGAACTTTGTGGTGAGAATAACATGGTAGTTTTTATTCATCAGTAGTATCCTTGTCTTCTGCCTGTGGTAACACAAATATCTTGGCTTTTTGTCAGTTGGCTTCGCTGTCAAACGGAAAATGGCAGCGACGAGTGTTGTCGTTCTCGACAGAGGCAACAATACAACTTGCACCGTAAATCTTTTCGGTAAGTTCTGATTTAAATTATTTTCTAAGTTAACTACTATGTATAATCATCAAATTTTAATAATTTTGCAAATTATCAGAGCATTACAAGTAGCGGCCGCATAACCCCAACTTCTTTATTTATTTTTGAAATTGGACGCGCGTAACTTGAAAAAATAATGTATTTAGAATAATATTTTATTCATAAATTAAATATCATTGCATTAATATGAGTTTAAAGTACACGAAAAGTGTTTGTGTAAGCAGTACGCTGTGTAGTTAGTGGTGTTTAGTTGATAGGTAACTAGTTTTTTCACATTGAATAGAATAAGTTGTCTGCGGCGGCTCTGACCTTGGCTATTGGATTGTAGGAAGTAAACTGTAGATACTTGCTTTTAAATTGTAGGTTGGTATTTGATGTACTCACAAAAAATAATCATAAGTCATACTCTAGCAATAATTTGGCTAATACATTAGGAAATGAGGAAGATCATCAATGTGAGATTAGCTCTAAAATTAGATTTGATGTTTATTTAATTGTTGATTTTTACATTAGGTTATAACTTAAAAATAATAATTTAACTAATAATTTTTTTTTGTTGTTAATTGGCATGGGCTATTGTTTCCTAATTTATGCAGGTAAAGAAGTTAAAATAAACCCTAATCATACTTTTATCTTGTTTTAGGTGCAACGGTAGTATCATGGAGAGTGAACAACCAAGAACAGTTATTTGTAAGGTATGTTAAAACACAATAACCTTTGTAATTACTTCCAAAAATACCCACCCAGTAATTAAGTTGCTGTTAGCCACTATTTTACACAAAAAAAAAACTGTTTCAACCAAGGTACGGGTACAAAAAGTTTTTATGGCATTTTCGAATTATTTGAAAAATAACATATTTCATAACTTGTAAAATACAATCACACACATTTGGTACTATTCCATTCTAGGAAATACATAGAAGTGGGTATCAAAAATATCTAACTACCAAAAGAAGTATAAAACACATAAATGCACATTTAATTATTTCAAGCAATGCAACTTATAATTACCATTGACTGATTAATTCATCTTTGACACCATGTATTTAGTCTGCGTTCGTAATTTAATTTGCATTAATTACATATGCCATTTGTATTTGCATGAATTAATATGCTTTGGGATACTGATAAAGTGGTCATAATTCGCAAATTAAATGCTTCCTGATTAGGTACTGTAAGTAATATTATTTCATTTTGGATTTTGAGAATTCCCATGTACAAAATATATAACTTTTAGGGAACTAAGACTGTTTTATTTTTAAGAGTTGTTGCAAACTTGTTAAATTATTATATGTATTCAAAATGTCAATTGAATGGGCAGGGCAATTTGATTGATGTTGGCCTGTTTAATTTAATTAAACTTCGTGAAATGTCATTTCGTTATTGAATGGTGTTATTCACTCCTTAATTTGTTAATGCTGTTTAACAGCGCGCGACATCCGGCGGCCCACGTAAATTTTGGTATTTTTTTAACATAAGCATCTAGTACTTCTAGCCGACCCCAAATAAATTGGGATAAATGCAGGAGAATGATCTAGTACTTCTAACAAACGCGCCGGGTGCACGACACATTTCACGATAACCTTACCACTAAAGAACAATCATATGGTCTGTCATGTTTGACGACTCCGTAAATACTTAAAATAACCAAATGTCATCACTAATAATGCAATTTAATCTATAGCAGTGATAGCCTAGCTAAGTCGTGTGACCGTCGGACTGCCAAGTCTTAGGTCTCGAGTTCGAACCTAAGGCTCTGACTGTTCGGATTCATGTGCGTGTTGTAAACTTATCACTTGCTTAAAATACCATGAAATAAAGTGAGGAAACAGGCATGCCTGAGAGACATTTTGAGAGACAAAAGCCCATAGGCAGCATAACAAAAATACCAGGTTAGTTACTAACCACACGAAAAAGAAAGAAAGAATCTATCAGCGTCCGTCTAGACACAGCGTTTGTCGCCACCCTGAACAACTTAAAATCTCAATAACTAGCTGCAGATTTTGATTGTATCATAGGAATCTATATATATTTAAATGGATTGTACAATTCAATTCTGAGAATCATGCGGGACCTAGATCAAACCCTTTAAGAACCCCTCTACTTTACTGAACACTCTGAACAGTGATGCTATTACAATTACAAACTTCGGTAACCTTGTAATCATGACTAGCATCATGACTACAATTTATTTATCGACCACGTAAGTACATATTATCGTGTTTGCCAACATTAAAGCGTTATCATTCGTCACTAACCTAAAGCATAATTGAGGATCGAAGAATCAGATATCACGATTTTTTGCATATTATTAGATCATCGATTTCGATTTTACACTTTCTGCACATTATGTTACGTGACGATCCCTTCAAAACGTTTAAACTAGATCTACGTAAATTAAAAAGAAGTATAAGCACAAAAAAATACGAAGACTTCTGAAAATGTCTCAATATTTTCGACCTGAGTTGTATTTTTGTCTTATTATATTACTAGCTCCTGCCCGTAGTTCCGCTAGCGACAATGTTGAAATTTCTCATACAATCTTCCGCCCTCTATTTCACCCCTTTACGGGAGGAGTTTCATACAATCCTTTCCTAGCTGACGTCTTGTACTCATAATCAACCCCTGTGCCAAATTTCATCTTCGCAGCTCCAGTAGTTTTTGAAATTTCGCGATAAATCCGTGAGTGAATGAATGTATGAATAAGTGACCTTTCGCTTTTATATGTCTAGATTACACCTACATCTAGTATTAAAGGATAAGCTCTTAACCCTGTGAACATTTCTATGAATCTGGTTTGGATCTCTAGACAGGTATTTAAATCCTAGGTACATGAACAATGAGCGACTTTCGGAACGGGTAAGGTTACATCGTAGACAATAGTGTGCCCATGAAGATGTCTGTTCAATGACGACTAGAGAATGGACGGAATGAGGTCCGAATCAAGTGTGTATGTATGTATATATCTAGTGCCATTCAGATGTACTTCTTTGCGGATTTACCGAAGGTCTAGGTGATGTCAAAATAAATGGGCATATGAACGAATAACTCTAGAATTCAGTCGTAGGCCTACTGCTTTTAAGCGGGATTGTCCGAAAGGGTTACCGCTACCCCGGAACATAAAGGGCTACGGAAGGAACATGGATGGGTTTTAGTCAGTAAGAGTCTGACATTCCCTTCCGCTCCACCCAGAGCGGGAGCAGCCACTGGATGATTTCCCGGCCTTAAAAAAAAAAAAAAGCCTACTGCTTTGGAATGGGGAACTAGCTTCATCTTTCTGACTGACCGACCCCTTGACAATTCAAAAGTGCCTGTAATTGGTTTATTTGAAATAAATGCTTTGACTTTGAGTAACTCGTATCACACTAATATTACAAAAGCGAAAGGTCGTGAAGTTTAGATGTTTGTTACTCAATCACGCCAGAACGGCTGTACGGATCTGGATGAAATTTGGCACAGAGATAGATAGATATATAGATAGACCGGTGGTACGTTCCCGTGAGATTATATCCGACAACCACGCGGGCCAAGCTGCTGGCAAAAACTAGAGGGCTTATAAAATAAAATACCATCTGATGATGTCTTAGAAATAGGTTTTTTTTTGAGGGTGGGTTCATCAAATGACCCGCCCGCTCTAAGTAGAGCGGAAGGGAGTGTCAGACTCTTACTGACTAAAACCCATTCATGTTCCAGGGTAGCGGTAACCCTTTCGTACAATCCCGCTTACTAGAAATAGGTATGGAAGAAAAAGTCATGTTGCCTCAACCCTACATAGGCAGGAGAAAAATGATAAAAAATAATCTAATTGCGATACTTGCGGCAAAAATAACCCTTTAAACCTGTTCAATAGTTAACGGGTACAACAAACGCTAGCTGATCCCCAAGTGCTGATGCTTAGGGATATTTTTTTTCTTGAAAATACAATTGAGCGTAGGCACTGTTGGGTCCCTAAATACCAAAGCGTAGACTAATACATTATTTTCGAATTTATTTCATCTTTTCGCACACAATAAAGGTACAAAGGCGGACTTAATGCTTTAGGCATTCTCTACCAGTCAACCAAGGTGGAGACGAGATTAGATGACTGGAGGATGAATAAAATACGTACATAAATAGGTTAAAACCGACGCGGGCCTCGAATTTCATCGACGCATACACTCTGCTTTTCAGAAAAGCGAGATAAAAATTAAAATGCCAAAAATACATGTAAAGTCGAATCCTATTGATTGATTGATGAGTTACTTTATGTAGAGAAACTTTTAGCAACATGATAACATTGTCAGTTTCTATAATTTTTGAGGCTTTTGATATAATTTTTTTGATATCTGTTGTTCGCCACAAACACTTGCAAACGTTACTCCACAAAATGTTACTTCCGTGTATATGCACCTTATATACAAATCAAGATTTCGACTGCAATTCCTTTTTCGCGGTGGTAACAAGTAGATAAGTATTAACACATAATAAAAATCATAATACAACCCTCAAAGTCCATAATGATGCTATGGAATGACTATATCATGAAATCATGACATTTAAGTCCAATTATAACTAACATATTGTAATGATGAGTATTAATTTGTACTTCATGAAATTATTGATTGTAGGTTTGAGTTTGCAATTATACAGGGTCATGTTAAAATAGCTAGAGTAACTCAGACATGTTAAAAGTAATAAATTACTTGATGTTTTTTGTGGGGTCATAGACTGCAATTAGTGGAGTCACTTGAAACATCAGTTTAAAGAGTCCGTTTTTTTTTGTGTAAACTTCTATGATGGGTATCGATAACCTAAACACGATAAACCGATTTTCTCAACTCATACTTCAAGGCTACTTGCTGGAGGCGATCAGCGACCATGGGTAGTGTTGCTAAACACTACCCATGGTCGCTGATCGCCAAAAAATATCAAACCTTTTCAGGGTTCCCAAAAGGTGAAACGGAACCCTATTACGAAGACTCAGCTATCCGTCTGTCCGTCTATCACCAGGCTGTATCTCAGGAACCGTGATAGTCAGACAGTAGAAATTTATATACAGTCAAACCTGGATAAGCGAGAGTTCAAGGGAGCACAATCTCATTCTCGCTTATAGAGGTTTCTCACTAACCCGAGTTTCTCGCTAATGCAGGTACATGGGTAGTGTTTCTCTCTTATAGAGGTAAGCAGCAATAACAAGTCACATTTTTAAATGCTTACGAAAACAAAACAAAAATTCATGCACTATGTAATTTTATTTTATTTAGAACTTAAAGACTTAAAAAAATCCGTCAATTTCGTTTGGGTTTCTGTTTTTGCATTTTGAATGTTTTTCTCTAACTCATAAATTTTGTCGAATATTGCTTGAGGCAGTCGCTCCATGTAAAATACTGGTATTCAGCTGCATCCGGTTAGACTGGAAGCCGACCCCAACATAGTTGGGAAAAGGCTAGGCAGATGATTGCTTGATCCACAACCGCCGCGTATTCAAAGTACTGATGGACCGTCTCCAACGCATTTAAAGCTAGCTTCATTGGAATGGTCTTTCCTTCGCAATTGATAACTATAAACTGAGTAAGTCCGACAAACAGGACGGTACACAGGCACACGTGTCCATTCGAAAAGAATGCGATAAAATAACAACATTATTTAGTTCCACGAAATAGAATAGGTACAATATTGACGATAAAACAATACAAAAACAATGGTAAAAGTTCCACGAAAGTTAAGAATGTCATAAAATAGCAGATGTTAAATTTGTAAATAAAGCTCGACTGTCGCTATAGATAAGTAGGAGTCTCACTTACGGAGGTCTATGAGGGAAAAACGACTCTCTCTTACAGAGGTTTCTGTTTCTCGCTAATAGAGGTTTTTGGAGCTTAAAATGACGGGTCCTGGCTATTACTCTCACTTATAGAGTTTTCTCACTTATCCAGTTCTCACTTATCCAGGTTTGACTGTATAACATCAAATACTAAAAAACAGAATACAATAAATATTTAAGGGGGCTCCCATACAACAAATGTGTTTTTTTTTGTGTTTTATAGAAATTATACGAAACCCTTCGTACGCGAGTCCGACTCGCATTTGGCCGGTTTTTAAATAATATTTTATCGTGTAAGCTAACAATAGGTACCCATTACGTCTGCAAAGAGTCACTCTAAAATATTATTTGACCTGTATAGTATCAATGCAAACCTTATCTGTTCTAAATCTAATAATAGCTACAAACGACTGAAAATGTAATAGCCTAACAATTAAACGCTTTCTAAGTTAGAAACACACTCCGTAAGTGTATCCGCGTTGAACAAGCGTCTTCCGCTAATGACCCTTGCACGATTAGTAGGGATTTGGGCCCGGCAGACCCACTTAGTTTATGTACTGCAGGAAAATGAAACCTGAATTTCAGATAAAACCATCAGACGCATGTAGTTCTTTGAAACTGTTTGCTGCATACGTTTCTTTCCAATAGTTAAATACCTACAGTGTGTTAGGTTAAACGAGGGATATACTTTCAGGGCTTACTATACTCATGAAAATGAACAACTTTGACTATGGAACCATACCTGAAATCACGAAAAAAAAATCAGTTGTTGACATTAAATGTCAACAACTGATTGACGAAATTGATGAAAAATGTATGGAACTGGGTTTTAGTCAGTGAGAGTCTGACACTCCCTTTCGCTCCACCCAGAGCGGGAGCAGTCATAGGATGATTTCCCAGCCTTAAAAAAAAAAGCTAATATTTTTTTTTCATATTTCAGAGTTGGTCCCATGGACAAAGTTCTTGATTTTCATGAGTACCTGAAAACATGTCACTCGTTTAACTTAACCTAGCACACTGTTTGAATCGTACGGTCCAGCATGGATACTTCCCACTTACTTAATAGTAAGCGATTTCTAATGACTTATTAAAATCGGTTAAGGAAAACATCGTGAGGAAACCAGCATGTCTGAGAGATATTTCTCAACAGCATGTGAAACTAAGTCAGAGGCTCATGGGCAGCATAAAAACTCGGATACCAGGTTAGTCACTAACCACACGAAAAGAAGAAGAATGACTTATTCGTCGCACATCACTCCAATGTTAAGTATTTTTTTCACCACATTTATGGAGTCTTCCACTGTTGCATCGGCATCCTCCAACCCAATCTGAGAAAAATCTTGATTTGAAGTCTTTGAATCTATGAACAAACCATCACAACAGCTAGAAAAGTTACACGATAAATAATAATTCACCTTAATGACTATGAAATCGCTCATTGAAGTCAAAAAGCTCTCAGAACCGCGATGATTACAGCAATCGGAAATTCATTAAATCATATTAAATATCGATGTATCGATGAAGACAATGCGATTCAGTGTTCTTCCATATCCGTTAGTTAATTGAATACAATGGAAGTGCTCGCTTATCTCTTCATATTACGAATGTACATACATACATTGATTATGGATATTGTTAGTTGGTATCTGCAGCTCCACTCAACTAGTTAGCTCTTCTTATGTTACATAGTTACTTCTGCAGTAATATTTTCTTGTGCTTGCACATTATTAAGACCCGTTTCATCTCGAAAAAGAAATTCTTCTCTAATACTACTTGTGTTTCCTATAATACCGTTTGAGGGCGTGGGTGCATCAGTATTAGAGCTTCCTAATTATCCTATTTTATGGGCAATATTAATGTAACAGACTGTAATGGTTGTACGTACTTCAAATCATTAGCTGATATTTAATGTCTTTGTCTAGACACTTAAAACAGTTTATACATCTTGAGTTACAGAACCTTTTGTTTACGTTGCAGAAGATTTCATAATAATTCTGACTTCAGTCTCTGAATTTAAAATAATTACATTTGAAAAACTAAATTAGCCTTTAATAGCTTCACCAGCGCAACATTTGTCTAAACCTACGCTAAGAATAATCTTTATTTTTGTCTTATTATACCCAATTCTATAGAAGTTAAGATCATTAATAAAATCCTAATTCATGACTGGTGTACAAGTCACACCATCTCTTATGTTACCGCAATTAATTCCAAATCAATTTACTGACTACGTATTGTGCGGATGCAATTTGGCGTTGAGACAAAAACCCGTCTCCGGGCCGCGAATGGCTCTAACAAACGACCAACTGCCACTAATGATTCTATGTACGATATAAATATACTACATATAGATAGCCAGTAGCCAGTGTAGCCACACGTCTGATGCCACTATCATTACCTATAAATTGATTATTTGTATTAATTTCACTAGTTCAGAGCTAATTTAGTTAAGTCACAATTAGAGTACGAGTTCCAACGATGATAGACTGTTTAATTACAACCGGTGGTCCTTGGATATTAATTACTTTTTGATTAGGTATGGAGTGTAGCGATAATATTATTATGAGTAGATCTACAGTTTGTGTTTGAATAAAGGTTGGGTTTTCCGCCAAATCTTCGCTGTTTTCTAAACGAACTGCAGACATTTCTATGTCTGCAGTTCGTTTAATCAATCATCATCAATCAATACACGTAAGAAGATGTTACAAGCTTGTGCCGGATTTCTATCTAGATTGTATTTCTTTTGGGCTTAATTAATTCTTCATCACAGCCATAACGCTCCTCGCATGTTGTTTGTTTTAATGGCCAGTTTTAATCTTTATGCGTTGGATTAAAAACCATTTTAATCTGACTTTCGCGTGGAATTTAGTAAATTAAATAAGCGATGTCCAAGGGATCCCTGGTCGCCAACAAAAACTTGTCGGCACGCGCCTTCTGTTCTAATATCCAATATAGTT
Source organism: Hyppa rectilinea (assembly GCA_951799385.1). Classification (NCBI taxonomy): domain Eukaryota; kingdom Metazoa; phylum Arthropoda; class Insecta; order Lepidoptera; family Noctuidae; genus Hyppa; species Hyppa rectilinea. The sequence continues at coordinate 17,450,321 of OX637301.1, read as the reverse complement.
TGTACTCTTGGTGTTTTTGCGCCTCCGCTGAGCCGACGTGACGCAACCGCTTGACCCTTTTATGACTGCGGGATTTTTCGAGGGCTCCAAGTTTTGGAATTGACGGCTATACCGTATGGATGGAAACGACAGTTTTGGCCAAGGAATTTTCGCCAGCTAAAAGGAACATCCGCTTTTTGTATCAGGAGTGGTACACGTAAAGGATGATGTCGTTATAGAACTAAATAATTAAGGAATAACATGTTTTATGAAGATTTATAAAAAAATTACGACGCCGAAGTTTTAATTGAACTTGCAATTAAACTGAGTTTGAAGCCTTGGTGATGCTTGTTACAATTTTATGTTTCTTGGGCCCCATTTACGTTATTTGGTCCAAATTACCATTAGTGGTGGTGATGCTGTCCGTAATATAACATTAGTGTTTTTTAGATAAAGTTTGGTTACTAGTAACTACTGAACCAAACCAAATTTTCAGACAGCTAACTAAGCTATAGAAGCCGTTCAACATTAAAGTTGTACTTTGGCCATAATTCAAAGTTAGCAGTGTCCAAACAGCATGTTGTACATAAGAGAATCGTGACACGGCGCGGCACATCCCTGCGGGTGGCAGCGACAGCGCGGTGGCTGCGAGTCCCGCCCCTGCTCTCCGCGTCTTGTTTTTGTGGTCGCGTCTGCAGCCGCCCCGAGTCGCCGCCACTTTCTTCCCGCCCCCTCCCGCGCCCCCCACTCCCCTGCACACCGCCGATGACAAATGGTCCCCGGACACCCCGCTCGCTCCCCGGCCCGCTAATGCTCAGATAATTTTATGCCGCTCCCGATGCACAGACAAAGCCGGGATGGGATGACCGCGAGATTACCCCATCGATTGCCGTCGACGCGCGTCAATGAGTGCAAGCTTTATTTTATGCTCAGCTTCACGGATCAACGATGGCTGAGACGGGTTTATCGCTCCATTAGGTGGAAATTGATGATGCTCGCAATTATTTTCTCCGGTTGCACGTTTCCTACGCAAAATACAAAGGGGCTGTTAAGTTTTACTACAGCGAGATCGACTTGGATATCTGACAACATTTTCTAATCGGTAGCACCGGTAGCGACTGGCGACGCTACGTGCTTAACAACTGAATGGTCTACTATTTCAAAAAAACAAAATGAAATAAGACGTGGGTAAAGAATGTCAGCGTCACCCAACTGCCAGCGCCCGGCAACCTCTCTACCGCCGTCGTCGGTCACACGCCATTGACTCCGCTGAATAGTCAGGCCCGCTCCGCTACCGTCACATTATCTCCTGCCTCCGGCTCACTTGATAAATCTTGATTTGAACGCTCGGGGTGTCGACTAACGCTAATTATACCTAACCCCAACGTGATAGAGTCCATCAGAAGCTAGAACGTTTCGGTATCAACTTTTTTCTTATTTGGATCTTCCGAAATAAAGTTCTAGTGGTTTCGCCATGTTGTCATTAATAAAGTAGAAGCGTCACGAAGTCTGTCCAATGCACGTGCTTGCTCCATTATCGTCGACAGCGTACACATGTTGCGCTTTTTTTTTTGCGTCTCCAATGACACCGAAGACAAAGATTGTTCCACTCGTTACACAGCTGCGGTGAAATATTCGAGGATCGAACCGCTCTAGACATTTCCACCGCGGCAGATTTAGCCGACCGATATGTAATTTAGTAATCCTAGCAACTCCCACCTACAATATTCATTGTCTGATTGCTTAGTCGGTGATTTAGTACAATTATCCTGCAGGTTTGCTAACTCGGACATGATTTATCTCCCACTGTGACTGTATCTAGCCGGAGTTGTAATTAACGGTTACGAAGATAATTTATCACAATTAAGACATCTTTACATTTTGACGTGAATTCTTAAAGTAATAAATTTGACCTTTGAATTGTTCAAAGCTACATATGAGTTGGAATTTCCAAGATTTATTATTGTAAAGAAATATCAACGTCAAGAGAGTTAAAACGACTGGCTAGAACGGTAAATCCAAATCGCGTTAAGATCATGGTATTAAAGAAATTACTTTGTGTGGTTGGCTGTGTGTATATTATAGTTATCTTATTATCGTCCTACGCTTGTATTGCGTGGTGATCACAATTTTCGTCTGTTCATGATGGCCCTGCCTGATTTTGTTTAGGCGTGTAATTATGTAAGTTGGGTAAGAGTGTGCACGCTACTTGTACAACGCTCAAAGCATCTGTTTCATTACAATTGAAAGAGAGACAATTTTATCACAATTCATTCCCACTTTTAAAATATTCCTTCAAATACTACATGAACAAAATATTTAACCCCCAGCCGTTCCAGATGTTAAAATAACTCATTTGAATAAAGTATTTGCAGTTTCGCAACTTGCTCTCAATTGTCGACAAGTTGCTATGCGAATTGAAAGTTCCCAACTTTTGAAGTCTGTTTCAAAGTTGGCTCAAAAGAAACTGGAGTGAGTTTTATGCAGCAATCACTTTGTTGCTACACTGTGGGAAACCGTTTAATATCGTTTGAATGTACAGAGGCCAGCACATCAAGTTACCACAATCTGTCAAATTTCTTTGATAGTATTTCAACCTTATTGCAAAGACATAAGGTTCATTTTTAATTAAGAAAATTTGACGGTTAGGGATAGCTTGATGTGCTGGCGTCTGTACTTGCTCTTTGATATGCAAATTCGTGTCATTTGTTCGGAATTTGTCAATGCGGCTTTCAGGACTTTACGATGCTTAGCCAACCAGGGAAGGGTTAGATCTTGTTATTTATCCTTGAAATTGTATTTGTCTATGATTTTTTTTTAAATAAAATGCCCTCTTAATTCAAACTCGGCTTCATCAAACACTGGCTGGAAACAAATACCGCTTCATTTTTTTCAAGCGAGTAGTTGTTCGTCATGGGTACCGGGCGTTAGTTGAAGTCTGAGCGAAGCGCATGACATCATCAGAATATGTCTCGTGCCGCCTTACATGGTCGCATCGCGTATGATCTATTGACTACACACTTGTAACAGCTGATAATGATCGTGACGCGATATTAAGTTCGGGATCTGGCTAAATATGGTCACATTGATTCGACGCGTGCTGTCAAATATATTTTTTGCTCCCTAGTGTGTCAGCATTGCACCTTGTATGTATTAACATGAATTAAGATTAGGCGACGATAAGCCTGCTAATTTCTGTTTCTTATTACTATGCATTGTAGCATTTATCTTTAGTCAGTTTACAAGATGCTGCTATACGAGCATATAATTTATGTCAATGTGTTCAGGGCGTTACGTTTTTATTTTTCGCGCCTTATTCGATATTATATTCATTATCTATAGTAAAACAACCTTTAAAAGTTAAGTTTAACTGAATAAGTAGATCTTATATAAGACAGTAGATAAGTACGTGTCACTATTATTGGCATGCAGGGCTTTTGTCGGCAATGTGGAATTTATTGTGTTATTGGTAAAGTTATCATTTAAAGCCTAAAATAAGGGCAGGGCTAATGTATTATACAAGCCGGGACATTTTGCTATTTGTAAAATATAAGGCCATCTATCGATGCCGTCTCTCGCATTATGCTTATTAATGTCTTCAAGCTCAGGGTAGACTCAAGGTAAGCGGGATTGTCCGAAAGAGCTACCGCTACCCCGGAACATAAAGGGCTAAGGAAGGAACATGGATGGGTTTTAGTCAGTAAGAGTCTGACACTCCCTTCCGCTCCACCCAGAGCGGGAGAAGTCATTGGATGATTTCCCAGCCTTAAAAAAAAAAGGGTTGATTCAAATTTTCTTACGTTTTTTGCAATTTGCGAGTCAGTGTCAAGTTGTATGTTGACCAAAATTAAGGACAATTCTAATTTAGAAAGTTGTATTGATAATTATAATGATTATAATTCTGTAAATACATACTTCTTATGGCTTTTTTTTTTTTTTTTTTTTTTTTTTTTTTTTTTTTTTTTTTTTTAAGGCTGGGAAATCATCCAATGACTGCTCCCGCTCTGGGTGGAGCGGAAGGGAGTGTCAGACTCTTACTGACTAAAACCCATCCATGTTCCTTCCGTAGCCCTTTATGTTCCGGGGTAGCGGTAACCCTTTCGGACAATCCCGCTTACCCGGCAGGCTTGGGCCCCTCCTTCATATGCTGACATCTCTTTGAGGCGCGCGTGGAACATATACGCGCCGTACGGCACGGGTCTGGTGCTGATCGGACGGTGAGTCATGCGAACAGCATTTTGATCAACGTAAAACCTGACTTGACCTACAAATTGCAAAAATTAAAAAAAAACTGAATTTTGTGGGCTACCCTGTGGCCTGTGGTGTTAAGGTCTACGGATCCTGGCGAAACATACAAGATTTTTTGGTGCACTAATCTCGACCCTTGCGCGAATAGATACCAGGATAACATAAACACAAGCGTTTATCAGTGCCACTGTCCACAATTAGCATAGCCACATTATCTCCGTCGTAAGCTCTGTTTGTCTCCCAGATTCGGGTAATCGGCTTATCTAGTAGGGTGGTGTTTGTTAAATTGGCGCTGTTAAGTCGCCACCGCAGCCCCAGGGCGGAGTCCCCGTCTTATTAATCGGCTGTCCGGACCATCTGCTGGCGCTATTTACAGCGCTGACCCCTGTCGGCAAAAGGAGTTTTGTTGCTAGGCCACTTAGTTCTTGTATGTAACGTTTGTCTCTGTCCCGTTTTCAAACAACACGTTACATTAATTAAGTGAGGCCCGTAAATCTTAGAGAAATAGATACTTATATGGACAGAAGAACCAAGTGTTTAGATACAGGCCAACCTTGGACATCCTTGGACATTTCACACAACGCCATATAGTCCCAAGCTAAGCAACCTAATGCTTGTGTTGTTTTGTACCAAACAGACCTTTTAAAGAACTTTACGCACAGTCGTCCCTGTATTCGGATAAAGATATTTTTTTGTTGGATTAATTGCTTCTCGCCATCACGCATCGACCCTTAATCTTAATTAAAAGGTGTGTAAACAATTTGCGACTAATTTGTTTCACATATCAATTTCCATTACCCTAGACAAGTCTTCATAAATGCGTTGTAAAACTGGTCCTTCTGCAAATTTGTATCAATTGGTCCGTATGGTATCTTGTAAGGAGACTATTAATTTAATGTGAGCACAAATGTACCATGAAAATCGTACCTTCAATGATTACGTAATGTAACAGGTACTAATGGCAGTTTTATGGTACATTTCATGTTTAATTTTATTGATTCTGTTCCGGTAGCTGTAATGATGGATTAGATGGATAGTCATAAAATGTAAATTGATTAAATCGAGTCGCTTATCTCCGTTTATGGTAAAATTTATTTAGCTTGAGGTTCTATAACTTGTAGGGTATTACTAACTCTGTCCGAAGTTGACTTTAAAAAAGGGTGAGGTTCTATGTTCATCTGTAACTATGTTTTTTTTTAGAGGTACACTTTTCTGCCAAACCTAAAACAACAATGAAGAAAACCGTGAGTTAGTGTAGTTTAAAAAATGTAGAACAACACAAATTGTTTATATTATTATATCAGAGTCTTTAGAAAGTAAAGTAAAATCAACACTATTCTAAATTTTAAAATAATTATCACGTAAAAAATTTAGTTAGAATAAAATTGGTTATAATTTGTCTTATAGGCTATATTGTAATTAATTATCAAGAACGTGGTTCTATAAATTGTGCATTTGTGTATCTTTGACAGTCGTTACCGGTCGTCAGAAGCCCGAAAATCTAACAGCCAGTCTTACTAAAGATTATCGTATTGCCCAGTTACTGGGTTGTGGAGGTCAGATAGGCAGTCGCTCCATGTAAATAACTGGTATTCAGCTGCATCCGGTTAGACTGGAAGCCGAACCCAACATAGTTGGAAAAAGGCTAGGCAGATGATGATGTGGTTCTATAAATTGAAAAAAAAAAAAAAAAAATTTTACGGAGTTCCTTGGACTGAAAGATTTAGTAAATAGAAAAAAGTACTCTGTTTTATTTTAAGAATAAAATCGTTGTCATTTTGAAACTTTTGCTGTACTGCAAAAAAGCTATAGAAGTACAAACGAGTTGGGATTCCGCTTCACTGGCTAAGTTACAAAATGGCTTGCTTATACTAGGCCACCGTTTGAAAAATAAACTAGTAAGTAAGATATCTTAACTGTGTAAGAGAGGGAAAATACAATCTTTTATTTGGTACAAGTATTTAGAAACAGCTGAATAGATGCCTTTTTGATGACGGAACTTCATAATCGTAGAGTTGTCTTGAATAGTTTAACTGTGAATTTATTAACTTAACAATAACCCGTCAACATAACCTAACATACTTAGTTCCGTTATCCAAATTCGTCGGACACATACGACACGGTTGGCGCAGTGGTTGAGCGATTGACTGCTGCGCACTATGTCGCGGGTTCGATTCCCGCACGGAACAAATATTTGTACGACCTGCAAGTATTTGTTACGAGTCTGGGTGTTTTTCTATCTATAATATGTATGTATTTACAAAAAAAAATGTATAGTAGTAGTATATCAGCCATCTCGTTACCATAACACAAGCATTAGGTTGCTTAGCTTGGGACGATATGACGTTGTGTGAAATGTCCAAGGATATTATTATTATTATTATTATTATACAGAGAATAGTTAATTTAATCTTAAGGTTATATAACTCGCAGACATAATTGATTGTAATCACAACTTAAATCTTGTATTAACAAATTACATGTTGCCGCTTCGCTTTTATGCAAAAAGTATTATGTAATTAGATTTTATTCATGTTACTGTTCTAATAGGGTACAAGGAAGTTACTCACGCTATCAATCAGTGTGCCTATGAAAAATTTACTAAATATAATGAGCTTATAAACGCAATTAATGTATAATTAGTTGCTTTATCTAGGAGGATATTGGTCAGGCTTTTTGTTTTTTTTTTATTTGGGCCAAAGAAGCAGCGCAAAAACATTTTCATATTTGAAATCGGTATTCGGTATCTTTTTGGTCCTGCGGGTACTCGCAGGACCAAAAAGGGAACCCCCGAGCCCCGAAAGACCAAATAATATTTAAAGGTTCAACAGTTTTACATTCTTCTGATTGCCACGCAACAAACACAATAGATAAACTATTGTGCGTCTAACGTGTCAGCTGATATTCCTAAGCCTCTATCTCTGATCGATCTTGCTACTCTAATTCCTATCAACTGTTAAACATCCTTAAACCAGACAGAAAAACTCCTAATGCTGCATTGGCTTAAGTCTTCTCAAGGGTTGGTCTTACTGAATATTATTCATCGGTTTCTTTTGGAACGACTTATCCCCTTATCGCGCGTTGCGAAAGGGGGCTAGACGGAACTAAGACCAAAAGTTGTAACGACACTTTTTTTGGAGTAAAATATGATGTCTTTTTAATCAATATTTTTAGATTGGTTAATTTTAGATCAGATTTTTTTTGATTATTATAACTTAAAAGAAATAAAATTTTATTACAATTCCTTCACTAATTAATCGAAAGGAACTTCGTTCCATCCGGGTGTCCCTTGACACCTCAAGTTTGTTCTTTCCCAAACTTGTCACGTAGACATCTCCCTATGATATACTCAAGCATTCCTAAAAAACCCAGAAGTGTTTTATCAATAGCCAGTAAGTACTTGTGGCACGTGCTCAGTACCTTCGAGGCAGCCTCCGGCGCCCACGCGTGATCCGGCAGCGAGCACTTTCATTGGACGGCCCTGATCTACCACTGAGCAAGGTTATATCAGCTCTGTGTTACCGTGGAACACGTTGTGCGTTGATACAACGAAGGGATTTTTAGTTTTTGGTCGTGTGTTGATCTGGTTGATATCATAATATAACGTCTTGTTTTCTCGAAGCGTTGTGCAGAGGTGTACCTATACTATAGTACAGCTACATTTCGCCTGTTATATTTAAGTCCTATGTATTAAGGCGCGAGTCAATTGCTATCAACCGGACAGAAATCCAATCTTCGGGCTGCTACTGAGAAGCTGCAGTTAGAAAAACCCAATAACAGTTTGCCCGATATGGGTTCCGAACCCAGGACTTCATGCTTAGCAGTAGCGCTTGCGACCACTAGATCAACGAAACAATCTGGTAGATATAATCTATGTCTAACAAGGTCCTGTGTCGATAAAGTTGATTGATGGAATTTATGTCATCAGCAAGTTTTGTGCAGTATAATATAGTACACACACATCGATAAGCTTCTGGTTTTAAAATTCTTCATTTATTTTGACAAACCTCTTCATCCCCTTTAAATTCAAAAATCACTAAATAGTTATTTGTTATGATTCTTTGAGATTATAAATCTTACATGACATTCCATCTTCAAAGATATTCCATACCTCTTCGTTCTTCTTCTTTTCGTGTGGTTAGTGACTAACCTGGTGTCAGAGTTTTTATGCTGCCGATGTGCCTCTGACATAGCTTCACATGTTGTTGAGAAATCCATACCTCTTCGCTCTAATATATTAGCATCCTCATTCTACGTAGTGCAGGTGCTGTAGGAGTTATGTTAGAAATGAATTTGCGTCATGTTGCCATGGTTTGTTTGTGTTAACCAAGACTCAATTGAAGTATTGCATTTACTATCCATATGTAAATGCAATGCAACATTACGTTTTACTGCAGTGCATAATATCTCGCTGATATGGAGGTTATCATATTTAAACACCTCATTTATTTTATTATACCACATCAATCACTGCAATCAGACTATGCCTATAATAAATTACTACAATAATGAGCCGCATAGATCAATAGTAACCCCATCTTATTTTACTTAAAACCTTTGAAGGAAAACATCGTGAGGAAACCAGCATGTCTGAGAGATATTTCTCAACAGCATGTGAAGCTGAGTCAGAGGCCAATGGGCAGCATAAAAACTCTGACAACCAGGTTAGTCACTAACCACGCGAAAAGAAGAAGATCTTATTTTCAATTGATAAGTGGCTATTTTTCTACCTCATTTTATTCGGTTAACTATAAAATATGATCATATTTATGATTTTCAATGCCTCAGCTATCAGCTTGAAGGTGAATCATTCTCAATAGAAATGGAAATTTAGGTGTTTAAAATCTAAATGTTTTGAAAGCCGTGGTGACGTAATCTGACCCCAGTTAGCATTAATCCAGATGTCTAAGTTTCAAGCGAGAATAAACGACGATTTACGTTCTATAAGTAATGAAATGCTAAAATGTAGAAGGTCCACATCTAAAGGGTTTATCGTAAAAGTAATATTCTGGCGATTTTTAAACAATTCTTATCATATAGAATTATACTGGTTTAGAACATAAATGTTACGATTACTAGGCTCGCCCGCTACTTTTGAAATAATCTTGGTTTTTATTTTGGCAAATGCCAAAATCCTTTACTTAAGTAATTTCTGAAGTGTTTAAGAGTGTTAATTAAAAAAGCACTGTAGGATATTCCCCAATTATAGATGGGAAAACAACAATCACTCCTTCCTTCCGCTGTGGGTGGAGCTGAAGGGAGTGTCAGACTCTTACTGACTAAAACTTATCCACATTCCTTTCTTAGCCCTTTGAGTTTAAGCGGGATTCACCGAAATGATTACCGCTACCCCGGCACATAAAGGGCTAAGCAAAGAACATGGATGGGTTTTAGCCAGAAAGAGTCTGACAATCCCTTCCGCTCCACTCAGAGCGGGAGGAGTAATTCGATTATTTCCCACCCTCAAAAAAAAAAAACCCTCTGAGTTCCGGGGCAGTGATAAGTGTGATGATCCTTTCGGACAATCTCGCTAACCATGTCAGGGACCTTAACATCATCCTTCAGCAGACTTCTACTGTTGGAGATGGGTCTCCCCTTTAAATCGTCACAACGAACGGTCTTATACTTACCTACCTGCATCCAGCCACATAATCTGTCTTATGAGACCCTACCCCCCTTAAGGGCTTCCCCTCTGTAGTTTTTCCGCCTACGCGATGAGATTTCCTCATATTAACAGTTGGTTTATTATTGGAACAGAATCTAGAATTACATATATCAGGGTATGAATTTTACGTTTTTTTATCCCATTCTTGATTCTTGGCCCTTTTGCTCGCGAGTTTTTGTTGGTGCCTATGTTCGGTCGACGCGTTGGCGATGTAACGCAATGTTGTGATACTATATCTCTGGAATTATTGTGAGGTGGACACATAAAACACAATCAATTGAGCACCATGCCTATATCTAATACAAAATGATTTATTTAACGCCTTCTTGGAACAGATTCTCTTTTGCTTTACTTTGAATACCAGACTCCATGGTTTTTCCTTAGACCAATTTCATGTTAATCGATGGGTTGTAGTTTGTAGTTCACGCTCGAATACACCTTTCCACATTCTGCATCATCCATGGCAACTACAACAACATAATATCTTCGTATATATTATAGTAGGAAATTAAATCAGCATGCCGACTGCTCGCAATTCTTATCAACTACTGGAATGCACTGATGTACATATTTTCAGACCCATACAATTAATTTATTAGGCGTAGCTCGTGGCTAAGTACTAACAACCGCACAGGTCGATCCACCGGGTTAAGCTACGCTTGCCGGGGTTGGCCGTGGATGGGTGACCATCTTTACATACCGAGACTCCTCCGTGCCTCGGAAAGCACCCTGGCTGCTATTTGTGCATCTTTGTCAGTCGTTACGGGTAGTCCGAAAATCTGGCAGCCAGTCTTACCAAGGGGTATCGTATTGCCCGGTTACTGGGTTGTGGAGGTCAGATAGGCAGTCCCTCCATGAAAAATACTGGTATTCAGCTGCATCCGGTTAGACTGGAAGCCGACCCCAACATAGTTGGGAAAGGCTAGGCAGATGATGACAATTAATTTATTAACATTATCATGAACAATTTTAATGTCGTACGTGCTCATTAAGCCAAAATCTATAATAGTTACTTAGCTCGTTGTTAATTAAATAACCAATTTATTATTATGGCTCTCAAAGTTGTGCACATAAAAATATCTCACAATATTAAGGATAAGTGACAATCGTTATCTTATATCGTGTTTAATTCTAGTAGAGTCGCTGTGGCGGATTAAATATTAGCCGTATACACAGTAGCGAGCTGATCCACTCGGAAAACGAAATGCGCTTTAATGTCATATTGCTTTTAAGTGTTTTTATTGCAGCCACCGGTTATTTGCAGTAGATAATGAATGATATACCCAGCCGGCCAGCGGCTGGATCGCTGCTCCTGCAAATATCTAATTGCGTCGTATAGTGTCGCATCGTTTATGCGACCTTTAATTTGTTGATGCACAGGAGCCCCTGCCTTTATCTACAGTTTTTTCTCCAAACCAGTTTACTGTCTTCTCTTAATATGTCAAAGTAACACGCTCCGAGTCATTAACTTGGTAGCGCTTCAAATAGGTTTTTCTACGCTTTTTGTGATAGTACCGCCACTTTTTTCATCAGCTCGCTAGTTAAAATAATTAGAGGATTCATTAACTATGAGGAAGGGTGTCCATTGGAACATGTCTGCGACTAACTTTGCAACTACTTTGTTGCTATTCTTACCAATATTTTTTCTACTTCATCGCTAATATTGTTGATTTTTTCTTCTCGTCCGGGGCTGGTAATGAAAACCAGTTCATTTTGCATTTTTATTGTAGCCTGCTTTGTTTTTCAAATTACCTTAATAATTTCTCGTCCTCAGCACCCTCTGCTGCAAATATGAGGAGACGTGCGCGTTGAGGCAATATTAATGGAATTCCATTCATGGACATAACTGGTTGATGCGGCACATAAAAATGCTCGTCTAGTTAATTATAACGTTATCGTGCGGGGTGCGTGTGTCGCCCCCGGCGGCGGCAGGGTGCGCTCGCCCATCTCACGAGAACGCCACAACAATGTTGAGAAACGTGACGAGCTTATGTGATCAATAGTTACTTGAAAGTCGAGAACAATGACTATGAGAGCTAGTCGCGAGAAACTATCGCGGGTCATAGCGTTTTTGCACAATATTGTGATCTCCGCGGCCGCTTGAGCGCCCCAATAAAATGCTGATTAACATTTTTCTTGGAAGCAAAAACTTAATCAATTATGTCACGTTAATTTAGGTATTGAAGCTTTTTATCTGGATTGTGAACAGGCCGTGGCGGCGTTATTTGCTTGTTATCAAACAATAGCTATCCCAAGTTCTTGTTGAAGCTGCTGACATTAATCTCGTCTGGTACCGAGCGACATGCACTATTTTGGTTCACACTTAAATCCTCATAAAACATTCCTATGTAAAAAAATATCAGTGGCAATTTGACAAAAAGAATTTGGCTCATTTCGCTATATTGTATGCGAAAGAACAAAAAAATATTTACTTCATTGCGGGGTGGGTGGATTTATAGAGGTCGATACACATATCCAAGCCTTTAATTGGCTCAAAAATCACACGATTTGGGAAATTTTATTGTAACGGGTATATAGAGAAAGCAATTGGCTCCAATGGTATATTTATTGTCGCTATTTATCTGGCCGGAGAATGGCGGGATGGAACGAGTTTGCGTGATGGTAAAAACTCGGCTGGTGCCGAAGCGGGAATGTATCGGCTCCCGGCGACTCATGGAGGAATTTCATCCGGAATCTCTAATTAAAACTTTGTCTAGTCCATCTCCCGATTCGTGGAAAACGTACTATTGAATTGCCATTTAGAACTGGGCTTACTAGTTATTAAAATATTTTAAATTAAAGGCGTCATTGGTATTCCGTTCGCTTGTCCTCTCTGGCTCCGTTACATTTTATTCTATCTGATTGGTTCCAGTTCAATCAACGGAGTCGTTTACCGCTGGGTATTATCAATGTCAAAATGTAATTATCGTTAAGACATTGTACGGTAATAAACGGTTCGTATCTTAGTCGGATGAGTGTTAATGGTGCACCACTGGTCTGTATCATCTTTAAGGGTTAAAATTCTATATATGGAGGGCAGTAAAACGGTGGCTGACATTACGCAGAAGTTTATTAATATTTGTGTGGCAATTAACATTTTTCACAGCAGATAATTAGCGGTTAACTAGAGCACTATAAAAGGGCTTTTGACAAATACTCAATGTATATTTGGCGTTTGGTAAACATATTCATAGAATTCGCTGGAACTTGCCGTACTGTTTGTTCAACTGTAGTTAATCCGTGTGAAATACATGCACCCAGTTAGTAACGTGGGAGTTATGATTTATGTATTTAATTTCTAGAAACGATTTCTATGTAGATAGATATTTTAAGTTAGCAATTTTTTTAATGACGTATATCTATTACATATCTAAGAATCTTTTGCTATGATTACTTGATAAATGAATCCATTCTTTGTCATTCTTCAATTTTCCTCTTCGTTTACTATACAATCTAATCAGATGAGACGTTTTTTTTTAATTCATACAAGTGTAAATTTGGATCAGTTTCCGCTGCATTCGTATAAAGCCAACCTCCAAGTTCGGGAATGCCACGTCCAACATTTGGCGATAGCTTGGTGACTCGAGAGTGCAAATTCCCGGCGCGACGCGTCTCGATGACGAGCCCGTCGCGTCGTGGTCATCATTCGCGACCACTCGTTTCACAAACTCCGAAATGCTAAAAATGGCATAAATAATTTATACGTGGCTTGCTCGAGCTCCGTTTTTGTCGCGGCCGACCTGTCCACTGATGCATTTATAATATAAGGGTGCTTTTTGCATCGTCCCCCGGCGGCGCTGGAATGCAACCGCTAAAATTGATCATGTTTCAAACGTGAGCTGAAGGAGTAATGCTGCTGGTGCTTGCTCAGTGCGGTCAGGCTAAACTGTTGCGGTTCAGCCTAATGCATGCGAGTAATATGTATGTATTGTACAGTCGATCCGACTCGTGAAACGTGCATGTGGCATTAGTTATGCCTGCCATTAGGCACCACATAGCTATTTGGATATAAAGCATGACTTTACATTGAATACATTAGTACGCTCATGACCGGTTAATATTGCTTGTCTAATAAATGATTATTCTAAAATCTTTGCCTGTTTCTAAGATTGTTTTTAGGGCAAAATTATAGGTTCGTAATGGAAGAAAAACAATGAAGGAACCCTTTTGAATATTTCTTACAAAATTTTAGTATAAATATTTTCATTATTAATTTAACTTGGGTCTACTTGGAAGTTTTCCGTCGGGACTAACGTACCAATTTTTCTATTATTTTTGTTCAGATTTGAAATTTTAGTTAAGTTAGATTGTTTTCGGAAAATAAATACGGCTGATAGGTATTTCATAAATATTTGAGAGTGAAACTCTTACCGTGATATAACTTGAGAAACACTTTGGTAACTGTTGTTTTATTACGAAACTTTATGCTAATACAAACCACAATAATTATCTTCTTTTAAATATTTGGGGAGTATTGGCTTAATAATAACAGCCGCACCTGTAGGTCGAAAGTTAAGCTACGGTTGTCGCGGTCAGTTCGGGGATGGGTTACCATCCATTATATAATATCGAGACCACTCCTTGCCCGGAAAGCATGCTATCCCGTTGGTCCCGGCTGTCATTCGTAGATTTTTGACAGTCGTTACCGATAGTCAGAAGGACAAACAACCTTACCAAGGGGTATCGTGGTGCCCAGTAACTGGGTTGTGGAAGTTAGATAGGCAGTCGCTCGATTTATTCAGCTGCATCCGATTAGACTAGAAATTGACCCCAACCTAATTGGAAAACAAACAGATTGGTTACTTTCCCTTAAGGTTGATGTTCCAGGGTAGCCCGCGAAATTCAAATTTTCTTAAGTTTTTTGCAATTTGCAGGCCAGTGATAGGTTGTATGTTGATGAACATTTGATTCGCGGCTGTAAGACGTATGTAGTTACAGAATTATAATCATCAAAATCATTAATACAACCCTCCGAGCTCATAAAGGTGTAAAAATGACTTTTTACAAGGTCAAAGTCATTCCGGAACCTTAAGAAAATTTTAATTTCGCGGGCTGGTTGGAGGATTCACCTTAAATAACATGAATCATCCAATAATTGAGTCTTTGAAAGGGTAGTCAATAACGTTACTTTTTATGAACTGTCAAAACGCGGAATTTGTACGTGTTTTGTATGAAATATAACAATGTGACGTCACGGATTTTTAGAATCAAATGGAATACTTATTAGCATTAAATGCAATTTTACTATTATATCTTCGCATAATATTTAATTTCTGTACGATGATGGAAGTTTTTAAGACGAGCGGTCTTTTTTCTATGTGATTTCTAATTTTATTTTTGACCGTTTCAAATACACACATCAAAAGTGTCTAGGGATCAACATATATTTTTGCAATAACTTTTCTCTTGATTGATATTAATTTAAATTTTCTTTAAGGATTCATCAAATAAAGTGTTTTCGTTTGTCACAGTAACGATAAACCAAGTCACCTTTGCATTAATAAAGAAATTTGCCATTTTCCTAATAAAGGGATTTTTGACATTTGAACCACTAACATTAAAGTTCGAAAAAAAGACTGAAATAACAGTTTTCTTTAAAATTTTATTGGGTAACTTAAACAATTAATAATCCGTGTTTCTACCGCGAACACTAACAACACAAGAACATCGGTTTGGCATACTCAAAATGAGTTCATCCAAATCACGCTGTGGAATGGCCGCCCATGTTCGTTGCAACAACAAAAAAAGGTCTTCTTGCAACTGGATACCCTCCATATTCGGCAGAGCTCTTCTCTGTAGCATATCCCATGCATGCTCAATCGGGTTCAAGTCTGGCGACTGAGCAGGCCAGGGCAGGACATTGATGTTAGCTGCGGCGAGAGTCTGTCTTACAACTCTTGCGGTGTGCGGTCGTGCATTATCATGCATTAACTGAAATAAGGGACCGATTTGCACTTGTAGAGGAACGATGACGTCAGATACAATCGTCTCAGCATAAATTTGAGCGTTGAGGTTGCCTCTGATCCAAATCAACTCAGTTCTTCCGCCGATCCAAATACCCGCCCATACCATGATGGTTCCACCACTATAAGGATGGACTTCCTGGCAGGATTTTAATCGCTGTTGGCGTCCAGGGGTTCTCCAGTGTCGTATACGTCTTGTATCCGGTCTCATACCAAAACGAGACTCATCAGAAAAGCACACGAAACGCCATTGTTCTTCTGCCCAATTTCTGTGTTCAAGAGCCCATTGATATCGAATCCTACGATTGTGCATTGCTATAGGTGGTACCCGTAGCGGTCTTCGGGAATGAAGGTTCACTTCATGCAAGCGGTTTCTGACTGTTTGGTCGCTAATTAAGTTCCCTGAAGAGTGATGAAGCCTCACGGCTAACATCATGGCGGTTATTGTTGGAGCTCTTCGAGTTAAGATTTGAATGTATCGGTCTTGTCTCCGTGTGGTGCAGCGATACCGTCCTTCATGGCGCTCAGCCACGGTACCAGTGAACCTACAGAGAAGAGCTCTGCCGAATATGGAGGGTATCCAGTTGCAAGAAGACCTTTTTTTGTTGTTGCAACGAACATGGGCGGCCATTCCACAGCGTGATTTGGATGAACTCATTTTGAGTATGCCAAACCGATGTTCTTGTGTTGTTAGTGTTCGCGGTAGAAACACGGATTATTAATTGTTTAAGTTACCCAATAAAATTTTAAAGAAAACTGTTATTTCAGTCTTTTTTTCGAACTTTAATGTTAGTGGTTCAAATGTCAAAAATCCCTTTATTAGGAAAATGGCAAATTTCTTTATTAATGCAAAGGTGACTTGGTTTATCGTTACTGTGACAAACGAAAACACTTTATTTGATGAATCCTTAAAGAAAATTTAAATTAATATCAATCAAGAGAAAAGTTATTGCAAAAATATATGTTGATCCCTAGACACTTTTGATGTGTGTAGTCAATTGTATCCCCATGACAAAATCTTGTAAAGAATGTACAGACGCTGGCGTCTACATCAAGCTATCCCTAACTGTCAAATTTTCCCAATATAAAATGAACCTTATGTTTTTGTAATAAAGTTGCAAAACTATCACAGAAATTTGACAGATTGGGGTAACTTGATGTGCTGGCCTCTGTGCAGTTACTAGCCGTTTCGTATTATTGTAAATTTCAAATATCTGCGTAGGTATAGAGGCCAGCACATCAAGTTGCTACAATCTGTCAAAATTCTTTGATAGTATTTCAACTTTATTGCAAAGACATAAGGTTCATTTTTAATTGAGAAAATTTTCAGTTAGGGATAGCTTGATGTGCTGGCGTCTGTACTAGAAATCCTTCGCATTGAACTTTTAAACTGTCAAAGAAGTTAAACGTTCATCATTTGTCTTTTGTTGTGTTAATTGAATTAAGCGCATAAAACAACAATTATAGCTTATAATTATAAGTATAGGTGCTCCTGCTTGACATTACTATTTAGTAATTATTTGTATTTTTTGTCAATTCCTTTGAAAATTTCCTACGAATCGAATTAAAATTCTAGGCATGTTATCGGTTTGATGACAACTTTGTCGTTGCAATTTGTTTGCTATTAATAACATGTCTTTTTTTCGCAGTAAACAAGCAGTATTTGATGGGAAGAGGGCGATACGAGGAGGAATACCGTTTGTTTTCCGTAAGTTATTATCTTTTATTTCATTTTAATACATCTGTGAAGTACATATTTAAATATTTTTATAAAAACACCCGCTGCTCGGCTACTATTGGTCGTAGCGTGATGTTACATAGCCTATAGCCTTCCTCGAAAAATGGACTACCTATCCAACACAAAAATATTTTTTCAATTCCAGTAGTTCCAGAGATTAGCGCGTTCAAACAAACTAACTATTCAGCTTTATAATATTAGTATAGATTTAAAAAATAGTAGTAGCCCACCGGTATCGGGACCATGGTCCAAGCTACCGGTTCCGTAAAGTTATCATAAAAATGATTTTTATTGATGCTTCTAATTTTATTATAAGTGCCTCGTTGGTTAAGTGGTCGAATGCACTACTGCTGAGCATGAAGTCCTGGTTTCGATTCCCGGGTCGGGGATAGTGATATTGGGTTTTTTCTTCTGAAATTGGTCAGTAGCAGCTCAGAGTCCGAAGTTGTGCTCGGTTGAACTAGCTCGGTCCGCGTGGATGTCAGAACTTGTTACATTATTTGGATTATTTACATTATTGGAGTTTTAGTAAGGATCCCTATTTTTTATGAAAAGATAATATAGCCTATGTCACCCGGGGATAGTGTAGGTTCCCAACAGTGAAAGAATTTTTCAAATCGGTTCAGTAGTTTCGGAGGCTATTCAATGCAAACAAACAATCAAACGAATCTTTCCTCTTTTTAATATTAGTTTAGATAATAGCTTGCTGGAAGCCAATTGCGACACTTTTGTACAAGTTAGTAGCTATTGTAAGAAATATGAGTTAATTATGAGTTCTTGTTCTTACGTGTCAATATAACTTTTTGAATTTACTGTGCGGTCCGCAATTCGGTTTCTTATCGTATTTATTTTTTACATGGAACGCTTAACATTACCAAGCCCATAACACTCTCTTATTTTCTACGTAATTTTGAGGCAATGCTTTCACTAGGTAAGGGAGTAACTTTGATCATTTTAACTGCTCGTATGCCGTCAATTAAAAAGCCATTGTGTCTCGCGTAGATCTACGTTCCGGCAGTCAATGGATTAAAGTGTTATTTATATCAGGAGCTTCGCAAATTCTTTAATTTTATACAAAATAAAAAATAAATAAATCAAAAGACATATATCCAAACTAGGCTAAAAAACAGCACTTTTGGAAAGTCAAAATTATATAAGACCGTCCCCCAAACAGTCCGCCCGTCACCACTTACTAGTGCTTTAGCTGGGAAAAAGAAATAGCGTAACAAGCTTCCCAGTAGCACAGCTGTCTGTTCTCAAATATTTCTCCATCAAGGCTGCTGACAGATATCCGCAATCGGTCATTTAAAACACGACAAGTCACATATGTAACTTGGATATGTCCGTGACCATTTCTGACGTTATTGGGCTTGGAGCTTATCGGTATCGGAATTTTGGACCATATACCACAATTTTTCGTCTTTTCGAATTGAAGGCAAATGTAAAGATATTTTATTATGTTAGATGAGTTAGGTCCATTAGCTGGCCACATGGACAGTCACGAGCAAAACTATGTATACAGTTTACTAATTTCATAAGCGGTTTTCTGCTTGGTTATTAAATGAAATTGAATGTTTTCACACACATTGCATATTCGAATCCATAGGTTTACCGTATATGTCGCATCTCGTCGTTGATAGTTATTTCATTCAAACATCAATAGTCATTTTACAAGAAAACTGGACATTGGGCACTCCACCATAATAGGAAATGGTTTTGACAGGGGCACCGCAATCGCAATGGGAGTCGGTTGGGGTCTGTATTCCACAATACTAAAGCTTACCATCATTACAGCTCAATTCGGACAATGGGCCTTCGGTCCGCAGCACGGCTTCGCGCGGATAGCTCGCTGGCACGTGGAGAAGATGCCGGAGCGCCTCCCCAGCGGCGACGTGGAGGCCGTCTTCAGCCTCATGGATGACGACTTCACCAGGTCCATGTGGCATTTCCAGTTAGTATGATTTTTTTACTTTTACACAATTGCTTACATTAATATTACGAATACCTGGAAATCTCTTCGAGCCTTATTATATGGAGCCCGAACTACCGAATCCCGATATTGGAAAAAGACCAGGTTAAGGTGAAAGCCCTACCAGAAACGAGTATTATCTATCACAACATTACATTCAACATGTTTTCCACAAAAGATGCTTTAAACATTATGCAGAATATCATTTGATAAATCCTTTAAGGGAGACGACTGGTATCTGCGCCAGGAAAAACCTGTCACACAGATTACCAAATAATCAAACATTGTTATGGGGGGGGGGGGGGGGGGGCAAAACAATGTTTGATTATTTGGTAATTCTTACTGATAAAATTATAATAACAAACTAACTGCTTCCCCCGCTGGTCGGCTCCTATTGGTCGTAGCGTGATGTTACATAACCTATAGCGTTCCTCGATAAATGAACTATCCAACACAAAAGGAATTTTTAAATTCGGACCAGCAGTTCCAGATATTACCGCGGTTAAACAAACAGACTTTTCAGCTTTATAATGTTAGTATAGATTATTTTATCTAGGAAAATGCTGACTGCTTGTGAATCAGATGAACATTCAACAGAAAATTTAAGCTTAATACTAAGTACTACATACTTCCATTTCTTCCTTCATCCAGGTTCAGACTGACATACAGGCTGATCCTCCGTGAGAAAGAGCTGCACTTCAACATCGGCGTGTACAACCCGAGCAAGGAACTTACGTTCAGTTGCCAGCTGCTACTCCACACGTACTTCAAAGTGCCCGACGTGCGTCGCTGCCAGATCACCGGGATGCATGGATGCATGTTTATTGATAAGGTGAGCTGATTACCCATCTGGTGCTAACATTTGATACAGTTGATAGCATCTCAAATCCAATCAATCTTTATTGCATTCATAATTACACATACCTCAATCAAACTAACTAGCTTTTTCGTCAAACATGACAGACCATATGATTGTTCTTTAGTGTTAAGGTTATCGCGAAAAGTGCCGTGCACTCGGCGCGTTTTTTAGAAGTACTAGACACTTAATTCTTCTTTCTTTTAAAAAAAAATCTAAAAAAAATTAGGGCGAAATGACCAATCAATCTGCCTAGCTAGCCTTTTCCCAACTATGTTGGGGTCAGCTTCTAGTCTAACTAGATGTAGCTGAATAACAGTATTGTTTGTACATGGAGCGACTGCCTATATGACCTCCACAACCCAACCCCAATACGATACCCCTTAGTAAGACTGGCTTCGGGCTTCTGACTACCCGTAACGACTGTCAAAGTTCCACGAATGACAGCCAGGACCAACGGCTTAACGTGCTTTCAGAGCCACGAAGGAGTCTCGATATCTAAAGATGGTCACCCATCCACGGGCCAACCCCGGCAAGCGTAGCTTAACCTGATGGATCGATCTGTGCAGCTGTTATTACTTAGCCACGAGCTCTTCATATACAAATAATGTACACATACCTACAGGTGGTAAATATTAATGACTAGCTTTTGCCCGCGACTTCGACCGCCAGGAATTCGGTTATATCGTAATATGGGGAGAGATTTTTGAGACAAAAAGTAGCTTTTGTTCTTCCCCGGGATGCAATCTATCCCTCTGCCAAATTTTATCGAAATCCGTTCAGTGGTTCAGGCGTGAAAAGGTGACAGACAGAGTGACTTTCGCATTTATAAAGGTAAAGGTTTTAAGTAAGGATTAGAAACAATAATAGATCCTGTCGGGCACAGCAAAACTGGTGGATGTCAAGAGTCTACAGCAAGGAGAGTATTGTATCGATTTGCTGTAAGCATCGGCCCCCGGATTACCGCCTACGGCCTAGGGGCCCAGCCAGACTAGGGGCCCCACGCACCCAGCTACCTCGACCTTGCTTGTTCGTGAACCCGTGATTTACGGACTTAAGAATTGCGTAGATAACAGGAATTTACCTTAAATTAACATAACAATAATTAATCACATAAGATCAATATTATCAATATACTGACAACTGTGATTACTTAAACAATGCCTATCATTGTTTAAGAAATCACAGTTGTCAGTTTCAGGGGTCAATGTCATTGTGGGCGTTATTTCTGAATTTTAATTATAAACGTCTTTATTCTGCCACAAACTAATCCTACTGGGAGTCAAGGCAGGCTCAATCCACGTAGTAGAAAAAATATATATTATCAACAAATAAATTGATCTAAAACTACTTCATGCCTATACAGACAGGTGTAGGCAGATTATTTATTCAATTAAGTTAAAGTATCATTAATACATCTGTGTATACAGTGTGTTAGGTTAGAAAAAAACAGCTGTTCAGTACATTTATGTTCGCATAATTCGTAAAAATATTTCAGAGTTGGTGCCATAGTCAAAGTTGTTCATTTTCATGAGTACTATTATACCCCCTGAAAGTATGTCCCTCGTTTAACCTAACACACTGTATATATCTATATATATAAAAGAAAGTCGTGTTAGTTACACTGTTTATAACTCAAGAACGGCTGAACAGATTTGGAAATTTGGTCGGGAGGTAGCTTAGAACCAGGAGACGGACATAGGACACTATTTATTTATTCCCAAAGGTGTAACAAAATAACATTTAATATCTTGTTTTGTCAAGTCGAAAGAACCTTGCGAAGCAACGGTGGGGCGCTAGTTTATTTATTAAGAGTGTTGTATTCTAGACGCGAGAGGGCGCCGTGTACCAGGAGACCAGGGAGGTAGTGACGATCAACGAGTGGACGGACAGGATCTATCAGAACACCATGCAGGAGCACATCATCACCAACGTGGTCAGCGGCCGCAAGATGAGGATACAGAAGTACAACTTCCCTGATACCGGTAAGTTTTCAGAAGTACAACTTCCCTGATACCGGTAAGTTTTCAGAAGTACAACTTCCCTGATACCGGTAAGTTTTCAGAAGTACAACTTCCCTGATACCGGTAAGTTTTCAGAAGTACAACTTCCCTGATACCGGTAAGTTTTCAGAAGTACAACTTCCCTGATACCGGTAAGTTTTCAGAAGTACAACTTCCCTGATACCGGTAAGTTTTCAGAAGTACAACTTCCCTGATACCGGTAAGTTTTCAGAAGTACAACTTCCCTGATACCGGTAAGTTTTCAGAAGTACAACTTCCCTGATACCGGTAAGTTTTCAGAAGTACAACTTCCCTGATACCGGTAAGTTTTCAGAAGTACAACTTCCCTGATACCGGTAAGTTTTCAGAAGTACAACTTCCCTGATACCGGTAAGTTTTCAGAAGTACAACTTCCCTGATACCGGTAAGTTTTCAGAAGTACAACTTCCCTGATACCGGTAAGTTTTCTTTTCTCTAATCCACGCGAACTTTCGGAGAAAACTAAATCACGTTTTTTTTTTGTGAAAGACCAGATCACCAGACAGACAAACAAAAATTTAAAAAATAGATTTTTCCTAAGTACCGGTATATGACATGGTCTTATGACATAATAACAGCTTTTTACTTAATAGTAAAAAGCTGTTATTATGTCATTACTCATTATAAATAGAAAAAAATGTGTTTATTTGTATAGATAAGTCTAGGTTTTGTTACGATGTGTCCCTGCACCGGTGTTAGTGATGTCCAAGTTAAACTTAGAAAGCACATATGTATTGAAAAAGTCACATTGATACTTGCCCAGGATTTAACTGTTCAATATGGGATGCGAGGCCATCACGACATTTTCGTTTGATTTGTCGTGATAAAAAAAATTACTGGTTAATAAGGTGCATAATTGACTCTCCCAGTAAAGCATACAGCTACATTAATGCATCTCCATTCATGGATGCTATGAGGGATGCCCTATATGTCATTGTGTATCGATATATCGTAATGTATCGCTGCTGATTGTATCGATACACTAAAATATCGATACGTATCGGGCATCCCTAGATGCTATATGAATGCACAGGTTTTGAGATTTAACAATGGAAGCTGCTACAAATACTGCAATTATAACGTTTGCGTAACTTAAGTACGGTAAAAAAAAATGAATGAGGTTTTTATGTACAGACGCCAGCACATCAACCTATCCCTAACTGTCAAATTTTCGCAATTAAAATGAACCTTATGTCTTTGCAATAAAGTTGAAATACTATCAAAGAAATTTGACAGATTGTGGTAACTTGATGTGCTGGCCTACATACATTTAGTACGAACATCGAGGAGCAAGTACTATTGGTTCATTTAAATTACCTAATATAGCAGATTTTAATAAAAATCTTTAATTTATTTAAAAAGAGTGAAGGGGTTAAATTAAAGTTTGTATAGAAATTCGCAATTTTTACCTATGGTAACCCCCATCGGGCACACGGTTTGTTTAAATCATAAAAGCGAGATGCAACGCACGTTAGTTGCGTGTATGGTGTTTGGTCTGGCATCGTATGTCTACTTTTTAACTACAGCACGTGGTCAGCGGGATTGTTCGAAAGGGTTACTGCTACCCTGGAACATAAAGGGCTAAGGAAGGAACATGGATGGGTTTTAGTTAGTAAGAGTCTGACACTCCCTTCCGCTCCACCCAGATGCGTAAAAAGGATGCGTAGTGATATTGTAATCCTAGGTTATACACGAAGACATTCTCAAAAACAAAGTTATGAAGGCACCGGTGCATAATATATAAGGTGACTGGTAATTAGTGACCGATATTTAAACATGTGATTGTACTCATGATTACAATCAACTTTCCCAAAGAAACTTTTTTTGTATACTCAATAGCTGCTAACAGCTGATCGGCGCGAAGTTCATTGAACATTGCGCGCGCCAGTTGTATTGTTATTGTGATAAAAATAAAACTATTGAGTATACAAAAAAAGTTTCTTTGGGAAAGTTGATTGTAATCATGAGTACAATCACGTGTTTAAATATCGGTCACTAATTACCAGTCATCCTATATAGCTACATAGTGTGGCATACAAAGGAAGCTTGCTAGACAAAATGTATGACCAACGCCCGGTTGCTCAACATATCATGACACTTTAAAACATCGTTTTGTATCTGTCATCCTTTTGAAAATAACAGAGACAGAATAATGACAAGTGAACTTCAATCTCATTTTATTCTAAACAAAAATGTTCTCTAGTGATCTGGAACCCCTGGGCGGAGTACGCCAAAGAGATCCCGGACTTCGGCGACGACGAGTTCCCGAACATGGTGTGTGTGGAGGCGGGTCGCGTCGCCGCACCCATCGTGCTGCTGCCGGGAACTGCCTTCGAGGCCAGCCAGATACTGCAGGTAGGCTGAGATGCTCGCTCAATGTTGAATAAACAATATTTTTAGTAACGAAACTGATGAGATATGAATAAGAAACTTTAACACATACTCAGCAAACACACAGCTGTGTTAATTGTACACTGTGTGTGTACTATTGTGTGTGTCGCACACGCATACGTGCTCAATACTTTTCCATACATTCAAAGCTCAGCCTTCAAAACAAATATGTGTTTAGTGTTAACAAATTGCAATGCGCGTTGAAGGCGCTCAGAGGGCACTCGCTAATAGCTAGCACCTGAAAAATAGAGGCAATGTTTGCTTGAATACGTTACTATTTACAGTTAGCGAGTAATTGCGTAAAAATTTCACCTGAGCAAGGTTTTATTACACTTTTACGAGATACCTTTGGATGAGACAGTAAGCTAATAGATTTGCCCTAACAGGCATAGCAGGAGCTGGCCATCAACCAGACACAAGCCCAGATACCGGTTTTCTACGAAAAATTTCTATTTCTGAAACCCAATAACACTGACCGACCTGGGACTCTCGAACCTCAGTATTCGCGCTTCTAGTTGCGACAACTAAACAAAAAAAAACTCATATAAAAGTGAACTTATCTTCATTCTAGGTGATGTAAGAGATCGGGCGAGCCACACACAACGCAGCCGTCCACAGGAGCGAAGTCATTTGAGGTGTCCGCGTCATTCCACATAGCCAGCACGTAGCCGGGGCCTCTACGATGTAACTGTATCCAGATCTACTCCTGTACACAATGGTCCATAGTGGCCAAACTTTAAGTAAAATCATAGCTTTTCTCAACTAAGAGTCCAGTCCTAAAATGCCTTGGGTATTGTTGACCTTTTAAACGTCATTGTCACATATACGTGACAAGCTAACGCATGCCCTGTACGCGAGTCCAGCCATGCCTTGGATATTGTTAACCTTTTGAACGCCAATGTCACATATACGTGACAAGCTAACGCATGCCCTGTACGCCAACGACACAAATATGTGACCATGGCCACAACACTATAACACGAAATAAACAATTAAATCATGACTTTTGTGAGTGGTTATTTAGATATCTTAAAAATTGACCCTCTCGTACGTATTTAATGACATGTAACAAATTAAAAGACACCATGGATATTGGGCAATACATGATAACAAGAAAAAATCAAAAGGTTAAGATATTTCCAGATGCGAACTCATCCTCTCAGCAGTAAGACGTTGACTGAGAGAAATAGGTCTCCCTCAAGCATTGCTACAAAACGACTTAACAAAACTATTTTCAAATCTATCATTAAATATGGCACTATATCATCCATTGTGTATAGGATCCTTTACATAATAAACCAATAATCATTAGTATCCTAGTAATTTTGTACTTTTGGAAATAATGTAGTTTCAATTATTCATAAATCCTCATTGTTAATTATAGGTGTAATGAATCGATACATCACCGGCAGATAATCGTTCCAGTGTCAATTTGTAACGTAACGTACCGGGGGTTTTAGAAACCTTACGAAGTACTTTTTTTATTTTTAACAATATAATTTTCAGTACAATCTTGTTTTGTGCGATTTTTAATTACAATATGAAGCATTTTTTGCAAAAAAATTGGTTGTGTTCGTAACTATAAATTATAAAAAGTAAGTGCGTAACCCTCCAGGATTAAGGGCATGAATTTATTTAAAAAAAAATATTGCCGCTAAGCCCCCTAATAAGTTAACTAAACCATTCCGAAGGTACAATTGTTTTGTAGTTTCACATAATGCTGCTATAGTTTTATGATATACTCACAAATCACACTGTATTTAGTTAAAAAAGTAATTTCGAGCCAAAGTGTGAGCTTTGAAAATTAAAAATTTTACTTGTTGTACGAAAGTAGATTAACCCTTTAACCGCCCGACTAAGTATCAGTTGTCGTGCCCCCAGCGCCCAACTCATAAAAAAAAACTTTTATTTCAGACGTATATGGTCTTGCAATTACATAAACAACGAAATCCGAACATAGATTCTCAGTCGAGGCGGCACGGGCACGACAACATATTTTGTCGTATTAATCCGACTGGGGCGGTTAAGGGCCTATGCACACCACGTTTTTTAAACGCGCCGTCGACGCGCGTTTGTAGCGATACAGACGCGATACGCACGCAAGTCAGACGCAGCCTGTAGACCTTTGCACACCTGACGCGCTTGTGTAGCGATACAGACGCGATGCAAACGCGCGTGTGTAGCGATACAGACGCGCGTGTGTAGCGATACAGACGCGATGCAAACGCGCGTGTGTAGTGATACAGACGCGCGTGTGTAGCGATACAGACGAGATGCAAACGCGCGTGTGTAGCGATGCAGACGCGATGCAAACGAAGTTATGAAGTTTTCTGTGTCGAAAGGCTCCATTTTTTTGTTCAAAAGACGTGCGGTGCATCAAATCGCTCGATTGCTACTAGCGTAGATTCACACTTCCCTTTCCCTCGTTGCGGGGGAAACCCCGTCCGAAGGGAAGGAGCGCGCGCTAGCGCTCGTATCGGTGTCGCACGTTTGTATCGATACAGACGCGCCGGTGCCGCGCGTTTGTATCGATACAGACGCGCCGGTGCCGCGCGTTTGTATCGATACACACGCGCCGGTGCCGCGCGTTTGTATCGATACAAACGACAACAAACTGCTCTGCAGGATAAAAACGCGCCGGCGACGCGCGTTCCCAAAACGCGCGTCGACGGCGCGTTTAAAAAACGTGGTGTGCATAGGCCCTAAAGGGTTAACGCTCTAGCGTAGATCTTGTCGTTACTATCATACCGCGCCCGTATAGTACGCGTCAAACATTATGGCGGGTCTGAACTGCGCTACTACCTGCGCAGTACCGCCCCCCTCAGCCCCGCTGACACGTGAGCGAGCCGCCATTAAATTTGAATGATACTGTACCATATTCCACGGCAGATGGCGGTTTATGTCTAACGCGTTGTGGGTGGGTTATTATCAGACCACGACCGCTTAATTATCTGTGGCTAATCAAATTTTGTGATGACACGTTTCCTGGTTTATTTTATAACACTACTCCTAAAATCACAACTATACAGGGTGTCTAATATAACGACGCTGTTTTCAAAGCCAAAACAATGTGCGAACTTTTTAAATTCCCTTAGCACTTTCGCTGCCAAGCACCCGGCTCCCGGGTCGAACGATAATTCGTTCAGGTGCCCACAACCCGGCTCCCGGGTCCTACATATAAATAGTTATATGTGGCTTGTGGCCATGCCCAGCACCCGCCTCCCGGGTGCAAATCAAAACGTGCTACTAGGGTTGTCAAAAATAAGCTAGGTGAGAATAGTATGTACTTTTGAGTACGTCTTTCATTAATTATTTATTTACTTTAAATGTTGTACTAATATTGATATTATGCTGACAAATTTCTAAGAAACATACTAAATAGTACTTACTTAACAATGTATTTAGAAACAAAAGACGGCAAATGTTTAATCTTTTCCTAATTGCGCGTGTTTTATTGAGGTAAAAACCGCCGCTGAAGGCTTAAAAAATGAAAACAAAGGCATCGGTTTGGTTTTATTGAGCTTAAAGGTTTTTAATCCCTTGCTGGCGATTTAGACGACAACTGTTTATATAACTTTAGCTACCTTACTTTAATTCACGTAGCTTAGATAATCTGTTGTTATGCGTGTGAATCATCAGGCATCAGAGGGTTAAAAATCTGCATCATTGGCTGTATGAAGATTTGATATTTTGACATTAAAAGTTTTTGACGTTTAAAAGCTACAACTGCGGATTAGGCAAATCATGTAAGGTTCTCTTGGCGTAAGTGTTATGATTTTTAAATACCTAGAAAAACAAATAAAAATTAAAAAAAGAACCGTGTAGTTTATTTCTTTCAATAAAAAATTAGACGTTCGACAACCCTACTATCGCTGGCTGGTCGTGGGCGTGGCTTAGTGAACTCGGATTCGGGTGCTGCGGCATAGTGGTACCGTTACGTAACCGTTGCGCCGATGGACTCAACAGATGGGTTGTTATAGATATGCGAGACACATTTTGTGGCATGCCAATTGTTATGCAATAAATGTACGTGGCAGTGAAAGTGTTAGATATTGAATGGGATATCCATTTCTTAATAAAATCACAGGTGTTTATTCCAGCATTTTATATAAGTATTTCAAAGCTCAACTTTTACGAAATAAGGTAGGTAAGGTAACTTTTACGATTGTCATCGAAACGAAATAAAACAAGACATTAGATACATTAAAACTATTGTTTATTATGTGGAGGTTAAGTTTCTATTGTGTATTTAATTTCAGCTTTTAATAATATTGTTTTAATCTTGCCAAATGGTGTCTAACTTGTTCTCCTTTTCGTTTATAACCTTTAGAGGGTATTAGTTTTCTTAGTTTGCGATTCGATTGTGTCTTCATATCGCGATGTTCACTACAGACCTATGTCACTTAGGATTTCTTAGAACTACATAGCACATGTGTGGTGAAAACCGTACTACTTAACCTTTTGGACGCCATTGTCACATATACGTGACAAGCAAGCGCCCTGTACGCCAACGACACAACTATGCGACAGTGCAATATACACTATAACACGAACTAAACATAAAATAAAATAAATATAGATATCTTAAAAACCGAAGGTATTTAATTACATGAAACAAATTAAAAAACACCATGGATATTGGGTAATTCATGATTCACAAGAAGAAATAAATTTGTAGCTTGGCGTGGAGGGCATGCGCGTGCGTTTATGCTCTGGCGTTCAAAAAAGGTTAAACTAGGCTAATCGCAGGCCTTTGGTAGATTAGTAAGTACGGCGGACGAGGTGTTAAATGCTCCTCATTTGGTCCAATCGATAAAATCTTCGATTACAAATGTTTGCGAATAATTTGTTACATGTCCATGTGGACTATACTAGCTTCCTTCTGTCTTCCGCTATTATCTACACTTGTTGTCATTTGTTCTGTTTGTTTTTCTATGTATTTAGCTATAAGGCACCTCAGATTGCTTTAACACTCTCTTAAATCGTGCACAAATGTATTCTTATGTTAGGATGACTTTGATGGCAGTTCTATAAAAAAAACAATTATTTTTTAACTTGTTCGGGAGGTGCTAAAAACAAGTGAATACTGCTAACGTTCCATTTAGCTATTCTTATTTGGATGTTAGTTTTCAATGGTAACTAATTATTTAATTAAAACTGTATAATTGATATGTCAATAATGTAGGCCGCATACATTTCAACTCGAGAGGAATACAGGATATTCTTTTTCAGTTTTTAAAGGATGTATCGGTCCTGCTTTTGGTTCAATACATTTGTCGACCAACTCAACATTCCTCTTATGTAATACTCAGCCCACTTTAGTAACTTATTGTTTTAATAGTTAAGTAAACAGGTTTAACTATGTAAGGCCGATTTTTCAATTGTCAGGTTTTATCTGGGGAATATTTTTGACATTTTGAGCTTCTGTATAGAAAGTATGTCAAACCGCGATATTTATTTCAATAAAAGTTATCTATTGATTGAAAAATTGGCTCTTAGTGTAATACTAACCTATGTTCACATTACATCGAGGCAAGTTGTGTTCTCCTATATCACTAACGTATACATTAGAATTTACAAAATCTGTTTGGTTTTCTTTTCCTGAAACTTCAAAAACAATTCCATTGTTTCTATAATACTTAGTTTCTGAATTTCCAGAGACTAATAAATATTATTACGTCAAAAAGGAAATGCACAGTGTTGTACAAAATTGTGATTTTTTAAAGTACATTTATTTTGTACATTTTATTTTTCTCTAAATATTGGAACGTTTTTGGAGGCTTTTAAAGTATACGAAGATTAACGTAAGAATATGTACTTAGATATAACGAGTTCCTTGTTTTTATATACAAACGATTGGGTAGGTATTTTGTACTAAATAACTTTGTAACATGTCATTATTGACATGATGTTGTAAAGGTATTTGTTATTATGTATATTATACATTTTGTAGTGTCTTGATGCTCTCTCGACGTAGCGGTAGAATTAAGATTAAAACATCCGTTCTTTATAGTATTTCATCCATAGTTTTAAGTCAATTTTGACTTTTTGATGTCCAATATTATGCCCATGAGTCTTAGGGCTCGCGTAATAATAATATTTGTAATTTTTAAACTAACTTTATGGTCGCTATCAATAGTGACTAGAAACAACGAAATATGCAACGAAGTGTACTTCCTTAGGTGCAATAAAGTGAAGTAAAATGAAGAATGTGTTTTTATTTTTATAATAACCAATCCTCGCATAATCTAGTTTTATTTAAACGTCCTAAATTTAATTGTCCAATATTGGGATATTTTTGCATTAAAACTCAATTAAGGTCAAATAAAACTCAATAATAACTGTAACACTAAGTATATTTCATACATGCGTAATTCTCTTTTAGCGTTCAATTCAAATCGACGACAGTCGTCAACGCGTCGGCGGCAGCAGTCAATACGTCGACGGCTGCCGCCGACAGGTGGCGACGCTTGCAGTTGTGGCGTGTTTCATCCCCTGTCGATGGCAGCCGTCGACGTATTGAGGACTGCTGCCGCCGACGCGTTGACGACAGGTGGCGACGGCTGAAATAGCCTCTGCCGTTCACAACTTGCCGTTCGTCTGTAAGAACCCTTAGCGTCAGAAAAATTCTGTTTAGTATTTAACTACTTATGTTTGGCAAAGATCACGATCAAGGTCAATTAAGGTCATCTATTCATCTGGAAACTTACAAGGGGGAGATGAAATTTTCATTATTTTTGACCTACGACGTCTAGTTTCTGAGATTTTTGAAGAAAACTAAAGAATGGCGATTCTATGTTATCCAATGTAGGAGTCTACTTACTTTTCACAAAGGTCACGGTCAAGGTCAATTAAGGTCATCTACTAATCCAGAAACAAGATTCCCCAAGGGGTGTCTTACAAGGGGGGCATGAAAATTTCATTATTTTTGAGCTAGCTCCTCTAGTTTCTGAGATATTTGAGAAAAACTCAAAAAGGTCGATTCCAAGTTATCCAGTTGAGGACTCAACTTGCTTTTGGCAAAGGTCACGGTCAAGGTCAGTTAAAGATCACCTCTGGATCCGGAAACAAAAATCCCCGGGAATGTGGTACAAGAGGGGATGAAAATTTCGCTATTTTTAGCTAGGTCATCTAGTTTTTGAGATATTTGCAAAAATCTCAAACAAGGAACATACACTTGTCTGAATGCATAGACTAGACAATTCAGCCAATTTGAATAATTGGATTAGTGGTTCTGCAAAATTCGGTTGCGAACTGAACTTTATAACAAAAAATTAAAATTACGCAACTGGTGATCTCGAATTGAACACGAAAAGGGTAATACGCTTCATACATAAATAATAACTACAAATTAACTCTGCGTAGCTTGGGCGCTGGCCGTTGGGTTGTCCCAAGCACCAACCTCTGACAATAAATCCTTCTTTGATTCAAAATACTCCTTATACCACAAGATATGATCTTTCTTTTCCTTTGCTGTGTAGAATGCGTTTTTGGACAAACCCACGCATACAAGCTCCATGAAATGCCTAATGGGGCCTTTCTTGGGACACCAGCCTTCGAGATGGGAGTCCAGGAATATGTGTTCTGAGAAGTGGACATTCTGCTCTTCTTCTAAGCCTGGAATAAAAGTAATAACTGAATTAAAGACCTATGTTACTTACTTCAATCCGCACAGCCTAAACCACTGGGTCTAAAAGCATGAAATTCAGGAAGGACTTTTGAAAAGTGAAATAGGAGATGAAAGTTTTTAAGGAAGTTCGGCATTGTTGTCGATGAGAAATGTTACCGGGCATGTTATTCCTAATCACTATTAACAAGCCACACTTAATACAGTCGGCGAAATAAAAAATTTAAAAAATCCAAAACCGATTTTGAGTATTGTTCAATCCTTTTTTTTTCTTTGGAAATCATCATATGAAATCTCTCGCTCTGGGTGGAGCGGAAGGGAGTGTCAGACTCTTACTGACTAAATCCCATCCATGTTCCTTCCTTAGCCCTTATGTTTCAAGGTAACCCGGAAGGCTCCGGTCCTGACCGGCCCCTTCCTAATTGCTGACAACTCTTTGAGGCGCGCGTCGAACACGTCGCTGTCCAACACGGATATAGTAGATAGTATTGTTACAATACTGAGAGAGTTGTATTGAAGATTTTAATGATTATAATTCTGTAACTACGTCCTTTCTACGGCCGCGAATCCTATATTGATCAACATAAAACCTAATACTGACCTGCATATTGCAAAAAGCGTTAGAAAATTTGAATTTCGCGGGCAACCCTGACGCTTCCCCCAGCATCATTGACTATCCATCTTACCTTGTTCATTGTTAATAGGGAACTTCCAGACCTTCCCCTGTTCCGTCCAAAGCGCCATTTTCTGGAAGTAGTTAACAGGTGGCTGGGACGTTGCCAAGGTCAGTTCTCGTTGTTGCAGGTTCTCCCACACATCTAGCTTGGTGCCATAGTTGGATTCTTTGGCTGTGAAGACGCCCAGAGGTTCAGCATCGAATATGTTCACAGTTGTTACTGAGCTTGGTTGTAATTGAGAGGGTCTGTAAAGGTAATAATTTTGTATCAGCAACTTGGTGGTCACGGTCAGAAAGACATATGAATTATATGAGTTTCATAGGTAAATAGAATAGGATTATTATCAATCAGGTAGTAAAAATTTAGGTGTATAGCCCATCAGTATTTGTTACTTTTTCTCTCTAATAAATAATGACTTAGGGCAAATTTCACCAGTGAAACAACAACATCAATGCATCTAAACTACGTTCAAGGTTGTCAGTGTCATTATTGTAGGAGAATATTCACACTTACAGGACTTGAACATAGTTTAAATCTCTAAATCGCGGTCAGATTCATTGGTAAAATTAGCCGTTAGTGCCAATTTTACCAATTAAACTGAACAAGATCAGCACAACTACACTGCGTTCAAGACCAGTGTCTCTATTCTAAACGGTATTTATGTGCTTATCATGTTTAGTTTCACTGGTGAAATTGGTCCTTAGCGGCAACAAGTAAAGCACCATACAGCAACCAGTGTCTAAATTTACCAGTACCTAGCACAGCTATGTATGCTCATTGGTTAATTCTCTGATTATTAAAGCTCATCTGTGTGTGGCATAGGTGGCATAGGCAATTATTAATACTATACTCTTCTTCTTTTCGTGTGGTTAGTGACCAAAGCGGTGTCAGAGTTTTCATGCTGCCCATGGGCATCTTACTTAGCTTCACATGCAGTTGAGAAATACCTCTCAGACATTCTGGTTTCCTAATAATATAATACTAGTACGACAAATATGAGCTCTTTAGCTTTCAAGCTAACAACACCAGATAAATATGACCAAGAGTGAACAGGCATTTTCTGAGCACGTTCGCTCCATCATACACCTCGTTAATCGCTTTCCATCAGGCGTGACCGACGACGTCAAGAATAAGGCCATTCCCCCAAAAAAAAAACTTAAAATTACAACAGTTGTCTTTTGATAGTTATTGAAATGGATGGCATAACACAGCAATTACTTAAAAATAATCTCGACTATATATATGGATACAAAACCTATAAGTAATAAAGGAAATAGACTAAAAGGAACACTAGGTTTAACCCATTAGATGTTCGCCTATTAAGAAGCTGGTTGCTTATATGAGCTCAACGATTTATATGCTTATTTTTATTGTAATTACGAGAGAATTTTTCTTATGAACCTATGGGGTTCATACAACATTTGAGGGGTTAAAAGAAGACTGTAACTTACGTCCTTCTCCTTGGTTCTCTTACGTCGCCACCCTGTTCCCTGTCTTCAGGCCTGCCTTTCCTCTGGGAGTACCTGGTCTGCTGTGTTTCCGCCCTAGTCTTGTTAACCATACGCTTTACTTGCTGACCTCTGGTCTCGGATTGTTTCCTTTCTTCAGGCTCTTTTGTGCGGTCTATCTTCATGCCGACTAGGAGGTCACTGAAGTCAGTTATTTATTTTATTATTTACACACTGTGAAATACATATAAATACTACATTGTGATATAATCTGAATACAAAGGTACTGCTTATATCCTAACAAAATTTCTTCCAGTAGACATGCAAAAGGATTTTTTTTTTGTTATTCATTTAATGGGAGTAGAAAAAAGATTTTTTCAATATTTTTTTGTTAGAATCTAAATATTGTTCTTATGGGTGACATGTGTTATTTTATAATTAACTAGCTTCCGCCCGCGGCTTCCACCCGCAGCTTCGCCCGCATAATATGTCGACAAATTATACACATAAACCTTCCTCTTGAATCACTCTATCTATTAAAAAAAACTGCATCAAAATCCGTTGTGTAGTTTTAAAGATCTAAGCATACATACAGACATTAGGACGCGGGAAGCGACTTTGCTTTATACTATGTAGTGACTGACAGGCTGTTTGAATTTAGAAAAGAATATTCAGCCTAAAAAGCTTCCACTGCATCCTCACTGTGGGAGACAGTGGAACAAATCCACCATGGCCCAGTATGGTATAGTGGATGTCATACAGATCCATCTATTTGTTCTCAAATATGCCAGTTTCCACATGATGTTCTTCTCATGTTTAACTCATGGTATATACTGTTGAAATTGGACCTCAAGTTTATTTAATAGCTTACCTGAGGGTAGTTGATGACTGGTCAATCTTGCCCAGTACTCTGGCCAGCAATTCAGCCTCAGTCTGCTTCACATCTCCACCCAGAGCTTGTGCCACATCACCAGCTGCTTTAGTAATACTTTCCCCTGGAAGTATAATATAATATGTAAATTATCAGCATGCATCTACATGAAGGTGTAAGATAAATAAGTCTTCTATACATATAAAAAAAATTTGAGTGTCTGTTTTTAATATTGAAATAATCGTTTTTTACTACACATATATAAATACTAGCTGACCCGACAGACGTTGTCCTGTCTTAACTGTGATACCTACCCTACCTACCTACCCTACCTACCCTAGCTACCCTACCTACCCTACCTACCTACCCTACCTGCCTACCCTACCTGCCTACCTACCCTACCTACCTACCCTACCTACCCACCCTACCTACCCTACCTACCTACCCTACCCTACCTACCTACCCTACCCTACCTACCTACCCTACCCTACCTACCTACTACATACAATACCTAAAAAAAAAAAAAAAAAGAATAAAAAAAAAAAAAAAAAAGAGATGTATTCTGCTATTCAGGGCGGAGACAAATCCAACGAAACAAAAACCGTGAAAATTGGTCCAGCAGATCTCGAGTTATAACGAAGGGAACAAACCCGTCTTTCTTTTATATATATAGATAATATGGTACATACACCAAAATAACATTTTTTACAATTTTAGTCTGTCTGTTTGTCTGTTTTTTCTGGCTAATCTCTGCTAATGGCTGGACTGATTTTTGACGGGACTTTTATTGGCAGGTAGCTGATGTGATAAGGAGTAACTTAGGCTATGTTTATTTTAGAAAACTTCTTTTATTATAGAAAAAAAACTGTTAGGCGAAACGAAGTTCGCCGGTCAGCTAGTATATTATACAGAGTTGATACGACAGAGGGGCTTTCCTTTAAACAGCTTATACTAGGAACCATTTTCAAACTCTGTACCAAAAATGAATTAAATAGGAGCAGTACTTTAGTCGCAAATGATTTTTTAAGTTTTTGCCCCATTTGAACACGATGTATCTTTCCTAACAGCGCTCCGGCGCGCGCGCGTCGGTGCCGCTTTGTTACAAGGTCAGTTTTTATTTACAAAGGATGGATGATGGACTCTGATTTGTAAGCTATTGCTAGTTATAGTTAGCTAGTAGTCATTTTTGGTGCTTTTTATTTTTATACCGTACCGAGTTAATACTAAACACGTATAATATACATAGTGTAATTAAATGCCCCTCTGTCATATCAACTCTGTATAATATAAACTGCCTCATTGGTCTAGTGGTTACAAGCGCTACAGCTGAGCATAAGGTCCTGGGTTTGTTCCCAAGTCAGACAAAGTGTTCTTGGATTTTTCTATTAGGAATTTCTCAGTAGCAGTCCGGAGTCTGGGTTTGTTCCCAGTTTTTGGTAAAAAGCTCACCCTCCTGGCTCCATGAAAGTAAATAAATAAATAGCAGACGTTTGAGACATAGAAACAATATATATGACAAACCTATTTTCTCTGTCTTGGCTTCAATTACATCACTCTTCTTTTTCCTTTGTATCACTGGGGCAGTGGCGAACTTATCCTTATATTCACTCTCCTTTATTTTGGGCTCCGCCATCATCAGCTTCAGGAGTTCCTGGATCTTTTCTGTGGCATTATCTGAAGGCTTCTGTGGTTTTGCTGGTTTGGGCTTAGGTTCTGGTGCTTTTCCATCGCCGTCTGAGGGTTTGTCAGATAAACATCTGACTATAAGCCGAAAGTCTTGTCTGAATCGGAGCCTGAAATAAAATGGAAACGAAACGTATGAATGATTCATTAAGTACATACCAACTATGATATAAGTAGAGTAACTATATTAATATAGTACCTGGTCAGCATCTTCTATTTAATTTAAGTTTCCAGCTAAATAAAAATATCAACACAAAAAGTGATCGCAGATTTTTGAGGTTAAAAATGGCTGCGTTCCATTTCACGGATGATGACACTTTGAAACGTCAACTTTACATGAACAATTTAGGAACTTTTACTGCGAAACGAAACGTTTTTCAAAATAAATCTGCTCACCAGGACGTTTCATTTTGTAATTCACTGAATGCTAGCCTATCTAATATTGCCCCACTGTAGGTGAAAGGTCTCTTCTCATAAAAAAAAACCAACGTGTATTACAATGAAAAATGTAGGTTTGTTGTTTTTTCATAGATGTCACGGTACTGTGTATTTTCGCCAGGTGGAGCGACCGCAATGACCTAGGTCGTAGGGCCACTGTCTAAGGCTATTTTCAGTGGTTTACACTGGCTCATATGTAGATATGGTGAAGGATCGGGCACTCAATGATATCGTTGAGCAGTTAGTAAAATGTACAGACACCAGCACATCAAGCTATCCTAAACTGTCAAAAATTCCTTATTGAAAATTATTCTTTTGTAGTAATGTTGAAAATGAATCAAAGAAATTTTACAGATTGGGATAGCTTGATGTGCTGCCCTCTGTACCTAATATATGTACTTGTTGACTGTTTTTTACTTGTATTTTTTCGTCGTTTTATGTTTAGTAGGTACTTAAAATTTAAGTGGACTATCGCCAACCCAGCACCAGTATGACAGACAGATAGGGTCTTCTTATGAAAGAAAGTTGACTCAGCTGAGCAATGACGAATAGGTAGATATTACAGGAAATACAAAAAAGAAATCTTGCGATCAAAATTTTATTGAGTGACAGTTTTACGCAGTATGTATGAGAGGTCAATGAAACGTTGTTGTAAAATCATGCTATTATTTCAGTTGAAGGGAATTTCCTGGCCAAGAAAAAACGTTGATTTGTGAAGATCCTCGTATAGCGGTACCATTCCAATATAATGTCAGTCCACCCCGACCCTTGCTCGAGCCAGCCCGCTTTGCCGCTGAGCCAGTAGTTTTAAATACCCCCGATCCAGCTGTCCCTTGCTGCCTTCCCCCAGCGCCGCCCTAAGCCGAGGTGCGTACCCCACAGGGGTGCCCTTAAGGTAAGTCTAAGTTTTTTTAAGCCCTGGCTGAAGGCCTCAATTTATTGTGGCATCCCCAGGCAAGTCCGGTTTAGTATAGTAGACAACCCTTTAGCTGAACTACGACAAGCCGATAAAAATCAGTTTGAGAATGACACACGGAGTATATACAGGACGGAAGCTATATGCTCCATCTCTTTTTATTGAGAAGTAATTTTAATATAATACTGCCCTTTTAGTTGGTTGATGCCCTCTGACTGGCATAAAAAAAGAAAAAAAAGAACAGATTTCACTTGTAAGGCACATTTATTTGTGGACGGGAGTCATCTCCAAAAATATTATACAAAGAAATACTTAACACGTATTCCAAATAATTTTAAGTAGACATTGAACATAACTATACATTCAGAATTTCACAAAATCATACAAATTCAATTTTATTACCTACTTACTAAAGATATCACTTTTTCGATATAAATGACTTATAATAATTAAATAACTATTAAATGTAACATGAAACGTGTATTATTATCAATTAAACACGCAATAAACGCAAAATAAAACTTAGTTTTAATCTTTACGTTAACTTTTTTCGACTCATTTATGAATCGTTACATATTATTCCTATAAGGGTACGAACACACGATCGATCACCGTAACAACTGCCTATGTCGTTGTAGACTAATTCTTTAATCGTCAACGTAAGTAAAAAATGTACAAGATAGACCTGTTCATCTCGTACACTTATGACTTAAGAGTTAAAGACTAAGATTTTGAAACATCACTGGTCCCCCCCCCCCTACCCTCTGACAATGTCATTCAGGCGCGCCACAACAGCTCTATAAACATAAATGTGTTCAATTTTCATTAAAAACTATGCTGTAAATTTAATTGCTTACTGACTGGGTTTCTCCAATAAGTGCAGTCTACACGAACGAACACGAACCGTGAACTTGCTTTTCAAGGATATAATGAACTTCAATACTATTCCCATCGTTTAGTATCGCTCGTGTGGACTCGGCTTAGCACTAGAGAACGAACACGGATTCTATAAAATACAAAGCAATGCTTAAAACGTTTTCTTTCAACAATATTGATATGTGTTTATCTCTTTCTAAAAAAACAAATACTTAAGAACTACTATGTTAGGGTACAATAAATAGTAGCTACTTATAACTGGCTGTATACATGTACAGATGCCAGCACATCAAGCTATCCAGAACTGTAAAATTTCCCTAATTGAAAATGAACCTTATACTTTCGTAATAAAGTTGAAAAACTATCAAAGAAATTTGACAGATTGCGGTAACTTGATGTGCCGGCATCTCAACGACTTTATAACACAACATCACGCCTGACCCTGAAGGTTTAGGCAGAGGTGTACCTATAGTACACTCACATTACGCCAGTAATATTTTACCATGTAATAGGGGG
The DNA here is from genome assembly GCA_951799385.1 of Hyppa rectilinea. Taxonomy (NCBI): domain Eukaryota; kingdom Metazoa; phylum Arthropoda; class Insecta; order Lepidoptera; family Noctuidae; genus Hyppa; species Hyppa rectilinea. Next base: position 17,410,418 of record OX637301.1, on the reverse strand, counting down.
CGAGCCATCATTAACCGGGCAGAAATCCAGACGCCAGAAAAGACGTGTAAATATTCCACAGAAAATATTGACACTGGCAGCCCTACTAAGTTTATGTTATAATCGCGTTCAGTTAAGTCTATACTCTATTATACTATACTTATAATAAAAATGTATAGAACAGATGTTTTTTTTATGTCGAATATTTACACTGACGGGATTTGAACGGGGTTTAGATGTGCTGATCGCATTTAGTTTACAATACAAGACTACAGTAAAACCACTTTTTGTTAAAAAGGATTTAACTGAAATGAGCACCTACTAAAAAGTTATGGGTGTGATAAATGCCATTTATAGCAACTTCTTGTATTACATTCAAATACGCCAGTCTATGCTTTCGCCTTGTCATGGGCACTAATTGTTACGTAAATTGACAAACTTAAATTATAATTAAATCTCAACAGCTATCAATGACGAGTAACGTGTAAGAAATGGCTAAAACACCGTAAATTGACGTAAGATGTCAATTTGCTTAACAATTAAGGTCACAGCTCATTAGAGCCACCCGGCACCCACTTCGCACCGACTTTTAGATTCATTGGCTAAACATATTAATAAAGGCAGTAGTGTACGTGTTTTAGCTGGCTTAAATCAATATTTTTAATATGTTTTAGTTAAAAAAATCTAGAAGAATAGTGTTACATTCACCATGGCGCGATAATGTATGTCGCCGGCATTCTATCACAGTCCAAAACCGTCTTAACAAATACTAAAAGGTAAATACCAAATAGTGGTAACATACAACTATACTAACCTAGAATTCAGCATAGTACAGCATTAATATTGCATAAAAAAACTAAACTACCAAAAATGTAATAGGGATGATGATAAAAAAAAAATATTTAGTCCATCAAGTAGATAGTAAAAAAATAAATTAGACACGTATTTTTTGCATTATCATAATAAAAAAATGACTTAATAAACTACAAGTATAAGTCATACGCAGGTTATGCCATATTTTAACTCAATGTATCGACGTAATCTTTCTTATAAAAAAAAAAAATACGTGTCTATTATATTTTTTTAATCATCTAGCTGAAGGAAAAACAATTATTTTTAGGCACCATCCCTACTACATGTACACATAAAATATGAGTCAATGCAAAAAATGCTCTTGAGCAACAGTAGTCGACACTACAATAATTATTCCAACTTAACTACATTATGTACAACTAACTGACTGTCAATAATCATTATAAACGAGAAATAAACATTTGTCATTTTTAACACACAAATTTGGTACAAAAAGTGGGATTATTCTTACCAATTAGGAGATCAAACAACTGGTAAATTGACAATGCGCAAGCGCACTAAATGGAACATATCGAAATCCGAATCGTTAATTGCTTACACATCAATATTATGAATTAAAAGTACAATACACGTGAAGTGTGATGTGTTCGTAATTCATTATGTACATTATGGCACGCGCTATCACCTAAATATTTAAACATACGCTCAATTGTCTTCACCATCTTGTATTTCTTTAGTAAACTTTTCCGTTTTTTAACCTAGTGTAACTAGGATATTCCTATACGTACTAGCACCAATCCTCTCACTGGTTGATAAATTATCACTCCCCACGAACTACTCTAAATTATGCAAACAGTGACTAACAATACAATTACTCATTTATTGTACGACTCAACGCTAGAACTGCTTAATCCTACTTTCTACTAATATTTTAAACGTCAGGATATATGGATATTCAGCTGCATCCGGTAAGACTGGAAGCCGACCCCAATATAGCTGGGAAAAGGCTAGGCAGATTATTATATGGATATTTGTAAATCTTACACGCAATAACTACTGTATGTACTGTGGCACGCAGATAGTTTATATCCTGGATTAACACAAAGAATATTTTTTATCCCGGTAGAACGTTTCCGTGGGTTAATTTCGGTCATCCTCGCGGGCGAAGACGCTGGCAAAAGCGTATTATAAGTCTATTACAAAATTCTCTCGCCAAATGTATGAATGACTATTTGTTGCTGTACCCACTTCATTTCAGCAGTGAACTAGGTTCACATAAAGACCGGGGATTTTCTCTCTTTAATTTTGTCTTAATAACTTGTTTATTCCCTAATGGAATAACAAATATGACTTATGACCTTGTTAAGAAAAGAAAAATCCCTCACCGCAAGACGAGGTTTTTCACTGTTTGCATAATTTTCGTGTCTGAATCACAGTTGAATGCCCGGGGCCTCATTCAAAACTTCCAATTGAACATCCTTAATTAATTCACAGCCTTTTAGGAACTAAGTTTTACGAAGCCGAAGTAGCTGTACCCTGGTCGGAGCCATACCGTTCTGTTGGGTTCCCTTTGAGCGATGTTCACGGTCGTGCCTTTGTACAGTCTGGCGACGGTCTGAACGGAGCATGACATCTGAGATTTGTTCAGTGACCGCTGGCTCGAGTCGTCGCCTGTTGCGCAAGTGGATAGTAAACGAGCCTCCTTGCCGGGCTCGTGCGCCCATATCAAGTAGCAGTTCGGTGATTTGGTTAGGTACACCACCTGGGGACAAAAAGAAGAATTGATAAGTTGAATGGTGCCTTGGGATTGTCCGAAAGGGTTACCGCTACCCCGGAACATAAAGGGCTAAGGAAAGAACATGGATAGGTTTTAGTCAGTAAGAGTCTGACAATCCCTTCCGCTCCATCCAGAGCGGGAGGAGTAACTTGATGAATTCCCACTTAAAAAAAAAAAACACCATTTCTTTATAAGTTGAACTAGAATTATCGTGCAAATTACTTGCACTGGTTTTGTTTGTTAGGAATTGATACTGTAATTAATAGCATTAAATGTCGCTTCTTTAATTACATGTATGGTTTAAATAGTATTACTATCTTTCAGGAGACATTACTTTCTAGATTTTATACGGTAACCTTTCATCACTACACACTTAAATGTGGCTTTGTTTATGCTAACCGAATCATTAATTTTCCTCTTTTATGTAGATTTGTCCTATCGGCATTTTAAGATTATTTCCGCCAGTAATTTTGTTACGACTTATCTAGTAACATAACATCTTAGGTGTGCCTATAGTATTCTAAGAACACAAACTTTACAATGTTGTTTCAGTTTATTTGCACCCTAAGTTGGTATTCGTTTTAGAACTAGAGGTAGAAAGTAAAATAAGTCAAAGAGTTGGGCGATGTAGGAGGAGGGCAGAGAGCAGTGCCCTCATTTATTTAATATGGCGTAAAACTACGTATTTTTCAATAATGACGTACAAAACCACTGAGTATTACGTTGGTCTAGTTATTCCCTTTATTTTGCGGTCGAAAGGCCCTACTTTTCAGTGTCAATGTTTGCTTCCGATTTTATATTATATTGTGCTTGCGAATAAGGAATATTATAACATACAAAGGCATATGTATATTTAACATAGTAACGTAAACCGCATTACGTTTGCAATAAGTGAGTCACGTAATTTAATAAAATAAACCAAGATTGTATTGAACTGATTTATAAATTATGTTCTGTATGTTGCAGAGTTATTTATTTATCTTTTTTTTATGTAACTACATAATAAGGTTGTAATAATATTATCAAGCCTTACAGACAAAGAAAAAATTTTTTGTAATGACCACGAGTCTACCGCTTGGTGATTGGGGCTTAAACGTTATTGGGGAATTGGTGGGTGTACAGAGGCCAGCACATCAAGTTACCACAATCTGTCAAATTTCTTTGATAGTATTTCAACTTTATTGCAAAGACATAAGGTTCATTTCTAATTGAGAAAATTTGACAGTTAGGGATAGCTTGATGTGCTGGCGTCTGTACTATACGGTAGGTACACCTCTGCCGAATCCTTCGGAGACATACACGCGCGATGGTATGTTAGTGACTGCCTATAGTTTTCAACTAATTCCTAAAATTCCGGTCTCGACACCTGAGAGAGGAGAACAGCGGTGCTAGTCTGATAAAATTTCACCTTGAAAATTTAGGTGTAGTAAGCTGTCAACAGTATAAATTCCTAATAACTGAGGTAGAATGACAGCACACTTCATTGCAATCTGTCATTCTTTTTTTTTTTTTTAAGGCTGGGACATTTTCTCATGACTTCTCCCGCTCTGGGTGGAGCGGACTGCGGAAGGGAGTGTTAGACTCTTACTGACTAAAACCCATCCATGTTCCTTCCTTAGCCCTTTATGTTCCGGGGTAGCGGTAACCCTTTCGGACAATCCCGCTTACCCGGCAGGCTTGGCCCTTAGGAGGCCCCTTCATATGCTGACATCTCTTTGAGGCGTCATTCTATACTGAGCTGGGGTTTATACTGTTGACAGCTCACTATAAGCTCTCTTCACCAAATTTTTTACGGTGAGATTTCTACAGAATAGTTCGGCTGATATGATCCATTCGTCTCCGTTGTTTACCATACAACAAAAAGATTTAAATTCATAATGATACATTTCTCAGTACCAGTCTGGTTTCTGGACTAGTGCCCGATTGATGACAATACGAGTAAGCTATTAAAGGGAAGTTAAACATAAATGGAAAAATATATGTACTGTGTATACGTACAGAGGCCAGCACATCAAGTTACCACAATCTGTCAAATTCTTTGATAGTATTTCAACTATATTGCAAAGAAATAAGGTTCATTTTTAATTGAGAAAATTTGACGGTTAGGGATAGCTTGATGTGCTGGCGTCTGTACTATATATATAATGTGAAATGGTGTACCATGGGCACATCTAAGTTGTTATGTCATTTGATAAGTCATATCTTAGTAACTCTGATCTGCCGAGCCTTTTCCCCACTATGTTGGGGTCGGCTTCCAGTCTAACCGGATGCAGCTGAATACCAGTATTTTACATGGAGCGACTGCCTATCTGACCACCATAACCTAGTTACTGGGTAACAGGATACGCCTTGGAAAGACTGGTTGTCAGACTTACAGGCTTCTGACGACCCGTAACAACTGTCAAAGATTTGAAGTGACAGAATTTCATTACTCTATGGTTCAAAAAATCCCAGTAAAATAAAAACAGTAATATTATTATTAATTTTTATCAGTCGTTTACTGTGCCTATAGTGTCTGATAAATAACGATAAGCCTTTTATCATGTGGAACGTAAACAGTCATCGGCGTACCATAATAACGTGTATACGATAGACAATACTACGACTGTCTGTATGTCCCTTTAACATAATATTTCCTTGGAGATTACATGTAACGATAACTTTGTTTTGGAAGAAAATTAGAAAAGATTCGTCCTAGATTTAAGGCGCCGCGTAGTCAAATGTAGGTAAGTACACATTTTAGAGCAGCAAAAAAATATTTTATGTTAATCTTAAGGTAGAAATAGCGCGCAGAGAGATTCTGAAATTATTCTAAGTGAATAAGGCTGATTATTCAATAGGCGACTACTTATATTGCAGTTCTCAATACTCAATATTTTTAGTGCTTACCATAATGTGCACTTAGGTAAACTGTGGTAAGCGGGATTGTCCGAAAGGGTTACCGCTACCACGGATCATAAAGGGCTAAGGAAGGAACATGGATGGGTTTTAGTCAGTAAGAGTCTGACATTCCCTTCCGCTCCACCCAGAGCGGGAGAAGTCATCTGATGATATACCACCTTCGAAAAAAAGGTACTAACTGTATTTTTAAGATTATATGGACCCACCCTGTAGGGCACAGCAAACGGATAGGAGAGAGGAAGCTCTGTTTTAGCAGATCAACAAGTTTTAACTTTGGCTTTAGTATGAAAAATATGTCAAACTATTTCAGCTTATTGAAAAATCAGCCCGAAGTCGAATTGAGCAGTTCCAAGTTTTTTTTGTTTACAGTCCCAGGATTCAAAGTATATCCGGAAGCCGCTAAATAATGATAAGGTCGACCCTGTCACATGATACTAGGAATATGACACTAACATAACAGGCATTATTCATTCATTACCAATGTACTAGGCGCCCATGTATGGTGTTATAGTTCTACCTATCTTATACAATACACTCGTCGCATTCACAGCTGACATATAAAAACTATCAAGTGAACATCACCTCATTATAAGAACAGCTGTTGTATTGTATTTCTTGTACTGGCGTCATTCCAATTTGCACCTTATTTTAATGGTACAAGAGTCACTTGCCGCGCGCTCGTGAATTTTAATATCCATAATAAGTATAGTAATGAACTAATGATGAATGAATGATACTATAAACACACATATAGGATTGATCGGTGTGTCGACGCTTAGGGGAGACCTACACCTATGTCGAACAGTGGACGTCTTCCGATTTAAAAGTATAGGTAAGTATGCTAGCTGCTGTAAGCGGCTTCGCCCGAGTTGATGTCGGAAATTATCCCAAAGGAACGTACTACCTGGATAAAAAGTATTTTATGTGTTAATCCAGGTCATAAACTACCTCTATCAGCAGTGATAGAGGACCGCCAAGACACAGGTCTCGAATTCGAACCCAAGGTACGCACCTCTGATTTTACGGATTCATGTACAGACGCCAGCACATCAAGCTATCCCTAACTGTCAAATTTTCTCAATTAAAAATGAACCTTATGTCTTTGCAATAAAGTTGAAATACTATCAAAGAAGTTTGACAGATTGTGGTAACTTGATGTGCTGGCCTCTGTACGTATTGTAAAATTATCACTTGCTTAAAAATCGGTGAAGGAAAACATCGTGAGTAAACCAGCATGTCTGTGAGGTATTTCTCAACAGCATGTGAAGCTAAGTCAGAGGACTATGGGCAGCATAAAAACTCTGACACCAGGTTAGTAACTAACCACACGAAAAGAAGAACTACCTCTGTGCCAAATCCAGTCAGCCATTTGAGCGTGGAGGACGGACCAACATACAAACTCACTTACAAACTTTCGCGATATACGATAGGCATTGTTCGGTAGATGTGACGAAACTTGGCGGAGGCTTATGCCACCGTCTTTCGATAGAAATGATGATGATGATCATGATAAATTGGTACATACCTGAGCATATATTATGTAGAGACCGCCTTCCTTGATCGTGACGTAGTCGCCGGTCAGCTCGATTTTGTTTTCGCTGCTCTTCGAGGAGACCTCTTCGTCTCGTACCCAAGGACCCATAAAGGCTGAGGACAAGAAATTGGAGATCAGTTAACATTGGCAATAACTTGGTAACTTTGTATTGGTAGTTCGGTTGGTTGATGGACATGGATCTTTTCACCTTTTGTGCGTTCTTATTCTGGGTGCAGCGTCTTCACATAATATAATGTTATACTTAATATAATTCATGTATACAAAACACTGAATGAACTGAACTGAATTTTGAAACGTTTTAAAAGAGTAACGGTGGAGTTTCTTGCCCATTCTTCTCCATACGAAACTACCTTTTGGAAGGTGGCGACTAGAATCAATTCTATTTCTTGTTCATTTTGACGTTCAAAAGTGCCTTGCTTTGAAATAAATGATTTGACTTTGACATTTTTTTTTGCAAGTCTTGGTAAAGGGTCTGCGTTAGGACAAAAGTGTGTTCATTTTTTTATTTTAAAGTAGCAGGTATTGGATACGTCAATCACGTTCTAGTTCTAATGATATTTCCATCTCAACGAACACGTGACCCAGAAATATTACCTTCCTACTAAGACAATACTAACCTATAGCGAAGCGTGTAATAATTTGGGAGATGGATATCAAACTTTTCTAGTACAGTCGACCTCGTTATTGCATTACCTTTGATAACACTATAAACTTCATTCGAAACTATCGAACTGTCAAAGTGACACATATATCGCCGTCTTATCGGCTATCTAAATGAACCTTGCCCAGAATTCGGCTACGTGTTTGGCGCCATCAATAGTGTCCATCAGTTCCTGTAACGGACAGACAACAGGACACTATTTTAAGTGCCCTATCGTTTATGGGACATTTACACTCTAAGGCGGATTTGTCTAAGAATCTCCACCTCAGCAGGTTTTTTGAATAACATATATAGACCTTTCATACTCGTATTATGACGTGCAAGTCAAGACTTTCAATCTAAGGGTGATAAAACAATTACTAGGTCAAAGATACTTTCTTTTGCTTATCAACGAACCAAAGTGTTGGTTATCATTTTGCATAATATAAGTTATTTTTAAAAATATCACGGTTTTGATAGTAACGATAATAAACAGTGACACAGCCATAGCCTACTGACATAGTTCTTGATCTTTATAATGTGCGCAGACGCAGAATGATAAGCAGCTGATATTTTAGTATAGGTATCCGTTTTTTATTTAAAGAATATACGCATAATTATAATGGAATGCAAATATTCAGGTTAATTCGATGAACAAAAGCACAAAAAAGTGGTGTAGTAGGTTTTCTTTGTTGCAACTCGTGTAAGATCTTTGAATCCACTTTTAGATTTGTATGTAGCATTTCAAAAATTTTATGATTCACTTTCCTAACGTTACTAACGTGTATTAAAATAATTTAAAAATACATTTGGGAGTTATTCATACTAACTTCAAGAACACCAAATTAATTCAGCCCGTTTGTTTATCTTATTACCTCAGTTTTGAAGGTTCAAGAGCTCAAGACGAGCTTTACCGAAGGATTTTAAACATTTAAACCTTTTGAATAAGTATTATATTACTGCCTCAGTACGTTGCCACGTCTCCCAAAGGGAATTTTTAAGATGTATAATGTTAGGGTACAGTCACCTCAATGGCGCTTAATAAAATGTAAGTGCAGCTCGTAAAATGCACATGCACTTTTGAACCACTAAATATACCTTTTATTACCTTGTATTCCACATCTTATCGACTATTGATGTGATTTTATCAACTTTTTAAGCTAAATTAAAAGTAAATGCGGTTGATTATTACTTTGTCACGTAATAAAAACTTTTTTTACGTTTCCGTTTTAGTGACTTTGAAAAAAGAAACAAATCCAAAAAAATTGTTGCGTTAATGAAATCTTGAATAAAATTAAATGATTATTACAGTTATGGTAATTTAATTAGTTTTTGTTGAATGTACGCGACCTGTCCATTTGCTCAAGGTACCGTCATACGGGGTGACAATGGACGCAGGGATGAATCGAAAAAATTAAAAAGTGGTGAATCGGGACGTAACTTTAAAAGGGGTTTTCTGGTAGGAAGTTTGTGGCCAACAGGGACCCTTAATTGAGTATTTAGATCGGTCAAAAATAAAATATGAAATCACATGGAAAAAAAACCGCTCTTGAGTCTAAAAATCTGACGTCAAAATGTTATATTTCATACAAATCACGTACAAATGCCGCGTTTTGACAGTTCATAAAAAGTAACGTTATTGACTACCCTTTCAAATACCCAATTGTTAATTATAATACAGTAAACACATTACAGGTCCTTTTTGGCTACAAACTATATTATTTCAATCTTAAAATCCCTTTTGAAGTTTCGTCCCGATTAACCCCTGCGTCCCTATTCACCCCGTTTGACTGTAATTCAACCTTACCTAACTAACTAACCAACGAAGGATTAGTAAACCATTACTTCAATACTAGCTTAATGTAAATTGAGCTGCGTTTTGCTTGTATTATAACTAAGTATTTTTCCAACTCGATTCAATTTTGCTTCTGAATGTATTCTACCTAAATAAGCTATTTAATTAGACCTCTCTACTTATACGCCCACATTCAGAGTAATGTCGTTTTATATTATTCCACTTTTAGCAAAAACCACTTCGGGGCCAAGTTAAGTTAAGCCAACTTAGTAGGTAGTTGAGATTGAAGGATTATTTTAGGATTGTTGATTAAAGTTGGCCTGTGTCCCAGCAGAGGGAACATTACAGGCTGATTATGCTAACTTTTTATTATTGTTTAGATTCATCGTCTAGACTAAACTTCGGTTTCAACTTTAACATTCTATAAATTGTTACTTTTTATAATTCGCTACTACTTTATTACGGACTGTATTTTCAATTTTCATAATAATATAACCCACGGTATATTCCCATGGGCGCAAGAATAAACAATTGAACGCCACCTGTACGCTCCTTATGTAAGGAGCGTACAGGTGGCGTTTCTCCTCATTATTTTCAATTTTATGTATTTTTTATTAAGGTTTATTTTTTATTGGTGAATGACCCTGGTCTTGTCCTCAACCACGCCTGATGGAAATATATGGGTAAGGACTATGATGGAACGAGCATGCTCAAAAGATGTGAGAGTGATCAACTCTTGCTTTGAAGGCAGACGGGTTAGCTATATGTGGAAACTTGGAAAGAAACACAAGGTGCTAGAAAGTTTCCCATTTTGACTGTCCGCGTAATAAATGTTGAGAAGCGCTGAATAAATTTGGTCAGCGGGATTGTCCGGAAGGGTTACCGCGTCCCCGGAACATAAAGGGCTAAGGATGGATAGGTTTTAGTCAGTAAGAGGCCGACACTCCTTACCGCTCCACCCAGAGCGGGAGGAGTCTTTTGATGATTATCCACCCTCAAAAAAAAAAGGAGCGCTGAGTACGACTGAATGCGAATGGTACCCTGCAGCACGTCTGGTATTTCGGTAGTAAAAGAGTGATTGTGGGAACAGGTCGTATTTGTTAAATAGAATATACTTTAAAAACTTATAAGTTTACGAACATAGTATTAAGTAGGTACTTAGGTACCACTAACATCTACTTGTGGATCAAACAGTTATGTTTTTATGTGTAGGTGTACCTATTCTGAAATTAGGCAGCACGATTAATGGTGGGTACCTAGATTCTAGCTACCTAATATTAGTTAGGTTGAACAAAACAGCACGCCATAGTTAGTATGTTTATATTACGCCTATCGTAGGTATGTTGTGTAGCGTTAAATTGTGTTGTTTTAATTAATATTTCTGGTGTACAAAAAATATACAAAGTGGAGACTACAATACGATCATAAATTAAACTGCGTATATTTAATGCTGCTTATACGAAAATTCTATCAAATATATCCAATAGTTTAGTCACTATAGCTAGTCAAAGATTGGCAAAACCAATAGTCGGTCCACAAGTACCTATTATTAAAATTTGTTTGAAAAAAAAAATACTTTTTAAATTTCGGTATTTGGATTTATTTGATAGTTCCAACATAGTCCTATTCATCAGTGTCTTCATTTATGGTCGTATTGTTTTCTCCACATTGTACTTACATATAAAAATAAATTTAAAAAAAGGTGGTAAGTTTAAAGATGGTGGATGGTTGTTGTTTAAATAAATGTAAATAGGGACTCATACGTAATACACACTCATATTAAAATGAGTAAATCCATTATCTTACTAGTATATAGTACCTATAACTACTCGTATAAACCAAAAGTGCCTAACATAATTGATGACCACATTAATTTTCCTTATTTTAGGTGGAAAATAATAACCTTAATAAGCATGATCTTCTTCTTTTCGTGTGGTTAGTAACTAACCCGGTGTCAGAGTTTTAATGCTGCCCATGGGCCTCTGACTTAGCATCACATGCTGTTGAGAAAAGCATGCTGCATGCTGTTGCTGTTGTTGTTGCTGTTGAATAAGCATGATAATTCAATATTTAAAATTGTAAGGATAATAATTATTTTGTTTAATTCAATTTCTGACGACGATTTACCTACAACGATAACGTAAACTAAAGTGCCTAAGAAATTAATGTAGTAATTTTTTTCGTATTTTCCATTTAAAACAAAAACTTTAAAAATCTAGAATTACGTTAATATCAACCACAATATCATTATGTGGGTAATATGGATCTTTAAAATGCTCTAAGTAAAATTTTAAGAAAACAACTCATAACTGAGCAATATAATCTGGACATGTACTGAGGCCAGGACATAAAGTTACACCCCATTCTGTAAAATGTCTTTGACAGTTATTCAACTTCATTACAAAAGAATAAGGTTCATTTTCAACTGGGTAAAGTGGATAGTTTAATGATAGGTTGATGCGCTCTGGACATTGTACATAGGTAGGAAAATGTTATGTCGTCAGGAAAGTTTTGAGAAACGATGGATGGACTTTGTGAAAATGATATGGCTAGAAAGGGAGTGACTACTGAGAAGACGACTAATAGAGAAGTGTAGAGGAAAAAGATATGTTGCACCGACCACAAATGAATGATGATGTAGGTAATGTGTGGATCTCCAATGCTCTCAGTACACCTCTAAGAAAACAACTCAGAAATGTTACATGGATATGTAGGCACATCAAGTTACTCCAATGTGTCAAATTTCTTTAATAGATTTTCAACTTTATGCCAAAATATTAAGGTTAATGTTTAATTGGAGATATTTGACAGTTTGTGACAGCTTGATGTGCTGGCATCTGTACATAAGTGTACTACATATCCCTAGGACAAAGTGTAAAAAGAAAGGACGGTAAGTAACTTCCAATCACATCATTATCGTACCACCTATCTGGACTCCAGAGTGGCCTAACTTTCTCCTAATATCACAAGTCACAAAAAAGGCAAGCTATGTCGAGTTCGACATGCCATGATAACACGCTGCAAGCCTAGTAGACTGCGGTTGCTATCGTAACAAAAAATACGAATGCAGTTAGAACTAATTAAAAGTTTTAAACTCTATGTAATCCCGGAGAGGGATAGTGCACTAATAATTAAAAATTACTAACTTATAAATCAGCCCCTGGTTTCAGTCGCAGCTGACCCATTGACTGCCTGAACGCAGATCTACGCGAGACACAATGGCTTTTTAATTGTGTGTGTGTTATTTCGACATAAGTACGAAAGGTTAAGAACCACTCCATGTACAGTGCTGTAGTGTCCATTTTTTTAAGGGTCGTGTTTGTGTGATGTTTTAATCTCAATGACAATATTGGTTGGAATCGTTTCAGTACAGTGGCGTGAAGAAGTCGCAAGCACACAGATACAATTGATATGTATATAATATAGTACCGACAAAAGGGGTGAATAGGGACGCAGGAGTGAATCGGGACGAAACTTTATAATTGATTTTAACATTGAAATAATATAGTTTGTGGCCAACAAGGACCCTTTATTATCAATAATTATAATACAGTAAACACATTACAGATGTTTTTTGGCCACGAACTATATTATTTCAATGTTAAAATCAATTATAAAGTTTCGTCCCGATTCACCCCTGCGTCCCTATTCACCCCGTTCGACTGTACTGGAAATACTTGCTTATTGCTCAATGATGTAAGTTATGTGTCAGTTGTATAAAGCCCTACATTTGATAACAATTTCCAATTACTGTTTTTATCTAGAATATCTTAAGTGCACATCATTGATATAACACTTAAGAATAATGCGTTTTAACAAATGTTGCGAAATTCGTAACTTTGTTGTGACTTCGTTTAAGTATTGCAAGCTACAAAAAATATTTTTTGTTTTTAGTTACTGGCAACATTTCGCGGGATTTACAGCGATGTATTATATATTCTATTGCGTTATATATTTGGTTACATTCGCTGATAACACAGGATAACCTAGTTAAAAAATAAAATGCCTAAAGCATGTTAAATAATTATTATTTCTAGATACTGGCCACTTGAAAATAATTTTTAATTAGGCAGGATTTACTGCGTTTTTTTGTTTGGTTGTATAAACTGATAACCCTGGATAACCCAAATGAATAAAGAAAATGATAACAGCATATTATTATATTTGATACTAACTTCCTACAGGGGATTCCCCTTTATATAAACTGTGGCCATATGAGATAAAGTGGGTAGGTACCTATAGTAATTTTAAATTTAGCAAAACAACACAGTTTAACACACACACACAAAAAATAAAATTATTAAACTTTAACTAGCTTTAATACAGTATGTACCTACTTGTAATAGCTAGCCTTGAATGATTGAATGGGGTCAATTAGTTTCATGAAAGATGTGAATCTAAATCAATATGGTAAAAGTTGAGAGACTTGAAGCAATAGACTCAAATTGGTCTAGTTAGAAAATAAATAGTAGGTATCTATAACATCTCTCTTAATGGATGTGTATTTTAGCTCATTTAGATAGCTGTAAAGGTCAGGAGACGCTTATAAAACCGTTAAAATGCCGGCGTTCAAATCTGAGAACTTAAATACCTAGCTAATAATTAACAGCTAGCTATAAATTGGTAGTCGCAATTAATGAATGCAGATGATACAAAAGGAATTATGTAACATTGTCTGGGAGCTTAATTATTATGAGCAGTTTAATTACAACACATCCATATCCCCTATAAGATCTGAGCCAAGTTTCTATACACAAAGTAACTATGTCAGTCAGACTGGTTACTTTTCTGTACTTAGAATTATCAACCTTATGACTTCCGTTTTAGGATGTAAATAGTGTGTAATCGTAGTGTACACAATGCAAATATCTAGGCGTATCCTGTCTGTGTCATATACACATAAATTATAATTTTAATCACATATTTGCGTAGTGTTATTAGATTTACAATAGAATAAATCTTATTGTTCTTTTGTTTACTTAAAATCTGCTAGTGTGGACCATGTCTCCAAAAAACTCAATGCATAAAATATGTAGCAAGTTATTTGAAACAAGATCTTTTAAATAACTTTTTGTTTTATTAAAAAAAATTATTTAAAGAGAAATTGTGTAGCAGCATTATGGAGATATTTTATTTATTGATAAGCATCAAGTCGGTACTTACATGAAGAGTTTGATACAAAAAGTGTGGTTTGTGATTAATGAAGTCTATGGTAGTTAAACAGTTTCCTTTATCTCTCAATTGCCTAGTGAACATGTGGCATAGATTATCAATCCAATACCAAGCTTGACAACTTGCAATAAGAACTAGATTCAGTTGATATTAACTTAATTATCAAGATTTATCTGCATAAATGTTGTTATGTAAGTAAATACCTTTGTAGCTATGTAAATCACAATTTCTTAGTCACAGATAATATCAGCAGTTGTTCAACTACAGGCACTTCTGGACCAAAGACTTTTTAATACTGGGTTATCAAATTAATGACCTAACTAAAATGAAGACAGAATTTATCAAAATATTTATAATACTCACATTGTGTCCCCAAATTTAATTCCTGCCTAGCACCATTGAATTGAGCTACCACCAACTCTGTAATTAATTTTATACAAACATTAATATTATGATGAATGTGACACACATGTTTATTTATAACTTAAAAATATAAATGTTGAAGTTTCATATTAACCTTTTTGTAGCACCGTTAAGTCATAAACAGGAGCATTCTCTTTGCTTCCATTTTTTTTCTTGGAGTCTACTAGCAACATGTCTTCTCCCAGGTCCTCGACATAGTATTTTCTGGTATTCTGTTGGACCTCGTCGTCGTCAAAGGATCTCGTTCGCGGTTCGCGTGGCTCGTTGGCACCCGGCGTCCTTGGCCGCGCCACCAGAGCACTCTGTACTCCTCTATCCAGGTTCACGTTGTGCGACATAAAGTGGTCGTTTAGCATATCCAACTGCCTCCTCATCGATATCATCTCGTTCCAATAGTAGAACGCTATCGAACAACTTAACACCATACATATTACGCTCAACAAAAAATTCAATACGAACAAAAGCTTTATTTTCTTGGAAGACGCTATTGAGAACGTCGTATTTATATGCACGCCGAGGTCTGATGGTTTCTCTGCAAACAATAAAATACCACGTTATTTACATATTCGTGCCTTAAAATATATTTGATTGTATAAATTTAATAAGTCACCTGTATTCAGATGTATAACAGTCCCTTCGGGTGAATTAACTTTCGTGTTTTTGCCAGTATTCAGAAAAATGTTAGCCGCACCTGGTGAGTTCAAGGGGATACCCTCGCTCATGTGGATTTTCTTTTCGCCGTCCATTCTAAATACTACGGATACTTGTTTATAGTACGAGGTACTACTACTATTCGGGCGTAAGCGTACGCGTCGCCGGTGAAACCTAAACAAAGGATGTAAAGCTCAATCAAATAAGTTCACACTGACCGCACACGATAACCGAGAATTGATAAAAAACACAACACACTTCACATACCGTGTATGTATCCGTTGGCACCGTATTTGATATTATTAATTTAATTTATTTCTTCATTATGGCTTACACTAGCATTAAAATCTTTCATTATAAAACCAGTTCGATGACTTCCAACAAAAAGTAAACACAACACAACAAACAAAAGTTTTCGCTCCCTCACTTCGTTTCGTTTCGATAAAACTTCCTTGGGCAAAGGCGCGCACGTCGCTGGCTGCCTGACCGGTACCGGTTGCGCGCCAAATTCGAACTGAGCGTGCGAACACGCGAGTCGCGAACAGCGCAGCGATGCGATGCTAGCGAGTGAATGCGGAATGACCGCGATTAGCAGGCTGGGATATATTCACCGTTGGACAGTGGACGACGGGTAACTTTTACAAATGGTACAGGCGTACATGCTTATATCGGTTTTATTCGTAGAACATACTGAATTTGAACCAATTCAGCAAACTCGATGCTGACGAATAAAATATTACGAAGATTCTACCAACCACCTTCATAGGTTGGCATAATATTGGTCGCCAGCTATTGGCCAACAAACCAATTAATAAAGTACCCAAAATAAATGGACATTATATTTTTATATTCTGAAAACCCCAAATACCTGTACGATTGAAAAATAGGTACCTATTTTTAAATTCGGGGATTTTATCCAATATTGATAAGGATCGGTAATGTTTAAAAATAAATTTGATTAAAATCGGGTCAGGGCTATTTTTTTTTAATAACAGTCACTTAATACCTAGTTAAAGGTGTGTAGATAATTTACTTGTAGTCTATAATTGACAGTTGTAAGCTTAAACTTTTTTAAAATTCCTGGGAGCGTCCTTTACCTGAAATTGCACCTTTGTTAAAGGTAATCTTGTTTCTCGAAACCCTTATCGCCAGGTAATTACACGAACGGTAGTAAAGTGTAACCCAAACGTGCTTGGCCCTCTAAACAAATGCGGTGATTAGGAAGGAGTTGTATAGTACGTATGCACATTGAGAAACATTGTCGCGAATCCGCGCTGGTATGCAGGACCAGCTGCTCGCGTCTCAGACTTAGTTATCTCGGCTGGGACGGATATAGTCTGTTTTAGGGATGTTGCGTCCGTTTTAGATCTTATCTTGTGCTTCTGTGTAATGGTGTGCATACCTAACCCTAAGAAATTTTATAGATAGGTATACCTACTAGATACCTATTCTTTCAGAGCTTTCTTTTCTTTGCATGGATTTCCGTTTCGGGACACTTTGAATGTCTGTCCTATGAGTTGCACAAGTAAGTCTGTCTACTTAAGTGGGGCTAAGTTAAGTAGCTTTAATAAGGCAGTAAGATGTTAATATAAGTATAGTAGTATTTTATTTATAGTAATTTTCGTAAACAATTATAAAGTACCTAAGTATCATGCGAGGAGGGTGGTAGAAAAACATAGCATACACAACTCCATAGGGCCACGTGGAGGATATGATCATCATTATGACAGATAGATGATGACATTTCTTGAGATATAATGCTGTTTTGAAAAATTCTATACCTCTAATTAACTAAAGAAAAAGAAAACCAAACCGAGTCAAGTTGATTAGCGAATCTCCAACTTTCAATGATCGCAAGCTGCAATAAACTACGAACTACAAAAACTAAGAACAGCCATGTAACTGTTCGGAATGTAGGTATGATAACATTATTAATTAGTAAGTAGCAGAAACCTGAGCGCAAATCATTGAAGCACAATTTGAGAGATGCCTGTCGCTCTAGCTAGATTAAGACTGCGAAAGGACGAGTCGATTTATGAATCCAAATTCGAACCATAGATCATAGAACTGGCTGAAATTGCAGCATGAAAAACGAATTCGGGTTTTTCATAAACTTTGGTCATAGTGTATCTACCTTTCTCGTAATGAATCTGTAATAGTACCCAGCTAACACCGTTGTAGTTCCAGCCCTGCAGGCCCGTTCTATTTCTGCTCGAGCCAAACTCTACACCATAAGATTTCGCAAAGTTATGTACATACCGGCCATGTTTTTACAGCTATGGCGAGAATAGATTCAGATTTCATTGGATTTACTGGGTTCACACGGAGGTCAAACTAAAACGGATGGGTATGTGGTGGTAACTTATTGCTATGAAAGGAGGTTTTAAGTGTCTATTGATTTTGAAAAATGAACACGGCAGCTTCAAAACGAATGTTGCATGAATTTAAAAAGTAAATAATGCCTACGTTTCTTTTCAGGCTTGGATTTCTTACACAGGGCTATTATTTTTGAATTTTATTCACGTTTTCGGCTTCCAAGTACAAGGATTATTAAATTTGTTTGGCTTCCTTAGTATAAGGATTTTTAAACTTCGCCCACTGTTCACTTCTTTAACCATAGTAAAAATAAAAGCGAATGAAAGTAATTTTGTCTGTCAGATTGTTAACTTTTCTCGCCATAACTGCTGAAAGGATTGCAATGAACTGTGGCACACAAGTAGACCATGGCATGGGTTAGGACTTAGTGGCTGCGAACAATTTTTTTTCTTTTGAAATGGCATCTCGCAGTTCAACCATAGGGTTGTCTACTGCTTAACCAGGCTTGCCTGTGGATGCCATAAGGCTGCGAACAAAAGCTAGTTGCTTTATAAATAGCTCAAATAATGCCTGTTCAAATCTTCAAGAACCCTTCTTTATCTATCCTTGTCTGACTAATTCTATTGTCTTTAGATTGCAGTGAGTGTTACACTGGATAGTTTTGTTGATGAAATGTTGAGTGTGGTTGTAATATCCACTTAGCTTACAATTTCAAATATCTAGTCTCTATTCCTCTGAATAGGTAATGATACTATCATCTATCATTCAGTTGAAAGATATCTAAAGTTGACTCCCAAAGATGGATACAAATGCCCAAATAATATTTTTTTGGCAGGTATTTACTACCTAACTAATGGGTATACCCGTACGAATGTGTGTATGTTATTTTTCCAACCGCAACGTGTGGACTTAACCAGTTCCTTCTAGCAAAAGATGACATGATGTTTCGCGCATTGAATGGTTTCCAAAACTTTCAGTCATTAAAAGAAGTAAAATTAAGTCAATAGGGAAATTAAAAAAAGCTTAATAACAAAAAAAACCTTCGTTGTTTATTTTTGTAAAAAAGTTTTAATATACAGGGTTATTTGTAAAACACCAGAAACCTCTTAAGAAAGTAATATCCTTGGACATTTCACACAGCGCCATATCGTCCCAAGCTAAGCAACCTAATGCTTGTGTTTTGGTAACGAGATGGCTGATATACTACTTATATACATTTTTTTTTTGTAAATACATTCATATTATAGATAGAAAAACACCCAGACTCGTAACAAATACTTGCAGGTCGTACAAATATTTGTTCCGTGCGGGAATCGAACCCGCGATATAGTGCGCAGCAGTCAATCGCTCAACCACTGCGCCAACCGTGTCGTCGTTTTAATTTTTCACTTTTGAGTTAAGGCATATCTAGTGTTAAGGCACCTACCCCACATTCCCCACAAAAATACGTATCCACTTCTAAACTGCTATGTAAACAATAGTGACCTGAAGTATTGAAACATCAAGATAAAAAGAGGTAAGTAATAGATACGTATTATCGAAGTTAACTCAAAAATTATTCAAGTGAAGTTAATAAAATTAAATGGAACCACCTCGCAAGCTTCTACCTGTGAAATGCTCATAAAAATTGAAGAATTTTCTCGATTTTCATGGGATCCCGTCATCAGATTTTGACTTGGTGACAATGGGACCTCGAAAGTATACCCTTACAAACAAAAAAAGAATTTTCAAAATCGGAAGGAGAATTCGGTGAACATACATAAAAATCAAACAGCCGAACACCGAACCTCCTCCGATTTCGAAGTAATAAAGTTTAGTTTCATTTAGGTATGTCACCCAAAAAATCTCAGGATTTAAGTCTAACAAAGCAGACCTGCCTTATTTATTAAGAACGAAAGTCGTTAGTAAATTAAGTCACCGTAAGAAAGATGAAGCGTCAGCTAATTAACAAACGATAATTGTCTTGATCACGCTCGTTTTATAATTACCTAGAATAATTAATGAGTGTATGTTTTGGTGAAGAAATTAGAGCTTGCATACTTGAGTCACAGGGGGGACTGTCTGCTTTGACTCACGCATCCACTGCACTATGCTTACAGTCATTATTCCAATAAAGAAGTTACGCCTGCTTTGTTATACTGACCTCTTTTGTTTTCGATAAACGACAACAAAAGAAAATCGCAGAAATTTCGCTGCCGTGAGCTGATTTGTTTATGGTCTCGTTCGAACCCACAGAGTTTTAGAACAGCCTATCCACGAACTTACTCAACTAAGAGAAATTATTTGGATTTTGATAGTATGCAGTAACACTTTCGAATATCGAACGTTCAGATTTAAAAATGATGGCAACAGATGTAACTTTCTTTAACAATATTGCAATGTTAAGAAATCATGTTTTATTTTTAAGAAATTGGCAACATCTGCGGCCTGGCCCGTTTCCCGGCTGCCAGTTGTTTTAGTTCCGATGTCCGTTTGCCATTGCCCTACATTCCTGATACGGCAATGTTGACACGGCATTCCCATAGAGATACACGCACGTTACGTTCGCTCACCTACATAGATTAATCACTGATAGAGTTGCGTTTGATTCTCAATTATTTAACGTTATCAGTCATGACTTGAAAGAGTTCTGTTTATTTTTATAAACCAGTTTCACTTTGATGTGATTGCATTTTAAGTGCCGATTTATAAAGATTGATTAATAAATCGTATCAGTTTATTCCAGATCTTCAAATGTCTTTTTTTTTTGCACAATAATTGACCTAATTCTGAGTGTGAACGTTTAATTTTGTCCCGCGCTTTTTTTTTATTGAGGTTGGGAAGTCATCAAATGAGTCCTCCCTTTCTGGGTGGAGCGGAAGGGAGTGTCAGACTCTTACTGACTAAAACCCATCCATGTTCCTTCCTTAGCCCTTTATGTTCCGGGGTAGCGGTAACCCTTTCGGACAATCCTACTGCCTAAGGTCCCGTGCTTTAAAAGAAAAAGTTTTGCATAATTACTTGGTCGTAGTTAGCAGAAGAGCCATTACTTATTTTCAAAGTATATGGAACCATTTTCGCCATAATCCTCTTGCGTACTTACCAAAATATTAAGAGCATAGCAATATTTTTGACATAATCATTCATAACTGAAATAAAGGTTCCACACTTGAATTAACTGTCTTTTTGTCGCACGGGGCCTATGTGACATCCGCTGCGTAACGCTCAAACGAAATGCATTTCAGCAAATTCCTTCAGCTAGATTCATACGATACAGTAACAAACAAAGTTACTCATTACGAAATAGCGGCATCTACAAATTTTCATAGAGGATTAGTGGCCAGTGAGTCAGTTAATGAGAAAAAAAAAGTTGAATGAACGAATGATGACCAAGGAGTTTTATGGAAAGTAAACGGTATCTGAGTCATGTAGGCCTTTGTCCTACGTGATAATTTGGTACGGTTTGAATGTCAATAGGTTGGCTATTCTTTGGCCAATGTTGGCTTTTTATCAATGTAGATTTAGAAATGGGAATTGCGAACTGGCCTTGAGGCTAGACTTTTCGGCCTCATAAAACCTCAGCTGCACTCCCATCTTCGAAAGGAGAGGTGAGGTTTGCATATCAGGTGCATGCGGCGGCAAATCTCAGCGGACCTTTGCAATAGGTACAAGTTATCGTTTTGGGACAGGTCTGCTGTACTCACTCCTTATTTTCCACTGATTAATTCTAGGATTGACCCTTGCTTACTTAGGGAGTACCTTATACATAGATAGTTTAGTGTTAGGTAATAATACTGTTTCTACCTTCTTACTACCTGTACCTAGATAGCAATACTTTTTAGGGTTCCGTGACAGATGGGTGTCAAACGGAACCCTATTACTAAATCTCCGCTGTCCGTCCGTTTGTATGTCTGTCAGCGAGCGAAACTTGCACAGATTGCGTATTTTTATTGCCGCTATAGCAACAAAATAATAAATATAAAAATGGAGTGGGTCTTTTTCATTTATTTTTTAAATAAGTAAATGATTGTATTTCTATGCTAAAGTTAGCTAAATTGCGAGAACGTACTTACATACTTACGTAGGTAGGTAAGGTACATTTTCACAAATTGTGCAGGAGCGCTTTCCTTACATAAGAAGCACGGCTATGTCAATCTGGATTGCTCAGGTCATCGCAATTTCCTCAGATAAAGCATTATCTATGGAGAAGTATTTTTATCTAAGTTAACAAATCATTCTTGTTACTCAAATTACAGTATAAATATGTGCCTAGGTGACTGTACTTGACCTACATACATACCTACCTGTGATGTAACGCCATAAGCCTCGTCATATGCACTAAGTTTGCTTTATTTCTGCCTTATAAAACGTTTAGGACGATACAGCCATTTCATAAGACGGTCCATGTATCCCATGGTTTACAATAGACGTGCCTTATATAAATAGGTACTGGCATTATGGCAGCGGTGTGGACCCATTCTGCAAAGATGCAGCTTCTATGTGGTTCATTGAAAAATTTACGTCCCCTGAAGCTGTCTAATTAATGTTTCATGGGAACGAATACCTCAGAACTTATTACCATACATAATAATAAGATAGACAAAAAATATTAGCCAGTATGGTTTCAAATATAAAAACGTTCTCATAGCCTGTATCTGACCCTTTACGACAGACATGAGACCATAGATATTTGATACCTATTTCTATGCAAAGAGGTTGTATTAGGACTAAGCTGGATTGTCCGAAAGGGTTACCGCTACTCCGGAACAGAAAGGGCCAAGGCAGGAACATGGATGGGTTTTAGTCAGTAACAGTCTGACACTCCCTTCCGCTCCTCCCAGAGCGGGACGAGTAATTTAATTAGATGATTTAAAACTGTCGTAAGTCGTTGCCAGTGGATTAGTGTTCGCATATCCGGCCAGTGTCTGTAAAAGAATTTATTCAAAAACTCGCGTATTTGACAGAATAAAAGAGCAATTTTTTTTTAATGTTCGCGCTTCTTTTAATCAGCCAGCAATTTTTTTGTTTTTGTACAATTTATTCATGAACGTATTTGAATGACAATAACAGCATAGGTATTGTTATTAACAATGTTAACTTATTTACAAAACAACCGCAGGTGTAGACCTCACATTGAGTGAAGCTACTGTACATGACAGGCTGTACGAATTTATTTCAGTTCCCGTGCGGAAAATACGCAACCTTTTTCGAATAAATCACTTCCAATGTTTATGGTTACTGACCGAATAGCTATGTCGTAATAAAACATTAGTACTTGATTATATTAATTAATATTGGCTACGGAGAGAAAACAGGAAAATGATTAAAAAGTCGTCATTATTATTTTGACGATTTTCCGTAGGTTAAACTTAGTTAGCTAACGAGGTAGGTACTTGTGGTTCTTTCATTCATAATTATTATCTCTAATTAACTGTTGCCTAGGCTACGCGCGCGTGGACCCTAAT
This sequence comes from Hyppa rectilinea, assembly GCA_951799385.1. NCBI lineage: Eukaryota > Metazoa > Arthropoda > Insecta > Lepidoptera > Noctuidae > Hyppa > Hyppa rectilinea. Next base: position 17,386,952 of record OX637301.1, on the reverse strand, counting down.
TCTTTTTTCCAAAAAAAAAAATAGAACGTGAAAAATGACTATTTTTTCAGAAGTCGGTGTCTTTGGTTCTTTTCGTAGTTTGCCACGGACTGTTTTTAGAGTAAAACGTTTCGTATTTATCACATTTTAGATAAAGGGTACCGACCCTACAGTCTTCACATTACAAACAAAGTGGATTAAATTATACGTACTATTGAAGGTAACTCAATATAACTACCCAAGTAAAGTTACTAAAATTTATACGGTACCACCGCGCGCCTAAGCTTCTACCAAATGAAAGAAGAATTTTTATAATTAGGCCACATCCAGTGTCCCAAGGGTTGGGTTTTACCTTGGTTAGAGGTTTAGCATTGCCATACAACGCGGTAATGCCGCCACTCTCTTGGGAATTAATTTATCCAGTTGTTATAAAAATAAATGAATGGTAATGGCCACAATTGACTATTTGAATCGGTCAAAAGTAAAATATGAAATCACTTGGAAAAAAGCCCGCTCGTCATAAAAACTTCCATCACCGTACTAACATTAAATATAACGCGAAGATTGAATTTTTAAATTGCATTTAATGCTAATAAGTATTCAATTTGATTCTAAAAATCTATTACGTCACAGTCACATTGTTATGTTTCATACATATCACGTATACATGGCGCGTTTTGCCAGTTCATAAAAGTAACGTTATTGACTACCTTATCAAATACCCAATTAAGTAAAATATCGATAAACATACTTACATAAAAATACAGACCAACGTAGAACCTCTCCTTTTTCGGAGGTCGGTTAGACATTCAAGTCACGCAGTAAAACGTGGTAAAACCCTCTCCTGAAAAATTGACTACGGCTTTGCACCCCGTTAGGGGTTGACTCCTGAAAAATCTTCATACAAGTTTCTTTTTTATATTGGGTTTGGAGTTTAATTATGAGTTTCGAGTGAATCGGACCTCGCGTAAAAATTCAAATACACTAACTTTGGCAAACAGCATTACCTCTTAAGTCAACAATAATTTTAAGTCAATAAGATTTTTCATACAAACGAAATTCCCCCCTCATTTCGTTTGTATGAAAAATCTTATTGACTCAGTGAGCCCTCAGTTTCACCCCCTTAAAGGTCGAATTCCAAAATAAACCCTTAGAGTTCTCCTACGTTATAAAAGGTAGCCGTTCGCAAATTTTCTCGTTTCTAGTCAAAGTACATAGTTTCGGCTCTGTGTCAATGAATCAATCAAGATGTCATTAGTTAAGTGCAAAAAAAAAAAGATTTGAAATACTCCAACAGTACATAAAATTATGATGAAATACAATCATGCATGGACCAACGGTAAATTCATTTCGTAGCTCATTTACACCAGCAATTTCTTTTAACTGTGATCCTTGTGCAAGTAGGTCGGACCGTTAGGCTCACAGTCACATCTCCTTTGCCTCGGTGAAAGCCTGTTCGAGAACAAAAAAATGAAAAAAATGGCGGTCAACTCTAGTTCAAAATAATGTCACAGAATCGGGGTCAGCAGACTTGTAAGTTGGAAATGAGGTTTGTTTTGGCGCAGGAGTAACGGAACGCATTATAGTACCTTTTGGAGTATCTCGGAAGGCTTTATAAGAAAATTCTGACATTCGCCGTGGTTTTGTTTACAGGCTTTTGCTTAAGGTGGACTATGCATACCTACTATATTATACCTTTACTATATCAATAATGTTGTGTCGTTCTTCTTACCAATGTTTTGTTTACAGGCTTTTGCTAAGGTGGACTATGCATACCTACTAGATTATACCTTTACTATCAATAAAGTTGTGTCGTTCTTCTTACCAATGTTTTGTTTACAGGCTTTTGCTTAAGGTGGACTATGCATACCTACTATATTATACCTTTACTATCAATAATGTTGTGTCGTTCTTCTTACCAATTTTTCATTTGTTTTTTGTCTTCGTTTTTTTCGTAGGTTTATATGTTTATAGGTTGACCGTTTGTTGTCTTATGTGGGTTTGACCCGGTTCATGGATCCTACCTACTAAACTTTCTAATTGTTTTTATCTACATTAATCAATCATCGAGCCTTTATTCTTTTTAATTTACGAGCATCTATTATTTGTAATGAAACTAAATGCTTCCTCAGCTTTTTTAACTAATATACACTATTTCGATACGATATTTAGAGTTCGATATTCATGTGATGTATTTTTTATATAGGGTCCCCTATTATATTTCTTCCTTTCTTTTATAACATCATCCCGATTTAGGGAAGGCTCCCTGAATATCACTGTAACAAGGTTTTTCTGCCTACTACAAAGCAATTCTACTTAGGGTTCCGTTCCCAAAGCGTGCCAAACGGAATCCTATTTCTTACCCTGTGCTGTCCGTCCGTCCATCCCTGTCAGCCAGCTGTATCTCATGAACACATACACGTAATACATAGAAAACAGTTGAAATTTTCAGAGATTGTGTATTCATAGCAACAAATAATAAAAATAACATAAAGTTTAAAATTGAAGGGGATTCATACAAAAAACTGGTTTATTTCAAATGAAATATTTTCACAAATCACGTAAGTAGATATCGAGTGTGTATAATAATTATGTTCAGTGGACTTATTAACCCTTCGTGTGCGGGTCCGATACGCTTTTTTTTTTTGATTCTGGCATCTCGCAGTTCAACCATAGGGTTGTCTACTGCTTAACCGGGCTTGCCTGTGGCTGCCACAAAAGAATTGTAGTCTCCAGCCAGGGCGGTCCGATACGCACTTGGCCGGTTATTTTTATACAGCCTCGTTTAATGACATAGATTTGGTTTGTTTTGATCTACCTCAATATATATTGATGTAATAAACAAAACGATGCATTTTTATCACCGACCTTCTCTAGTTATTATAGAAGCAGGTTCCTCTATTATCTGTTTGGTAAATATTTACTTTATAACGCTGATTTAGTTTGTTCTAAGTCTATTGATGCTGACTATTGTAGTCAAACAACACATTTCATAATAATATTATATTATTTATTACGTAGAAATTACATAGTGAGAAAAATAGAACATTTCCGCGCCATAATTGTACACAAGTGAAGATTATGTAACAGCTGAGTCGGCCATTTTGATGTGTTTATCGATATTATTGGAAATATTTATCGATTTATGAAATACGAGCCGATGATATGATATATAGAGAATTGTTTACTTTAAGGATCTTTGTATTTATCCACCTTGTAGCGTAATTTGAGTTTCTGTGATTTTTTAAGATATCGAGGGCATAAAGTGTTGCACTAGTAAGCTAATTAATGTCCCGTCCTTGTTTTGTAGCTGCGTTTGCTCAATTACTGTGTTTATTATAGAATAAACAATGTTATCATCATACATTGTTTACCGAAAATAATATAAAGTGTGTTAGGTTAAACGAGAGACATACTTTTAGGGGGTAGGTACTCAATCTGCCTAGCCTTTTCCCCACTATGTTAGGGGCCGGCTTCAAGTCTCACCGGATGCAGCTGAATACCAGTATTTTACATGGAGCGACTGCCTATCTGACCTCCACAACCCAGTCACTAACTGGGTAATGCGATACCCCTTGGTAGGACTGGCTGCCAGACTCTCGGGCTTGTGACGATCAGTAACGACTGTCAAAGATCCACGAATGACAGCTGGGACCAACGGCTTAACGTGCTTTCCGAGGCACGGAGGAGTCTCGGAATCCGAAGATGGTCACCCATCCAGAGAACAACCCCGGCAAGCGTGGCTTAACCTGATGGATCGATCCGTGCAGCTGTTATTACTTAGCCACGAGGGTACTATACTCATAAAAATGAACAACTTTGACTATGGAACTATACCTGAAATCATAATTTCATGCCGGGTCGGATAAAGCTAAAGATACGAAGATGCTTCTAGTCAGCTTTTAATTGAAGCTGAATGAGAATATTTAGGTGGACATAATAAGGCAATGGCTATTTATGCATAATTATAACGTTCTATTCTATGTATTGTGGAGAGAAATAAATAAATCTTATTCTTATTATTATTGCAAGCATGTTAAACGGCAAACAAAAAATATAAAAGTCATTAAAAAAATAATTTAAATATTTATCAATGAGGGTCTCGAAAACTTTTGGATGATTTATCAAAAATATTGCAGTAGATATATTGTACAGATACCAGCACATCAAGCTACCTCAATCTGTCAAATTTCTTTGATAGTTTTTGAACTTTATTACAAAAGTGTAAGGTTCATTTTCTATTGAGAAAGTTTGACAGTTAGGGATAGCTTGATGTGCTGGCGTCTGTACATTACGGAACGTTAAGGAACTTCATGTGAACTATTGAAGACTTATACATTACAGGGGCAACCACAAACTATTATAACAATATTATTTCAATAAGGCTTTACGTTATTATAGAGATGAACATATACCTATCATACCATACCAACATATATCATATACGTATCGCTTCATTTTGTTTCATATACTGGAGTAATATTAAAATAATGAGGCCAAGTCATTATTTTGAGGTGATAGTAAGCCCCCATCGCTGAATATGATCCTCATAGCTGATGAAGATATGATGTGTACGCATTGTATATTTGAAGATGTATAATTTGTGCCCAAATCGGTTTTAAAAGATTTGTATAGCTAGCCATAAAGCTCTTATAAAGTTTACTTCGAGTGCTTATAGAATCGATGCCGTAGCAGGTTACTATAGAACCCAGCGTCCACCTTGCGCTATTCCCAAGTAGCTACTTGGGAACAATGTCGTCCGCCCATATCGCAGCCGGAAAACATCTTTGGACGCCACACGCCATTGGCATAGTTAGTAACCTAATTTTGCAGTAGTAACAATGAGAAATCAATTAGCAAAAGACAAAAGCAAACTCTTTTATGCTTCCTAGCTGTTTCGGGCCGGGTATTTAGGCATCGTTTTTTTTTCAATTCTACGTAGTTAGTACTTACCTACTTTAGTTCTCCTATTGAGTAAGTACCTAATCACGAGGCTCTTGCCGCTGCATTATTCTATTCCATAATTAGCCGTCAATGAACTGTCATAGAAGATTTTCTACATTTCCATCATCCATCAAGTCAAAGCGTACGAGATACAAGTCACGAACTCCTTATTCAAACTGAACAAACATCAAATAAAATCCATAATAACCCGCGCCATAATAAACCAGAAATCATGCTCAAGCACTTGTTTTGCAATAATGACTGCCATAAGAACCGATTGTGTAGTTTGTGTACAATGCAATATTACGCACTTGATGATTTTTTTCAGGAGGAGTACATAGGTGATGTGGATGTCCACGTGCTGGCCGTTACCATTACCAATGCCTAGTTAGAGGAATCCGTCACTCGATACTCCACTATGAGTCACGCACGCAGGGAATCGTAAGTTCATTCAACATTTCCGCGTTCAGTCGGTTTAAAAAAGGAAAGTAAAATCACGCGCCATTTTTAACTCTATGGTTTCAGAATAGGGATGTAACGAAACCGGTAAACTGAAGTGTTAACTTTGTTGAGTTATTGCGCATCTTTCTGAAGAATTTATTATTTTCAAAACAATCATTTAATAACGTAAGCTGACTAATCTGAGAATCGATATAGGTTTCTGTTGAATGGTAAACTGTGCGGAGCCGTGCTGTCTGGAAGTCGGATCCGAGAAAAGTTTGTGTTACAATTTCCAATACACAATCTTTCTATAGAGACGTTCTTAGTAGTTTCTACGTAATTAAATTACATTAATTTCATCGAAGTCATACAAAACAGTTTTAAGTGGTAGGGTATGCAAATCATAGGTCAAACTCACAGTGAAACCCTAAGTTCTAAACTAGGCATACAGAGTTGATATGACAGAGGGGCATTAAATTACACTACGTATACTATACGTGTTTAGTATTAACTCGGTACGGTATAAAAATAAAAAGCACCAAAAATGAGGTTTTTATTTCTTCAAACAAACTAAATAGCTTACAAATCAGAGTAAAACGCAACCACCCTTTGTAAATAAAAACTGACCTTGTAACGCAGCGGAACCGACGCGCCCGCGCCGGAGCGCTGTTAGGAAAGTTTGAACACGATGTATTCGTGTTCAAACGGGGCAAATACTTAAAAAAACATATGCGACTAAACTACTGCTCCTATTTAATTGCTTTTTGGTACAGAGCTTGAAAATGGTCCCTAGTATAAGCGGTTTAAAGGAAAGCCCCTCTGTCGTATCTACTCTGTATATGCCTCCAGAGGACACGGTAGAGCACACGGTGCAAACCTGCCCCGCTTGGGCGGAGCACCGCTGTGTCCTCGTAGAGGCGATCGGTGGCGGCGACCTGTCGCGCCCGGCCCTGATGCATGGTCCGGGGCGAGAGGGAGTGGGAGGTAGTCACCTCCTTCTGCGAAAAAGTCATGCTCGCGAGAGAGAAAAAAGTCCACCCATCCCAGCCGCCGCGGGAGACGCCCCGGGCGTCGGGAGCCACGTGACGACTCCCGGCCACCGTAGGCGCGGGCCTGCGGACGTTGAGTAAAGGGTGACTCACCGTCCGATCAGCACCAGGCCCGTGCCGGGCGGCGCGTATTATATTCCACGCGCGCCTCAAAGAGATGTCAGCATATGAAGGGGCCCCTCAGGGCCAAGCCTGCCGGGTAAGCGGGATTGTCCGAAAGGGTTCCCGATACCCCGGAACATAAAGGGCTACGGAAGGAACATGGATGGGTTTTAGTCAGTAAGAGTCTGACACTCCCTTCCGCTCCACCCAGAGCGGGAGAAGTCATGGGATGATTTCCCAGCCTAAAAAAAAGGCATATAATACCTATGCCAAATCCGTGCTGTTCCCACGAATAAAAAAATAATAAATTATTTTATTTCTGTAAAAAAGTTTGTACAAAATTTTTTACACGTCAATCATACTAAAAAAAAAAGAGGTCGGGTATTCCTATCTGACTACTCAGAGAAGAAAGAGCAGATCATGTGAAGACCATGCAGAAAGGTGTCTGATATAGTCTGTTGATGAAATAAACTCCCAGAAGAAGTGGAAAAGTGCCTATTCGTGTTCCAATAGACGATACCATAACATACTTACATTGATAGCTGAGATAGAATCTATAAAATAATCAGTTGAATATATTTAGGTAAAAGTATGTATGTATGTACGTTTACATAATTTAAATAAATAAAATAATACTAACAAAAAATGCCATACAAAAAAATCTAAATGTCATGTAGAAAAAAAGAACTCTCATTGTAAACACAGAAAAGCACAATAGCCATATTACCTAACCTCCACAACCCAGAACTGGGTAATACGACACCCCTTGGTAAGACTTGAATTCAGATTTTAGGGTTTCTGACGATCCGTAACGACTGTCAAAGATGCACAAATGTCAGTCAGAACCAACGGCTGAGCGTGCTTTCCGAGGTACGGAGGAGTCTCGATATGTAAAGATGGTCACTCATACATGGCCAACCCCGGCAAGCGTAGCTTAACCTGATGTACCGTAAAACGGGGTGAATCGGGACGAAACTTTAAAAGCGATTTAAGCATAAAATTATATAGATTGTGGCCGCCAAGGACTCGTAATGTGTTAACTGTATAATAATTAATTAATTAATGATCAATTGTTCTGGTTGGTAACAAACTATATTATTTCAATATTAAAATCCATTTATAAGTTTCGTCCCGATTTACCCCTTTTTTTTTTTTTTTTTTAAGGCTGGGAAATCATCCAATGACTTCTCCCGCTCTGGGTGGAGCGGAAGGGAGTGTCAGACTCTTACTGACTAAAACCCATCCATGTTCCTTCCGTAGCCCTTTATGTTCCGGGGTAGCGGTAACCCTTTCGGACAATCCCGCTTACCCGGCAGGCTTGGCCCTGAGGGGCCCCTTCATATGCTGACATCTCTTTGAGGCGCGCGTGGAACATATACGCGCCGTCCGGCACGGGTCTGGTGCTGATCGGACGGTGAGTCACCCATTACTCACCGTCCGCAGGCCCGCGCCTACGGTGGCCGGGAGTCGTCACGTGGCTCCCGACGCCCGGGGCGTCTCCTGCGGCGGCTGGGACGGGAGGACCTTTCTATCTCCCATCCCGCCACCTCCTTCGCGAGCATAACTTTTTCGCAGAAGGAGGTGACTGCCTCCCACTCCCTCTCACCCCGGACCATGGCTTGCACCAGAGCCGGGCGCGAGAGGTCGCCGCCGCCGATCGCCTCTACGAGGACACGGCGGTGCTCTGCCCATGCGGGGCAGGTTTGCACCGTGTGCTCTACCGTGTCCTCTGGGCGATCCTCGCAGTGGTGACACCCGGGCGTTTCCTCCCGCCTGATGATGTGCAGGAACCTCCCGAAACATCCATGTCCGGTGAGGACCTGCGTCAGGCGGTAGGTGAGGGCGCCGTGACGCCTCTCTAGCCACTCCTCAAAGAGGGGCCTTACCGCCACTATCGTGGCGTGCCCTGCGCTGGGTTGCGACAGTCGCTGCTTCCAGGCCGCCATGAGATCGCTCCGGAGGTCCGTCCGCTCCGCCGCAATTTGCTGCGGAAACGGAGTTTCCCCCCGGCTTAGTACCTCCGCGCGCCACTCGAACAGGCGCGCGAGTACTATCGCCTCCAGATCCCACGGCGGCAGTCCGGCAAGGAGGCTTGCCACCTCGCCCGAGATCGTGCGGTACCCCCGGATTAGCCGAATGGCTACTACCTTTTGGGGCGCGTTCAGATAGTGAGCGGCTCGTCGCCGCAATGAACGCGCCCACACCGGGGCCCCGTATAGGGCCATGGACCGCACGACTCCCGCGTAAAGCCTCCGGCAGGAGGCGTTTGGCCCCCTCAAATTGGGCAAGAGCCGCTTGAAGGCGGCCCCAGTCCGTTCCAGCTTGGGGGCCAAACGTCGGAAATGCTCCACGAAATTCCATCGGCTGTCGAGGACCAGACCCAGGTATTTCATCGTGGTCTCGACGCCGATGTGAACCCCTCTTACCGTAAGTTGGGATCCCGATGGTGGCCTATTCCGAGGCCCATGAAAGTACATGGCCTCGGACTTGTGCAATGCCACCTCGAGACCCAACTGCCGGATCCTCTCAACGACTATCGCAACCCCGCGTGTCATCGCGTCGGCCGCCGCCTGATGCGACCTCCCCTGCGCCAGGACCAGCGTGTCGTCAGCGTAGCAAACTACGCTGACGCCGTCAGGGAGGTCGGCCCGCAGCACCCAGTCGTAACCGATGTCCCACAGGACCGATTTACCCCTGCATCCCTATTGACCACGTTTTACCGTTATTGATCTGTGCGGCTGTTATTACTTAGCCATGAGCTTTTTCCTACTAGACTAGACTTTTTTGTTGGAATCGGTTTCCAGTCTAACCTGATGCAGAGTTAATACCAGTACCTATTTTACGTGGAGCGACTGCCTAACCCAGGTACTGGATAAAACGATACGGCTTGTTAAGATGGTTGTCAGACTTTTGGGCTTCTGACAAACCGTAACAATTGTCGAGAATATAATAATTGCAGGTGGGAGCAAAGAGTTAACGGGCTTTCCATGGCACAATTTGCAATGGATTGTCACCCATCCATGAACCAACCGTGGCAAGTGTAGCTTAATCTTCGATCGAGCTATTTTATTATTCATCTACATGATATTATTACTTTTAAATATAAGGTGTTAAAAAATTTGGGAGCATTGTACTCATCGTAACGAACAACTTTTACTATGGGATGAACCCTGAAATCGCGAAAAAAATATGAGCTGTTCCATACATACTATTGAGTTACGTGTGCATAAATGTATGGAACAGCTCATATTTTTTTCGCGATTTCAGGGTTCATCCCATAGTAAAAGTTGTTCGTTACGATGAGTACAATGCTCCCACGAAATTCTTAGAGTTAATTTTTTAACACCTTATATACTTATTTGAAAAATAGTTGGTAAATTACCTACCTACATTTTTACGTCAAGCCATAAGGAAGTAAATTCTATCCGGTTCTACGTGTTTGAAGGGTACCTGAAACCACGGTGTTAGTGGACATTGTAATAGTGAAAACAACAAGAGCGTACGACGATCGCGCCACGTGTTACCCGACCCATGGCATGATGATATCATGTTTAGATACTCATGAACGCTTTATTAGGATATAGTTCAAGGCTGTTGCAATTCAGATCAAGGCTGAAAGCAAAATCATATATCCTATTTAAGCACTACCTACTCTATAGTTATCTTTGGCGTTTGTTTGATTTAAATTGTCTCTGGTCTTTTTTTTTTCACGAGGTAGTCGACTAAGGGCGAATTTCACCAATGAAACTGATCGCAATCAGTTTATAAAGCCCGTTTAAGAGATGTCAGTGTCATTATTTTCTATGGAATAGAAACACTGACAGGTTTTGAACGCGGTTTAAGATGTCTGATCACTTTCATTTTGTACTAAACGTCCAAACGGCTGGTTGACATTTGTCGTGACCCAATAACTGGCTTTTATCTTGGCCAGAGCTATTGTGCTTAAAAATTGCCATACCAAGTGCAGGAAATATCACCAGTCTTTTGGGTACATTACCAGTCGACAGAGATACGGAGGAATTATTCGACGCGATATTTTAGTTTATTTATTTATAAACTAAAATAGCTTAGAAAAATGTACATTTAGTTAAGTTAGAATCATTATTTTAAGTTTAACTCTGACACCGGGTTAGTCACTAACCACACGAAAAAGATAGGTATTGGAGTATAGGTACAGGTTGTGTATTTTTTTTGGTTAATAGATTTGGTTAATTAGAATCTGTGTGTACCAATCATAAGATTTTAAAAACGTGGTAGTCAGGAGGGTACATGTTCTGAAATACGAAGTCAACTTGAAGGCTTAAAATTTTAGGGGTGTGTCAGATGGAAAAAAATGTCTTTGTTGTCTGAATAAGTACTTAAACTTTGTAAGTAATCTTTCAGCGCAGAAAATTAAATAATGTTGGAGTTTAGTGAGCATTCCCGTCCAACTGTGGTTAATGCTCATTCCGCAATCAAGATGCGAGAGAGAGACGAACAAAGGCAGCCATTGTACGAATAATAGCTTCGAAATTTGAAAATGAATGTCGCTGGCGAATGAACGAATTTATTTTCGTTAATTTCAAGATTTGATGTTATCTGTGTAATCTCGGCTCAGTACTTAATTTGTCTAAATTTTAGAAAAATTCTGTCATTTATGTTAGTGATTCTTTGAGTCTAAAACAATCACTCACCTAAATTCAGAATATTAATTTCGCTTACACATTTTATGAGAAGATTCCGTTGCTGTCATTATTCTCAGCTCTTGTCTAAATCTAGGTTTAAGTTACGCCTATCATTTAGGTTTAGGTTACGCCTTTTTACACAAGCGTAATTTTTGTCTGTATTAATAAAGTTTTTCATAATTGATTGTAACCGTGTAATTCCGAATGAATTAATTTGATGACTTAGGTCTTAGATAATGTTTTATCTAATAATACTTGTTAATTAGCACTTGTAGGTATCTGCATAACTTATAGTACTTTCTTAGAGTGTGATAATTATAATTTTGATAAAATACTTTGTCTATGTTTAAGGTTACCTGTATATCAATTAGCTTTACATCTCTTCAGCGTACGCACTAGCTATGTTCGTGTTGTCTAGCAGCTGAATTGCCTGTACAGTCGCATGTCGGCCTCATATAGACCTTGAAAAAAAATTGAAGAAAGTAAGATTATTTGCGGCAACACGACGCAGTAAAAAAAAAACAAGTTGTGGGTAAATATGCGTCACATCCGCGCAAAAAAGCCATCGCTCAGCATAATGCTTCGACCCCACGCGAGACGGAGCCACAGCGCTGATTTTCAGCGACAGGCGGTTTAAGCTTCTGTAATCAAATATTGAGTAAGTCATAGTCACTCTCCCAGACTCAGGCGAGGGCCGGTCGACGTGGGGATTCGCGCCGACTAGTCCTCACTCCTCTGCTTCTGCTTTTGCATCCTGCTTCAAAAGGCGGCGGCGGCGGCGGCTTCCAATGTCTTCCAACCCTCCGGTACGCAGTAGCCACTCTAGAACTTTTCGGTTTCTTGCATAATCTGTTCTACATACGAGCAATGAGCCCTGCCCACAGCCTTATTGCTATGTCGGTTGGTAAGACTCTCCTTTCTCTCTCTGATTTGAAAACGGCTATACTTGTTTTGCCTCATTTAGAAGTCTGAAATGTCAACCGAAGGTCAAAGGAAAGCCATTGCCCTTTGGGTGACTTTCAACCTTCGATTGGGGACCTCATTGTGAGCGACTAAGTAATAAGTATTGAAACGCGTCAATATACAATCTCATGTTTCTATTGATCGCTAATTCACCACATTCCTTCCATTAATAACAATAATATGTTATTGTCTTAATATTTTTTACAGATGATTAAATAATAAGTATGTGTATCTATTTTGTAATGCTGTATAACTTGATACTTTGTTAAAGTAGGTATCGAATGTTTTCTTATGGGTGCATCACAGGTGCATGCATTAAATGCGTGCATCTATGTACAGAGGCCAGCACATCAAGTTACCCCAATCTGTCAAATGTGTTAGATAGTTTTTTTACTTTATTACAAAAGCATAAGGTTTAAGGTAATAGTTTGATGTGCTAGCGTCTGTACATTTTGGCGTACTATACCAAAAAAGTAAGTACATGAAGTCCATTTATTGTGGTATCTGGTTTCTACATAAGATTTTACACAATCTTTTGAAACATTAAGGTGGAATTCCACTAATGAAACTGAATGCGTTCAGCGCATAAACCACGTTTAAGATCTGTCTTTATTTTCTGTGAAAATTGGCACTTCAAAAAAATTTAAACTGGAATTCCTGAACGCGGTTTAGATTTGTTGATCGCGTTCAGTTTATAAACTGGGTAACATGATACCCCTTGGTAATATTGGGTGTCAGACTTTCGAGCTTCTGACTATTATGACTGTCAAAGATTTACGGGACCAACAGCTTAATGTGCTTTCCGAGGAGCTCCGTATGTGGATGGTCACCTATGTAAGGCCTGACCTCGGCATGCTTTGCGCAACCTGAAGACCCGTACGGCTGTTATTAGCCACGAATTAATGGATTTAAACAGTTAGCTATTCATTTTCAAAAGGGGCGACTCGATTTATGAAACTGATAAATAAAAGTGCTGTATAGTGGGTACAAAGTATTGGCTTGACTAATGTCGTAAACAATAATAAAATGATTCAGTTTAATTGAATCTTAGAAAAAGGGAATACGGTTAAGTATTTGATTGCTCAGTAGTAATATGTAGGCGTATAGATGGTAGTGTGAGAGACTTATGTGTGTAATGGATAATTATTTCCATCACAGTAACTACTTATTTTACATCTGACCGGGCTGTCAGCTGTACAAGCTGATTATCCTGTATTTCCAAAAAAAATACATTAGCATTTTCTTTAACTTTTCCAAATAACCTCAGACCTATTTACCACTGCACAATATTCCAGTTACTCAGTTACATAACATTAATTTTGTTGGGTGCCCATAGAAATATAATCCCGGAATACTAAAAACTACAACCAGAGTAGAAATATTTTAGATTTTTTTATTAACCAGTCGGGTGTTAAATATAACGCAGACGGTAGCTTTGCGGTTGCGATACTATCAGGCGCACGCGCAGTTCTACGCTGATTGCAATGCTTCTGATGTTTTGAATGGTACTTGTGAACGATAGCACTTTGAAGCTCTTGTCTAATTCCAGATATAAAGGAAGAGTGTACTTAGGTACGCTTATTCACAAGATATGTGTAGGTGGCAGGGATATTCCATACTTTAGTACTCTATCGAGTCGTCTATCTTGTCGAGTGTTAAAATTATTGTCATTGCTATTTATAACACTTACCTATTGTAACTTTTTTAGTCTGTGCTGAATAAATGTTTTTTCTTTCTTTTGAACCAACTAGGATTTTTTTTTGCAGGATGGGCAATCTTAAATTGACTCCTCCCGCTATGGGTGTGAGACTCTTACTGACTAAAACCCATCCATGTTCCTTTCTTTGCCCTGTTTCGGGTTAGCGGCAGCGGTAACCCTTTCTATTTCTGCAAATTATAGTTGCAAACACTTTTACACGTCAATATTTTTTTTTTTAAACAGATGAGGTTGGACTTTCCTGTCCTTTAATTCTTACATCGATGCTCCTATCTGTGTACTGAGAAGAAAGTCCGAAATAAGTCACGAGGTCAGTCTCAAGTCCAGACATAATGTTGGTCAGATCATGTGAACACCATGTAGGTTGGCGTTTGAAAAGTGAAATGTAATTTGTTGTTAGATTTAGACAATTAACTATTTGAAACGGTCAAAAATAAAATAAGAAATCACTTAGAAAAAAGACCGTTTGTCTTAAAAACTTCCATCACCGTACAGAAATTAAATATTAATGCGGAGATATAATTATAAAATTGCAATTAATGGTAATAAGTATTCCATTTGAGTCTAAAAATCTGTGACGTCAAATTGTTATATTTCATACAAATCCGGTACAAATTCCGCGTTTTGACAGTTCATAAAAAGTAACGTTATTGACTACCCTTTCAAATACCCAATTATAATTTATAAACATAATAAGCCTTCATAAATTCTTTTTGAAAATGCAAGTAGTAGAAAAACAAAAAACTATGGTCCCTGTTCATACTAAAAACTCATTTACACTAAGCACGCAATCGACGCACAGCTTGCTTGTACTATTTATATGAATGATTTTGAAGGATATTGCTAATCCATTGCTTCATAATGTTCGAAAAATTTGTCTGTATTTTGTATTTTGCTGAACTGTCAAAATGAAACTCATTGCTGCTTCGCAATTACTCCATAAAAGGTTCAACATTTATTTTATTGTTGCTTTATGGTACAGAGGCCAGCACATCAAGTTACCCCAATCTGTCAAATTTCTCTGATAGTATTTCAACTTTATTGCAAAGACTAGATAAGATTCATTTCTAATTAGGAAAATTTGACAGTTAGGGATAGCTTGATATGCTGCCTTCTGTACGTTACAGGGAATTTTAAATCTCACAGTGCAAACCAAACCTTACAAAAACATTTTGAAATGCACCTACCTTATTTCCTTAATTAACAAGATAGCAAGATCGCAATTACTTTGAAAGCATGCAGTAGGTAGCGAAGAACCAGCTCTAACCCTAGGTATCCTGTTTGGATCAGAATGCAAAATAGCTGGTCTAGAATACCTAGCCTACAAATAGAGATTCGTTGTGTTCCTTTTTGTTCGTTTTACATGAATCTATTAGCAGTTTGGAATCTAGACTGAATGCAGCCGCGTATTAAAAGCATCTTTAGTGCTTTTGAACGTACCTACTTGTTTTAAAGTACTAATGTGGGTTCGATCTATCGTTAGCTGTAGGTAACCATTTACTTTTATAAATTTAATTTGTAATCTTTATAAACCCGAGATTATATTTTTGGTGTAACCGAGTGCGTATTACGGAAGAATAAATACAGCTAATGAATTTTTTTTACTGTAAGCAGTGAGAAAATCGACAGTAGGAAAATTAGGTACCGATTGATTATTTTTAACGGGACTTGGAGATAGAAAGACGGTGATTAACCGGGTATAACCAAGGTTGAATAGCTATGTTTTAATTTATTCCATAATTCCATATCGATCATCTCAGAACGAACACCATCGATATATATGTACTACGCACAGAATTTTACTCAAAAGCATGGAATTAGTATGTTCTTTCAAGTACTAGGGGGCCAACCTCTACCTCAAAGAGATTGAATGATATTTTAATTTAGTGTGAGAGAGAGATGAAGCCATACAAGTGATATAGCTCCATCTGTTTCCCTATCAATATTGAAATAACACTGTTATAATAAATTGGTGGTTTGCCATACAAATATCAAAGTGGTCGTTTACCGTAACGTTACCTATTAGACTAGGTACCTCCATTTTGTACAGAGGCCACATCACATCAAGTTACCCCAATCTGTCAAATTTCTTTGATAGTTTTTCAACTTTAGGACAAAAGTATAGGGTTCATTTTCGATTGGGAAAATTTGACGTTTATGGGTCCTAGCTTGATGTGCTGGCGTCTGTACCTAACAATCTAATAAAAATGTTGTTCTGGACTGAAATCGCTACCTTTGTCCCCAAAGGGTTTGTTTGTGTAGCGAATTAATCTTTTTGTGATACTTTCACGTTGGGCCGAAAGTTATTTCAATTTTCAGTGAATTTGTGCGTAAAATTACTAGACTTGTTTCATATTCCGCCTAGGGACTTTATACTACCCTAAGTAAATTGTTAATGTTGTTTTAACTCTTGATAGCATATAGTCTGTTAGATATTTTTAAAATATGATATTATCATTGATTTTTACGTACTTAAATATACTTTTTTATACGGTGGTCCGGTTTTAAGATTCTGTAGCCATATAGCAAAAACGGATTCCTTAAAAATTCGTTCTGTCAGTTTAAGGCGGGTACTCACTAGCGAGCCGTAACTGTAACCGTTGCATGTACTGTAACCAAAAAACATAGTGTGTACGTGGTTCGCAAACCTGCTGCGAGCGGTACGCGTGCGGCTTGCAGCGACCCGACGTTTACAACGTACTCATTTCTAAACCCGTACTGAACCCGTTGCACGTAACTGTAACCGTTACTGTTACCAAAAACATAATGTGTACGTGGTTCGCGAGCCTGCGATGAACGCTACACGAGCGACTTGCAGCGAGCCGACGATTGTCGGTTTTTGCCGCGGATCAAAGGGCGCTCGCAGTGCGCTCGTGGACGTCAAGAGGAGAGGTTGTTGCTAGCCGCTGCGAACCAGCTGTAATTTCAAGTTATTCCTTCGTCATTATGAGTGAATGGTCAGAGGATAAATGTCTTTTGCTGATAGACGCCTACAGGGAAAATACTGTACTATGGAACCCTAAGGACAAAGATTATTACAAAAATCATTTGAAAGAAGATGCCTGGGCTAAAATCGGAGGTATTATCTTCGTGGCCGTTTATGATCATCGAGTAAAGCATCTATAAGTAAGTATGCTGCACAGGCGAGAGACCAAAACTGAGGGCAGAGCAGGTCTCCCCGTTCGTTACTCCCCGTACACACTAGAACCTCGTTACTGTATTTGTTTGGTTACAGCTACAGCTCGCAAAATGAGTACGCTCGGTGAAAGCGTTCCGGCGACGTCGTGAGCTGGAATTGTAAAACGCGTAGGGTAAAGCCGGGATAGTTGCCCCACTTTTTGAAAAGTCCTCATAATTTTCAAACTGTACGTTTTTGACGAAGAATTTCCATGAATGTAATTAGTTTCATCTTCGTACTAGCAATACGACCCGTTTTTGTTGATCTAACAATAACTGATTCTGCATAAATTGAGTTTTTGCAAAACCATTTTTTTGAGGATAGATGCCTACGTATATGGATAGATGCCTCACCATGTAAATGCTAAGGAGGATAGATGCCTGTGATGTAGGATAGATGCCTCATAGATTAAAATAAGTACAATACATAGTTTTAAATGTTTTATTTGTAATCTTTAGGTAATTGTAATTATGGTACGCTTAAAAATAATTCAACTTAAATATTCTTCTATTTTTTTTTTTTCTTATTCAATTTAATTATTGGGTCAACAAAAAAACAATTATTATTATTATTATTTCGTTAATCCCCATTATTTTCTTGTCCATTTCCTCAAAAACGTCTTCTAAGACCTCTGTAGTCCAACTAACTACTCGAGGTCGTACTCCTTCCTTTCTTTTATAAATTCGTGGCATGGTTCACCTGTGATTAGTAGAAACAAATTAAAATACGCATTCAATAAACAACATAATACTACAAATATATTTTCAACACCAGGGCGTGGCGGTATAAAGCGCCGAAGAACGTTACAAACCATCAGTAAAAAACTAGTGGAGAAAGCAATTAGAATTAAAAAAAAAATAATGTTCAAAATATGCTAATAAAATTATGTGTTCGGTATAGGGGATAGATGCCCCTAAGGGCACCTATACTGCAAACAATCGGGGCGACTATCCTTTTCGCTATGGATAGATGCCCTTTTATTTTTTAACTTAACTAAATACAAAAGGGGCAATTATTTATAAGTAGATATATAGTTAATAAACCAATGCATGGATATAATCAAAATAGAACAGAATTAAGTACTACATAAAAAGATATGTAACAGTAAATACTTACGCTTGAAACTTTGAATCGTTCGTCGTGTTCGTTCGCGGAGATGATCGCACGCACAAGCTAAACGCGTCAATCCCGTGCGATGGTCTGCAGGGCACAGAGGTGTGGGGCGCACTCGCTCTATTTTTAGACTATTAACTCTGTGTTGCAATTTCGCGAAGTTTGGTTTTTAGAAAATGGGGCACCTATCCAACTGCGGCATCTATCCCGGCTTTACCCTACACACTAGAACCTCGTTACTGTATCACATAAGTTACGGTTACAGCTCGCTAATGAGTACCCGGCTTTATCCGTCAGTCCGTACGTTACAACTGTTTTACTCGGAGACTATTGGCAGTACATATGAGGAGAGAAGGTGTATTGTATGGTTAGTGACATCACGAAAATGAGTCCTCATACTCCATACATGTAATGGAGGAATGAAAAATAGAACCGTGCAATTAAGCGTGTAGGTTATTGTTGGATCCCATAATTGAAAAGATTACTGAGATTAGCTGTTTCTTGGTGACTTTTTTAAGTAAGTAGTTAGTTGGCGACATATTTTTTTTTGTGAGAGCGTTAGGCCGTCTCTCTAACTAGATGGTGAAGAAATGAATTCAACGAAAATAATTTGAAAAATATAGCGCATCAAGTTGCCACAAATTGTCAAATTTTCACAATCGATTATGAACTTAACGTTTAAAGTTTTAAGGTTTAATATCATTTGGAGAAATCTGATATTCGTCCTGAGTACCTATGTACAGAGGCCAGCACATCAAACTACCCCAATCTGTCCAATTTCTTTGATAGACTTTCAGGTTTACTTCAAAAGAATAAGATTCATTTTCAATTGGGAAATTTTGACAGTTTGGGATTGCTTGTTGTGCGTGGTCCGAATCCTAGAAATTAACCGGATTTTTTTCATTTACTTAAAAAAAATAGATTTAAAAACTGTTAAGAGAATCGAACATTTGTTAGCTTTTGACACAAATGAATTGAAGTAAAGTGTGGTAAGCCAACATTCACATAAACATGAAACAACTAATCTGAAACTATTGAATAGAAAATGAAGACTCAAATGTTTTGAATGAAATAAAAAACAACAACTACGGCAAAGAAAGTTGGCATCATGATGCCTCCTGTGCATGCATCACGTTACGTTTTTGGCGCATTTGAAAATAGAACTTTAAAAATATAGATGTTACACGATTCTGTCAGAGACACATGATTTTATGAGCACACGTGAAAAGAATGTACACACCTACAACACTAGGTACGATAAAAAAAAATAGATATTGACAACATTTTGCCACTGTCCCTGTTCGCGGGAGTTTTGGACGCTACAAAGTAGGTACCATTGAACTATTTTTCCCAGATCTAGGTTATTTTACTTTGTTAGTTTAAAAAGCATCATGTAACGTTCTAAAGTTGCTTTTGTTAACGTAATACTATTTGGCCGGCGAAAATATTTGCTTTATAAAATGAGTACTTACCTACCTATTGGGTGATGTTGAAAATTCAATTCATTAAACGATTTTTGCAAGTTTTAAACTGGTTTTTACATTACTATTTATGGGATAAGTTGATAGGCGACGTTTTAGCATAGATTATACAAATTGAACTAAATTACTTATCGATTGAAAATCTATGGACGCACTTAAACAAAGATTCAGAATTGTAAGTGTGCAACTCCTGGCAACACAACGCACGCAGTGTTGCCAACTTATTCCCGTAGTCATTGATAGATTATTATCAATTATATGAAGATAGTATGCGGGCGCGTCTCTATTACTCAATTGATACATAATATAAGAAGCAGTGCACTCGGCGTACGCGCATCCGTGCTAGAAATCAAATGGACCGATCTCCGCTCGGAATGTTTGCGTCATCGTTTATAATATCCTAACTATTGATTATAGTTAATTGAATGTTCTTAATAATCATGCTAATTTGACTGGCATCGTGGTAGAGGCACGTGAACTAACGAAATATAATATATGAAATAATAGTAATTTTAACATAACCAATTAATAAATAACCTAACTTAACTAAATCTATTTATAAAATAAAAAATCACTCATTTGAAAAAATACTTGAAGTAAAATACTTAACTTTAATTTCGGAATTCGGCGGCCAAAAAACGAAAATCCAAAACCAAAGCCAGTTTTTTGGCCGTCGACTTCCGAATTTAAACTTATTTTTGATTTTGTAGTGATTTTTTGGAAGTTGGCTGCTTTTTTTTTTGAAAAAGTTATATACTTATTGGAAAATAGAAATCTACAACTTTGTCCATGGGACCAACTTTAAAATATGAAAAAAAATATCAGCTGTTTTGACGAATTATGCGAACATACCTACATGTAGGTACTGAACGGCTGATTTTTTTCTTGATTTCAGGTATAGTTCCATAGTCAAAGTTGTTCATTTTTATGAGTAAGTACAGAAAGAAATAAGTACCTAATAATAGGTATCCTTCGTGTAACCTAACACACAGTAGATTTATATTGAACCACCTTCACCACCCAAGCTTCCAGTATCAAATAAAAGGAGCATTTTTAAAATTCATCCACTTTTGACGTAGTACCTAAATATTGACGAACATATTATATACATTAAAAAAATACATGCAGATGAACATAACCCCTCCTTCTCTCAGTAAGTCAGTTTATAAAATACATGAACTATATTTAGAATAGAAGACTTTTAATAAAAGAGGCATATGGCAACAAGCTGATACAGAATTATTTTATTGACTACGCATAGCTTTGTGTAACGTTTGCCGACGCAGGCAAATATTAAAATATAATAATTGAAAATACATCCTCATTAGTAATTAACCGAGATTAGTTTTATATGCATACCTACATAAAGATGAGTCAATTCAGGAAAAAAACACTTGAGGTAAGCTTACTTGTTTCAAATTATTTAGTAAATTATATTCGTGCATATACAGGGTTATTTGTAAAACACCAGAAACCTCTTAAGAGGTCATTGTACTCATCATTATGAACAACTTTTACTATGGGACCAAACCTGAAATCGCGAAAAAAAATTCAGCTGTTCCTTACATTTTGACGAGTTATACAAACATAAATGTATGGAAGCTGTAGCTGATTTTTTTTTCGCAATTTCAGGTTTGGTCCCATAGTAAAAGTTGTTCATAATGATGAGTACAATGACCTCTTAAGAGGTTTCTGGTGTTTTACAAATAACCCTGTATACAAGAAAGAAAGAAACATGTTTATTCTGCACAAACAAAACGCTTATTGCAGAAAAACACATATAAAAACAGCCGCACAATGTTGCCAAAATCATCGTCGATATTATAATTACCTATGTAGCTGTCAGCTCAATGATGGAAATATTATCAGCGTTATTGTCAGTGCCATTTAATTCCTCCCTATTAACTAATAAATAATAAGTTATCCTAGGTAGTCGTAGACTGGAAGCAATAACACAGCTTAACCACTTAAACGCCAATGTCATATTACTATACGTGTTAAGCAAGCGCATTCCTTGTACGCCAACGACACTCTAAAAAAATTAACTCTAAGAATTTCGTGGGCATTGTACTCATCGTTACGAACAACTTTTGCTATGGGATAATCCCTGATATCGCGAAAAAAATACGAGCCGTTCCATAAATTTTATTGAGTTACGTGTTCATAAATGTATGGAACAGCTCATTTTCGCGATGAGTACAATGCTCCCACAAAATTCTTAGAGTTAATTTTTTAAGACCTTATACGCTGGTTACGATTGTGAACCGTCACGCTATCATTGACTTCTTTCTCTTTCATATCATTTCTCTCACAAGCCATCCATATTTTCTCAGACTTCCTCTCCCTCTCCAACAACCAACATTTATATTATACATGCGGTAGCGTAGTGACTGACGTCAATGAATTATAAGGATGTTCCACGTGGACTTTACCCATAAACTTCATGAAACACACATTGTATTGTCCGCTGAAGATTGTTTTGTTCCTAGAAACTGACCTACTTTACGTTTATTCGATGCTTTTGCGGTTTTTTGGTGTCGTTTTTGATTTATTCGATGCTTTTGGATACATACCTACCTTTTTGCTAATGTTATTATAGGTGTGCTGTATGAATTAACCGGTTTTTTCTTGTAAATTATACCCATTACACGTAAGAGCAGTACTGTAATACTGTTTATAGGCAGAAATAGGTATAGTGAAGGGACTTTCCGGGATAAACCGCCACAAGTCAGGCGTGCGGCGAATGTATCTCCCGGTCACCCATCACATGCCGTCCGACAAGTCCATAGGAAGTCCGTAGGAATCCGACTTACCACTACGTACTTCCCAGACGGAGGGTATCCATGAGAATTGCTCCACGGCATTACTTGCCAGAATTCGATCCTTATTAGCGACACTATCGAATGGTATATTAATACAGTTTGTGTTTTTTTAGAGTTCCGTACTCAAAGACTAAAACGGGATCCTATTACTAACACTCCGCTATCCGTCCGTCCGTCTGTCCCTCTGTCGCCAGGCTGTATCTCATGAACCGTGATAGTTATATAGTTGAAATTTTAACAGACGATGTATTTCTGTTGCCGCTATATCAACAAATACAAAAAAATAAAAATAAGAGGGCTCCCAGCTCCCATACAACAGACATGTTTTTTTTGTCGTTTTTGTAGATAATGATTCGGAACCCTCCTTGCGCGAGTCCGACTCGCACTTGGCCGCGATTTTTAAATCAACAGGTTCGATTCCTTGCTAGAAATATGATGATTTTTCACAAATCCAATGATGCAGTTTTAGTTTTCATTAAATTCGAGCCCACGGCTTCTTTGTGTACAAATTTTCCCAATTGAATATGAACCTTATGCTTTTATATTAAAGTTGAAAAACTATCAAGGAAATTTGACAGATTGGGGTAGCTTGATGTACTGGCGTCTGTACTTTTCGCTATTCCTCAAAGTTTCAGATTTGGCCATCCACACCCTCTTGAAAAATTGGAACCATAAAAAACCCGTGCGTTTATTAAAATTTCCAGCTACGGTCAAACTCAAACTCCAACTCACACCACAATCTCTCAAATTTCTTTGATTGTATTTCAACTTTATTGCAAAGACATAAGGTTAAGCGGGATTGTCCGAAAGGGTTACCGCTACCCCGGAACATAAAGGGCTACGGAAGGAACATGGATGGGTTTTAGTCAGTAAGAGTCTGACACTCCCTTCCGCTCCACCCAGAGCGGGAGCAGTCATTGGATGATTTCCCAGCCTTAAAAAAAAAAAAAGACATAAGGTTCATTTTTAATTGAGAAAATTTGACAGTTAGGGATAGCTTGATGTGCTGGCCTCTGTACATTATGAGCTACCTAATGAATAACATGCATATTCATTCAGTATGCTTTGGAATATTTACGTTCATTAATGTTGTTTACTGATGCTCTTATCAGTGGAGTAACCGCACCAACTATGACGTACCCATTTATTGAATAAACATTATATGGGTACCTATTTATGTTCCTGTTATCTGTAATTTAGTAGAATTCTGAGTGCGTCGGCAAGTCTGGGCTGTTCAAAGATCTATCTGGAATTGTGAGGGATTCTTTGTCTGGTTCGCATAATGGGTCTATTCAAATTACGGCTATTTCTTAAAGTTATGTAACATTTCTTATTTATAAAGACTGTGTTTTATTGATATAATAATTCTGGTTCAGTACTGTTGTAAAAGTTCGTTATCTTTCGCGAATTGTTGAGATTTGCAAACGTTACACGTAGAAGTTTGAATTTAATGTAAATTATTGCTAAAAGTGTTGTTTTCTGAGAACCTAATTACCTAAAAAAATATTTTTTTCTGCATTCGTATGTTTAAATCGCGAGTTTTCTCGTTTTGTTTGTTGATCTCACAAAACGGGTTACCTCATTTCCATAATGTTGTTAAAATTTTTATCTTTCTCGAGCGGTCAATGAAGGTTATTATTAATAATGGATGCGCCCGCGCCGTATTCACCGATATGCGGGATCATCCCGGGCCCACAACAGAGAAGAGTTTAGACCGAAGTTCCTTTCGTCATTCGACAAAGAAAATTATTATTATCGAGTCCCTGCAGCAGGTAACACAGAAAATTCTCGAAACACTGCCGTTTCATATTATACGTGGTACCTATTGGTATTTTGGGTTCTATTAGTCGTCGTGTACGAGTATGCGCGTCTGTTGACAAAAAATCAAGATATGCGTGGAGTTGGACTTCTGGTTCCATAAACTTAGAGGTGGATCGACCCGAGCGATGCGCGCGCGCCGTCTGCCGTGTTTCTGATTCCGCGTCCAGTCGTCCGCCGCGCGCGCACCCATCTACATACCGCCGCTCCGCATTCGCTCCTGATCCGTCTCGTTGTGCACGCGGTACCCTACTCAGAACTACCGGCACGTGCACTGACTTACTCTATCTCTTTCTCGGGCCCCTCGACCCGGCCTTCCACGAACCTCGATAATGGGCCGATAAAGGCTAATTACTCGTGTAGTTTGCCACTTAGGGATCGAGTGACGGGTGACGGTTCGCGAGTGCAGTGTCAGGGCTGTGATGGCTGAGAATCACGCACTTATACCCGAAGCCAACTCGATGTATACTCAGACGAACATGAAGGAGTCGCAAGACATATCGAAGAACTTGATGAGCGGTGATTTTGAAAGACAATTTAGGGGTGCGATGGTTGAGAAGACGGGTAGGCGATGGCAGACGTGGTTGATCACGCTGGCCGTGGTGGTTGGTGCGCTGGTAGCGTGGTTACTGGTGTTGACAATAGTGCGGGAGGTGCAGGTCCGGCAGTTACGTCATGAGGTCGACGAGCTGACGGCAAACATGATCGCCATGTCCGCCAACGTCAAGTCTCTCAGCCAGAAGATCGAGAAGAACAAACTGTTCAACGAGTTCAAGGACTTGCAGGACACGGTGAGTCCATATCATAAGACAGCACGTTTGTTTACTTACAGATTAAGTCTGATTACAAAACCAGGTGTCAACATTACAATGGCTTTGAACTAAAAACGCGAGGAGGACAAAACATTAAAAAAATACACGTACCTAGTTGATGTTAAAACAGTAGATAATTTCACATTTTTATTTTGTTCTCGCTTAGTGACAGGTACGAAGGTCGTTCTGAACGGATGTTTATTTAATCCCTAATGGCGTTGTCAGGTAAAAATAATACAAAGGATAATAAAATCAATTCCATTCGGCCTGCCTTTGGGCAAACCCAAAACAGGACTAGGCCCGGCTTTATTTACATTGAAAACTGGTAAACAACAACATTACCGAATAGATAATCAGATTCCAGGTAAAGCGAAGCGAGGCCCGGAACGTGTGGCGAATGCCTTATGTAATTAGCTACATAGTATTATGATGTTGTAGATAACCCGCCACTTCACTCGTCGCTCGGTACCTCAGAAGCTCGGTTGTTAGTGGCCAAGGTCTACAATATAAACAGTCCACACTATTATAGTCAATTGAGTGAGTAATGATACGATCGTTTGGCATGGCAGCAATTTAATAGACGACTTTCAAACGCTTTGTATCCTCTACACACATCTATTTCGCGAACTCAGTATGAGAAGTTCTTGAACATATTTTGAAGGTTCTTTCGTAAGTACTAGTTGCAAACCTTGGAGAATATTGGGAGGACTTCGGCGTGGGTCTAGAGAGCACGAAACTGGTTTTGTTAACACTACAACCAGTTACGAATGTAAACAAAAACGTGCCGGGCGACGCAGGCGCCGATCTTGCGCAGCACATCATTTGTGGCATAGTCGCATTAATTGGACGACAATTTAGTCTTTTCATTATTTCTGTAGGATCCATCTATGGGAGTTTATTAATGTGTTTATGGGTCTGATTACTTCATTAATACTCAAGTGCTATAAAAGTTTAGGGGCGTTCTATCTTATAATTATTTACCAACTATTTGTAGGGATTACTGAGTGACTGACTAAAGAGATAAACCGTACAAAACAAGCAAACCATTCAGTTCTACGATCGTCTTAATGTTTTAGTTGTTCAGAGATGCTTCTAGGTTCACTTGGCTACTATTCAAAGTGCCACTAACCAGTTAACTTATTATTGTTATGATTGCACTATTATTTACTGCAGTTTGTCGGAGAAAACGAAAGTTGGGAGCAGATAATAAATATCAAATACCCGACAACAGCGACACGTTCCTATTGTGAATGTTTAGAAGTCGTTTAATGTTAAACATGAGCCTTTCTTGTAGACAAAACAAATGATAGGTACTGGCAACATTGAAACATAATCACTGTAACGTAGGCTAAGTATATTATCTGGCTCTATATAGTATTACAGTTCTTCGTCTTTTCGTGTCGATGGTTTCGTGTGGTGGTTTTCGTGGTGTGGTAGCCACATTGATCGCGGCATCAGGGACTTCTTTAAGTCATCCGAGGTGCAGGTGAACGGTCACTTAGGACATTCCAGCAGGTGGGGCATGGTCTGGTCAGAAGTTCCGCTACCGCACTTCGACAGATTGTGCCTGCAACAGCCTACTTGGGTACGCAGTCGATTGAGAGCTTTGCATATAGGTCATTGAAGATCACGTCCGGGTGGCAAATGTTCCTTTTAACGAAGTCGGGAGGTGGTGGATGCTTATCTTCCCATTACCTGTATCCTATCAGAGTATAGGTGCTCTTGCACAGTCCTTCTTAAATACTTAAATTACAGGTGCTTGTTAAATCGTTGACGCTACAAAATATAGTTGAATATAGTTTACGGATCCATGTGGGTATTGTATAATTATTTTATCAATTGCTTAAAAATCGGTGAAGGAAAACATCGTGAGGAAACCATCATGTCTGAGAGATATTTCTCAATAGCGTCTGAAGCTAAGTCTATGAGGCCCTTGGGCAGCATAAAAACTCTGACACCAGGTCTGACACTAACCACACGAAAAGAAGAAGAACTAAATATTGTTATGCACAAAACTCTTATGATCAATCCAAACTACAAGTAGAAACAAAAGAAAAAATTATCCGGAGCTACCAAAAATTATCATTAATTAGGTACTCAAGATTAGATGTAAATAAAATTAACGTTAATGAGCTCGTCATTATAAATAGCAACAAAGCACTCGACACCGTGAGAAGTTAAACAGAACATAAAAATGTATGGATGTTTAACTTTTAATGGGCTGCACCACACCACTCGAACGATTAACGTGATGTTTAAAAATGTTATTAGATTCTAAGAGCTACCTCACTTAGACTATAAAATATCAATTTTAGAACTTTATAATGATGAGGTTACGTTAGCAGATGAAGAGGCTGATAATTTAATCGATCAGTTAATGTTAATTGCTGTAATTCATGAAATATCGAGTGCGCAGTGTGAAATATCATTGCATTATAGATGGTTGCTATTGCACTATTGCAGTTTAGAGATGGTTAGCGTGAAAGTTCAGAGTAAACGTTCATAGTCGTTTCTGTAGTGCATCAGGGATATTTGCTAAAGCACGAGTCGTCTGTCTTTATACAGACGATGAGGAAACGATGGGCTTCCCTGGTGACGCGCGTGCGGGCCAGCCCCAACCTTTATCTGCGCTGTGTGGCGAGCAGACTCGATTGTCTATATATGTGAGTCGCCGCTGCAAGCTGTCCACATCTGTGATAAGCGTGTAGCAGTGATTCACATGTAGGTATTCATGGTTTTAGGTTAAGTGACAAAAATAGGAACACTAAAATAGGAGTAAGGAATATTGTTACTAAGAAAAATTTGTCATGTTCCTTGAATCTATACTAATATTATAAAGCTGAAGAGTTTGTTTGTTTGAACGCGCTAATCTCTGGAACTACTGGTCCGAATTGAAAAAATCTTTCTGTGTTGGATCGTCCATTTATCGAGGAAGGCTATAGGCTATGTAACATCACGCTACGACCGACGATGCACATTTGCTAATGAAAAAAACAACACCAATTTTTGTAAACTTATTAGTAAATATAAAAATGAAGAAACTGAAAACGTTATAACTGCTACAGAAATCAACCGTCCTCTAATAACAGACTTTTATTTTTGGTAAATAGAACCTCTTCATAAAAAGGCTTAACAAGTCTGAGTACCTAGTTGAATTAGCCAGTAACAAAGGCTACAGCTGTTTCCACAAGGGGTTCCTCAGGGCACTATACTATATTATTATATATCAGTAGACGCGTAATTCTTTCAACTATTCTGACCAAATACTTAATAGTTAATGCGGGTAGTATCGTACACATGTGGATTCTCTCGCTGCTACATAAATAAATAAGGTCGTCATACTTGATCATGAACAATATTACATAATAATCTATGAATAAATTATTACAATAATTATCTTTTGTGGTGTAGTGTTATTATTCTGGGTGCATCGTCTTCACATATAATGTTATAATTAATGTATACAAAACATTTTAAAAGAGTAACGGTGGAGTTTCTTGCCCATTCTTCTCCACACGAAACTTTTGGAAGGGCGACTAGAATCAATTCTATTTCTTGTTTATTTTGACGTTCAAAAGTGCCTTACATGTGCCTATTTAAAATAATTGATTTGACTTTGACTTTGAATATATTAGCAGCAGCACTATTTGTGTACAAAGGTAAAGGGGACTATGTAAATGATATTACTACGATAAAAACCAGGAAAGTAATTATAAACACCGGTTAGATCAGCTGTTCCTTTTGAAACCAGAATATAAGTAAACGGTTATTAGTCTTCCTCTTTTCGTGTGGTTAGTGACTAACCTGGTGTCAGAGTTTTATGCTGCCCATGGGCCTCTGACTTAGCTTCACATGCTGTTGAGAAACATCTCTCAGACATGCTGGTTTCCTCAAGATGTTTTCCTTCACCGATTTTAAGCAAGTGATAATTATACAATGCGCACACGAATCCGTAAAATCAGATGTGCCTTGGGTTAGAACTCGAGACCTATTACTTGGGAGTCCGGCGGTCACGCCACTAGGCCATCACTGCTTATTAGAATGGTTATTATAGTAACCATAACAAAATAGTGATTGTACCCATTTTACTTGTATTATGTAGTCATAATGGTGCTTAGGGGATTGAGAGGATTATACAAGTTGTTTTGCATTACCATCTTCGTTTACGGTTTCCTACGTACTGGCTGGATGTATAATGTAATGACTGTACCTATTCAAAAAAAAATGGTTGGAATTCCAAATATGAATGTTTCTTTTTTATTTAAAGTACAGATTATTTTAACAAACAGATTTAACTATTTAAGGAATACGTACAAACGTGTTTAAAAAAAATTATGGCCGAAAATTACATAATAGTGATTTTTTTTAGTGGAGTGTTTTGGATAATATATCATTAAGATGTGGCGACATGTCAAAACTACTTCCAAGTTACATGGATGGTCCGGAAGATTGATGTGTTATACACATAAAGAGTAAAGTCTCTAAATGATGCATGGTGAAAACCACAACAAAATCCGTTTCGTAGTTTTGAAGAACAACGCGGTCTTACAGACAGAAATGCGACAAGGGATATATGTAGATTGGAAGTGGAAGACAATTTGAGACAGGCATTTACAGAAAGTTACGAACATCGTTGTGTGAAAAGTCATAAAACGTTTACGAGTGAGGCTTTATATTACAGCGGATATAGAGGGACCCCATTTTAAGGACACGACAGTGTACAACCTACTTTATAGAAATTAATCCAGAGACAAACTTGAAATATGAAGTCTATGAGCATACTAGCAGATTGCTCAGATTTTTAACAAACTCTCGGCATATTTTGTAACAGAAAATGTTCGGCGAGGTCGTTCGAAGCCGCACATAAAATTCACCGAATAAATATAGAAGCGTATGAGATGAAAGTTTACAAACACACAGGTTGGATTGGCGCCAAATTTTGACAGACCGTATAGTGGACCCAGGGCGCACGTTGACGACATTCTGAAGCATAATATTGGGCTACAAAGTAAATGGCATGCTACGAGAGATTTATTGCTAGTTCTCCGATTTAGATATCATTGGTTGGTATTTTTAACGGCTTGGCTAATAATATTTACAATAACATTGTTATGTAGCAGAAAATGAGAAAAAAATGTGTTTCTTTCCCAAATACTGAGCAATAAGCGTTTTAATATTACGTAACTCGAAGAAAGTCTCAAGTCTCAATACTTATAGTATAGTTGTAGCTTAGTTGTTTTGATTAATTCATATAAAGGCTTTGACCTGTGACACGAGTTACGATAAAATTAGAATTGACTACATAAATTATACATAATCGCGTTATTGTGACATTTATTGTATACTGCAATAGGGTAAATAGTATAGAGCTTAGTACCTGGAACGTAGCTCCTTTTACTGAGAAAAATAATATTATCAATTTGAAAAAAATAAACTCACAGTAACATCTCATCACGCCTTATTTCCCCAAAGGATTAGGCAGAGTTGTGCTTATCCCCTCAAATGTCGTATGAACCCCATAAGTTCATAAGAAAAATTCACTCAAAACGACAATAAATATAAATCGTTGAGCTCTTATAAGCAAACGGCTTCTAATAGGCGAACGTCTAATGGGTTAAAGTACACCCACTTATTGGCAGAACTAAATCTTATAATTAATTAGTCCGTAAACAGTCTCGCCGTTTTTGTATAGATACCTACATAGAATACTCTTTATTATACAATAAAAATTACAGATAAGTATGATAAATATAGAACATTTAAGGCTTTTAAAGACAACCTTTGGATGGATTAAGGGAGAAGGAGAGACAATACTGCAGGTAGTCTGTGTAGTGTACCACTTACTTTTATAGAATAAAAAATAATAAAATCATATATTATTGCACTTAGTCACGGTAATAATAGTATTACCGTGACTTAGTTCATCTATGTCCGTTTTACGTTTGATGTAGACTTTGCAAACATCCTTTGAAAGCGGGCTGTAAAGATTAATTTCATGCTATCGTCGCAGTTCGAAGAATGGTTAATAAAAAAGAAACTTGCGATATGGCCTTTTGGCAAAAGCTAGGCAGTAAAAGTTTTGCTTGCATTTTCATTGCAGATTTTTTTAAAGGGCATTTTATCTATGGTCGCGTTGCTGATGGTCGGTCTAGCTTGTCAATCGGTAAGCAGCTTGTCTACGCTTAGCAGTAAATGTTTAGACAGGATGGCTCGTAAAACGACAACCAAACCATTTTAGAAGCCTCTATTTGAAGTGCATAAAAATAGCCACCCTTTATTTGAGATTTATTGGCCAATTTTGGTAAGGTTCTTAAAATGAAAATTCCAAGATCAATAGCGTAGTCTGCACAGCTGTGCACAGAATTTGTTTTCATCCTCTGGAAGAGATTGGGTAGCATAGGCAAAATAAAAACTGGTGCTGTCGGGGGACCCTCTGTCAAGAACGAAGGTCCTTAAATGTTTAAAACCAATATATATTACAGCTATCTTGAATTTCCATTTCGATCAAATTTATAAAGACACGGAGCGAGAAAGATTGTCGCATGGGGCATAACGCGGTTTCGTTACGTGACGATTTCTATCAGTCAACTCCTACCGCAAGCTAAAAATTGCCTGAATCTGCACCAAAAGCACAATCAGTTTATTTATTGTTTTAGATTTAGAAATTATCGATACGTACATTCAGTCAAAAAAGTATCGGGAATGGATGATTTGTTTATGGTTCCAAATTCAATGTTTTGGTTTTTTTGTAGTTGTTAGATTGGCACAACTGTTTTCCATTTTGGCGCGGAGTTTGAGTTGCATCTGTTATTTATATTAAATACAGTGCTGGTTTTAGTAATATCATATATAGTGTGTATTGCGAATTTCATAATGGACAAAAATATCGAACAAAGAGTTTGTCTTAAATTTTGCATCGCCAATGGAATTTCGTGTTCGGAGTCACTGAAAATGTTACAGAAGGCTTACGGTGAATCGACTTTATCAAAAACTCGTGCTTATGAGTGGTTCAAAGCGTTCAAAAGCGGTCGAGATGTGATGGAAGATTTCCCTCGCTCTGGTAGGCCGTCAACGTCTGCAACTGAAGTTAACATCGCAAAAGTGAAGAAAATAGTGACTGAAAATCCCCATTCAACTCTGAGAGAGATAGCCGCCGAACTTTCTGTATCTCACGAGTCGATCCGTACCATTTTAACTAATCATTTGGGTATGAAACATGTTGCTGCTCGGCTAGTCCCAAAAGATCTGAATTTTCTCCAAAAACTCAATCGCATGAAAGTCGCTGAGGACATGCTAGAACGAGTCAGTTCGGACCCAACATTCATGAAACGCATTGTTACTGGTGACGAGACGTGGGTTTACGAGTTTGACATGCAAACTAGTCAACAAGCTTCGGAGTGGCGCCTTCCAACTGAACCGAAACCGAAAAAGGAGAATTCGCGGCGAGAACTGAACTCAATTCCGGAAGCAGCGTTTAAAAAATGTTTTGATGAATAGATTATTCGTTGGCGCAAGTGTATCGTTTCTAAAGGAGCATACTTTGAAGGTGATAAAATAAATTTGGATGAATAACAGACATTTTGTGTATTATTGATCTTTTCCCGGTACTTTCTTGACAGAGTAGTATAATGAATCGGGTGCAAGGATGATTTATGTGCAAAAAAGTATCTTTAATTTATTTGAATCGCTTTGTGTTGTTGATTTAAAACATTTTAGCAGGAGATATATTACTTAAAAGCTGATATTATTAAAAGACAGGATGAAAGCTGACGCCAGTGGGCAGAAATGTTTGCAAAACAAATTCTGTTTCTCATCGTTAAAAACGAAATGTAAATAATCAAAATGTCTTTTTGCTCACCAGTTCGTATGAACAATCGTAAAACTGACCAGATTTGGATTACCGCAGAGTTTATGCGAAAGCGCCTACGCTGCTTCGCACCGAAAGGAATCATTTTAAACTTTTATAGACGTTATGTTTTTGTCATCATGACAACGAAACTCATGACAAACTAACTCTTGAAGTATGACGGTATAAACATTCTCGTACAGTATGCCTTTATAGTCAACTAGCATTTGCCCGCGGCTTCGCACGCGTTAAATTCGTAGTAAGATAATTCGTAATTATACAAAAACTTCCTCTTAAATGACTCTATCTATTAAAAAAACTGCAGCAAAATCCGTTGTGTAGTTTTAAAGATGCATACAGAGATTAGGACAGACGCAGGAAGCGACTT
Source organism: Hyppa rectilinea (assembly GCA_951799385.1). Classification (NCBI taxonomy): domain Eukaryota; kingdom Metazoa; phylum Arthropoda; class Insecta; order Lepidoptera; family Noctuidae; genus Hyppa; species Hyppa rectilinea. The sequence continues at coordinate 17,353,635 of OX637301.1, read as the reverse complement.
TGGTTTATACTATGTAGTGATAAATTATTCAGCAATAACATTTGGTATTAATGTTTATTGGCAAAGCTTAGGAAATAAAACGTAGTTTATATGGCATAACCTTGAGCTTACTCAAATTGAAATGGTTGGTTATGCTCAATTTGGAGTATAACGGAAAATAATAATTATTATTACCATATGCCTTTGTCATTTCGCGTATTAAGAGATGTAGCTAAAGTTCTGTCAGTTAAAAATAAGCTTTATTATTAGGTACTACAGTCATGATTCAAAAATATGCACGTTCGGTTGTCCTATTTCATACGGCGTTTACGATTTTGGCATAGAAAACTGTTCTATTTTGTTTGTGAAATCAAATGCGTCTTATATTGAAGTAGTCCCAAGGGTTTTTTTATTTTATTGCAGTTTATATCTAACTTCCACTATGGTACTTACATCAAAGGTGCTGCAATTGGCAGTCTCGTGGACCTTGTCTAATAACTTTCAACCTACTTTAAAAAACTTTCATTCAAATTGCTCTATTGGCAGATAGAACATTGATCGATGCGTTATTAACCCGTGAAAAGACGTTACATTAATGTGTCAAAACATCTATTGAGACCAGAAGCCGATTTATTTTATCTATTCTAAATTCAAACTGCCGTCAGTCTACAATACATTTTGGCGGGCTCATGTTTCCAGCCAGTAGCAGCATAAAAATGATCGCCCAAATTATGGTATTGTTAAGAAACCTGCTTTATAAACCGGTTAGACCGAACTAACCACAAAATTAGGAGAAACCCAGTCTTTGTCGGAAGGATATGAGCTATTAGTCGTTTACCTAGTTGCAATATTAATGATGCGGTCCGAATTGAACAGTTAGTTTGGACTTGGGCTGAACTTCTTTAGAAGCATTGTCTCTGGTATTGTTCACAGTATAGCTCTAAACTCTGTGTATTATTCTAGTAAAATGTTTCGGATCTTTCGTATTCAATCGCATTTTAAATAAATAGGTAGGTATCTAGCTTTACATTTAGGTTTCTATTTGAATTTAAACGGTTTTTCTTTTCCCTGAATGTTTTATCAAATGTATGATCGTGTCTCGTGGCTAAACGACAACGGCCGAAAACTGCGCTTGCCACAGTCCGTTTGTGGATGGATGACCATCAATTAAGATCCGGGGCTCTCCGCACGTTAAACACGCTAAGTCCCGACTGTCACTCATAGATCATAGACAGTCGTTACGGGTTGTCAGACGCCCAAAAGTCTGACAACCAGTATTACCAAGGTATCTAGTGTTACCCAGTAAATGGATTGTGTAGGTCAGATAGGCAGTCGCTCCATGGAAAAAATACTGGTATTCAGCTGCACCTGGTTAGATTGGAAGCCAAATTCAAAGTAGCTGGGAAAGGCTACGCAGATTGATGCTCATGTCTCATATGTTGCATCCAGTCATTCTTCCTTGAAACAAAGTAACATTAAATCAGACAATTGTCTAACAGGAAAAATGAACCTTTTTATCTACAAAACAGTGTAGTAGCTAATGAAATAATGACGAAACTCGAAGCCAACTCCAACAAGGCTTGATTACTATTGCAGGCATTATGGTCGGTTGAATCATGGGCGATGCTAACAGGGATTAACAATTAAAGTGGCCGCTGACCTACGCCCACGTGCTTCTGTCACTAGCTTCACCTAACAAGATCCGATGTTACATGACGAAAAAAAGGAATACAGGAGAATATAAGAAAATACTTGGAAACAGACCATTGTATTCTTGTTATTTGTGGTTAAATATTCAGTTCGTGGAAAAACTAAGCTATGATATTGGTGTTCTATAATAAATGAATAGGTTAGTGAAATAAAATCAATTGAGATTTATAATATGTATGTAATTGTACGAGGCCAAAAAACTTGTTAATGAAGAACAAATGTTATTTATTTAATTCAAGCATCTTTTATTGTCCCATGTGAAATACGTAATATACGTATTCGAAATAGGAGCGCATTGCAAAATGGAAGATACTTTATCATTGGCAAAGAGACTGCACGTCGCGCTTTTTGTTGGGAACGTCATCAGTTATATTTCCTAAAATAAATATGCATAAACTCCAAAATGTAGAAAAATCTAGATCTGATTCATACGTATAGTCTAATAGAAAGCCTTGTCGTTGTATTGGTAGCAAGTTCTACTACCGAACATGACGTCTTGGGTTCAATTTCCAGGTCGGGCATCGTGTTATTATAATATAATATCATTGGACATTTCACACAACGCCATATAGTCCCAAGCTAAGCCACTTAATGCTTGTGTTATGGTAACGAGATGATTGATAAACTACTTATATACATTTTTTTTTGTAAATACATACCTACATATTATACATAGAACATTATTAAGAATATTATTGGGTTTTTCCATCTGGAATTTCTAAGTAGCAGCCCGGAGTCTGAATTTGTGTCCGTTTGTTGGCAAAAGGTTCTCTCCCAATAACATGGCACTAAAAATAACTGGCCAAATGTGGGTGTTACTAGAGGTATATATCTCTGCCTAACCCTCCGGGGAATTGGAGCGTGATGATATATTCTATTGAGTGGATACCCAAGATGCTTCTTACAAAGAAGTATTTTATCCTGAAGATTTACCGTAACGTGAATTTGTCCATAAATAAAATCGACTTTAAGACTCCCGCAGACCGGTGCGATGCGAGTACAAAGTACAAACGGCACATCAAGCTATACAAAACTGTCAAAATTTCCCAATTGAAAATGCACCTTATGCTTTTGTTATAAAGTTGAAAAACTATCAAAGGAATTTGACAGATTGGGATAGCTTGATGTGCTGGCTCTATACAACAATTTCCATGAAAACTTTATGGAAATTATTCTACCAGTATCGTGTCGCACCGCGTCGCGTTTTGCCTTTTTGCAATAGCCTTTGAATGTACAGAGCAAAAGGTACATAGCTTTCTGAAATAGCTTATAGAATTGCAAATTGTTATTACCTCTCATCGCTTCGTGGTTGGTTCCTAATTGTAATAGGATCCCTGACGTTTAAATGTCAAATAATATTTATATCCTTGGTCATTGTTAAGACCAGCCGTAAATCCGGCGCCTGTTTTAGGTATAATATATTAATAACTTTTGTTACATCAACTTAATAAACTAAATTGGGATAAGGGCAGGAGAATGATGATGATGATGATGTAGACTTGGTAGAAGTTTTGGCAGAGTGGAGATGTGATTATTATTTGTGGAATGTCCATAATATACTTAATCTATTTGGAGCTTTTTCATCTACATCGTGTCTCTGTTCTGCCTCTACTCTTCCAAATTGATACTCAAGGCACATATAATCTTGCGCGGGCTTGCGGGCGGTGAGTAATGGGTAGCCCACCGCCCGATCAGCACCAGGCCCGTGCCGGACGGCGCGTAATGTTCCACGCGCGCCTCAAAGAGATGGCAGCATATGAAGGGGCCCAAACCTGCCGGGCAAGCGGGATTGTCCGAAAGGATTACCGCTATCCCGGAACATAAAGGGCTAAGGAAGGAACATGGATGGGTTTTAGTCAGTAAGAGTCTGACACTCTCTTCTGCTCCACCCAGAGCGGGAGGAGTCATTGGATGATTTCCCACCCACAAAAAAAGGCACATATAATCTTAGGTGTAGTAATTCGCGGCCGTAATAAGTACATATTTACAGAACTGCACATTGCTAATTTTTTTTGGATCCGGTGTGGGAAATCCTCATAGATGTCCTCCGTTCTTGAGATGGCGGAGGGAATGTGAAAAAACCCCAGGGTGTTCCCTTTCACACCAGCGCGTCGGGGGTCGCGGGAACGCATGATACTTCCGCAACGCCTTACATTGCCCTGTTGTAACTTAGGGAAATGTATTGATGCTTCTAATTCTGTAAATACATACTTGCTATGGCCGCGAATCAAAATTTTGATCAACATACAACCTGACACAGACCGGCAAATTGTAAAAAAAATCAATAAAAATTTGAATTTTGAGGACTAGATCATACACTGCCATGAACACAGCTGTGTGTTTTCTGTTCTATCTCACAGTCACATACATACGTGCTCAATACATTTTGATTCATTCTAAGACAGTGCCTCCAACACAACAATGTGTTTATTGTCCATACATTGGAATGCGTGTTGAAGGCACTCAGTGGGGATTTTGGCGACACGAATGTGTGTTGAAGGAGCTTAGAATAGCACCTGACAAAAAATAGTGGCAGCTATGAGCTAACCTGGCGCATCTTCTATAAATCAGTCATCATTTCCTTCCAAAACAAAAGAAAATTGTAGATTCTAGACATCTAACAGATAAGCCATTACTAATAACATCTTCTATTGTTAATTACACGCAATCGGTGACAAAGTACAAGTCTATAAGGATATTACACATTAAATATGAACAATAAATATATTGAATGAGTTGAAATGAATGAATTTGACCTTTGTTAAATGATAGAGACCGCTGTTAATGAGTCAGTCGTAAAATATAATATTATATCAGAAGAATATTACGTGTAGAAGTGTAGGCATTATAGTGTCTGTCTATAGTGCACGTGTCAAGTGTAAGATAGATATTTGTTCTGATTATGAAGGAAAAATAAGTACAATAATTCCAAATGTTGTTAACATTTCTCCAGTTTTGATCAAAACAAATGCCCAAACGTAATTAAATTCAATGTGCCTAGCCTTTTTCCAACTATTTTGAGGTCGGCTTCCCGTCTAACCGGATGTAGCAGAGTACCAGTATTTTATATGGAGCGAGTGTCTATCTGACCTCAACAATCCAGTAACTGGGTAATACGATACCCATTCGTAAGACTGGCTCTCAGATTTATTATATTAAGGGCTGATTTATCAATAGTCAGATAAGTTTTATTCGAGGAATAAATACGACAGTTTGACAGCTTTTGTACAGAAAATATGTCGATCCGCCATTTTTATTCTTCAAGAAAGATATCAAGCGATTTAAAAATCGTCCCTTAGAGTCGTTTTTCAATGTAAATGGTAAATAACCGATATCTATTGCATTTCTATTTAACTATCGTGAAATAACGGAGCTTTTTGTACGTATCTATCGAAATGACGAATGGATGAGAACCGCATTTTTTTAAATGTTATAATGGAGAATAAAGTTTGGTTTGGTTTGTCAACATTATAGATACCTACCGTTTACTCAGTGTTTACGGAATGATTACGTGTGGGCAGAAGATAAATTACATTAATCTGGAGTTGGGTTTCAGTAATTGCTCAGTTTGTTAATACTAATTTTTCTGTGAATTGAGTCAGCAAGAATGACACTTCATTTAGCTTGATTTTACCACAATACCAAAAAGCCAACTTAATAAATTTTCCCGGTAGACCTGGCACGGTACACTCATTAATCTTATTTACTTTCTTACATTCGTTATCTCCATCAGAAACATTATGTTAACCTTTTGAACGCCAATGTCACATATACGTGACAAGACTGACAAGCAAGCGCATGCCCTGTACGCCAACGACACAATTATGTGACACTTTTATGGACACTGTCCTGTAACAAAAATCAAATGAAAGGGCTTACTGTGAGGTTCTTAAGTGAATATTATATTATTTAAAATGAAATAGATTAAAAATTATTAAAGAAAATAACCACAATTAACCATCTCCCGTATCTCCGAAACTACAAAGTCTAATATTTTGAAAAAAAAAAACCAAGCCTAAAATTGCTCTATGCTTATAGATTACAGGAAAACCTTGAAATACATGGTATATATTCCAATATTGTGCACAAACATAAACTTACATTTGCAGTTGGAATGTATGGGAAAGATCTTTTCAAAAGTATGTTCTTGGCAGAAGACTTCATTAACCCGACATTTGCCCAATTTTTTCTTATAGGTTCAGGAAAGCAGTATCGCACGGGTATAAAGAACACATTGCTTTCAGTATCAGAATCTGAGAATCTGTACTTCTTTTTATTAACACTAATTAGATAAAGACCACATAATAGACAGAGACATTGACATAACAATAGAGTTGTTTGTTTTTCTGTCCTTGTTAACAATAGCTGTACCTAAGTAAGGTGACTTGTCTTTTTTTCCTTGGGTAAATCATCTCGCAATTCAACGGAGGAGGTTGTATACTGTTTAGCCGGGCTTGCCTGTGGATGCCTGACTAAAATAAAAGCGTCCAGTCAGGGCTTGAAAAATTACTAATTAAGTGACTACACGCAAGGTCACCCCCTTTGGGGTACGGACCTCGGCTTAAGACGTCACTGGGGGATGAGAGCTGACAGGCTGGATCGGATGTACATAAACATAACTTGTTCTGGAATCAGAATACTCAAACTCAAACTCAAAGTATTTATTTCAAATAAACCAATTACAGGCACTTTTGAATTGTCAAGGGGTCGTTCAGTCTGAAAGATGAAGCTAGTTGCCCATTCCAAAGCAGTAGGTACCTATGGAGGAGAACGGGCAAAAAACTCCATGGACACTCTTTTAAACAAAATATGGATACAAAATATCGGTTACATAATTCATATTATTATTATACATGTGAGAACGATGCAGAACGGTGAAAGCATCCGATATAAAATATGTAAAAAAAATAAGTTCAAAAATTAAATTAAAACAAGCCATGGCCGCTAAGAGATGACCAGATACATATTTATAGTCAAAATTGTTTTAAACTCAAACTCAAAGCATTTATTTCAAATAAACCAATTACAGGCACTTTTGAATTGTCAAGGGGTCGGTCATTACAAGTCACCTTCGGATTGTCAAAACTGTCTCGACTTTTAATAACATTACCTAATTCCTATTATATTTATGAAGCAATAAACATGCTGTCTCAATATTTGTTCTCTGGTAATCCATAGATTATTTTGAGGCTCAACAATAGTTATTTGTTATGCAAGGCTGGAAAGTTGATTTTTGGCGCGAGTACTTCTATTGAAACCTGAGTAAGCGAAGGATTCTAGGGTTGAACCATGAGCGAAGCGAGTGGTTCAAATATAGAATCCTGAGCGTAACGAAGGTTTCAAAGGTACGAGACGCAGAAAAGCTTTGCTGCCGAGCGCAACACGCAATTTTTCACCTCACTACAGCGAGGAAACTGCTAGGTGCAAGAAAACAGATGTTATATGTTGAGTTTTATTTTGTTCGAGCGTCTCAGATACATTGACTCATGTGAAGAAAATAACAGATACTTGGCAATGTATCTTATGAGTTACATAGAATATCTCCAAAATTAAATACCCTGTATTTTGTTCTATATCCTACTTGTCCTCTAAGGAGAGTGAAAGAAAAAAACTAATTTAATACAAATAACTAACTAATTTAATTTAATACATATTTATTTTTGCCAAGCAAAGGATTAAATAACATATTATATTAGTATTTATTTTATTTAAAAAATTTAACTTAAATTACAACACAATTGGGTATTTGACAGGGTAGTATTTTTATGGCATATTCAAATGTGACGTCACAGATTTTTTTAATCAAATGGAATACTTATTAACATTAATTCCAATTTTACAATTATATCCTGGCAAAATATTTAATTTCTGTACTGTGATGGAAGTTTTTAAGGTGAGCGGACTGGCAGTATAGAAAATTATTAAATAGAAAGGTTCGAATTTTAAAAACTCTTTCCACGCTAGAGAGCAAAAATCGATTTTCGGCTCAGATTTCGAATGACAAACAGACTCTTTCAGAACCTGTGAGGTGAAAATACGTTTCAGATCTGTTATTGATGAAGGCATTACCGGTACCGGTACCGGCTCACCGATAGATATCTCGAAGTAAGAGGTGTCGATACGTCTCGAGCCGATGTAATCCGATGACAGCATCGATACCGAGTTTATTTACTATCCGAGACATATTAACTCGATCCGAATAAATTGAAAAAGGAAGCATAGACAATATTTTCTATAAAAGAGAATATAAAAATGTATTTTGAATTCTTCGACGTTTTCCCTTTAATAATGTTTATTTAAATTGATATAACTGCGCTTGATATTACAATAAAATATATTGACTATTTCAACAACTACATTTCTATTCATTGAGCTTTTATTAAAGCATAGAGATAGAAATATCAGAATAAACTCAATTCTGTATTACCGTTATGCATAGAAATTGAATAAGAATATGATAGATGTCGACATTCAGTCTTATTTTAATGCCGTCTTCAATAAAGATGGCACCCACGCCGACGGTACAATCGTATAAAACAGACTAACAAATACTTGTGTATATTGAAAACTAGCTTTAGCCTGAGGCTACACTCGCGTTTATTTTGAATTTGACAATTAATACATTCGGGTTGTACTCTACTTGTTGTTTAGCCGTTGTAATCATGGGCTCAGAACGGCACGTACCTACACGTGGCGATGTCCCAAGAACTGATATTATAATATTACGCTAGGACCCTTAGGAGCAGAGGAAGAAAGCTAAGCGAAAACGTAGTAATGGCGCGAGCAGGCTATGCGACGGGGTGCGTCGAGAGGACTATGTTGCTGACATAGACCTCTCCCAGGCTACGCCACAAGTGCCACAACCCCTACCTTTCGTCTTTCGCATTCAGTATAGTTGTTAGGGAAGTCTATCAGAAATGTAAAGCCCAGCGCACATTGGCGGCACGGCACGGCAGGAGATCCTTTGGCATCGCTACATGTAAGCGCAATTTAACGGCAACGATATCCTTCTGCTTCTCGTTAGGCATGCCGCGACGTCCTTTGGCGTCATCATAGAAATTTTAATATTATTGTCATATTTTTACATTATATTTTAATTTGTCGCATAAGAATCCCTTGCCGTGCCGTGCCGCCAATATGCGCCGTGCCTAAGTAATTTTTCTTAGCAGCTAGTGTGTTATGCCAGAGGCCGTAGGTACTAATGTTTGTAATGAAGAAATCACGCCGGTGAACTCTTGGACACTGAAAAAAATATGTATATAGTAATAGTAAAGTACGATTGTTAATAAATAAAGTCATATGATCAATTAAATTATGGACCTAAAGATAAAGGAGGGTGCCTCAACAGGGTCAAAGTGGACGAGGACGAAATAAAGCGAGTAAAAGTGTTGCCAGAACACACAATAGAACTTCGACACAAACAAGTATTGTTCGCTAATGTTGCCAGTATTACATTACATTTTCTATTAGACGTGCCGATTACCTTTATTATCTTTGTTTCATGGGATCATAAACAAAGGTGGCTATGGTTTTGTTTTATTCTTTGTTTCCATTAGTGTTACATCGGGCTTTTGTAGTTGTTAGCTGTTTTAACACATTTTAACACATGGTGTTGCCAGATTTTAAGAAATGGAACGTTTTGTTTTCGAAATTCGTTTATCTAGGTTAAATGTTCGAAAAATTAAAATTTATGGTTCATGATGTGATCATCAGTGTTGCTAATCTATCAAGTTTTTGTCCAGTAGTGAACTGCGATAGAATGTGTTAAGATTATTACGAAATTACCAGTTCTTTTTGAAGTTTGTACGCTTCTATTTTCCATTTTTTTGTGATTTTTTAATCAAGTTCCTTTAAAATAATAATAGAAATAAAATATTGATATTTTCCGAGAAAATGTTCAGAGTTCGTAACATCGTCGTGGTTTTGTTATCACTAGATTAGTTATTTCTTCCTATATGACTAAAAATAATTTAGTACTATAAGTTTAGTACAATTTCCAACAGTTTTCTGCTATACTTGTTAAGGTGGCAAGAATTGCTGATGCCTCCTGATATCTGTACTGAACCATCAGAAAGCCTCCCATCTCCATATTTTAAATAGTAGGCCATAGCAAGGACCACCTCCACAAGTGGGGTTTATGGGCGCCTCAGATATCCGATGTGTATATAGGTTGTAACCGAAAGGGTATATACATACAAAAGCATATGCTACAGACCACCAAACTGAACAACTTTTACTATGGGACCAACTCCGAAATCGCAAAAAAAAGTCAGCTGTTCTATACATTTTTGATCACGTGACTCGTTGAAATGTAGGGAACAGCTGATTTTTTATTCACGAAACCCAGTATACATAGTTCAACAAGCTTTTGCCAGCAGCTTTGTCGCGTGATAGTACCTACATTGCACCCGTACCATATAAGCCGGGGCGGATCGTTAATATAAATAACATAATGCAAATCGAATGCCAATCCGTAATTTTCCAAAAAGTTGGTCCACATCGTGTTATAATTAAACTTTCATAACAAGTTCTCTATACATAATCAACACACGTCCGTCCGTGCGTTGAATACCAAATAGGATTTGGTTCCCTCGCGAATGCACTGGGCTATTTCAGGCACAAATCTAGGTTAACGTAATTCTGCATGTTTCATGAGCGCAAATTGCGTCACTCGTACACGTTTAGAGCACGTGCACTTTGGGATAAAACGAAAAATATCGATACCTGAGTAATTTATCGATAGACTGGAAAATCTCAAGCGATACTAAACTCTAAGATGTTCTTAGAAGTGTTCTGTCACTAAATTTCACCGTTTTTTTGGGTCGGAAATAATCAAATTACCCCTCCCGCTCTGGTAGGACCGGAAGGGAGTCTCAGCCTCCTCTGGGTGGAGCGGAAGGGAGTGCCAGACTCTTACTGACTAAAACCCTTTCATGTTCATTCCTTAGTCCTTTGTGTTCAGGGGCAACGTAACCCTTTCGGACAATCCCGCTGTAGAAAGACCGTGCTAACAAGAGTACACCTTAATTAAAGTGACAATAAGTTGCCTATATATTTTGACTTTTCATGGGATACACAAAATGTATCCCTCGAAAATAATTCAGATTTCCACCATTTTCTGGATGATGGATGTCCTTAAACATCAGTGTCGTCAGAAAGGATTATCCTTGTTCGCGATTTGGCAACGACCTATTCAACAAATGAAGGCTTGCTTGCCAGTACTTATTTATAATTCTAATGAGTATTTCATCGATAATTTTGACTTAACACTACATCTCTTCCTGCATTTCAGTATTACGCACTGAAATCTTTAAATAATCTTGTTTATAAGGTATGACGTTGTTTCTCAGACAGCTGTTTTGAGTCAAAGTGTTAGGTATGTGGCTACATACTTAGATCAAAAGCTGTGGAGAGCCCCTCCATGGTTAAGGAATAACAGCTCACGGGTCGAATGATTAGGTTAAGCTACGATTGCCGCGGTCGTTCCGTGGAATGAGTTACCATCCATTACATTCGTGACCCCTTCATACCTTGGAACGCACGTTAAGCAGTTGTTCCTGTCTGTCATTTGTAGATCGACAGTCGTTATGGGTAGTCAGAAGCGTGAAAGCCTGACAGCCAGTCTTATCAAAGGCTATAGTAGAATACAGTAAATGGATTGTGAACGTCAGATAGGCATACGCTTCGTGTAAAAATACTAGTAGTCAGCTGCATCCGGTTAGACTGGCAGCCGACTCTAACATAGTTGGGAGAAGGCAGCAATTGAATGATGATGCTGCTTCCCGAATCGCAGACAAAGTGTTATGAGGGTATAATATGGTAAGATTAGCAATTGTTTGGGTACGTAATACTCTCGGAGAAGTAACAAAGGAACGTTGTAAATTCTTAAATGTAAACATTATTGTGAGTTGATAACCTAACACAGTGTTCCAAAATAAACGGGCGTCACTTTTTTGAGAGATTGTAGGGTACACTAGCTTCTACTCGCGGCTTAACCCGCGTCCACTCTAATTATTTTTCTAAAATAAAAGTAGTTTTAATTACTCCTTACAACATCCTGCCAGTGAAAATCCCGTCAAAATCAGTCCAGTCGTTTCGGAGATTATCCGAGACAAACAGAGAGTTTTTTTTTTAAGTACTGTATAGTCTAATAATTATATTATGTATATTGTAAAAAGCTGTTATTTTTGTAATTACAAACAGAAACTTCAATTTTAATTATTTGAATGTAATCTACAGATGATTTGTGACAATACACATCTTGACCTTATATTTGTATTATCAGTGAGTTTAAGAATATTTTTGGAACTAAATTAAGATAACATTTGTTCTCCTATTTTACGATGATAACGTAACAAAACTATAACGCCTTGAGCCACAAAGGGATGTGCAAAGGTGTACCTACCTATAGTATACGTACGTAACGTCACAGATGTTTAGAATCAAATGGATTACTTAATATATTTTTACAATTATATCATCGCATAATATTTAATTTCTGTACGGTGATGGGAGTTTTTAAGACGAGCGGTCTTTTTTCTATGTTATTTCATATTTTATTTTTGACCGTGTCAAATAGTCAATTCGCTTTTGTAGAAAATTTTAAATATTTCCGTAATTTAAAGTACTAAGGTTGGATAATATGTAACTGCAAAATCGGTCCGACCATGTGTTATTGGGTTGTTACACCTGGAATTTCTTAATAGCAGTTATAGCAGCCGTCTGGATTTATGCCCGGTTGAATATGGCAATAACCCTATAGCATGAGACTTTAACGTAACTGCCGAAATGTTGTGTTGTCTGTTACTATACTTATATCTACCGCTGTCTTTGAGGATTACAGGCGTCGTATTATGTGAACAAGAACAAGAAATACAAATAAATTTTCTTGATTATAGTAAATTGTCGGCTGTCGTATTTTTAGACTTACTCTGAGAGAAGACTCCGCTGTCTATCTGTTCATCCGTCACCAGGCTGATCCCATGAACCGTCATATTTAGACAGTTGAAATTTTCAAAGATGATGTATTTCTGTTGCCGATAAAACAACAAATACTAAAAAAGCAGAATAAAATAAATATGTTAGGGGGCTATTTTACGGAACCCTTCGTGCGCGATTACGACTCGCACTTGGCCGGTATTTTGTTTTTTCACGTCCAAGAAAAACGTAAAGCGCTTTTCTTCATGTGACACCGAATAAGACAAGAACTACGGACATACGAAATGAAAAGTAGGTAATGAGTGTATAGCGCAGTTGAGCAATCCAATTAGGGCGAGCAATTTTCGTCTGTTAGCTCATATATATATATAGCCCAGCCTATTGTTACGCAGATAAACACAACAGATACCGAGGTACGCACGTCACAAACCATAGAACTGACCACCGAGGATGACAACACACCAGCTGTCGGCGTCTACATTTCTCCTGCTGATGACTGCTCTTCTCCTGCCGACGTACCCTGTGACGATCAAAGCTGGACAGAAGTAAAGCAAAAGAAAGTCCGGAAATCTGCTTCATTATGTGGCATCGCTGGGCCCAACATTACTAGCTTAAGAGCTGTAGAACCACGCAAACATATACACCTGTGGAATATGGAGTCCAGCGCTGATGAAATACGTGACTATCTGCGTCATCTGTGTCCCACCGGCACGTGCACGGTCGAAGAGTTGCGGGCTAGGGGAAATTATAAGTCATACAAGATTGGTATTCCCGTTATGTATTACGATACATGCTATTCTACAGATGTTTGGCCGATGAACGCAAGAGTGAACATTTGGACTAACCCGAGCCATGCCAGAAGCTATAAGGTGCCTGATAAGGCCCAACAGACATTTCGTGCCTAAGCTGCCTCATAACAAAATTAAGCGCATTAGCCTATTGTATCAGAATGTCCGCGGTCTCAAAACCAAACTTTCGACGTGGAGAACGAACTTGATACAGCTGGAGCATAATTTGATCGCTGTAACAGAGAGTTTTCTCGATGGATCTATTGAAGACGGAGAACTTGTAACTGAGGGTTGGAATGTGATGCGACGTGACAGGGGCACACCGTGCGGCGGAGTAATGCTCGCTGCGCGCGCACCTATTGTGCTACGTCGCCGCCGCGATCTTGAAACGGATGTTGGTGAGGACTTATGGGCTGATTTCACGTGGTGCGGCCGAACTGTTCACGTATGTGTTGTGTATATTAAACCTAGTGCAGGTGATGATGAGTACATGAGATGGTTTTGCAAAGTGGAAGAATATATAAATAATTTGAAAGGCCTTGTGTTAATATTAGGTGATATAAATTTAAATAGTGTCTCGGTAAATATTAAGAATTATTATTGTTATTTTGTTTCATATTGTTGCCTGAATGAGATGAATGATGTGAGAAATTCGTATGGAGGTATGTTAGATGTTGTTTTAGTCCAAGAGAACATTAGTGTAAGAGAAACATGTGTGACCTCTACTGAGGGAATAGTACCACTGGATGCGTATCACCCGGCGCTACACATTGAAGTAGGAGTCGACATAGGCCAATACTCAGATTCAATTGAGCCCAGCAATATAGACAATACGAAAGATTGGAACTTTAGCAAATGCGATTACGAACAGCTGTATTTATTACTCTCTAACGAGAATATTTGGGTGGAGGTACTGGAATCCAAAGATGTGCATATAGCTACTCAAAAGTTTTACAAAATTGTTTATAATTTTTTTGATTCTTGTATGCCTAAAAAACGCAGACGGAAATGTACAGATAAACGATATCCTGTATGGTTCACTAATGATATTATCCAAGATTTAAGGCGCAAGCTTAAGCTCCATAAAAACTGGAAACGTACTAACTGCGATAGTGCGTATTTGTTATTTTCTGATCTTAGAGCCAGTTTGAAGATCCATATCGCTGATGCATATTCCTTGTACATGACACAAATTGAGAATCAAATCAAAATTACCCCCCGCCAATTCTGGTCACACATTTCCAGCCTAAGATCGAAGGGTGGTTTTGAACCGAACATTACGTATAGGGGCATAACCTTTACAGGAACTAAAGCAGCAGGAGCTTTCGCTGAGTTTTTCTCATCTGTATTTCTGCCTGAGATCCCTCAGTTAAATGCTGATCATGTTAGTGCGGCGGGCTTTACCTGCGACAGCAATTTCATAAATGTACCTCCCTTGTGCCCGGCGGACATAATAAAAGGCATAAAGAAACTAAAGCCAAACAGTTCCATTGGCCCTGATAACATTCCCCCCTTTGTAATCAAATGTTTAAAACATATTTTCTGTGATCCACTTTGCCACATATTCAATTTAGCTTTACAGGCAGGTTCATATCCCTCTCCGTGGAAAGTCTCTAGAGTAACACCTATTCCTAAATCCCAAAGCAAAAGTTCCGTTGAAGATTACCGCCCTATCGCAATTTTATCTTCCCCAGCGAAGGTCTTCGAGAACATTCTTCACAATATCCTATACGAGCAAGTTAACAAATATTTATGTAATGAGCAGCACGGTTTCAGAAGTAAGAGGTCAGTTGATACGAATCTCCTGACACTAGTAGATTACATCTCCTCTAGCTTGGACCGTGGGCGTCAGGTAGACGTACTTTATTTCGACTTTCGGAAGGCGTTCGATAGAGTTAACAATGATACGCTACTGATGAAGCTTAGCAGTATAGGTTTCACACCAGCTCTACTACGTTTCTTCGCAGACTATCTACGAGAGCGCCAGCAGTTTGTTAGGCTCGGTATTTACGATTCAGGAACCTACCACACGCGTTCCGGAGTTAGTCAGGGCTCAATTTTGGGGCCTTTACTATTTTTAATCATGGTTAACGATCTTCCCCAAGTTCTCAGACATGCAAAATGCCTCTTATATGCTGATGACTTGAAGTTGTACCTTGAAATAAACTCCGAGCGTGACTGTTCGGCACTACAGGAAGACATAGATGCTATCTACAAGTGGAGCCTGAACAATAAGATGGATTTTAACCCCTCTAAATGCTTTGCTATGACATTCGGTCGTATGCGGTACCCAATTAACTTTGAATACAATTTAAATAACAATGTCATCATGAAAACAGCGGCCATGAAAGATCTTGGAGTCACATTCGACCGAAAGCTCACCTTCCACGATCATATTGCCACGGTAGCTAAAGAATCATACCAGAGGTTGGGCTTTGTTCTTCGTAACTGCCGCGATTTTCGCTCCACACATGCCATCAAAATAATTTTTAATGCCCTTGTACGTAGCAAACTAGAATCAAGCTGCTGTGTGTGGAATCCACACGAACGTGCCTACGCGCTTTTATTGGAAAAGGTGCAAAAAGCGTTCCTTAGGTTTTTATATAAGCATAAATTCCAGTATTATCCGTTCCTATATCCTACCAAATTTCTATTGGGCTGCCTCGGATATAACTCTCTAGAGGTAAGGCGAGCACGAGGTCAGCTCACCATAGCCTGCAAAACGCTCTGTGGCTCTATTGACGCCCCTGATCTTCATGCTGTGCTGGCTCGCTTCTTTGTCCCAGACAGTTACTGCCGCGGCAGGAAGCACAGGTTGTTTGCTGTACCCCCATGTCGTACTGTTGCGCGAGCTAAGTCTCCAGTACCACGCACTCTGACCGCACTTAATGATCTCTTAGATTCTAATCCAACAATTGATCTGTTTGCGGATGAATGGATGAAGATTTTAATGGCATGTCAGAAGTTCTGTGAGAGGGATTCATGAAAGCATTGCAAATTTTTATTTTATTTTTGTGTTTTATTGAATTTTTATATTTTCTTTTCTTTTGTACCTTTAATTATTGTAATTGGTTAACCGTTATAATTAAAGTTAAATAAATAAATAAATAAATAAATAACTGTGGAATTAAGGAGACGTGAGAGTTATCACAAAGTATTCGGAACCATTTTTGGAAATAAGATAAGAATTGTACCTATTTCATTTATGTTGGATTCTGTGCTGCGTGACACTTCTTCAGTGGGTCGATGCTGTTAAGTTCTTACTGTGAAAACTTACCTGAAGTGAGCTTTCCATCTAATGCTAGGAATTAGACCTATTGACAGCTCACCTGAAACTCGCTTCAACCACATATTCACGGTAAGATTACTACAGAATAGCGCCACTGCTTCTGTTCGCGACTTCGTCCGTGTGATGTTTGTTGTTTTGGCATAAAACATATCCAATGGCACTCGACATAACGTGGGTGAGCATTGATTCATTTATTTCACCATTTATGCGCCCACTTGTTAACAGACGAGAAGAAAACAACAGAAAATACGTACAGACGCCAGCACAACAAGCTATCCCTAACTGTCAAATTTTCTCAATTAAAAATGAACCTTATGTCTTTGCAATAAAGTTGAAATACTAACAAAAAAAATTCACAGATTGTGGTAACTTGATGTGCTGGCCTCTGTACAAAGGTGATGCTTATTTCTGAAGAGCTTAGCTCTCTTTCAGCATACCTACTTTAGAGTAGAAGAGAAAACAAAACACTTAAGAATTTTCGAAAACAGATCAGTTTTTTTTAAATTAGAACAGGCCGGAAACATATTAATTATTTATCATCAATTTACCGTTGTATAGCCATTTAAAAGAGGAGCTCGTGGCTAAGTAATAACAGTCGCACGGATGGACCAATCACGTTAAGCTACGCTTGCCGGGGTTGGTGCGTGGATGGGTGACCATCTTTACATAACGAGACTTCTCCGTGCCTAGGAAAGCACGTTAAGCCGGTGGTCCCGGCTGTCATTTGTGGATCTTTGGCAGACGTCACGGGTAGTCAGAAATCCGAAAGTCTGACAGCCAGTCTTACCAAGGGGTATCGTATTGCCCAGTTACTGGGTTGTGGAGGTCAGATAGGCAGTCGCTCCATTTAAAATACTGGTATTCAGCTGCATCCGGTTAGACTGGAAGCCGAGCTCAACATAGTTGGGAAAAGGCTAGGCAGATGGGTAGCCATTTAAAGGTGATAAACAATTAATTTCCCTGGTCTTACAGATCTGGATATTATTTTATTTATGTAACAAATAATATATATTCTATGTCAACGTTACCTACCTCATGATTCATACGGTTTATCACAATATTGTTCATTTTGTGGTCGAACTATTTTATTTCAAAATTAAATTAAATGTATTAAAACGTATTGAGTTCTACTTATTAGAGCTATTCCTATTGTGTTCTAAGTGGTGACTAATTTCCGTTTATTCATTAGTAAAGTAATATGGGCAACAAGGGAGGTGTAGGCTGAAACAGTCATACTAATACCTACATATTACGTATGCCTACATATTTTCATAGGCAGATATTTCAAGGATAATTCCAAATGTCATTGAAATACTTAGAAGTTTAAAACTCATTACAAATCTATTAGGTACTTATACATAAAAAAGGATTTTTTCAAACTAAATGTCACCATACTGAACGCGATCAGCACATCTAAACTGCGTTCAAAAGCAGTCAGTGTTAATATTCCCATACTGATAATTACAAATTTAAAAAAACCTGCTGTTTCATATTTAAAATTGCAATGAAAATGTATGTTACAGCATTTTTTTTTAATTACCGACGAAAAATTTCGACAAAGGAGGTTCAGAATCATGCACTAAAGCCATGGAGCTAAGACAAAGTCACACTTCCATTAACTACAACGAAATTAGATAAATCCGAAATGTATGGAATTGGCATTAGCTTTCGAAATGTCACGTGATCAATCGTTTTCAATCGCTAAGTGCTATACAATGTCAAATTTTGTAACGAAACTTGAAAGTTCAAAATCGATTGCAACCACCATGGATTGGAACCAGCATGTTCGAGAGATATTTCTCACATGTTCAGCATGTCCGAGAAATATTGAACAGCGTGTGAAGCTAAGTCAGAGGCCTATGGACAGCATAAAAACTCTGACACCAGGACACTAACCACACGAAAAGAAAAAGGAGAAATCGATTGAGATAATTTGACAGTTAGTGGTAACTTGATGTGCTGGCCTCTGTACGTATTTAGTTAATAACAACTTTCTTTAGTTTTCTTACAAACGCCCTGATTCGGTACTAATGGATTTCTATTTCCAAAAACGTATTTACAAAGATATGTTTTAAAATATAATCATTCAGAGAAATGTCAAAGGTAATAAGACCAACAGTTCATTCTTCACTATTTTCAGTACTTACTGATAGCTTAGTCTTCGAATCGTCTTTGGATTGTTTATTTCTGTATGTTATGCTAAAGGAAACCGTGACTGGCTGACATAATCTATCAACATATACCTCAAACCACTAAACGAATAGGGCTAAAAGGAAACCGCCATTCTCAGGTTTTTTTTTATATTTTTTGAGGGTTTGAAATTATCAAATGACTCCTCCTACTCTGGGTGGATAAGTTATAAGTGCATTAGCTTGTTGTTCAATAAAAAGTATTTTATCAAATAAATGTTATTAATTGTAAAATAAATATTTTACTAAATCTCGTCGCAGGAAAGGAAAGTCTTAAATATTCAAAATCATGTGTCATTTGACAGTCATGTAGGGCCTCGTCCCCATCATACACGGCGCGGTACCGTCACCGTGCAACGTCACGACGCCGCCGCCGTGACACGGCACGGCACCGCGCCGCAGCACGGTGCCGCGAACGGTGCGCCATCCCGTTTTCGGTGCGCCCCTATTCAGTCGATATTTTGCTGTTGATGCGCTCGAACGTCCTTGTTTGGATATGGATCACGAAAGAATTATTCTCTTGTTGTTGCTAAGACGACGAATGAAAAAGAAACAGAAACAGAGGAAATTTTGGGTAAATCCGTATATTTCTACAATGAACCCAGACGGTGGTCATTTCAAAAGGAAATATGCAGCGCTAAAATTAAGTGGGAACGAGAAATTTTTTGACTATTTTAGAATGACCATACCAACTTTTGAAGAACTGCTTACCAACATAGCACCTCGTTTACAAAAACGATTTGTGTTCAGAAAACCTGTTGATCCTATGGAAATGCTTGGTTTAACCATCAGGTAAGAAATAAAACATACTTATCATAAATCAAACTGTTTTTTTATTTATATAATATTGTTTAAATTATTAGATTTTGTTACAAAAGCTTTATATTTTTTTTATTTCGGTATATAAATTCCGACAAACTTTACTAAATTAAAATGCACAAATGTTAGATGATTTAAGAAAAATCGTATTCGGACTCCTGTGTGTTTGATAAGACATCGCTTAAATTATGTGATATGTCTTCTATGGTTGAATTTGGCGAAGTCTGGCCATGGATGCTTGCAGATGGATTGCGAGTTGTTTGATAAGTCGCTGTAGTTTGTTGTGGTCTTTCGTAGCTACTTTGAAATGCTGTTTGGTAGCCGCTGTATGATGGTTGATTGTATTGATATGAGGGTTGATTGAAGTCTGACAATATTTGCATTACGCGACTTTGATACGTCAATGTTTGGTGCTCGTCTAGTTTTTCAAGAAATGGTAAAATTGATTTAAAAAATGAAACGTGTCTGTTTTCTGCATTTTTCAAACTTTGGAGAATTTCATTCTCAAAATCATCTTCATAGTATTTTCTTTTACGCAAAGTTGTAGTATGAGCTTTGTAACGAGACCTTATATTTTCACTTGCCTCTGGATCTTCAGACTCTTCTTCTATTATACTACTGTCAGTTAAATTAGGTGCGTTTCTTTTCAAAAACATAAGCTGTTTGAATAAATGGTATTCTTTCAATTTTTTTGCACCAGCTCCAGATTTGTTTGCGAGCTCTTTCTTTTTCAAGTATTTTAGGTAGTTGTCTTTTATGTTAGTCCATTTTTTAACTACATCATTTCCTGGAACATAAAAATATTCGAGTAATTTTTTATGACTACATATATTTATCATAGGTAGTAGGTAGGTAGGGCCCAATAACATAAGTTTAAGATTTCAATAATATTTCTACTGACAGACCCCGTTCCACTAGCTTTCAAAGTAGCTCAACTTAAGAAAAGCTGTCTTAAGGCCAGGCATCGCTGAACTAGCGGCCACCAATTGAAAAAAAAAACTAGGGCGTTAATAAATATTATTTTTAGCACGTTTTCTCAAGAACTTATTGAAGTGTATTCATATATATATTCACAGCCATCATTCAGTTCCGTGTAGCTAAACTAACTCACTACTGTGAATATATAATCAAATATCCTTCAATAAGTTCTTGAGAAAACGTACTTTGCCTGCTAGCATCTCGTGACAATAAGTACCGGTGTAAAAACTGTTGCGCACATATTTGTTCATAAATTATCTGTATTGCACCCTCAAAATACTACCTTAAGGTGCTGGTAGACGCGAAACTAGCGCCAGCAATTGATTAAAATCGATAACTCGGTAAATTCGCATTTTATCGAAATTTTATCGAAAGATAGTAAACTCGAATTAGTCTCAAAGATTATTTTGAAATAGATAATTCAAAAGCAGATGCTACCTTCCAGTTACTGTTTACAAAAAAGAAAAAACGGCCCTTTTTTGCGTTTTTACCGAGTTATCGATTTTAATCTATTGGTGGCGCTAGTTTCGCGTCTACCAGCGCCTTAACAGTTTATGGTATGCCTGTTCTAAGAAATAGGTATATTTTTTACCACGCTTATATTTTTTCCTTTCAGGTTTCTAGCAACTGGGAATTCATTTAGAGATATGGAATTTACAGATTATCGAGGAAAAAGTACAATCAGCAGAATAGTGCGAGAAGTATGTCGTGCTATATGGGTCATTCTTTTATCTGAATGTATGCCGTTAATAACTGAAGACCTAATAGAACAAATAGCGGAAGACTTTGACAAAAAAACCAATTTCCCAAATTGCATGGGGGCCTTAGACGGGAAGCACATTCGCATTTGTAGTCCCGCCCACAGTGGATCTCTATTTTACAACTATAAAGGCTATAATTCTATCGTGTTGCTGGCACTAGTTGATTCTAAATACAGATTTGTATATGTCGATATAGGAGCATATGGTAAAGAATGCGATTCGACAATTTTCCAGAACACAAAACTATACGAATTATTATTGCAACATCGACTCCCCATACCAGCTCCAAAACCTTTGCCAGGCCTTCACAAACCAGTGCCTTATGTCTTTATTGCAGATGAAGGCCTACCATTAATGAGCAATCTAATGCGTCCATACTCAGGGAAACATTTGAATATAGATCAAAGAGTTTTTAATTATCGTTTGAGTCGGGCCAGACGAAATGTCGAGTGTGCTTTTGGCATACTTGCCAATAAATGGCGTATATTTCACAGGCCTTTAAACGTAAAATATGATTTTGCAATAGACATTATCAAAGCATGCTGTGTATTGCACAATTTTGTTGTATCTCGGGATGGAAGTAAAATGTCCGACGAACTGTATATTGATGACTCCCTTTTGGACTTGCACTTGCAACAAACTATAGATGACGTTTCTATAGCAAATCCAGTCAATATAAGAAACGAATTTTCTAAATATTTTAATAGCGATGTCGGCGCGCTCAGTTGGCAATTAAGCAAAATATAGCTCGAGACCAATCACGGAACAAAAAATATTGGCTACCTGGCTTCTATTATCAAGATTGTATTCCTGTATTGAAGAGATGACGGCAATATAAAAATATCAATGTGTGCGACAGAGACAAGTAAGCACGGGCATTACACGACATGGTTCTCTTTGTTCCGCGTCTACCTAACGCTTGATCCTAATAATTGTAATAATATTGACCATTGATTTTCTTAAACCTCTTAGCGTTATACTGATATTACATTAAAACATTTCCATGAAAACATTAAAGATAAATAAATATTAGTACTCACCCAGTTTTGTTTTTTCTTTATTTTGCTTGTCATCAAATGATTCGAAAATGTTACGGCAAACATCTTTCCACGCTTCTGTTTTTAGATGTTTGTCTTTATAATTTTCAATTGTTTTATCCCAAAGCACTGGTCGTGCCTCCACTAACGAAATAAAGAAGTCAAGATCGATATTTTCCACCATTTTGTTTTACACACATGCGCTATCGCCAACAGCGAAATATCAACTGAATAGAGGCATGCGGCGCACCACTCGCGGCACCGTCGGCGGCGGCGTCGTAACGTTGCCCGGTGACGGTGCCGCGCCGTGTATGATGGGGACGAGGCCTCACACGACAAACATCGTACTCATCGTATTATATAGGAGCTTAGGTACAAGGCACAATATTTTCAGCAGTATCTAATTACCTAAAGGAGATCCTTACGAACTACCTCATCAGGCGAATCATGATTATCCGTCCCGCTTCTATGTTCTTTTTTTGTATGCGTTATGTTTGCCGCAAATAAATATATTCTTTCTTTTTTTCGGTCATAAGTTTCGCAAAGTTAATAACATAAGTAGGTATGTAGATTTCGAATAATAAATTCACCTAACTACCTACGTTCATTTGAAACCCAACATCTCATCAAAAAATAACTTTTTTACAAAAAAACCACCGACGTCCGAAAAAACACTACGAAGTGGAAATTTAAATTAGTGTGAACGACTTTGTAGTGCTTTTTCGCAAGTCGGTAAGACTAACGTTGTTTTTTCATGCATGCCATTGCCAGACTTGGACCAAAGGGCTTTCAAATAAAAAAAGTATCATTAAAATCAGTTCACTCAGTCGATAGTTCTGAGGTAACAAACATTTAAAAAAATACAGTCAAATAGAGAACCTCCTCCTCTTTGAAGTCGGTTAAAAATGGCATGATGAGGGAACGAAGGTGTTTAAAGCTTTCATCTTCATATTGGCTGCAATTACGCTCAGTTACCACAACCACCATGGTTATTACTGGGGGTCTGCTAAGATAACCCATGAAATTCAAATAAGTAAGCATACATTTTTGCAATTTGCATACCAGTGGCACTGGCAGGTCGTATATTGATCAAAATATGACTTGCGACCGTAACATAATGTATTTACAGAATTATCATAATTATAACCATCAATCTCTAAGTTAGAATTGTCATAAAATTACACGATTTCTTGAAATAGTCGTTCAAAAGGATAATTTGTACAGACGCCAGCACATCAAGCTATCCCTAACTGTAAAATTTTCTCAATTAAAAATGAACCTTATGTCTTTGCAATAAAGTTGAAATACTATCAAAGAAATTTGACAGATTGTGGTAACTTGATGTGCTGGCCTCTGTAGGTACTTAGAAAGTTGTGTTGATGAATTTTATTCGTCATTATTCTATGCATATGCACAACGTTACGATCGCAATTTAAAGGTTGATCAATATTCAATCTGATAATGCACCTACACATTAAAAAAAACAAAGGTTCCTACTAAAATTTGAATTTTGCGAACTATAGTGCTATTGTGTAAAAATCTCAACGTGAAAACATAAGTGAAGTGAACTCGAAGTGAACTGTCAGTAGTGTTAATTCCTAGCATCAGATCGAATGACCACTCACGTCAAACTCACTTCACCTAGATATCACGGTGAGATATTTACAGAATAGACTGGTAGCTCTGGCGTTTTCGCCTAATACGTTCACTTTATTATTCATCTTACTAACTGCTCCAGTTGCGGTCACATCCGAGTTACTCGACTTCAAAGCATCGTCTTTATGTAATTGGTCGACTGTGAATGTTCAAGTCGGCTCGTTAGAAGACCCGAGAATATAATAATACATGTGCCATGTGAAGCAAGGAGCTTTTACCGTCAATACGTAACTATGTATTTTAAGGTTCCTTTGCAATGGGTTCTGGTGGTTGTGCATCGTTTGCACCTCGTAGACTCTGCGTAGGTACTTCGTAGAGTCAGCGTCGGCATGACGTGGATTCGGCGTAGGCGTCCCCTTAGACTCGGCGTAGGCGCCTCGTAGACTCCGCGTAGACAGCTTTTACGCTCGGCGTAGGCGCCTCCTAGGCTCGTATTACAGAACCTCACTCAAGAACCAAGCATTACTTAAAACTAGTTTTAACCAATCAAATGGCTTTTATCGAGACTCAAGCAATGCTTGAGTATTGAGTGAGGTTCTGTAATACGGGCACTAGACTCGGCATAAGCGTATCGTAGAATCGGCGTAGGCGTGTCGTAGACTTCGCGTAGGCGCCTCGTAGACTTTGCATAGGCGTGTCGTAGACTGGGCGTAAGCGTCTCGTAGACAAAATCTCAGCGGCAATGTAAAAACACCCTTAGTTTATGTAAGATGTTGGGATGACCGATAGACTTATAGACGTAGCATCCTTAATGTTAATTTGGTTTCAGTCGTGCAGAAAACCCCTTAGATGTAGACATTTATGTAAATGTAGGTTCATATCGGTTGAACTAAATTAGAAAACTTTTTGTGTACTCTGTGAGCTTGAGTGTGTGTGAGTGTGTGGGACCAACAAAATCAGATTAGCAACAAACGTTCATCACTCAATGGGGATCAACTCTGACAAAAAGAGCCCTAAATAGAATTGAAATACGTCGACATCGGATTTGTTATTTTTTATTCATGGATTTGCTTCCAGTAACTAACAATAAGTGTTTTTTTTTTTCATTTATTACGTGAGTCTTAAACATTACTGTCGAAATGTGGGCGTAGTTACATTGGTTACTCATTTAGGGAATACAGGCATGATGTTCATAACTTATTTTTCCACGCTCATCTTGGATTTAGATTGATGTGAAATAATTATGCTCAATCTAGTGATCGGTTCTCACGACTTCACAAAATGTCAAGGTGTTTTTATAACATACTATAAGTTGATAATTCATGCCTTATACACATAAATGATTCATACATATTACACATATTGAAGTATTTAAGTATTTTTTTAATATTTTAAACTTCACGCACGTAATAAGGTACAAGTAGGACTGCCTTTGTCATTCTGCACCAGTCAGCCGAAGGTACAGAAGAGATAAGGTGGTCTGTTTGAGAAAGAGAAACTCTATTTTTATATAAAACTAGCTGTCCCTGCGAACTTCGTTCCGCCTTATAATTTTTTTTTTAATTTTTTTTTTTATCTAAACCATCCTCAAAGCCACTGTAACACACACAACAAATTTCATTAAAATCGGTCCAGCCGTTTAGGAGGAGTTCAGTGACATACACACGCACAGAAGAGTTATATATATAAGACTAGCTGACCCGACAGACGTTGTCCTGTCTTAACTGTGATACCTACCCTACCTACCTACCTACCTACCTAGCTACCTACCTACCCTAGCTACCCTACCTACCCTACCTACCTACCTACCCTACCCATCTACCCTACCTACCTACCCTACCTACCCACCCACCCTACCTACCCTACCTACCCTACCTACCTACCCTACCTACCCACCCTACCTACCCTACCTACCTACCTACCCTACCTACCTACCTACCTACCTACCTACCTACCCTACCTACCTTACCTACCTACCCTACCTACCTACCCTACCTACCTACCCTACCTACCTACCCTACCTACCTACCATATAGGAGGAAAATAAGCAGCTGATCGAAAAAAAAAAAAAAAAAAAAATGTATTCTGCGATTCAGGGCGGAGACAAATCCAACGAAACAAAAACCATGAAAATTGGTCCAGCAGATCTCGATTTATAACGAAGGGAACAAACCCGTCTTTCTTTTATATATATAGATAATCATAATCATAATGATATATATTTAAAACAGGTAGGTATACAAGTATATAAACAAATGCGAATTAAAATTAATCATGTACATAATATAGATAGTGTTGTTGACAATAATATATTATTAATGCATGAAGTAAGTACGCAGTCATTTTCACGCTCGTTCGAGATTAAAACATTATGTAGAGATGTATTTCTGCAGTTGTTCTATTAAAAATGTAGGTTTTGTTTGAAGCCCTCCAAATTCCCCAAAAAAGATCTGCCCTGACAATCCCCCATTCCCTTAAAATTTAAGGGGAAAACCTCTCAAGTTGCCACCACTACATATATAGATATAGATATACATAGATATCGACATAGCTCACTTGAAAGCGTTCACAAATATACCAGTATGACATAGAATATTATTAGAAAACATACTTATAAGTTGTTTATCAACTGCCACCTGTTCAAGTTACGCCGGATAAGCTCTGATTAAATAAACTCTCCTGAAAAATGTTACCTATCTCCGTCGTAAGTCCTTGTTTACAGGGCTGTCGGCTCAAGTGCTTATTTTTACTTAGACTCAAGTAAAGTACATATTTTCAGGTGCTACCAACTCCTGGAACGACCATTGAGCTATATCGGGAAGATTGCCTTCTGAGAAAATTCGTTCGCAGTTGATAAACAAATTAATATTTATAAAAAGTTGAAAACTTTCTACGTTATTTGTATTTTTTTCGGTGTTCATAATAAAAATCATACTATATTTCTAAGTTGAATTGGGTAGGTGTTTTGGAAGCCAATAATAGTTCTTATAACATTCTTGGGAAAACTTAACGATATCTAAACACAATAGTTGATAAAACATAAAAAAAAACATTTTTTCACCTCCCAGGCTCGGAAAGAGTGTTTGTCATTCGAAATCTGAGCCCAAAATTGCATTTTGCTCTCTAGCGTGGAAAGAGTTTTTAAAATTCGAACCTTTCTATTTAATAATTTTCTATACTGCCAGTCCACTGAAAATGCATGACACGGTCTAAAATAAAATATTAAACCGCATAGAAATAATACCGCTCACCTTAAAAACTTCCATCACAGTATTAAATATTTTGCGAGGATATAATTGTAAAATTTGCAATTAATGTTAATAAGTATTCCATTTGATTAAAACAATCTGTGACGTCACATTTGAATATGCCATAAAAATACTACCCTGTCAAATACCCAATTATTGTGTAGTAATTTAAGGATATTTTTTTAATAAAATAAATACTAATATAATTATGTTATTTAACCTTTTGCTTGGCAAAAATAAATCATCATCATCTGCCTAGCCTTTTCCCAACTATGTTAGGGTCGGCTTCCAGTCTAACCGGATGCAGCTGAATTCTATTTCATCACGTTTAGGCAGCGATACCCAATTAGAAGTTAAGCTAGCCAATTTAAAATAACCCTGTGTAAACCTAAAACGTACTGCATCTAAAAATTTCGTACACATTTCAGATTTCCCAGAGTATTCCTCCACAGTTTTCTATCTAGATTTTTGTATGCAATTAAAAATTTTATTGTGAAGTTTTTGTAAAAGTTGAAAATATGAGCTTTTGTGAGATGGAGTTATAATTAAGTATCTACTGAGTATAATATTATGGCTATCGTTCGTAGGGCTTATTCCCATGTGCTCCAAATCTATGTTCTCTGGAAAATAGTTTTTCATACAAATTCAAACTCAAAGCATTTATTTCAAATAAACCAATTACAGGCATTCAAAGAGTCGGTCAGTCAGAAAAATAAAGCTAGATGCCCA
The DNA here is from genome assembly GCA_951799385.1 of Hyppa rectilinea. NCBI lineage: Eukaryota > Metazoa > Arthropoda > Insecta > Lepidoptera > Noctuidae > Hyppa > Hyppa rectilinea. Next base: position 17,325,574 of record OX637301.1, on the reverse strand, counting down.
TTCTAAATCAGTAGGTACCTATGGAAATACATTTACTCGATACAGTTCCCACTGCTCTAGATCATCATCTGCCTAGCATTTTCCCAACTATGTTGGGGTCGGCTTCCAGTCTAACCGGATGCAGCTGAATACCAGTATTTTACATGGAGCGACTGCCTATCTGACCACCACAACCCAGTAAATGGGTAATACGATACCCCTTGGTAAGACTGGTTGTCAGATTTGTCAAGTACTAAGCTGTAATGAATATAAATATAATATATTTTACGTATTCCACAAATTATTAAGGTGAAATAAAATGCTCCACTTTGAAGTTTTCCTGAAAGGTTGGGTTTGAATGGAAACGTTTAACGTTATTATACATAAGCAGCTTTTCTTATGAGTCGAGAAGAACGTACAGAGGCCAACATATCAAGTTACCACAACTGTCGAATATTCTCAATCGATTTTGAACTGAACAGCCAATATTTTAAGGTTTGAAATCATTTGGAGAAATTAGACTGTTTGGTATAACTTGATGCGCGTGCGACCGTACATACAGTAATCGCCTTATTACAGACGCTTTTGCGTCAACGATTCCAGTTTTTCACCCTCTAAATGAGTACAACATACATTGTGTAGGTGTACTTTCATATTTTTAAGGAACTTATATGGCGTAAATAACTTGGAGGTCACAGCAATTATTTTAATTATACTATTTATAGCCTTTTGGGACATAAATACTTGAGGAGCTCGTGGCTACGTAATCATCTTTCAGGTTAAGCTACGCTTGCCGGGGTTGGGCGTGGATGGGTTACGGAGGAGTATCTTTACATATTCCTCCGTGCCTCGGAAAGCACGTTAAGCCTTTGGTCCCGGCTGTCATTTGTGCATCTTTGACATGTTACCCAGTTACTGGGTTGTGGAGGTCAGATAGGCAGTCGCTTCATATAAAAGACTGGAAGCCGACCCCAACATAGTTGGGAAAAGGCTAGGCAGGCAGATTGATACGTTTTTACATTTGCTTTTCATGAAGATATTATATTTCCATTAAACGTTATTATTTACGTATTTATTTAAAATGTTAGAAAATCGCAACTTAGAGCAACCTGTACCTACTTAAAGAACTGTCGCGCAGCGCTCATTTGCCGGGGTCACGGATCAAAACATTTGCTTCAATGAAATTAAAACGAATAAACAATACTATTAGGTGATCTCAAATAAAATTTAAAAATGATATAATTAAAATTCTTAAGGATCGGCAGTAGGCTCCGTAGGTTTTACACAATGTAAGTATCATTATTAATAGGCTGGGGACCTGTTTGATACATCACGCATTATTATTATTTTTTATTTTTTTTGTTTGTTACATCTTTTATAGAATATTGTCTATGTATAACCTTTTTTTTAATTTTAATTTCTTTTTCGTCAAGCTAGCCCCGCTACATAACAGTTAACGTTTGCTAACAGTTTGTTTTTATTATTTATCATAGTAATCTGTGGAAAATGTTGTGGGTAGTATATTTGTTAAGTTTAATTTTAAGACAACACTGTTTATGCATAATATACTACTGTTTGTTTTCCCAAATTGAATAAATAAATAAATATAATCTCAATTTTAGCAATTTAATTATTATTTTGTTTGTTTGAATTTTTTCTTCAATTTGCGTTTTATTTTAGCCTATCAACATTTTTATATGATTAATGGGCACTAGCCCTTCCCGCGTGTTAAATTAATGTCGCCATTATAGCGGCAAGTTGTATAACAATTTAGATTTATTAGATGCTGTTGGTACTAGTTACTACTTGAGAAGAAAAAGTTCTTTCAGATAGGAGTTACGAACTTTTACTTATATCTCAACTACAGAAATCCTAAATAAATAAAAACTTATCTGATATTAAAGTTTATCGGATTTGATTTTCGTAGACGGTCTGCTTGAAGGCGGCTATTGTGTACACAGGTGACACGAGATTCTGATTCGAGAGATAGCGAGAGAGAGTGACACGTTCTTTTAAGCTGTCGTTAGGTGTCTTTGTAAAGTATACAGGGTGAAATTGAATTCATGGGCATTATTTTAAGGGTGTACTCATCATTATGAACAACTTTCACTATGGGAACAAATCTGAAATTGCGAAAAAAAAATCAGCTGTTCCATACATTTTAAGGATTTATGCGAGCATAATGTATGGAACAGCTCATTTTTTTTAATGATGAGCACAATTACCCCTTAAAATAATGCCCATGAATTCAATTTCACCCTGTATTTTCCCGCGACTTCGTCCGTGTTGAGTTCGGTTATGTCGCAGTATTTGTTAAGACCTAACTAAAGGTTTCGAATGAAAGAGAAGTGGACTGTAAACACTTATAATATAAAATACAACGGAACTTTGGACAACAAGTATGTGCGCGCGTCTTCGGTCGTGTTCAGTGCTGGAGTGCCGGTGCGGGCGGCGGCCAGCGCGCTGCCGCGGTGTCGCCCCGCGCCGCGCCGCGCCCTCCGCCGGTCCCCTGACGCGGACTATGATCCACGCTTTGGCTGCGTGAACAGTATTCATCCCCTATATAACCCCCCTTTAGGGTTATTTTTGAGACAAAAAGTGCCTTTGTCCTTCTCCAGGATGTAATCTATCTCTCTGCCAAATTTTATCGAAATCCATTCAGTGGTTTAGGCGTGAAAAGGGGACATACGGACAGTTACTTTAGAATTTATAATACATATTAGTACGGATTGTTGGTGGACACTTTTTATTCATACCTATAGATAGATATGACTTATATGACAATAGTTTATGTGAAGCCTTGGTAAAATAAAAACCTAGTCACTACAGCCAGCCAATGGGCCAATTGACTCTGTCAAAAATTAAATATGAAATGACAGAAAAAAGACCGCTCGTCTTAAAAACTTCCATCACTGTACAGAAATTAAATATTATGCGAGGATGTTATTGTAAAATTGGATTTAATGTTAATAAGTATTCCATTTGATTCTAAAAAACTATGACGTCACATTGTTGTATTTCATACGAATCACGTACAAATACCACTTGACATTTCATATAAAGTAATGTTATTGGCTACCCTTTCAAATACCCAATTCATAAAAAGTAACGTTAATAATTAGCCTGTCAAATACCCAATTCATAGCGTCACTGCCTGTTTATGGTAATACTACAAATACTAATGTAAAGCTGATCCGGGTTTACATTAGTATTTGCAGAGGAATATGCAGATACTAAACCACGTTCTTAACCACTACGTAGTTCTCCTCCGATAAGTTTCATACAAAGTGGAGACTCTTAGCAATAAATACAGCTAAAAGACGATCACATCCCACTTTATACATGGAGGTACGGTCACTAGCGCATCAAGTTATACCAAACTGTCGAATTTCTACAAATGATTTTAAACCTTAAAACGTGTATTGGTAAGTATAAATTCGATTGCGAAAATCTGACAGTTTATGGTCCGACTGTCGATATGAAGAAGCAAAATCCGCAGGCGATGGACATTAGGATGTAAATCCGGATGGCGCTATTGTGTAGTGTCTAAATATGAAGTCTATTGAACATTAGACATAAATATATCGGGTTTAGTTGTCATACGAAAATGGAATCTTAGATGGTCGAAACAGGCAGACAAAAGCTTGAAAGTCAAGTATAAATAACTCCTTTATGTTATAAAGATCAGACGCTTAGAAACGAACTTAGAATGGTTACCGAATTATTGATTCACTCTATTTTTATATTTTGTTCCTTTGCTTTTACCAAAATTGTGTTGCTGAGAGAAAGACACTGTCTTTGTCTAACAAAAATGAAAATAGATACTTGGAATCGACCTTGTTATTACTAAAGGGTTTGAAATTAAGAAGGTTTAGATAGAATTAGGTAGTTATACGATTCGAAAACCTAAAAATATCAAAATAACATTTTCACCTCACAAGCTCGGAAAGATTCTGTTTATAGCTGTTTATAATTCGAAATCTGCGAAAATGTGCAAAAATGCATTTTCACCGCTAGCATGGAATAAGATTTTAAAATTGGAACCTTTCTTTTATCCGCTGGCATGGAAAAAGTTTTTAAAATTTGAACCTTTCTATTTATTAATTTTCTATCCTGCCAGTTTACTGAAAATGCATTAGCACGTATTTCACGTCAGTGCGCCAACCTCATTTTTAGAATAATCGCACTGGCCTTCACCGATTTTTAAGCAAGTGATAATTATACAATACGCACATCAATCCGTAAAATAGTAGTAGTAGTGAGATGAAAATGTGACTAGTTATGTTTCGCTCGGCAGCAAAGTCATTCTACGTCTCGTACCTTTGATACCCTCGCTACGCTCAGGATTTAATACAAGTACTCGCGCCAAAAAACAACTTTGCAGCCTTATACAACAAGTAATTATTAAAGCAGTTCCCCGGTTTCTCTCAAATCCCTCGGGATTGATGCAATATTTGTTGCACTATAGTTTGATTGGGTCTGGTCGGGAACTGCGGAACTTATGACCACGAGTCTTTGTAATACAATGTTATTTGTTACAATTTCTCCAATTGTTGCAATATATTGTATGGTTATAGCAAATTGGTTTTCTACATGACTATAGTACTGGGTTATTTATTATTTTATCTAACCCCCCAACTATTTGTATCCCAAATCAATCTGCCTGCCTTGCCTTTTCCCAACTATGCTGGGATCGGCTTCCAGTCTAACCGGATGCAGCTGAACCAGCATTTTACGACTGCCTATCTGGACAACACAACACGATACCCCTAGGATTAGGTTGTCAGACTTTTGGGCTTTTCGACTACCTGTAAGGATTGTCAAAGATCTATGAATGACAGGGACCAACGGCTTAACGTTCTTTCCAAGGCACGAAGGGGTCTCGATGTGAAATGGATGGTCATTCAACCACGAAACGCAACAAGCGTTGATTAAACTTCGATTGATCAGTGCGGCTGTTATTATGTAGCCACGAGCCCCTCCTAAAGCATGCACTTATAGCTTCTATTCTCCAGCTCTTACCGCCATAGGTACATACTGATGTAAAATTCAAATGTTTGTTTTTTGTATTTGATTTGTATGTGAGCGTAGGTAGTCGTGTTTACAGACTTTTATATTTATAAACTGATAAGTACGTACGAGGTAAATCATTTATTATTTTCGTTAACTCGTAGGCGTACATTTGTTTGTAGTTCTTACTAAATCGTATCAATTTCAAATTTTGATAACTATTTGTTGTTTTTATTTGAATGCTGATATTTATATCTTACCTTGTGATTTATTTTTATTTTTTCTAAACAGCCGATACGTCTATGTTGGTAATGTAAATAGTAGTACTACGTCATAATATGTATTTCTTATTTAGAGTAAATAAAGGTACGCAAACATGTTTGAGTTTATACAGTGGGCGTAGATAGACAACTTCATGTCTAAGTTTCCTAAGTGTCCCACGGGAGGCGCTAGTAGTCATACTTTTAAACCACCTTTTTTGAGACCTCCAGGAATAATAGAATTATGTCCAATGTATTTCCATGAAAGTTTTTATAACAAACCTTTAGCTCTTCAAGAGTTTACAGAACAAACATAATTATTGTTAAGTTTTAGGGTTATTTAATCTCAATATTTGTAAGATTTCGTAAGTTTGGCTATTTTCACCTTTGACGTCAACAAACTTTGAAATAGGAACATTTCCAATATTTCTAGTACGTGTGTACCTACTTTGTCACGATCCTACGTAAACAATACATAATATAAAACAAAGTCCCACCGCGTCTGTATGTTTGAATGCGAAAAACTCAAAAACTATCGAACTGATTTTCATATAGTTTTCACTATTGGACGAGTGATTCATGAAGCAGGTTTAGGTGCTTAATACCTTACGGTTTTGTGTAAATTGGCTGCAACCTTCCTCTTCAATCACTCTATCTATTGATGAAAACTGCATTCAAATCCGTTGCGAAGTTTAAAAGATCTAAGCGTACAGAGGGACAGACGGTGGATAGCCACTTTGATTTATACTATGTAGAGACTGCGCGTGAGTCAAAAACAGAGGCTCACGAAGTCATAGAATATACACCACCATCTAGAAGCTGCACAGATCCTATCATACCAACCAGTCAGTAAAAGCCCATTATCTCGCGATCAAAACGATGTATATTCATAGAAAACGACGTGCAAAACTTGCCTTGGATGGGCGCCCGTTAAACCCCATTGACGATTAAATCCTCCGTTATCTGTTTACAGATAAACTGACAGTAATTCAACGTCTGAATTAAGCGTCAATAATTTACGATTGTATCTTCTCTTGAGGCGCACGCGCACGGCAGATTCGCGCGTCATTACATCGTATGTGCTAAGCATTATAGTTCTTTATTGTTGCTATTTTTATGTGAAGAGGTACAGATGTTATTGGAATACTTGTTTACCGTTCTTTTTGCATGTGGATCGGATAGGTAACCGCATTTGTCTGTATAGCGTTTAAAATCAAAGTCAAATAACTTAGTTCAAATAGGCGCCTTTCTTGTGCCTGTTTGAAATTAAGGGTTTAACATAAGAACGTCACAATAAAAAAAATGTAGAATTGATTCTAGTTGCCCCTTCCAAAAGGGTAGTAGGGTTTCCATACGGGTAAGGTGGTACTTATGGAGAAAAATGGGTCCACCTCTACTCTTTTACAATATTTTTGTACATTAATCAGTATAGGCATAGGCGAACATGATGTGATGCACCTAGAATATAACATCGAAAGGTGAATATTATATAATATATTCCTCTAATCCTAAAAATGAAGGAACCAGAGAGTTTGTGCCTTTATGCTCGCCACACTCTCACCTCTACTTTTAAACTTTCAAATAATCATACCCAAAAATTCTCCTCTGAATTTACGGATTCATGTGCGTATTGTATAAATCACTTGCTTAAAAATCGGTGAAGGAAAACATAGTGAGTAAACCAGCATATCTGAGAGATTTTTCTCAACAGCATGTGCAGCTAAGTCAGAGGCCCATGGGCAGCATAAAAACTCTGACACCAGGTTTGTCACTAACCACACGACAAGAAGAAGAAGACCCAGAAATTGCTCAATTTGTACTCTCGCATATCTACGATCTCCTCACAGATATGTATATGCAGTCAATATTAGCCAAGGTGTGCTAGTTTCCGATGAAAACATACCGCATTGGCGCTAGTCGCCGAAAGCTATGCGATCAAAACAAAATTAAAACGATGGGAAGTAACGAAACAATCGCTGGCACCGCTCCATTTCCTCTGAGAAATATTATTAGACAACAGTAGGTACAGTCACGAGCACCAATATGTATACAGTAAGCAACTTTAAAAAGTGATTTTCTCCTTCTGCATTTGTATGTAATTATATGTTGTTACGGACATAGTATTTGGGAACCCATACTCATATTAAAAAGTTTCTATTAACACAAAGTTACCGTTATTCCACGAGAAAATCGCTTTTGAATGTTTCTAAGTGTATACATATTGGTGGTCGTGACTGTACACCGCTAAAATGATACTGTGACGTTTATTAAACACGGGAGTAACGTTATACTCTGTGGTGAATTAATTAATCAAGTCAAATGTGTCACGTTAATCAAAAGAGTTTTGTTTGACGGGTTCGTTTTGTTTTAAAATATTACGTAATTTTATTAGGAATATTTTATTAAAATTCGGTTGGGCGTAAAAGAGTTGGGTTTACGAATTTTTATTTGGTTTTAGAGCTTACAAAGGCTAGCCATATAATAGAACTAAAATATTTTAATGAAAAAAAACTGATTCTTTTTGTCTGTTGCTAATACTATATTTCTTTAAACTTTTGAACGCCAGAGTATAAACGCACGCGCGTACCCTCAACATGAATTGTCCAAATTATCATGAATTTCCCATTATTCATTAAGTCATTTAATTTGTTTCATAATGTCATTAAATACGTACGAGAGCTTCAATGTTTATGATATCTATATAAACACGCACAAAAGTAATGTTTTGATTGTTTTTTTCGTGTTATAGTGTTGTTCCCACTGTCACGTATTGATGTCGTTGGCGTACACGGCACGCGCTTGCTTGTCACGTGTATGTGACAATGGCGTTCAAAAGGTTAATAAAAAAATATAGTAACTCGCGTTAACTCTTACTATCCAGGTACCGATTTGTCAGATTTTGCATTTTCAAAAAACTGTTTTACGAGAAAAACCACGGACTTAGAAGAAAGCAATACAAAGTGAATAATAAATTCAATTTCGGAAGTTGGTGTCAAAAAACAAAACCGTAAACACCAAATTCCCGCTGTCCCAGCACCAATCCAATACACCTCTCCTTGGTAAACAAAAGTCATATGAAGTATTAAATCATCATCAAGATACCCAAAGTTGATTAAATGCGTGTTATCGAAGCTAATGAAATAACTACCCAAGTAAAGTTAGTTATCACCTTTGAAGTATGACCTACGAAACAAAAAAGAATCATCAAAATCAATTCACAATTGGCGGAATAATCGCGTAACAAACATATAAACACTTACAGTCGAATTGAGAACGTCTTCCTTTTTTAAATCGATTAAAAACCGGTATTTGCCAAAACAACTAGTCGCCTAGCTTAGTCGTAGATAGATTTAGACTAGCACCCGTATTAATAAACAAGTAAAAGTAAGTACTTGAGTAAAGATAATTACTTAGGTAACGATTTGTATTCTATAGTTAAGTCATTGATCGAAGTTAGAACTGTCAAAAGTTAGAATTCTTAGCCAAGTAATAGTCACCATTTCCTTTACTTAAGCAATACTTCGTCGTTATTTTGGATACAAAATGGAAACTTTGGATAGCATCGAAGCGTTTTTTGCTGTTGTCGACAATATAGATGATAATTTAATAGGGGAGATAGAACTTGCTGAACCTAGAAATCCCAAAGTTTACTTTCGTGATGTGGGTCCATTTCATGACTATTCGGCAGATTGTTTTAAAAAGAGATTTCGTATCACAATACTTTTGGAGAAACGCACGGTAATTCTGTATTGCAATCCTACATGTGATTTTACCGAGAATTACCGACTCTTTACAATCAGAGACAAAAAGAGTGCTTCCTATAACTTTATCCTAGAAAGATATTGTTTTGTTTTGATTTCAGAAATAATTTATGGTTTGACAATTGACAGAAATGAATGTATAATCTTTCTAAGTCAAAAATCATGTGTCGGTATATAATCCATGTGTAAAGAGTAAACATTTAAATTTAGTAGGGTTCTAACATTTCAAACGTTTTGTTTCACGAAGCATTCTTTTTTTTTGTACCGACAAAATTAAATGAAAATAATGTACTTTTTACAATTCCAAGTACTGTATATAACGCTATTGCTATTATAAATCTAAAATAAAGTATATCAAATGTATTATTGCAAGCTTTTAAAAGTAATCTAGACCTTACGTTTGCCTTTTCACGAAACGAAACGCAGTCATGAAGTGTTGCCACACAGAAACAACCACCAAACTTCGAGTGTTACTTGGGCAATTGCTCAAGTAAGTAACGGCTGTTACTCAACTATAGAATGAGAATTTGGAATTAAGAATTCTAACCCTAAGCAATGACTTAGTCAAGAAATTACTTAGCAACAAGTAATTACTTCTTTATTAATACGGGTGTAAATCTTTCTAAGTCAAAAATCATGTGTCGGTATATAATCCATGTGTAAAGAGTAAACATTTAAATTTAGTAGGGTTCTAACATTTCAAACGTTTTGTTTCACCAAGCATTCTTTTTTTTGTACCGACAAAATTAAATGAAAATAATGTACTTTTTACAATTTCAACTACTGTATATAACGCTATTGCTATTATAAATCTAAAATAAAGTATATCAAATATATTATTGCAAGCTTTTAAAAGTAATCTAGACCTTACGTTTGCCTTTTCACGAAACGAAACGCAGTCATGAAGTGTTGCCACACAGAAACAACCACCAAACTTCGAGTGTTACTTGGGCAATTGCTCAAGTAAGTAACGGCTGTTACTCAACTATAGAATGAGAATTTGGAATTAAGAATTCTAACCCTAAGCAATGACTTAGTCAAGAAATTACTTAGCAACAAGTAATTACTTCTTTATTAATACGGGTGTAGGACACGCCTAACACACCATACATTTTCACAATAAGTTCATAATAATTTAAAAGTAAATCTAGGTAAACGTATTTACTCAACAATGGCAGTTTATTGTGTTTGTAAGTTTACAATTCTAAGGCATAGCATAAATAGCTTCACGCGTGCTTAAAATTCTAGTGCATGCGTCATTCGCTTAGAATACAAGTGTAGGAATAGACTTTGGACATTAGGACCAAAAAATAGATCGCGTCGAAATGGTGTTGATTGAGGCATTGTTCGGAGAATGGAGGACGGTAACGAAAGCGGTTGCATATATTTTGTTATCTGTTTAATTTTGTTTTAAGTAAAATGTAGGACAAACAAAATCAAAGCTTTACGAAGTTATCTTAGAAGAACGTATACATACTTAAATTAAATGACTACATAACTAACTTTATACAAATATATACAAAAACAAAAAGGACACTTAGGCGTCGAAGTACTCATCCGCATCGCTGTCGTCCGTAAAAGTGCCCGTAAAAGATTGGCAGCATTGCCACGTTGAATGGTAATGCTATTTCTTAGGCCAAAGAACAATCCAGTCCCTTGGTCACGTGAAGTGTCGACCATTCGGCGAGAAATTTCCTTAAAAAGCAGTTGCACACTCGGGCCCCATGACCCTGGAGGTTCGACCCCAAAAGGCTCAAAACTGTAGTTACCCATCAGGTTACTTAGAAGAATATTACATAACAATAACACTACGACCGCGACTTCGTTCGCGTGTTTTTTTTAAATATAGCCTATTACACACAGGTATTATGAAGCTTCCTATTAGTGAAAAAATTTCAAAATCGGTTCAGTAGATCCATAGATTATCCTACAACGTCACAACCTTACAAACCTGACCTCTTTGTAATATAAGTATAGATATTTCCTACTTTTAATACTGCTATAACAAATTTGTTATCTATACTAATATTATAAAGAGGTAAAATTTGTAAGTTTGTATGTAGGGGGTAATCTCCGGAACTAATGATACAATTTTAAATTTTTTTTCACTTATAGAAAGCTACATTATTCCTGAGTGCTATACATTATATTTATATCATACATATATTAGCCGAGCTATCGCAATTTTCGTCTAGCAAGTCGGAAAGAAATACCTCCGAAAACAGAATTATTTGCATGCGCTGCCTAAACAGTTACAGTATATCGCAATTTTCCGCGGACGAAGTCGCGGGCAGAAGCTAGTTTTGGAATATAATGATGGGTTTTTCTCTCAGTAACAAATCCAAAAACAAACTTACACGTGTAGACTCTTCCAGGATTTCTTTTGAAGAATCCGAATAAAATTCCAAGTACCTAGATTCTAGAGGAACTAGGGAAAAGTGTGTGGGAGTAAGCTAGCAGTACAAAGGTTAGCCTCTAGTCCTAAGTAATGAAACTGTTTCCTTAGCCACACAAAACTACGTAACTACGTATATTAGTGTATACACAAGTCTGTGTTCCAATATTTCAAAAGATGGAAACTATACAGCAATGGCGAAGCTTACATACAAACTGATTCCTATTGGCATCCCTTCGGAAAAACCACAGAACAGATAAAGAGGTTAGAATGGAAGTAGTTCCTGATTTGTATTAGAACGCGTGTCGCCGCATGTCTCCCACTCTTGTCTCTCCACTACAAGCAAGAGATAATACGTACGCGCATTACGCACACAAATAAACCACACGCACTTACATCGCGTGTTTACTATTGGTTGTCACACTAACGCAAATACTGCTCTGGACGTACACTCACACACGTGTAAAAGCAATTTATTTCTCATATATGTTACGGCCACCAAAAGGTCGATTAATCATATCGATAAAATTACTGTAGTTTAGTTAATTAAAGTTTTGCATTTTTTCAAGTTGCGGATACGGTACGAATAACTTCCTAATTACATATAAATAAACTTAAATCAAAGACAAATTAAGGGGGAACATCCGATACTGCTGGGAAATTTAAATTTTCTTTAGTTTTATGCTAGTTGCAGCTCTGTTTTACGGCATAATAATAGAAAGAAAGAAAAATAGCATTTTTATTAACATAAAACGTAAAACAATGCTACAATATGCAAAAAAACTATAAAGAAATTTTCAAATTTCACGTCCATATCGAATGCTAAGTCGAATTAACATAATATAATCGAATTAATTTATTGTGAACTACTCCGTGAAAAAGTATTTATTAATTTTATCATGTTAATTTATGAATAATATCTGTGCCCGCCGGTTTCACCCGCGTTACATAATCATTTTCTGCAAAATGTTGCGATCATAAATTGTGCTACATTTAGTACCTATCCATTCAATTCTACCAGTTGCTTCAAACCACAGTTTTCTTGTAACAGGATCTTATGGACAATTAAAAAAAAATCTTGCATCGTAAATTAGATTTTAGACGAAAAACCAACTAAGAAACTAAATTAATAATCCACATTATACAATAATTGGTGTTAATATAAACAAAGTTATTTTCATTGTTATATTACTGACAATAATCATTCGTATACATATCTTAATATCGACATTGTTTACAATTTGGTACAACACTATCGACGCGCATAGATTTCCCAGAATTGAAGCTTTGGATCGACGCACGCGACGTTCGCAGGGAACGCAATACATTGCGCGACCGCTCACGTCGTGCAAGATCGTACCAATGTAATGCAAGCAATGTATAATTTTGCATCTGAATGCGATTTTATCGTTTTTGTCTACAAACTACATAATACTTTTGTAATAATTACAAATATCACTCGTATTTTAAGGTTTTTGGAGTTACCGGTGAAAAGAAATCCCTCCTCGGGCCACATTACACTCCTGACTTCTTTTCCGACACGTTATAATTTGGCAAGACGGCATAATTCTTTTTTTCCGCGGAGAATTGAACGCTTTCACAATAAGAGCGTGACTGTTGACCGGTGATTCTAATTTCGGTTGTGTTTGGAGCGCCCGCGCAAATGTGTGGCGCGCCTGTCCCGCCCACAAGGCCCTTCTAACCTCTTTAACTGTTCTGTGGGAAAAACCATCCTTTTTAGTGTTTCAAAGGTGAAAGGTAACAGACAGACAGACAGACAGAGTTACTTTCGAATTTATAATATTAAGTGTGGATGGTATGAATTCATTTCTACAATATTAATAATAGCTTCTTTCCTTTCTAAGAATACGCAGACTATTTGCGTTAGTCTTTTGTTTTATTTTAGATGAGATGCATCGCTAAATGATACGAGTTCATTGACCCGAAGCCATGTGTATTTTGGTCGAGAATGTCATAACATTAGCTTTGTTTTATATTTCAATAATTATCTTCATTTGGCACGTATATCGTATTACCCAGTTATTGGGTTGTGGAGTTCAGATAGGCAGTCGCTCCATGTCAAACACTAATGATCCAGCTGCAGCCGGTCAGACTGGAAGCCGACCCCTAATTAGTTGGAAAAAGGCAGGCATATCATCATATGCACCGTGTTACATATTTCATCATCATAATATTATGCCATAAGGTCTTATACCACCAAAGAAAACCCAAAAAGATAGTAAAGGATAATACAGATTAAATAATATGATTATGATGAAAGATTTAGAAAAAAGAAGAAAATTTTAAAGATTACCACCATACGAAACCAACCGATCGTTCAAAGTCCAACAGTATTATTGTTTATTTCGAAACAACATTCCTAAAATATATTCATCGAAAATTTTATTCCGCACAGGTTATTTTCAGCGGTTCAGCCAAAACATGTCAGTCATTCAGTAAATTGGATCGAGGAGGATGCGTATCAATCGACTGAAACACGGAAATACTCATAAAACGTTTGTGGACCACCCAGAAATGCCCAGAATGAGAATTTATTGTTTACAGCGGAAATATATCACGGAGATATGAACTTTGAAATGTTTCTTTCTTTTGGTGCGGAGGAAATTGTGTCAATGTGTCAGACATAACGAAAACATGAATTTAATCCATACTAATATTATACAGCTGAAGAGTATGTTTGTTTGAACGCGCTAATCTCAGGAACTACTGGTTGGAATTGTTTTTTTTTGGATGCTTAAGGAAGGTTATAGGCTATTTCCCATCCCCTTCACGAACCGAGCAAAAACAAAAAAAAAACTGAAACTACGCTAAGCGAAAACTAAGAAATAGCGCGGACGGACGATGCGATGTGACAGGGTGGGTCGGTGGAACAAGATATTTCACGCGGACGAAGTCGCGGACATTAGCTAATTTACGTTATAAAATTGGAAAAGTTTACGAGTTAGCACGAGTTTTGGTGTTCAGAGTATAACAAAACTCGAGTTCGACTCGAAAGGTTGTTCAGTGTCGTACTGTCAGGTACCTCTACAGTACCTAACAAATATTCTGAAAATAAAAGTTAATAAAAAGAACTGTAACAGTCATAGTACAAAACAATTTTTATCTACAGACCCAGGCTCAAACGACCGAACGATTTTTGAATTTCGAACTGTTTATGAACTGTTCTAATTACAAAAACTTTCGTCATACCCGAGTTTAAATTGAGAATTCAAAATACAATAAATAGGTTCGAAGGTTTAGGTTCGAACTAAAATTAGAACTGATTTCGTAGTAAGATAATATTAGTTTTCTATATCAAAAAATCAAATATCTACCTACGCCATTACATAATTTAACATTCAGACTTGTCAACCCAGCAGGTAAAGATATCCCACAAACACCATACTTTGCAAAACTTCTCCACATCTCTAGTATTAAAATAGTTAAGCGGCCATTTTCCTACATTCCCCTCCGCCATTTTGCTTTCACAGATCAGGGGGTCGGGGGTCGGGATGCCGGGAGAAATGTAAAATGGAACCAATCCACTTACCCACTCAATTTAGTTACAGATTTAAACGCAGCAAATAGGTGACACCGTCACCGCTTAGATTATCTTTTGAGGAAACTGGTCACTCTTATCGTAAAAGGAATATCGGAGGATCTTGCCCATTCTTCTCCACCTTTTGTTTTTTTTTTCTCACCATCTGCATCTGTTCCTTTTTGATCAATAAACAATTATTATTATTATTATTTTGGAAGGGGCGCCTAGAATTAATTCTTTTTCTTGTTCATTTTTGACGTTCAAAAGTGCCTTTCTTGTGCCTATTTGAAATAAATGATTTGACTTAATGTATTTCCGAAATTGGCGTCTCTGTAAGCCAGTAAAGGTCAAAGACCCCGACCATTTACCCCCAAAAACAATAGGTATTGCGGACAAAATTCGCGTATTTTATCGTCCCACTGATCTCATACCAGGCATTATACAAGATAAACATCGATCCTTTATATGAGATTTTGGGATTATCGAATTATATACAACGTGCTTATAATTCTGTTAAGAATGGAATCCATTGAGAATTAATCTGTACCTACACGTATGAATGCTGTTTTTATCTTATCTTTGGGCTTCAATGGCGTGTGGTCTTGACTCACTAAATGCCTGCATCTGTGTTCATATTTGAAGTTTTTACACCAAGTACACCACACTAATATAAAGATGGCGAAAGTTTGTGAGTGTGTGTGTGTATCCTTGTTCTTCACGCTGAAACGGCTGAACGGATCTGAATGAAATTTAGCAGAAAGGTAGTTTATGACCTGGATTGAAACATGAGATACTTTTTATCTTGGTAATACGTTTCCTTGGGATAATTTCCGAAATCCACGCAGGCGTAAACGCGGACAGAAGCGACTTGAACATAATGAGCATTAATTATATACTGATAGTGTTTTACCGCTAAAAAGCCTTCCTGCCGAGTTAATTTCTTACAAACCGAGAAACATTCCATTTCAGATCTGGAACTGGTTGCTTTTAAAAATGCGGAACCTAGCAATGCAGTGGAAAAACACCGATACTTACAAAAAAATACGACATTCTTTTATTGAAGCTGATTCATCGACCCTGTCTCGTTGGTCTAGAGTCGCAAGCTCCACTGCTGAGCACGACCTACCGTAAAACGGGGTGAATAGGGATGCAGGATTTCTTCTGGGGTAAAGTATTATTGCGTTTTCTATCTGGAATATCTTAGTGTTTCTGAAATGTATTGAAATGTTTCTGAATGTAATGTTTTGTGCTATATTCTGATGTAACAGTGTAATTGAGTTTGTAGTACTGTCTTTGTCTTTAAACAGTGAATTTTTTTATTTGGTTTTATAGAAAAACGGACGGTTTGTTGTTTAAGTTTAATATTATTTAATTGTTATATATTTGTTTTATTTCAAAAGTCCTAAATAGAAGATCTTAAGAAGAAGTTTTTTCATGAAATTGAGGTGATTATTAACCCGACTGTACCCATTTTTGCAAAAAAACTGTGTGTGTCCTGTTGGCGAAAAGATAAAAGTGATTTAATTTAAGTTTCACTATGTGGACACGCGTTAAAATTTTGGCGTGTCCAGATGACGAAATAATAATGGTACTAATTCTGATTTTCACCAACAGGACACACGTGTGTCCAGTATCTTGTGTCGAGTTGGTGAATAACCCCTGCTTTGCACGGGTGTATTTAAAGACTTTTTAGTTAAAAAAAACTTTCTTCTTTCTTTCTAGTAGCAGCTCAGAGTCTGTATTTCTGCCCATTTAATGGCAGTAGGTACGCTCTCTTTGATGTGGGACTTAAACACAACTGGCAAAATGTGGAAGTACATACGTACACCTTTACCAAACCCTTCAGGGAAACAAGGCGTGATCTTATGTCATGTTTCTTTCATAGAATGCATGCCTTATTTAGTTAATCGTGAGGTTACAGCGAGGCTGTCAAATGTCGTATTAACCCCATAGGTTCATAAGAAAAATTCTCTCGAAATGACAATAAATATAACCGTATAAATCGTTGAGCTCTTATAAGCAAACGGCTTCTAATAGGTGGATATCTAGTGGGTTAAACTTACTTTCGTACCAGCAAAATAAATTAAAAAGTAATTTCCTTGAATTGCAATTTTGTGTCATCTCGCCGTCTGCACGGTACCCGCTGTCAAATATTTTCTCATTTTACTCGACTTCAGCAAATAGTATATGAAGAGTTACGAGTTTAGCGGTGACGGTAAATGCCTGTGTTTAATTTGCGTCCTCTGCATTTAATAAATCACGGTAACTAATGCGTCTGTGTTGCCAGATAATTGGGGCAATTATTTACAATCAACACTAATTAATTAAGGTTGCACAATAGCTTTGATTGATCAATAAATGCAATTAAACGAAACGTGAAACAATAAATATTCATGAAACAAGCTATTGTTTTGTTGTTTAATGAATAGTTATTTCAGGCCAATAGTTAACAACGGTCCGTCTGACCTATACAGCATTTATTTTATACGAAATTTCAGTTTGTCATTTTAAAATGTTTCAGTTTCTGTAAAAGAGGAAAGTTATTAAATTCTGCACCCTTTTAACCGTAATGAAATCAATTTTATCGCTCGAAAAGTTTTTTCCTCGCAATATTTTATTCAAATGTAATTGTGGTGTAGTTTTAAGGGCTGCATTTTTAAAGATGGCGATTGTGAAACAAAATAAAATTGTCAATGGTTTTTAATGTTTCTGAATACGAGGTTTTTTTGCTGCTTTGCACGGGTGTATTCAATTACTATAGGCTTTTTTTTTTAAATGTGCGTTTTCTAAATATTTACGGATAAACTGACAATTTATCTGCCTTACGGAACGCCATGAAATCCAAGAAGCAATTTTAATTAATCGAAATTACAAACAGTTTTAAGGTAAAGCTTTCAAACTAAAATTCATTTTGAATTAATCAAATACTAAATAATTCGTTAGACGTATGAAACATTCATTTAACCGCCGTTTAAATTCTACTTGAAACGTTTTATGGATCAATTGAACGAGAACGAGGACTGAATAAGAACATTTTATGGAAACATAGACGTTGCTGAGCTAGGCGACATAATAGTTAATTGAAGCTTTCAATGATATGATCTATATACAGTGTGTTAGGTTAAACGAGGGACATACCACATTTCGCTTTTAAATTTCTATAGAATACAGATTATGTGTGTTAAAACATGGCACATAATTATTATGTAGAAGCAAAAAAGGAATACTGATCGTTCATTCAAGTCCTAAAAAAAACATTAAAAAGTAACCAAAGGAAATATCTCATTTCTCTAAGACCAAATAATAGTGGTTTGTGTGAGACATTCACTGTCAAGCTGTTGCTTTTATTAGACGCAAATATAAATAGAAAATACTTGGTTGGAGTAGGAATAGTTCCCAGCCTGTGTAGGTAATGGAAAATGGAGAATAAGGCGGACTGTCAGAATAATAGATAAGTTTAGTACGAAAATCCATTAGCAAAAAATCGACAAGAATGTATTAGGTAAGTATTAGAATCTAACGCTTAGATATTCAACGTCATGCAATTTGTACGCTGACGCTGCGGAATTGAAGCGCGGCTAAGAGCAATTTATTCTCTTTTAAAACTCCTCTCCCAGTACCTACGTATCTGCACATTTCCCGTCTTTCAAAACATTTCCAAGGATAATATTTATCTGGCGACAAAAGAAAACTTAAGTGAAATACATATACAAAGTGGAAACTACAATACGATCATAAATTAAACTGCGTATATTTAATGCTATCCCCAGCCTGTGTACGAAAATTCAATCAAATACCTATATTCAATAGTTTAGTCACTATAGCTAGTCGAAGATTGGCAAAACCCATAGGTCCACCACTAATATTTAGTTTGTTTGAAAAAATCACTTTTTTTAATTTCGGTGTTAGGATTTATTTGCTAGTTCCAAAAGACATATTCATTAGTATTGTCAACGTTTTAATTTATGGTCGTATTGTTTTCTCCACATTGTATAATAATATAGCTCACCGTCCGGTCAGCACCAGGCCCGTGCCGGACGGCGCGTATATGTTCCACGCGCGCTTCAAAGAGATGTCAGCATATGAAGGGGCCCCTTAGAGCCGAGGCTGCCGGGTAAGCGGGATTATCCGAAAAGGATTACCACTACCCCGGAAGATAAAGGGCTAAGGAAGGAACATGAATGGGTTTTAGTCAGTAAGAGTCTGACACTGCCTTCCGCTCCACCCAGAGCGGGAGGAGTCATTTGATGATTTCCCACCCTCAAAAAAAAACAAATACGAATATGACAAAAACAATTGACCATTTGACACGGTCAAATATAAAATATGAAATCACATAGAAAAAAGACTGCTCATCTTAAAACTTCCATCACCGTACAGAAATTAAATATTATGCGAAGATATAATTGTTAAATGGCATTGAATGCTAATAAGTATTCCATTTGATTCCAAAAATCTGTGACGTCACATTGTTGTATTTCATACAAATCACGTCCAAATTCCGCGTTTTTACAATTTATAAAAAGTAACGTTATTGACTACCCTTTCAAATACCCAATTAAAGGCAGGTATAACCGGGGGACAAATACTTGCATAACATGACAACATAATTAAACAGCAAACACGTGGTTTTTAATGGCTGCCCGCGGCTGTCAGGACCAATTTAGACGCGAATTGATTGCACACATAAATTTACGCGCCTTTTATTCACTTTGCGTCTTTGTGATAAAAATAAGCGCGTAATTACGCATCGGTCCGTTTGGCGGTAAAATGCTCTTATGCAAGGATTGAATTTGTATCTTTCAAGCTTTAAAAATCAAAGGCAGATTTTGCGCGACTTTTTACCGCCAAGTTATCGTTTATATTTAACCGTGGTACCTATATAATTTACGAAGATGAAACGATACTAACACTGCAATTTACTATGAGAAAGGATTCTTTGTAGTTACACGGATCATTAATTTTAAAGGAATACCTAAAAACTGGTAACTTTCTAAAATTATATTAGGTACTAAAAAGTAAAAATATTTAGTGCCCTTTTATCAGGAATTTCTTTTTGCTTCGTAACACATTATAGCTGATAAAAAAGTATCCCACTGACTACCTCGTTGGTGTAGTGGTCGCAAGCGGTGTTGCTGAGCATGAAGTCCTGAGTTCAATTCCCAGGTCGGGCATAGGTAGTGGGGTTTTTCTATCTAGAATTTTTCAGTAGCAGGTCGGTGTCTGGATTTGTGCCCAGTTGATGGCAATAGGCTCGCCCCCTATGACATGGGACTTATACATAACTGGCGGCATGCGGGTGTCCTATAGATAGGTACACCACTGCCTAACCCTTCGAGTAAAAGAGGTATGAAGTTTTTAGGTTTAAAACAAATATCTAGTACTTACTTAGTGTTTATTTAGGTATCAAAACTGAAACAAAAAATCACTTCATCGGCTATATTTTCATTTGGTACAGAGGCCAGCACATCAAGTTACCACAAACTTTCAAATTTCTTTGATAGTATTTCAACTTTATTACAAAGATATAAGGTTCATTTTGAATTGAGAAAATTTGACAGTTAGGGATAGCTTGATGTGCTGGCGTCTGTACTAATAATTTAATATTCCTTTAAATAAATTCTTCATCTTAAGCGAGACGTTTTGATTTATTACTGTCTTATTTAAATAAAGACTTTGATTCAGAGCACTGCGTACCTATAAGAGTTGAAAGTGAAAATTTAAAAAATGTCTGGGTAATATTTTAGAACATGACAGTGCTTTATAAATAAGAAGCTGTTGTCTGTGACTTCCTCTGGGATCCAGGATGGAAAGTAGCCTTTGTCCTTCTCCCGGGGGCCCAGATAAAGTCACATTTTCACTAACGATGACGAAATCAGATAAATCCGAAATGTATGGAATTGTCATAAGCTTTCGAAATGTCACGAGATCAATCGT
Source organism: Hyppa rectilinea (assembly GCA_951799385.1). Classification (NCBI taxonomy): domain Eukaryota; kingdom Metazoa; phylum Arthropoda; class Insecta; order Lepidoptera; family Noctuidae; genus Hyppa; species Hyppa rectilinea. The sequence continues at coordinate 17,304,691 of OX637301.1, read as the reverse complement.
TTGCGATCGCTCAGTGCTAGACAATGACAAATTGTGGAACGACACTCGATCAATATTTCCACACAAATGGCAACAACAACACGTGGCGTTCTTGACAATCCGAATCACTGAGATAACGAATAGTTCGATCAAAAATTTTCGAATTCGAATCGACACGGAGCGATTAGCACTTGCCTAGACCCCTGGCCCCAACCTACCTTTCTGTTAAATTTCATAACGATCGATTCAGAGTTTTAAGCGTCAAAAGTTATCAACCAGACGACAGAGTTACACTTGTACATGTAATGATAGTATGAATTTATGGATGACAAAAGAAATATGTTAATGTATATTTAGAACATTTTAAGAAAACAAGAAAGTGTTTATTTGTCGTTCGTTTAATTAAACAAATAACAAGTTAATCTAAGAGTATCACATTTGATACACCGTAAATATCGATCGCCATACATAACATTCTCAACTCTTACATAGCAACGGCCACCCACTATCACACAAGTGACCCTAACCTTACAAATTCCCGCAACATCTGGTCAAACATGTGCGCTCGACTGGTAATAAGTACGACACTGACCTATTCGAAGGACCGACCTTTTCTTCCTTGCTCGTCAACTCCAATTACGATAACAATAAAAGAGACATGAACAAGGAGTTTAATTAAGCGGAAGTCGACAACGAGCGCAACTGCTTAGAAATGTCACACGCAGATATAAGAGATTTCTCCGAAGTTTATTATAGATTATAGACTATTGTGGGACATATACGTTGGTACATACGGTTCTGAAGAGGCGCCACAATTGCCGGTCGTTCACCTCTCTCATCCTCACGTTTCCGCGTGCATTAACATCATCGATCAGCGAACCATATTAAATGTACATTCATATTGTACAGAGCTACTTCGTAGTTACATAAATTCCACCCAACACTTGACAAGTTACATCTTAATTGGAAAACTTTGGTCCTTCGAGTCTAAAGGATATCTTTATCGTAATATTCTAATTGGCTAATATTTTATCAACAATGTTAATTTATAAAGAACTAGCTTCCGCCCGCGGCTTCGCCCGCATAATATGTCGACAAATTATACACACAAACCTTCCTCTTAAATCACTATATTAAAAAAACCGCATCAAAATCCGTTGCGTAGTTTTAAAGATTTAAGCATACATAGGGATCTGCCGGGTAAGCGGGATTGTCCGAAAGGGTTACCGTACCGCTACCCCGGAACATAAAGGGCTACGGAAGGAACATGGATGGGTTTTAGTCAGTAAGAGTCTGACACTCCCTTCCGCTCCACCCAGAGTGTCCAGCAGTCATTGGATGATTTCCCAGCCTTAAAAAAAAAAAAAAAGCATACATAGGGATATAGGGATTGAGGAAGCGACTTTGTTTTATACTATGTAGTGTACTATCTTAGCGTTCTGTATTATTTATTTCTTGGTAGTATATCGTCTGTATTTGTCATTTGTTAACCATTAACTACTAAATAAATGTATTAATAGTTACTCCTATTTAGTTTACTCATATTATTCTGCTGCCGATTCCTAGAAATGTGTGACTAGTCGTTCCAGCTCCTGTGACATTATAAAATCTATATCGAGACTAGATCCCTGATCCATCGCGAGTGTTTAGCCCAATTCAAAATTTGTGGCGGCTCCGAACATGAGACGAGTCCCTGCGCAGTAACAAATTCACGTGGCCACGGGTGTGCGGGGGGTGGTAATGCGCAACGTGTAGCTGACTTCAGAGCGGCCATAAAGTTTGACATATACTATAACCTTTAGTTACGGATGATTGGCCCTTCGATCTATGTCTCAACTACTCGTTGTCGCGTGACGATTACAAATTGATATGTCAGGTACAGCTTCGGTCCTTGTTTCTTATACATTATGTATTTAGAGGGGTATTTATTGATTGTCAATGCTTTTATTTAATGTATAGCGTTACTTGTGATATATTATATTTTCTACGTCGTCTTTATTCGTGTTTGTATTTTCATCTTCAGCTAACTGGATTATCTCGCTTGTACTTCATTAATAATCTTGTTAATTAGTACTGCGTCTCTAAAATTGTCCAGTATCGATTAGCGAGTTATGTATGGGAGACCTACATAATAGGTTGATAAGGATTTTAATCCCCGGCCTGTAATCCCCAGGTTAAGCGGAGGTGTGTGTACCTAGAACACCCACATTTCGCCAGTTATGTTTAAGACCTATGTAATAGGGAAAAAAGGTAGAATAGGGAGTGTATAAATATTACATAAACTGTTATATAAGCTCATCCCCCCCTCCCGACCCTTGCTTCCCCCTAGCTTACCCCTTGCTCCGTCGATCCGTCCTCGCCGTCGAGGCCCGTCGCTACGACCCTGTCCATTCCCATCCCCCCGACCCTTGCTCGAGCCAGCCCGCGTTGCCGCTGAGCCAGTAGCTTTAAATACCCCCGATCCAGCTGTCCCTTGCTGTCTTCCCCCCCAGCGACGCCCTAAGCCGAGTTCCGAACCCTGCAGGGGGTGCCCTTAGCGTGTAGTCGCTTAGTTTGTAAGTTAGTTTTAGTTTTATTAAGCTCTGGCTGGAGGCTACAATTCTTTTGTGGCAGCCACAGGCAAGCCCGGTTAAGCAGTAGACAACCCTAAGGTTGAACTGCGAGAAGCCATTAACAAAAAAAAAAAAAAATTGCCCCTTGCTGTCCTCCCCCAGCGACACCCTAGCCGAAGTCCGTACCCCACAGGGGGTGCCATTAGCGTTTAGTCGCTTAGTTGTAAGTTAGAGTCTACAATTATTTTGTGGCATCCACAGGCAAGTAGACAACCCTATAGTCGAACTGCGAGATGCCATCACCAAAAAATAAAATAATAAAATATAAGTTCACCATTTTTGAGAACGTATAGCAAAGCATTCCTCGCATATTAATCTGAACTCATTATGTGAAAGATAAAGTTCTAAGTAGGTGCCTACGTAAAGATATAAAAATGTTCCCACATCATTATCGCAATACATAATTACAGCGAGCTACAAATATTTGTACTTTGCCCTTGTTGTTCGTGGGAGAGTGGAAGTGTATATAAGTGTTTATGTACTATGTAGTATGTACAGTGTTTATGTCTGTTTGGCGTATGTCGCTAGCGCACTCGGGCTAAATAGGACGTGTTAAATACACCATGAACTAACTTACGACTAACGCTGTCAAGGCTAGTGGCGGCTTGCTATTTGGTGGGCAAATATAATTTAGTATACATTAGAAGACATTATTGAGATGACGTAAAGACATCGTGATTTTTCTGAACCTTTTCCTCGAAATATTTAACTTGCGTTGAGACGAACCATCAGTTTTTGGTCCTTAAATCCGCAATATCAATTGGGTATTTGAACGGGTAGCTAATAACGTTACTTTTTACGAACTGTCAAAACGCTGAATTTGTACGTGATTTGAATGCAATGCAAATGTGACGTCAGAGATTTTTCGAATCAAATGAAATACTTATTAGCATTAAATGCAATGTAACAATTATATCTTCGCATTATATTTAATTTCTGTACGGTGATGGAAGTTTTTGCAACGAGCGGTCTTTTTTCCATGTGATTTCATATTTTATTTTTGACCGATTCAAATACTTAGTCAATTCTCGCAAAGAATCAGGATTTGTGTGTTCTCAGAGTTAATTAAATGCTGATGAGTATAAGCAGTGATGCCAACTTGGGGGTTTTCTCCCTGGGAGAAAAAATCTATACAGGGAGTTTTTTAGGGGGAATAATTTTTTGGGGGTATATTTAGGGATACAATTTTATTTGTGTTTTTTTTAAATTGCACTACTCTCCATACTCCATACTTGTATTCAATAAAAGTTTATAAAAAAAAATTGAATTGATCAAATGATACTACTGTCAGTCATTGACGGTTGACTAGATGGTGCTGATATTGAAAATTATATACTAGTGTCACAGTTGGAGAGTTTTAGTTTGAATTTAGCGGGTTTTGAATTGCTTTAGGGGGAAAGTTTTCAAACAGTAAGCAACACTGAGTATCAGCTGTGACAGTGTCAAGTTTATTATTTTATTACGAGAGACGGCTCGTGCCATTACTTCTGCACCTAATGATTGCATCTGATAAAATACCGCGCATAAAATTTCCAGGCTCGTTCGGCTTGCGATCAAACATCGTGATAGCAGATTTATTTTTGTAGCGAAGCGTCTAATGCGATGCTGAGCTTTCAACTAAACATACCTCGTCTCTTTCACTCGTATGGTTCTGTATGAAGTGTGAACGACATGGATATATTGTTCGAAGGTTGCTGATGAAGACATGTGATACTGCACAGCTCACGTTTCGCGATTCAAAGGATTATTTAATTAAGTCGTCCGTGTGGGATTCTCAATCAATGTTACATGTGGGCAAATGTTTTGATTGATTTACGAGTTTTTTTCTTTTTTTTTAAGGCTGGAAAATCATCCAATGACTTATCCCGCTCTGGGTGGAACGGAAGGGAGTGTCAGACTCTTACTGACTAAAAACCATCCATGTGCCTTCCTTAGCCTTTTGTGTTCCGGGGTAGCGGTAACCCTTTCGGACAAACCCGCATTTAGTGTTTTTGTTTTTGCGTCTATACGTTTATACTTATTTGTTACATTTAAATGGTGTCTTAATGGCCGAATAGGTACGGAAATCTAGTTTTTTTCCCAACTATGCTGGGGTCGGCTTCCAGTCTAACCGGATGTAGGTAGCTGTATTTTACATGGAGTGACTGCCTATCTGACCTCCACAGCCCAGTAACTGGGCAATACGATAAACCCTGGTTAATACGAAGCTTATTCAAATATAAATGATTATTCAATAAAAAAAAATATTCTTTGGAATTTTTCTCTAAATATCAAGCTAGTTTCACTAACATCATGTAAAAAGCAACAAAAAAATGACTAGAGGACCATTATTTAATAATCCTTTTTGCAGCAAATAAGGTTTTAATAATACAGACATTTTTCTAATAACGTTCTCATCATAATAACGAACCAGTTTCACATTATACAACTTCCAACAGAATCTATTAACAATTCTACTAAACAGATACCCTGAAGGGATATTTTAAGGGCCGTCGTATTACGATAGTACAATCATTTATTATGATTGATAGCCTGTGGCAATAGACAATAGAAATATACCAGAAGGTACACTTAACAGATTTTGAAAATTGTTAATCGAACAATTCGTTATCCACGCGATTCGGAATGTCAAGAGCGCCACTTGTCAACGCGCGCGTTTGTCGGAGAATATTTATTGAGTTTCGTTAACTTCCGTTACACAATGTGACATTGTCTAGCATTTAGCGATCGAAAACGATTGATCAAACGAAACTTTAGGCCAATTGAGTATTTGAATCGGTCAAAAATAAAATATGAAATCACATGGAAAAAAGCCCGCTCGTCATAAAAACTTCCATCACCGTGCAGAAATTAAATATAATGCGACAATTATATAATTGTTAAATTGCATTTAATGCTAATAAGTATTCCATTTGAGTCTAAAAATCTGTGACGTCAAAATGTTATATTTCATACAAATCACGTACAAATGCCGCGTTTTGACAGTTCATAAAAAGTAACGTTATTGACTACCCTTTCAAATACCCAATTCCATACATTTCGCATTTATCTAAATCATTATCGTTTAATGTAAATGTGACTTTGTCTAGGCCCCTGCTATATTTTATCCTTACCTATTAAATATTAAGAAGATTGAAAAATCAATTCTAAATGAGTACTTCGACGCCTAAGTGTCCTTTTTGTCTTTTTTGGTTTTATTTGTATATAGGTATAGTTAGTTAGATATAGTCTTTTAATTTAAGTATGTATAAGTTGTTATTGTATTTCATAGAGAATTGGTTTTTTATTTTTGCATTAGTATGTATTCATTAGAATTCTAAATCAAATAACAGTTGGTTTAACGATTTCATGGCTGTATAGGATTGGTTTCAGAGTTTACGAACTCTCTACATATTCTTCCTTGTTGGTATGCTGTTTTCTTTTTCTTTTTAGGGCTCCGTAACCAAAGCATGATGTTGGACCCTATTACTAAGACTCCGCTGCCCATCGGTCTGTCTGCCTGACTGTCCGTCTGTCACTGGACTGTATCTCATGAACCGTGATAGTTATAGACAGTTAAAATATTCACAGATGTAGTTCTGTGCCGCAATAACAACAAATACTAAAAACCAGAATAAAATAAATATTTAAGGCGACTTCCATACCACATAACCTGTTTTTTTTTGTCGTTTTTATTGATATTGGTACGGAACCCTTTGTGCGCAAGTCCGACTCGCATTTGGCCGGTTTCTTTGTCTATTGACAGTTACAATATTAAATTTTGAGTGAATTAAATGAATTAAACAGCTTTCAACTGACAAAATTGGACCTTCTGTCAATATATCTACATCGTGGCGATAGTCCTACGTCACATATCTTTCACATCAATTACATAGAGCATTGTAGGAGCATGTGGCTGATGCGGCTCACTTGGAATGACAAATTGCTTTAATCACCTATAGGGTTCTGTATTGTGAAATTCCCGTTGTTTTGTAGAGTAAAAGGTATTGTATTTTAATAATTGTATAATATAATTGTATATTGTATTTTATTGCTTTTTAGAAGTGAAGACTTTTAATTGGCTGTCAGTCTACCATGATAAATAAATAACAAAAAAAAAATAAGTAAATAAAAAAAAACTATATTTCAACAAAAGCCACCACAGTACAAGAACTAAAAACTAAGGGCATCTAAGGCTTATAATTAGGTCACAATAATTTAAATACCCTGACTCCTAAACTGGGTGTATACGTGCCTGTGTCTTTGGCGTCAGATAATTCAGAATTTGGTGGTAGTCTTATGCAAGGGAAACCAACGGTACTGTTACCGTTAACCTCCATAATCCCACTGCTGGGCAAATGTGTTGGCTGGCTCGGGGCGTTAGTTTTTTCTAGGTCGTTCCGCCATAGTATTCTATTAGGTAATAGAATTATTGAAAACCTCGTGTCAGTCGAGAAAACAATTAAGATAAATGTGTAGAATCAAGTTCTTCCAACTAAATCGACAGCTGTGCTGCTGGGGAGTTTGTTGCGCCACTTCTTCTTCCCAGCTAAAGCACGAGGAAGTGGTGAAGGGTGGGCGTTTTTGGGGGTCTTACAATAATAATAATATCCTACCAATATCCTATCCTATCCTCCTATGTACCTTTGACCTTCAAAAAGTGCTGATTTTCAGCCTAATTTGAATAAATGACTTATGATTTTGTTTTTTTTTTATTAAGTTAAATCACAATTCACTTTTTGAACGTCAAAATTACATAAGATTGTCCCCCAAAATGGCCGCCCTTCACCACTTGTTTGAGCTTTAGTTGGGAAGAAGAATTCGCTCAAATAGCCGCCCAGCAGCACAGCTGTCTGTTCAGTTAGAAGAGCTTGATTCTATACCTACAATATAAAACCAGCAATATCAAGCCATGTAACAGATAAGTGGACAGATCTCCTTTGATCACGACTATCAAAAAGTTTCCAACTTGACCGAAAAACTTAACGTCTTTGTCGTTCAGAACGTGACTCCGCTAGTAATGGCTCAAAGTTGCCATAAAAATAATACAGCGTAAGGAGGATATGGCACGGAATAGTTAAGACATATCTAGGTACTGAATTCAGCTAGTTTATTACAAACCTAGGCTTACTTTAAATTGCTTGGAAATCTTGAACGGGTGGAAAATAATTTGTTTTGGGTGCGAAGTATTTATTTATGAATATAAATAATTGTAGCATTGTATAAGCGTAATTAATCAGCTTTTAATGTTCCCACTGCTGAAACACAAGCCTCCTCTCTGTTAGAGTGGACCGTAATAGGGTAATATTAAAATATGCATGATATTTTAATACCATCAAAGTAATATTAAAAAAAAACGCCCGCCATTTTGGCGCGTTTAGTGTGACGTCATAGTCTAACAAAAAGACTAGGCAAACACTAGGCAGTCGAGTGATATTGACATTTGACCAAGCCCGCTTTGACCAATGGCGTCGCGTTTCAAATATTTGAAACTCCCTCGGCAATATCGTACTTAAAAAAAAAAAAAAATTGCTTCGAAATAATCTAAAAGAAAAGTTCGACTCTTATTTGAATTAAATGCATATTCCCTATTACCTAATAAGTAGGGATGCGCAGTGCGCATTGATAGATGTCACATGTCTTGTGGTTTAAGGACATACTTCCTACAGAACTTACTTCTTTACAGAATGTTTTTCTTCACCACTTTTAGAGCAATGATGATGAAACAATTTACACAAAGTAAAGCACCTGTCAGAGTTTGAACCTATGAACTCCTCAGTCACTGCCGTTACCACTAGGTTACAAATGCTCTTCATCAATGGGATTAATTGAAGCGGTCAAAAATAAAATATGAAATCACATAGAAAAAAGACCGCTCGTCTTATAAACTGCTATTTACACCGTACAGAAATTTAATATTATGCGAATATAATTGTAAAATTGCATTTAATACTAATAAGTATTCCATTTGATTCTAAAAATCTGTGACGTCACAATGTTATATTTCATACAAATTCCGCGTTTTGACAGTTCATAAAAAGTAGCGGTATTGACTACCCTTTCAAATACCCAATTGTACTAGGAGAGAGACAAACTACGAAATTGGTGAAAAAGCATTTGTATAACAATTTTCATAATTGATGTTGTTAATTTTCACGAGTACTTGAAAGTAAGCCCGTATTCTTGAAAACACAAAATTAAATCCACCAATCCACTCCAATCCACTTTCTCGAGTTCAAATAAACTCTCACATTATTTGTTCAATGTTTTGTTCTCAAGGGAGGTACAGGAAAACCGGAACGTATACCTACTGCAATACAAGTCCGCGTTCGTCGTACTAATGGAGAGAAATGGGTAGTTCAAGTGGTTTTACTGTTTCAACACACTACTGCCGAGTCTACATTTGTTGCCTCTAAATTTCGATTACCATTGAAATAAGGCTTCAGTTTGTTATGTCTCAAGTATTCTGATGAATGTTTGTTTTAAGTAAATTAAGGTCTTCAGAATTCCTGTACACAGTTTCTATAGGGCGCGGTCTAGGCTAGACTGTATTGATTTTTAGTTTTGCGAGATGACTTATTCCAAATTGACTATACTGGACGGTGTACATTTATTCACAACACCTTGCCCTGTTTCCTCAAAGGTTTTAGTCAGCTAGATCTATGTTACATTACATTTTACAAATTCTTACAATTTGAATCTTAATTAATGAATGAATCGCTGAATCGCTGTTGCGCAATTTCTCATAGAATGGTGCAGCCGCGGTGAAGCGTTGGACAGTACATTGCTGATACTATTATCATAATTACTAACACAGGATAAGTTCTCTACTAACAATTGAGTCATGGTTACTTGAAATAAATTAAATTGAATTGAATTTAAATTAATAGGCGGCGAGCCTATTCTCATCAATTGGGCACAAATCCAGATTCCAGGACGTTGCTAAGAAATTTATGAATGGAAAAACTCAACAACACTCTGCCCGACTTGAGACTTCACGTTCAGCTAGAGCAGTTTTTCCCAAAGTGGGATTCTTCCCAATAAGGCCCCCTTGTGGGCACTGCAGGCCTAAAGGAGTAAGTGACCCAAAAAAAATCGAGCGATTTGTAGAGTAGATAGTGGTTTTTAAGTAGGTGAAAAAGTAGGGGTGCTAAACAAATATTTATTCTCAAAGTGAGCAGTAGACAAAATAAGTTTCGGAACTCGCGAGCTTTTTTTTTGTTTTTTAAGGCTGGGAAATCATCCAATGACTGCTCCCGCTCTGGGTGGAGCGGAAGGGAGTGTCGGTAGCGGTAACCCTTTTGGGCAATCCCGCTTACCCGGCAGGCTTGGCCCTGAGGGGCCCCTTCATATGCTGACATGTCTTTGAGGCGCGCTTGGAACATATACGCGCCGTCCGGCACGGGCCTGGTGCTGATCGGACGGTGAGTCACCCATTACTCACCGTCCGCAGGCCCGAACTCGCGAGCTAGAGCTTGCGTTCACTAGACCAGCAAGTCCACATATTCTAAAAACTCCAACAAAATATATTTTTCACCTCACAGGCTCGGAAAGAGTCTGTTTGTCATTCGAAATCTGAGCCGAAAATCGATTTTTGCTCTCTAGCGTGGAAAGAGTTTTTAAAATTCGAACCTTTCTATTCTATACTGCCAGTCCACTGAAAATGCATGACACGGTCTAAAATAAAATATTAAATAATACCGCTCACCTTAAAAACTTCCATCACAGTACAGAAATTAAATATTATGCGAGGATATAATTGTAAAATTGGAATTAATGTTAATAAGTATTCCATTTGATTAAAAAAATCTGTGACGTCACATTTGAATAATGCCATAAAAATACTACCCTGTCAAATACCCAATTGTGTAGTAATTTAAGTTTAATTTTTTAAATAAAATAAATAGTAATATAATATGTTATTTAATCCTTTGCTTGGTAAAAATAAATATGTATTAAATTAAATTAGTTAGTTATTTGTATTAAATTAGTTTTTTTCTTTCATTCTCCTTAGAAGACAAGTAGGATATAATATGTAGAACAAAATACAGGGCATTTAATTTTTTTTTTTTATCTCATAAGATACATTGCATCTGTTATTTTCTTCACATGAGTCAATGTATCTGAGACGCTCGAACAAAATAAAACTCAACAACACCAGTTTTCTTGCACCTAGCAGTTTCCTCGCTGTAGTGAGGTGAAAAATTGTGTGTTGCGCTCGGCAGCAAAGCTTTTTTGCGTCTCGTACCTTTGAAACCTTCGTTACGCTCAGGATTCTATATTTGAACCACTCGCTTCGCTCATGGTTCAACCCTAGACTCCTTCGCTTACTCAGGTTTCAATAGAAGTACTCGCGCCAAAAATCAACTTTCCAGCCTTGCATAACAAATAACTATTTTTTCTTCTAACACATTCATAACTTTGTCCCCAGATCTACGCAGATGACGACATCACCAGCGCAGTGGACGGTAAAGAAGACGTGAAGGAGCGTGTGTACGACTCCTTGGAGAAGCTGCATGGTCTCACAGTGCTCGAAGATGACAATCTTGGAGACGATGAGGACCTTCTGGATACTGGCGAGGATGCTGAGAGCGGAGACTGGTACCCTGACTACGATAAGAGGGCTCAACACGTAAGTTTTTTTGTATCTGAGTATATTTACGCTACAGGTGATGATTTAACATATTATTATTAAGCCAGAGATATGGATGGTCTTTAGTCAGTAAGAGTCTGACACTCCTTTTTGCTCCACCCAGAGCGGGAGTCATTTGATGATTACCCACCCTCAAAAAAAAGGGTGCCAACTAGCTTGCCGGGTTACCGGGAGTGTCCAAAAGGGTTACCGTTGCCTCGGAACACATAGGAAGGAACATGGATGGGTTTTAGTCAGTAAAAGTCTGACATTACCTTTCGCTCCACTCAGAGCGGGAGAAGTCATTTGATGGTTTCTCTATTTCAAAAAGGGAGCTAACTAACACCTCTTGCAGCAGAACTATTTTAATATTGTTCATACTGGAAAGAGTTAGAGCTATACCTCCTGTATAGTTTCAACTCTTTCTCACACTGAAGTAATATTTTAATAATACTGCTCTTAGAGGCTCTGCTGGTTCGTAAAATGTCGGCTTCGATAAATTGGCGGGCGCTCGAGTATTTCTATTATTATATTTCTGTGTCCTCAAAGGAATTATTTTATTAGAAAGGTAATAGATGGTAGGTACTTTTTTAAATTATTATAAGTTTCAGGCTTCTATGAAAAATCATTATTATACTCTATGGAAATAGGCTCAAAGCGTGGTAAGCGGATTTGGTTTAATAACTTAAATGGTTATTGGTTTTCTTCGTTATTGTTTATGTCATAGTTACCGTGAAACAAAGGACCTTTTCATATAAATAGTGCGGACATTAGCAACGATAAGGGAAAATCATCTTCTGAACATTTAAAAAATTTGTAGTGTAGCAAATAACATAACATCATTTGGCAGACGTATGACATATCTATAGTTCAGAGAGAGATATTTTCTGTAATATACCTCCGTGTTACCTATCGAAGGACGTTTTGAAGTAAGCTTTTAATCGATCAAGGTGTTATAAAAATAGCATAAATTCTAATCAATTATTAACTGTTGCATTGAGGGGTGATGCAGGGGTCAGGGGTCAAGGTAAGTATGTACATGCGTCACGTCGGCGTCGTTACGCTTCAGTTGACATTTCTCGATAGAACGAGTTTGAATAAGTGACGTTCGACGGCATCCATGCCTTTTTTTTTAAGAATATCGAACTCTGTATTTCCAAATTTAAATTATCTGTAAGTGAAGTTCCATGGTAATTTTTATTTTATGCCAATGACTTGTCACCGATACTATCATTGAAGTAGAGCTACGACCTCTATGCTTGAAGACTTAATGACGTTTTTCGTTTCATTTTTGCTTGAGCACAGTTTCATTGTTTTTGTAGGCATATTGGAGGGTGCTGGCTGACATAATATGACAAAATTAAATATTAAATATACTGGTTGCGTTACGTTTCGTTAATTACTTTGCATAAAATTGTATAGAATCGAACAAATAGCTTTGCTGCTGGGGAGTTTGTTGCGCCACTTTAGCTTAACTAGAGTTTTGAAGGACGGGTGTCTGGGGACTATCTTATGTAATTTAGACGGTCGATAAGTACTTATTCTTAGTTTTAATAAATGCCATTTAATTTGTATCGAATCATCATCGAGAACGAGACAGCAACGAGTATAATAAAGGATATTTACGCGATATACACACATCAAAAGTGTCTAGGGATCAACATATATTTTTGCAATAACTTTTCTCTTGATTGATATTAATTTAAATTTTCTTTAAGGATTCATCAAATAAAGTGTTTTCGTTTGTCACAGTAACGATAAACCAAGTCACCTTTGCATTAATAAAGAAATTTGCCATTTTCCTAATAAAGGGATTTTTGACATTTGAACCACTAACATTAAAGTTCGAAAAAAAGACTGAAATAACAGTTTTCTTTAAAATTTTATTGGGTAACTTAAACAATTAATAATCCGTGTTTCTACCGCGAACACTAACAACACAAGAACATCGGTTTGGCATACTCAAAATGAGTTCATCCAAATCACGCTGTGGAATGGCCGCCCATGTTCGTTGCAACAACAAAAAAAGGTCTTCTTGCAACTGGATACCCTCCATATTCGGCAGAGCTCTTCTCTGTAGCATATCCCATGCATGCTCAATCGGGTTCAAGTCTGGCGACTGAGCAGGCCAGGGCAGGACATTGATGTTAGCTGCGGCGAGAGTCTGTCTTACAACTCTTGCGGTGTGCGGTCGTGCATTATCATGCATTAACTGAAATAAGGGACCGATTTGCACTTGTAGAGGAACGATGACGTCAGATACAATCGTCTCAGCATAAATTTGAGCGTTGAGGTTGCCTCTGATCCAAATCAACTCAGTTCTTCCGCCGATCCAAATACCCGCCCATACCATGATGGTTCCACCACTATAAGGATGGACTTCCTGGCAGGATTTTAATCGCTGTTGGCGTCCAGGGGTTCTCCAGTGTCGTATACGTCTTGTATCCGGTCTCATACCAAAACGAGACTCATCAGAAAAGCACACGAAACGCCATTGTTCTTCTGCCCAATTTCTGTGTTCAAGAGCCCATTGATATCGAATCCTACGATTGTGCATTGCTATAGGTGGTACCCGTAGCGGTCTTCGGGAATGAAGGTTCACTTCATGCAAGCGGTTTCTGACTGTTTGGTCGCTAATTAAGTTCCCTGAAGAGTGATGAAGCCTCACGGCTAACATCATGGCGGTTATTGTTGGAGCTCTTCGAGTTAAGATTTGAATGTATCGGTCTTGTCTCCGTGTGGTGCAGCGATACCGTCCTTCATGGCGCTCAGCCACGGTACCAGTGCTTCGGTAACGTGTCCAAAGTCGACTGATAACACCTTTTTTTGTTGTTGCAACGAACATGGGCGGCCATTCCACAGCGTGATTTGGATGAACTCATTTTGAGTATGCCAAACCGATGTTCTTGTGTTGTTAGTGTTCGCGGTAGAAACACGGATTATTAATTGTTTAAGTTACCCAATAAAATTTTAAAGAAAACTGTTATTTCAGTCTTTTTTTCGAACTTTAATGTTAGTGGTTCAAATGTCAAAAATTCCTTTATTAGGAAAATGGCAAATTTCTTTATTAATGCAAAGGTGACTTGGTTTATCGTTACTGTGACAAACGAAAACACTTTATTTGATGAATCCTTAAAGAAAATTTAAATTAATATCAATCAAGAGAAAAGTTATTGCAAAAATATATGTTGATCCCTAGACACTTTTGATGTGTGTATTAAGTAGTTTCAAGCCTACTATCGCATCAAAGGATATATCATATAATAATACTTCGTAAATTGGGGGATATAAAGGTGTTTTTTCCTAATAAAAAAAAGGTCTTCATAATGTTGCAAGCTTAAGATTTGTCACCATTTTCTACCTCCGTCCAATAATTGGTTTCATTACTAGCTTTTCCGTTAATTGATGTAATAATAACGACGGGATATTTTATCGTAATTGACAACACAGATTCACAGAACAGCAAAAGGAAGTAGGTACAGGAAAAAACAAACAGATATTTTGGTATTTTTCCTGAAATGGAAGACGAAATGTTCAAGATTTTGTGGAAATGGCGATCAAGGGGATCGCCGTAAAAGATACGAAAGCTTTTAAATTCGAGTAAAATTGTTTTGCCAGACAAAATGTTTAAGTGATGAATACTTGTAATGAGTAATGACCGTAATTACAAGTCTTTAATGGAGGACGGAAAAGCTTACTTTATTTGGACTTTTCTTACAATAGCTTTACCTGGCTGGCTTCGCACGGGTAGCACTAACTACTTATCCACGGCGCACCTATGTACAGAGGCCAGCACATCAAGTTACCACAATCTGTCAAATTTCTTTGATAGTATTTCAACTTTATTGCAAAGACATAAGGTTCATTTTTAATTGATAAAATTTGACAGTTAGGGATAGCTTGATGTGCTGGCGTCAGTACCTAACTACGCTACCTACCCCATCTACCCTAAGTATCTACTTAACCTACCTACCCTACATACCTATGTAAGTATCTTAAACCTTCATCGGATTTACAAAAAAAAATATCACACAAACCTTGCCTTTTTTTTTGAGGGTGTGCAATCATCAAATGACTCCTCCCGCTCTGGGTTGCATTTGTAATAATAGTATGTAATTATGTAAAAAACATTAATTCATTTTTTTTTTTGAGGATGAATTTTCGTGGATTCATCAAATGACTTCTCCCGTTCTGGGTGGAGCGGAAAAGTGTGTCAGACTCTTACTGACTATAACTCATCCATGATCCTTCCTTAGCCCTTTATGTTCCGAGGTAGCGGTAACCCTTTCGGATAATCCCGCTTACAAACTTTGCCCTGACTACGTTTAGACGTACATATGTACCTAACGCCGAATGGCTTATCTAAAGACTCAATAAGCGTTTGGTGTAGCTTCTAATTCTGCCTCAGTAACTAAAAACTTTTTCTATCGGAATACGATATTTTTATAAGTACTTCGTTACCTTTAATTAAAGCATGTCTCTCGTTTAACGTAACACCTCGTATAGTAACAGTATTTTTAGAAATAAATAGATAAGTACTTTCTAAAAAGGGCCACGTTAACGTGTACATGTCAGGGCTGACATAGGTAGACACCATTTTATTGGCAGGGCAATCAACCGTGTCACCCTTCGGGCACGTAACACTGGGAACACTTCAGTTATTGATCATGAAGGTTTTTTTTAAACCTGTAATAGTCCTAATCGGTTATTTGAAAGGGTAGTCAATAAAGTTCCTTTTTATGAACTGTCAAAACGCGGAATTTGTACGTGATTTGTATGAAATATAACAATGTGTCGTCACAGATTTTTAGAATCAAATGGAATACTTATAAGCATTAAATGCAATTGTACAATTATATCTTCGCAAAATATTTAATTTCTGTACGGTGATGGAAGTTTTTAGGGCGAGCGGTCTATTTTCGATGTGATTTCATAGAACTTATGAACGAAGTAGATTGCTAATGAACAAAAATGATTACAGGGTAAAAGTTGGTTAAGCGGGATTGTCCGAAAGGGTTACCGCTACCCCGGAACATAAAGGGCTACGGAAGGAACATGGATGGGTTTTAGTCAGTAAGAGTCTGACACTCCCTTCCGCTCCACCCAGAGCGGGAGCAGTCATTGGATGATTTCCCAGCCTTAAAAAAAAAAAAAAAGGGTAAAAGTTGGAGCTTTACATTTTAGGAATTACTAGTCTAGTGGTTTGACTGCAAAGTCATTGGTCTCGAGTTCGAACCCAAGGCACGCACCTCTGATTTTTCGGATTCATGTGCGTATTGTATAGTTCATCACTTGCTTAAAATCGGTGAAGGAAAACATCGTGAGCAACCAGCATGTCTGAGAGATATTTGTCAACAGCATGTGATGGTAAGTCAGAGGCCCATGGGCAGCATTAAAATTCTGACACCAGGTTAGTCACTAACCACACGAAGAAGAAGTACGGCATCGACCATCAGATGACGTGTTCCAAATTTGACACTGAAAGAACATTTAACATTTTTTTAATTGATTCATTTAACAACCCACAGCGTAAACCGCTGGGTCTAGACTAGAAGCATGACATTTTGTGAGTCTATTTATAACAAATAGAGCACATGTATAGCTTTTGTAAATTCATCCAGAAAAGAGGTTTTCAAGGCGGTCAAAAAGAAGCCGAGAAGTATGACCTTGGTTATCAAGGAATTAATGATATGAAATCTATAGGCATTAAACACCCGACTAAGTTGGAGCATGAAGTAAAGATGGCCGAACCTAATCCGCAACCACGTTTAGGGATTTAGAATTTGCCTCTGTTTTGTGTTAAAGCAGTACCTACATAATAATATTTAGTTTCACGTTGTATTTGAACACGTGTATGTATAGTCTGTGGTTTCATGAATATTTCATTAATATTGTTCCCTAGCTTGTCCGTCTTTTGCTAGAAATTTCCTCATGTTTGTGTTAGAATTAATCTTGAAAGGTAAACCTTTGTGGTACTATACTATGTTCAGAAAAAGTTTATAGGGCTTATTTTACTTTGTGGACTTACGTCAGTCTTTTGCTTGTTTAACTTTTGAACATAATGTATAGAGGCTAGCACATCAAGTTACCCCAATCTGTAAAATTTCTTCGTCTGTCTGTAAAATCTGTAAAACGTTTCTCAACTTTGTTGCAAAGGTATAAGTTTCTTTTTCTCAATTAGGAAAATTTGACAGTAAGGGCTAGGTTGACACATTGGTAAATACAACAGAATTTTTGCCGCCACGTTTTAATTACTTTTTAAATATTGAATTCAAACGTTCATAATTTTCTGTTTATGTTAACTAAATCGATTTATTTAGGTAGGTACTAAAAATAATTCTGATTTCATTGAAATATAGAGGTTTGGCATTATGCGAGAGTGTTGATGAATAAAACATCGCATCGGTAGGTGCGGTTCACAAAACGTTTAGACGATCGACATTTTTTATAGTCTTTTCAAGTTTCTGTTATTTGATTGTCATGAAATATGCGCATACTATTTTATAAAGAGTGATAATCTATTTATTCGTGTCGTTAACACGATCGTATTTCAGATTTTATTAATTCCTGATATTTATTTGAATAATATCATCCTCATCCTCTTGTAGCCTATCGTCCACTGTTGGACTTAATACCTCCTGCAAATTGCCACCAAAACTTGTGGGTTAGGGGTACACAGATGACCTCTGAGTATGATCTTGTGACATCTGGTTGGTTTCTTTAGAAATAACCATCATATTTGTACGTACAGACGCCAGCAAATCAAGCTATCCCTAACTGTCAAATTTTCTCAATTAAAAATGAACCTTATATCTTTGCAATAAAGTTGAAATACTATCAAAGAAATTTGACAGATTGTGGTAACTTGATGTGCTGCCCTCTGTACGTAAGTACGTGAGGAGCTCATGGCTAAGTAATAAGCCGCACAGGCGCACATGACGACCCATTAGGTTAAGGTTGATGTTCCAGGGTAGCCCGCGAAATTCAAATTTTCTTAAGTTTTTTGCAATTTGCAGGCCAGTGATAGGATAGGATAGAAAAAGGTTCCGGAATGACTTTGACCTTGTAAAAAGTCATTTTTACACCTTTATGAGCTCGGAGGGTTGTATTAATGATTTTGATGATTATAATGCTGTAACTACATACGTCTTACAGCCGCGAATCAAATGTTCATCAACATACAACTTAGCACTGGCCTGCAAATTGCAAAAAACTTAAGAAAATTTGAATTTCGCGGGCTGGTTTGGAGGATTCCTCGCTGCTGGTCCGTGGAGAAAGGAACAGAAAATACTTACAAATCAATCAATCTGCCTAGCCTTTTTCCCAACTATGTTAAAATCGGCTTCCAGTCTAACTGGATGCAGCTGAATACCATTATTTTACATGGAGCGACTGCCTATCAAAGTAATTGGGTAATCCAATCCCAAGGGGGATTACCCAGGGACTGGCTATCAGACTTTCGGGCTTCTGACTACCCGTCACGACTGTCAATAATCCCCGAATGACAGCCGGGACCAACGGCTTAACGTGCTTTCCGATTCACGGAGTAGTCTCGACATCTAAAGATGGTCACCCATCCACAGACCAATCCCGGCAAGCGTGAAAACTTACTAACAGATATAAAATAATTCAGATTTCATTAATCAGTCATCATATTGTCAATGATTTATTTCTTCTTGTTGAACTCTCAAAATTCACATGATTCGATCATTTTAAGTTGTGTATCTCGATGTCAGTAATTCATATAAATACCTACGACTGACGGTACTTAAAAGTGGCGCGAGTGTCTCGAGTGGTACTTTTCTGTCCATCGCACTCGTCTCCGAGACGTCTTGACGTGTATCTTTCGACAATGGCTCATTTTGAGTGGATTTTGAAGAACACTTTGTATTTATTTTCTGAAGTGGATTTGGCAAATGATTCCACAACATTGTTCATTGTGGCAGTTTGTAAGAAAGTGCTCAACCCTTCCATATTTAAATAGGTACGACATGAATGATGTGACCAATATTTTGTAACTATATTTTGTTTAAAAGAGTGTCTGTGGAGTTTCTTGCCCGTTCCGCCACAGGTACCTACTGTTTTGGAATGGGCAACTAGCTTCATCTTTCAGACTGATCGACCCCTTGACAATTCAATGCCTGTAATTGGTTTATTTGAAATAAATGCTTTGAGTTTGATGAATTGAAATCAACATTAAAAAAAAAACATTTATTAAAATTTAGCCCAGTCAATCAATCTGCAGAACCTTTGCCCGACTATGTTGGGGTTGGCTGCCAGTCTAACCAGAAGCATCTGAATACCAGTAAGCTAAGCCGTCAAATTAAGCCAAGTCTAAGCTTCTATTGAAAGTCACAATAATACAGATGTTCTCCAAAATGTCCGCCCTTAATAAATTTGGCGCACTCGGGTTATCGTTACATGATGGATTATCATTCTAGACAAGTAAATAAGGTTCAGCTATGACTTTGATGTAAAGGTGCAAGACATTGTGAATAGAGAAAACGATCGCCTCTCGGAAACAAAAGAAGATTATTAACTTATTTTGAAAATAGCTAAAGAAGTCTTCCTACTTTCTTCGTATGGTTAGTGACTAACCTAGTGTCAGAGTTTTTATGCTACCATGAGCCTCCTGGCTTAGCTTCAAATGTTGAGAAATATCTCTGAGGCATGCCGATTTCCTCACGATGTTTTTAAGCAAGAAAAAGAAAAGAAATATTTTTTAAATTGCATCTCCAAACATTTCAACAAAAATCCTCAGATCATATTTATCATTCAGTTCTCGCCGCCTGTTTGTATTTTTGCTGCTATCATCGCGAGCACTTATCTGCCGGCTTTCCATTCACTGAGTCATTAAAAGGCAAAGAGCAACAGAAAGGGAACATCTTAAAACGGATGGTAAGAAAGATACCTACCCATTTCTTCGTTCAGTGACATATAAAAGCTCCCGTCTTAAGGCTCCTGAAGACGGGCGCGACACGACGAAACGATGCGACGCTATTATAGGAATTATTCTACCAGAATTGCGTCACACTGTCGCGTCGCGCCTGTCTGCGGGAACCTTACGGCGGGATGAAATTTTAAACATATAAGCGGCATCCTTCTTTGTATCAATTTTTAAACGTTAACTCATGTTTGTAAGTGCCCGTCCATAACTTTATTCACTTGCATATTTTAGGTAACACCGGAGAATGTTTTATTTAAGGGGTACTTACCTGCCCACTTATTGTCTTTCTTTTTTTTTGAGGATGGGAAGCCACCAAATGACTCCTCCCGTCTGGGCGAAGCGGAAGGGAGTGTGTCTGACACTCCCTTACTGAAAAAAACCCATCCATGTTCCTTCTGTAACCCTTTATGTTCTGTACCTTTCATCCCAAAAAAAGTACTTTTTTCAAGGAAAACAACAATAAAGTTTGTATGAAAATAGATGGCGCCACGTGTACGTTCCGTTTTAGAATTTGACGATACGAATTTTTTGTCAAATTCTAAAACGCGAGTGAAGCCGCGGGCCAAATTTTCTTTTCAAAATTTCCTTTTCCTTATTTATTATGAACGATTTACAAAAGCTTTGTTTTAGTAGAACAATTTGGGTCATTGTTCACGTTTGAAGCATTGCGGAAATTACTTTTTTTAATCTGAAGTAATTATTTGAAAAGCCTTTTTTTATTTTGGTAGCGAACACAGGCAACTTGTTATAAATTATTACATCTCGAGATACTATAAATAAAGTCGCTTTCCATGTAGGTATTGTATGTCTGAAACTGCTGAACGGATTATAATGCGGTTTACAGTACCATTAAAAGAATTTATTCTGGAAGGATTAATAATAATGAATCAATATTAATTTATTCCACTTAATTTGTCATTCGGCATTAGCATAGGTATTCTAAACTTAAACATTCATATAAAAATTGAATTAATTTTAATTAATTAATTCTCATTCAGAAATAACCTTATCAATGAAATCATATAAGTTATTTCCTTGATTATAGGTAATTAACATAAATTCTGCAATAATTTAGTGAATTAGGTTATTTTCAATGTTGAAACCGGCTTGCGTACACGAGTCACATTCCAATTTACATAGATTTTTTACACTCGATATTTAGGCTTCTCAGGGCCAGATTCTCGAACGCAAATTATCGCGAAATTTTCAAGCGCGCGTATAATACTGATTAAACAAACTTTCGCACACACATACACACATGAACAATATCAATTTACTTAATATTGAG
Organism: Hyppa rectilinea; assembly: GCA_951799385.1. NCBI lineage: Eukaryota > Metazoa > Arthropoda > Insecta > Lepidoptera > Noctuidae > Hyppa > Hyppa rectilinea. Next base: position 17,283,254 of record OX637301.1, on the reverse strand, counting down.
ATAATTATCATTCGCCAAACCTGCCCTTTTTTGTTTGTTGATGGAGGGAAACCTTCAAAAGGCTCCTGGACTTTCGGGGAAAGACCAGGGAGTGTGGGATTCTTACCTTACTAAAACCACCCCGGTGTTCACCATCAGCACGTGGAAGGGGCCTAGTTATCTCTTAAAAGACCACTCCGGTACCCCTGCTGAGCTACGCCTGTTAGGGCATATTCCTGAGCGACAAAACGGCCCTAAGCCTTAAGAAGCGGGTCAATGGTTTTGAGATTTCTGAATACGAGGTTTTTAGCTTTGCGCGGGTGTATTTAAGGACTCTTTAGTTTCTTTTTATTAATGTGCGTTTTGTTTGTGCAGAATAAACATTTTTTCTTTCTTTTTTCTATACAGTTTACTTAAGTGGTCACACATCAAGACTGGCTTCCAGACTTTGGGGCTTCTGACCACTCTAATAATATTCCTCTTAAATATTGGATATTTTGCTCATTTCATATTTCCTTCTTTAGATCGGCACAACGAACATGGTGCATCTTCGTCCTGAAGACTTCGTGGACAGTGACGTCACCTTCGGAGACAAGACTGTGATGTCCAACATCAGGGAGATCAAGCGAAGACTAAATGAAAACCCAGAGGACCCTGACTTGCTTGGTAAGGCATACGTCGTCACTTAGGTACAGAGGCCAGCACATCAAGCTACCCCAATCTTTCAAATTTCTTTGATAGGTTTTTAAAACTTTATTACAAGAGTGTAAGGTTCATGTTCAATTGGGAATATTTGACAGTTGTAGATAGCTTGATGTGCTGGCGTCTGTACAAACGCGGAAGCGATCTTACTAGCAAACACCAGCGAAATCGACCATTCATGCATTTATTGGATCAACGAAATCACGCTTCCAACTTCCAACAAAATAGTCAAAAAACAAAAGACGTCACGAATCGGCGATATTTCAGCGGTGTATCCAACAGTCTCTCTAAAACATAAAAATCTTCTATTCACAGCGCCTTTTTTTTTGAGGGTGGCAAATCATCCAATGACTTCTCCCGCTCTGGGTGGAGCGGAAGGGAGTGTCAGACTCTTACTGACTAAAACCCATCCATGTTCCTTCTTTAGCCCTTTATGTCCCGGGGTAGCGGTAAGAAAGAAGAAGTAGCGGGGTAGAGGAACATGGATTGGTTTTAGTCAGTAAGTCTCACATTCCCTTCCGCTGCACCCATAGCGGGAGAAGTCATTTGATTATTTCCCACAATAAAAAAAAGGAAGTGGTGTATATACCTATAGCACACGCAGATTTAGCGAGTTATAAAAAGAGCGAGCCCGAATCGGGCACAAATACAGATTTCGGGCAGCAACTGAGAAATTACCCGAACACTACGCGATCAGGGATTCGAGCTCAGGATCTCAGAAATAGAAGCAATAGTAGCGAACGATATCCTACAAATAAAAACTTCATACAAAAGAGAAATAAAACGCGTGATATTAAACTTCTCGATAGTTGAGAAAAGAACTAGATGATAAAGTAAAGCAGTAATAAGCCTTCGAAGTATCAAGAAATGTTGTGTACTTTCCTTCACAGCAGAAAGTTGTATAGAATTTCTCGAGCAAAGTTGCTATGGAAGTTAGGCAGCCATTTTGTTTACTTTCGTAGTCAGTACCATTATAAGAAATATTTCTTTTGGCGTTGGAGTTCTTTTCAAGTCATTTAATGCTTATTTTTGGATTACCTATAAAAAGATTTTTATTAAGTAAGTAATATAAGCTTATAAAAGTCAACATCATTCTCTTGCCCTTCCATTTTATTTGGGGTCGGCACAACATAGCTTTTTCTTCCATACTTTTCTGCTTGGAAAATTAAGAAATTAAGTAGAAAGGATAAAATAAAGAAATTAATATCAACAGATTCATACATTATCTAAGCTCCACAAACGATGGGACACTTAATATCGTGTCCTGACGTATGCACGTTACAGGAACTGATGGACGCTAGTGATGGCGCCAAACACGTAGCCGAATTCTGGGCCGTGTTCATTTAGATTACCATCGACAAGCTAAGAAGAAGATCTAAGCTTTTAAAAAAAGGTCCTAAGTTCCACAAACTCTGAAATTAAACTTCGATTCGTGTCTGGAATCGTTTCACTCGAAGCTCGAAGCTGTTCATAGAAATCCGTTAAACAATTTTTAAGTTCGCCGCCGTTTCCAAGAAGCTTGAAGATTTGGCAGACTTGCAAGTTTCAAGAAATCAAGGTATTTGTAGACTAGGCTTTGTGGTTAAACCAATTTACCGAGCCGACACTATGTAAAGTATTGAGAAATTAATCGATCAACATTCATTCATTCATCCTATCGCAGTCCACAGCTGGGCATAGGTCTCTTCCTTGTTACGCCACAACAAACTGTCCTCTGCACTCGTATTACCCAGTTACTGACTGGGTTGTGGAGGTCTGATAGGTAGTCGCTCTATGTAAAATACTGGTATTCTACTCCGTGCCTCGGAGAGCACGTTAAGCCGTTGGTTCCGGCTGTCATTTGTGCATCTTTGACAGTCGTAACGGGTAGTCAGAATCCCGAAAATCTAACAGCCAGTGTTACCAAGGGGTATCGTATTGCCCAGTTGCTGGGTTATGGGAGTCAGATAGACAGTCGCTCCAAGTAAAATGCTGGTATTCAGCTGCATCCGGTTAGACTGGAAGCCGACCCCAACATAATTGGGAAAAGGCTAGGTAATCGATAAGGAAGCCAGTAGTAATTCCTTGCCATTTTTCAACTGCAGCCGTAATTTGGATTGTCAAACCTTTATGAAATCACTTGCTTTTGCCAGCGGCTTCGCCCGCGTGTGTGTAGGAAATTATCCCACCGCAACCGTACTTTTTTCCGGGATAAATAGCTAATATGCTATTCCAGACTAAAATCTATCTTTGTGCCAAGTTTCGTCCAGATCCGTTAAGTAGTTTTTGAGTTTCTTTGTTACAAACATACCTACATAAAAATCTTTCCTCTTTATAATATTACGAGTACTTTTCTCGCGGCGTCGCTCCCGTGGTCTTTCCGATTTCCATAAAAAATTGTTACTCCCTGAAAACTAAGTTTTCTAATGGTGAAAGAATTTTTGAAATCGGCACAGGAGTTTTTGAGTTTATTCATTACAAACATACACACAAAAATACAAATCTTTCGTCTTTATAATATTAGTATAGATATATTTTATAAACTCATAAAGGTTCATAAAGACTTTTGCTGCCAAATTGTTTTGCAATAAATTTTATGTTTATGCTTTATACTGTTCGGTTCCTGTCTGATATAGAATCGTTAGTAGTAGTGGTATGTTGAGAGCACTCGCTTAGACGAGAAGACTGTTGCTCCCTTAGGAATACTGCGCAATAAATGTTTATAGTTTGGTCCTAGAGAAACGAATTACATGTGCAATAAAATTCATGTGAGTCAAGCTGGAATGGATGATTTAAATAGATGTTTCAGAAATATTCGCCAATAAAGAGTAAACAGCGTTATACAGCATATGTTTTCGAACTGCGATGGGAGTTTTGTTTTTGAGTCATTGCAAAAAAACAATTTTCCGAAATTACCGGAAAGGAGAACACACATACACACACACACACACACACATTACACTACGAAGCGAGACTCCGTCACTAACACCTATCAGTGGAGTATAAAATAATACGTGTTTTACGAATTAGAACCTTATTAATTCCTATTCATCAAATAACTTCTCCCGCTCTGGTTGGAGCAGAATAGAGTGTCAGACTCTTACTGACTAAAACCCATCCATGTTCCTTCCTTAGTTATTTATGTTCCGGGATAGCTGTAACCCTTTCGGACAATCCCGCTGAAAATCAAAAATTTTGTGGAGATTGGCGGTCTTATAGACGCACATTTTCTATTACCCTTTTATCCATTTATTTAATATTCTTTTTCAGAACTGCAACCTGCAGTACCAGCAGCAGTCCACCCAACCAAGCCAACCGACGAAGAAGGATCCAGGACAAAGCGCAGCGTCTTCCCTGACTCATCAGCTGACTCCGTTGATGAATATGCAGCACCAAGGATGATGGCTAAGACTGATGAAAGGTAACTTAATTAAAATTACCTTGTTGTTGCGAGATAATGACAAACTTGTAATAAGAATATTTTTTTATATGACACGTTTAAGCGGGATTGTCCGAAAGGGTTACCGCTACCCCGGAACATTAAGGGCTACGGAAGGAACATGGATGGGTTTTAGTCAGTAAGAGTCTGACACTCCCTTCCGCTCCACCCAGAGCGGGAGCAGTCATTGGATGATTTCCCAGCCTTAAAAAAAAAAAAAAAAAAAAAAAAAAAAAAAAGCCCGCGTTATTCTAAAACTCAAACTCAAAGCATTTATCATCACTACATAGTATAAAACAAAGTCGCTTTCTCTGTCCCTATATCCCTATTATGCTTAAATCTTTAAAACTACGCAACGGATTTTGATGCTGTTTTTTTTAATAGATAGAGTGATTGAAGAGGAAGATTTATAATATATTGTTTGTCGACATATTAAGCGGGCGAAGCCGCGGGCGGAAGCTAGTTTCATATAAACCAATTACAGGCACTTTTCATTTGTCATATGGTCGGTCAGTCAAAAAAATGAAGCTAGCTGCCATTCCAAAGCAGTAGGTACAGAGGCTAGCACATCAAGTTACCACAATCTGTCAAATTTCTTTGATAGTATTTCAACTTTATTGCAAAGATATAAGGTTCATTTTTAATTGAGAAAATTTGACAGTTAGGGATAGCTTGATGTGCAGGCGTCTGTACCTATGGAGAAGAACGGGCAAGAAACTCCACGGACATTCTTTAAACAAAATAAGATTTTTAGAACTTTTTAAAAGTTATAATTGGTGTCACTCAAATGTCATAATTTTAAAAATCATGACATTTGAGACCAATTCTAACTTAAAGAGATGTTTTGGTGATGAATATGGTTATCTATATATATAAAAATCAATTGCTGTTGGTTAGTCTCGCTAAAACTCGAGAACGGCTGGGTCGATTTAGCTGATTTTGGTGTTGAAATGTTTGTTAAGACACACACTGGACTAAGGTCCAGGGAAGGTTTAAAAGGTGAGAAAAGTTAGGTGGGTAGGTAGGTAGAGTAGGTAGGTAGGGTAGGTAAGTAGGGTAGGTAGGTAGGGTAGGTAGGTAGGGTAGGTAGGTAGGGTAGGTATCATAGTTGAGACAAGACAACGTCGGTCGGGTGAGCTAGTAATTATATAAATACATAATTGTTATGGTCGCTAAACTTTTTTTAATCTAGACACAACACTGACCTTCAAATTACAAAAACGCAAGATATTTCGCGCACTACCTTTGCGCATCCATATAAAAGCAACATAAGTTGCAGTCCTTTTTTTTTGAGCGTGGGAAGTCATCAAATGACTCCTCCCGCTCTAGGTGGAGCGGAAGGGAGTGTCAGACTCTTACTGACTAAATCCCATCCATGCTCCTTCCTTAGCTCTTTATGTCCCGGGGTAGCGGTACCCCTTTCGGACAATCCCGCTGAAAAAACATTAAGAACACTCGGTGTCGAACAAACACAACCACACCACACATCAAACCGCATACAGCCAAGTTGCAGCCTGACTATTTAATTCAGAGAGATGACCAGTCTTCTGAGATGTATCTTCTTTCTTTATCTTAGTATTACCTTCGAGGTTATTCGTCCAAAACCAAACCTATTAAACTGAACTCATCTTCGACACCGTCAAACTACTCGAAGATCTAGTCCTAAGCGTTATGCTGACCGCAAATTCCTGAACAGAGAGCAAGTATGTGTGCATATATAGGAGACGGCCGCTCGGTGCGAAGCAATCAGGAATGCGACCGCAACACTCTCAGGTTTCATCATGAGAAATATTCATGGATTATAATGTTTATTGCTATTTATGTTGCGCTATATTCGTAGCGCTCTGGTTAATGTAAGATGGATCTCGCAAATGCTGGTCACAGATGGTGTTTTTTGAAAGAATTACCTGCTTACAGTGGTGTTATTTAAACTCAAACTCAAAGCATTTATTTCAAATAAACCAATTACAGGCACTTTTGAATTGTCAAGGGGGTCGGTCAGTCAGAAAGATGAAGCTAGTTGCCCATTTCAAAGCAGTAGGTACCTATGGAGAAGAACGGGCAAGAATCTCCATGGACACTCTTTTAAATCAAAATATGTTTACAAAAACTGGGTTACATCACTCATGTTGAAATATTGTAGGTATACAGGGTGGAATTTTGTAATGCCCCCTGGACGGAAAGTACTCTTAATACTGTAGATAGAAAATTTTACTCAAAGGAAACATTCCTTTATTTTTGAATAGAAAGAAAACTGCATTCAAAGATTTCCAAAAAATCGCTTGCCACACCCGGGAATCGAACTGACTAAAATCTGCAAAAAGTACACACTGTACTTTTATTGCCGCGATCGTTAGTATCAATTATAAGGATGAAATCTCTCGAACAAACTTGATAAATTAAATGATAGGAAAACCATGAAATCTTTAATTATTTACAAAAAATTGTAAACTAGTTGCTCGAAATGGGCTCCATTTTCTTGATACACAAATGTATTCTTCTAAATAAATACCTTTAATACCTGGATTGGTACAAACGGCACAATCAGATGGCCTGCGAGATCACCAGATCTCACCCCTTTAGATTTTTTTTTTATGGGGATATGTTAAAAACCTAATTTACATTACATCTTATACGAATGTAAACGAGTTGAGAGTTGAAGTTCAGAATACGATTTATAATATTCACCACAACACGTTATTAAAGGTTACAAGAAATGATTTTGTTAGAAGAATACATTTGTGTATCCAAGAAAATGGAGCCCATTTCGAGCAACTAATTAATTAGTTTACAATTTTTTGTAAATAATTAAAGATTTTATGGTTTTCCTATAATTTAATTTATCAAGTTTGTTCGAGAGATTTCATCCGTATAATTGATACTAACGATCGCGGCAATAAAAGTACAGTGTGTACTTTTTGCAGATTTTAGTCAGTTCGATTCCCGGGTGTGGCAAGCGATTTTTTGGAAATCTTTGAATGCAGTTTTCTTTCTATTCAAAAATAAAGGAATGTTTCCTTTGAGTAAAATTTTCTATCTACAGTATTAAGAGTACTTTCCCTCCAGGGGGCATTACAAAATTCCACCCTGTATATATAATTTAAAAGCTGGTACTACCATAGTTTGGTAGTAAATTATCCGCAATTGTCGACCCGGGGGCCTAGACTAAGTCACATTTTCATTAACGATAACTAAATCAAATAAATCGGAAATGAATGGAATTGGCACAAGCTTTCGAAATGTCATTTGATCAATCGTTTTCGATCGCTAAGTGCTAGTCGATAAACTCGATTAATATTACTCGATTAATAGTACTCCGCTACAAAAGCGTTGACAAGTGGCGTTCTTGACAATCTGAATCGCTGAGATAACAAATTGTTCGATCAACAATTTTCGAAATCGAATCGACACGGATTGATACTTGTCTTTTGTTACAAATTCCAGGATCAGGGGGCCTGCCCCGATCCTCGAATTTGTAGCAAAACCCATCAAAAGGCGCAGGTCATTTTACATGGTTGTTTCCTCAATTCAGACATCTGGATTGAGGAGCTAACTTAGAATACGAGAATTAATAGTACTTACGCGTAGTCTACAAAAAAAATGGGTTTTATACGGATGAATTCGAGTTAGCAAACATATTATACACACACGCATAAATACATTGTTTTTCATAAATATCCTAAATAAGTCCTATTATTTGTATCCGAACCTAAATATTTCGTTACCTACCCCTATCAAGTGAGGTGTCAGATGAACCGGTAACACAATTACCGTGGAGCACTCGGCCCCGGACACATCACAAATATTTGCCACTCTAGAACATTATTCATGTGTGCCGAACCGTATGTCGATACGTCACTGGATAAACGAGTACCTAGTTCGAAAATAAACACTTAGTGCTGTTGTGAGCTGGTCAATATTTTGGTTCCATTATTATCCTTTTGAACGCCAAAGCATAAAAGCACGCGCGTGCCCTCCACGCCAAGCTACAAAATCTTGTTATCATGATTTTCCCAAAATCCATGGTGTCTTTTTAATTTGTTTCATGTCATTAAATACGTATGAGAGCTTAAATTTTTACGATATCTCATTATAACGAGCAACTTTTACTGAAATCGCTATTTAAACGACTAAAATTTAACCGTGTAGGTATGTGAAAATGGCGTTCAAAGGGTTAATGCCCTAAATTAGGACTAAATAAAAAAAATGCCAACTGATCTTTGTAATCATGAGTATTCTCATCTCCTGAAAGGTAAACAGTGAATTAAAAATCACCGTGTATAGTTAGGTATCCACAATACGTAAGTCCACTTGCAACACATACATGTCATGTCAGCAAATACACTTAGAAACGCCCGCTCAAAGAAACATAACTGCAAACATTGTTGATAAACTTGTACGAGCGGTATATTAGCGACACGTGCCGCCGTGCCAAGTACCTACAGCACTCACCAGTTCTGCTACTGAAGGGAAATTATGCACTGAAGCCTTGCCATTTACGCTCTCGCCTTTTGTAGAAGCTTCCATGAAGTTTATATTATACGTAGTTTATAAATAGGAGCAGTGATAGCCTAGTGGTGTGACCGTTCGAGTTCGAACCCAAGCCACGCACCTCTGATTTTTCGGCTTCATGTGCGTATTGTATAATTATCACTTGCTTAAAATCGGTGAAGGAAAACATCGTGAGGAAACCGGCATGCCCGAGAGATATTTCTCAACAGCATGTGATGCTAAGTCAGAGGCCCATGGGCAGCATTAAAACTCTGACACCAGGTTAGTCACTAACCACACGAAAAAGAAGAAGAATAGGAGCTTTCGTAATGAAACGCTGATTTTAATTACTATCCCCAGGATTATTACGTAAGCGTAGGTTCAGTGTGATTTTGCAGTAAGGGAGGAATATTAAATTAGAATTATTTAGTACGGTAGATAAGAAATAAAAGTAAGAAGAAAGAAAATACGTTTACTTGCGGCAAACATGACGCAGTGTAAAAAAAAACAAGTTGTGGGGAAATATGCGTCACATCCGCGCAAAACGGCCATCGCTCAGCATAATGTTTAGACCCCATGCGAGACGGAGCCACAGCGCTGATTTTCAGCCATAGCGATTAATTAATTTTGCTCACGAAAAACTATTGTTTAATTTGTTATTATTTTCTGCATTCTTTTTTTTGAGAAGCTTTTGACGTATTCTAGACAGAGATATAAATCGAATCAACAATTTTGAAAAAGGAAATCTGTCACAGACGAAAATTACTGCGACAAAAAGAAATCAAAAAACGGTTCTTGTTGGAAAACTGACGCCAACAAACATTCTTTTTCATTCAAGAACACGTTGATGGATAGGGATCATAGTGTTGGGACTATTTCACGGGATTTAATCCAACAGACGGAGTCTACAAATGTAATTTTCCCAAATTTCTCCGCTCCGTTCGTGTCCACGTGCGAGTGACAAGTCACTAGTAGTAAGACTAAATTTCTCAAGTCACTATCCTCTAAAGCTTTTGTTCTTGAACTGAATAATTTAGAGCCAGTTTCACACTGAACGCGATCAGCACATCTAAACTGCGTTCAAGACCTGTCAGTGTCAATATTCCACTAATAATAATGACAGAGACGGGCCATATTTTTTTAGATGGGAAATCATCAAATGACTCGTCCCGCTCTGGGTGTAACGGAAGGGAGTGTCAGACTCTTACTGACTTAAACCCATCCAGGTTCCTTCCTTAGCCCTTTGTGTTTCGTGGCAGCTGTAACCCTTTGCAATTCGCCATTAAGCATTGTTCTTGAACAGTGGTAATTTCACCAATGACACTGAACGCGATCAGCACATGTAAACCGCGTTTAAGACCTCTTAGTGTCAATAATCTACAGAAAATAATGACTCTGGCAGCCCTTAAACGGGGTTTAAGTGCTGATAGTGTTCAGTGTGATTGTTGAAATCTACCCTTAGTATTTTAATATAATTTCGAATTAGGTACATAGAACACTGTGGGTGTTGTGTCCATTAAAACAAATTATATTTTAAGAAATCTTTGGTACAATCTCGAGCCAGACAAGGATTTCGGAGACTTAAGAAAATTTTCGAGCGTAATGTTTATTGTTCGTAGAAACACAATAGTCTACACTTATTATCTTACAAAATATAATGACGAGGTGAAATTAGCAAGTTTGTAAGTAAGAGAAAATTTTCGGAACTACTGATCCGATTCTGAAAATTATTTCACTTATGAGAAGTGGCCCATTGGTATCCCGACTTACGAGTTGTAGGTCGTGAGTTCGAACCCAAATAGGCACTTTATTTTGTGTATTTAATTTCATCACCACTACTCCAAAACGGTGAAGGAAAACATAGCGAGGAAACCAGCATGCCCTAGAACAAAAAATTCGAAGACATGCAACATGTAGCAACCCTCACTGGGCCCGAACCATCGACATCGTGAGGAAACCAGCATGACTGAGAGATATTTCTCTACAGCATGTGAAGGTACGCCAGAGGCCCATGGGCAGCATAAAAACTCTGGCAACAGGTTAGTCACTAACCACACGAAAAGAAGAAGACTGGGCCCGAGTGATGGATAATGGCCCTCTCCCTCTCTCCTGCGGAGGCCTGTGTGACTAGCAGTTGGGAACATTATAGGCTGACTATGAGTTACTAGCACTTTGCCCGCGGCTTCGCTCCCGTGGTCTTTCCCGTGGGACCCGTTATTTTTCCCGGGATAAAAAGTAGCCTATGTTACTCCTAGAAAACTAAGCTTTCCAACGGTGAAAGAATTTTTAAAATCGGTCCAGTAGTTTTTGAGCCTATTCATTACAACCAAACAAACAAACAAAGTTTTCCTCTTTATAATATTAGTATAGATAGGAGAAAGTTAATGTTAAAATCACGCGGACGAAGTCGGGCGCAGAAGCTAGTATAAAAAAAAGACTGTATATTATATTTTCTGCACGAGCTTTGCAAACGAACCTCCAGTTGGAGGAACCCCATTACAAAGCAAAAGTAATTAAAACGAAGTTTTTTAGTTCCGCGATTTTAATTAAAGAACGTTGATGAGGTAAAGTTGGCGTTGTTCACCCTTGGCTGGTTAATGAGGGCGCTAAGTTGAGATGCTAACAGGTGGAGGTAAGCGAAGTTGTAGTCCGAAGTTAGTGTTGTTATGGATGGAGAAGGGACGGGAGCGAGACGAGACATAGTTGGACAAGGATGAATAGTCATCCAGCCGGGGGTTGTGGAAGTATCATGCGTTCCCGCGACCCTGGCGCAGGTGTGAGAGGGAACACCCGGGGTGGTTTATTGTCAGTAAGGGTCTGACCCCCCAGGGCGGAAGATTCACATGGATTAAAAAAAAATAAGGATGAGTATTCGTGGTCTTTTTTTTGGGGGTTAGGACATCCAGATGTGACAAAGAACTACCTTTTGGAATAGGGATGATGACAGGGTAAAATCATAGAAAATAATTTCATTTCTAATTTCATTAATTTCATTTCAAAAAAATATTTTTAGTCCGTCAGTCAGATAATAAAAAAATATTAGACACGTATTTTTTGCTTTATCATATTAACAAAAAAAAAATGAGATAAAACGCATTAAAGTTGGGGAGTGGGGGCTCGCTACGTCACAAGTAAGTATAAAAACTACATACTCCTGACGTCATACCATGCCCCCGATCCAGCTGTCCCTTGCTGTCCCCCCCCAGCGTCGCCCTAAGCCGAGGTCCGAACCCCGCAGGGGGTGCCCTTAGCGTGTAGTCGCTTAGTTTTGTAAGTTAGTTTTAGTTTTTATTAAGCCCTGGCTGGAGGCTACAATTCTTTTGTGGCAGCCACAGGCACGCCCGGTTAAGCAGTAGACAACCCTTTGGTTGAAATGCGAGATGCCATTTACAAAAAAAAAACGTCATAGGTACCACATTTCAAGTCAATGTATCAGCGTAATCTTTGGATTACGTAAAAAGACAAAAAATAAGTGTCCACTATTTTTTAATAATCTAGCTAACGGATTAAAAAATCAATTTTAGTCATCGTCTCTATTGTCAGCTAAATCATTTCTATTTTTATTTTGACATTTAAAAATGTCTAATGTTCATTATTTTTTCATTCTTATTGTACAGAGGCCAGCACATCAAGCTACGCCAATCTGACAAAATTCTTTTTTAACTTTATTTCAAAAGAATAAAGTTCATGTTTAATTGGGAATATCTGTGAGTTTGGGATAGTTTGATGTGCTGACATTAAGGGAAAGTTGGTAAATTGACACCCTAAGTCTATACGCCGCCTTATACGCAACTGTCAAAGAATGACAGTTGTCATTTGGATATAAGAACAGTTGAGGCTGGTAGTAGTGGCCTGCGGACGGTGAGTAATGGGTGACTCACCATCCGATCAGCACCAGGCCGTGCCGGACGGCGCGTATATGTTCCACGCGCGCCTCAAAGAGATGTCAGCATATGAAGGGGCCCCTGAGGGCCAAGCCTGCCGGGTAAGCGGGATTGTCCGAAAGGGTTACTGCTACCCCGGAACATAAAGGGCTAAGGAAGGAACATGGATGGGTTTTAGTCAGTAAGAGTCTGACATTCCCTTCCGCTCCACACAGAGCGGGAGAAGTCATTGGATGATTTCCCAGCCTTAGCAAAAAAAAAGGCTGGTTGCTAATTTGTTACCAGTTACGACTTTAGACTCTAGTTTCATATTACTTGATCGTTTATCTTTTTTACCGCCCTTACTGGTTTAGGTACATCTGTATGTATAATTTGCTTGAAAATAAACCCTAACTTTACCTTATAATAAGGAAGAATGGACTAATCTACTTTTACATTTATCGCTAAGGTATGATTTAATTAAGGTCGGAAAAAGCAGGAATAATATTCTGCCCTACAGCTTTCAAACTTCCGATTAAGGAAAAATATTTTCTCAGCCAAACGACTTAGATTCTGAGATTAATCTGCTACAGCAAATACTAAAGTTTTGTGAGCAAAACCGGCAAAGTTTATAAACGTCTAGAAAGAAATTTCTCCTATCTACTTATGTAGCTTAGTTTGCTTGGAGTTATAACCATTTTCATTAACACTAGACGACACTTAAATGAAGCACCTGTTGGGTTTTCAACTTCCCCGCCTTTTTTTTGAGAGCTCGTGTTAAGCTCGGTTAAGCTACGCGGTTTGTTCCGTCGATGGGTGATCATCTTTACATAACGAGACCTCTCCGTGCTTCGGAAAGCACGTTAAGCCGTTGGTCCCGGCTGTCATTTGTGCAGTCGTTACGGGTCGTCAGAAGCCCGAAAATCTGACAGCCAGTCTTACCAAAAATATCGTATTACCCAGTTGCTGGGTTGTAGAGGTCAGATAGGCACTCTCTCCATGTAAAATACTGGTATTCACCTGTATCCGATTAGGCTGGAAGCTGTCCCCATCATAGTTGGGAAAAGGCTAGGTGAATGGAGGTTGGAAATCATCACTTCTCTACAATTCTTTCTGCTCTGGGTGGAGTGGAAGGGAGTTTCAGACTCTTACTAACTAAAACCCATCCATTTTCCTTCCTTAGCTTAAACGCTTGCCGACAATCCTGCCGACCAACCTGCACCGCTGAGTTGAACGGCTAAAAATCCAATAACGCGCTTTTATTATAGGTGTCGTCTAACGTTATTAAAACAGGTTTTATTGCAATAACTTTGAAGAAAGTATTTCATCTGGTACCATATTGTTTCAGACGCAAGACGAAGAAGTTCTCGCCGAACGCGGACTACTCTCCCTCGGGCAAGATGGCGTTGCACACCGTCACTCGAACTGTCAGAAACAGTGATTTCGAGGTATACATCTATTAACAGCATGCTATGGACATCGACGGGCAAACTGTTTTTTATTTTTTTTATTTATCATTTATACAAATTATCATAGGATTCAAATTAAATAGCAACCAAAAACCACTAAGGTTTAAACTTGTTGCAATTAATTCCGTTCATTAATGTAGAATATTAGACCAATCAGCGCAACATTTGTTTCGTCGTTTCGTTTAGTTTTGTAGTATTAATGTTATCTGTAGAAACTTGTAAATGGCCTGTGTATAACCTTTTTAACGCCAGAACAAAACGCACGCGCGTGCCCTCCACGCCAAGCTACAAATTGATTTCTTCTTGTTATCATGAATTTCCCAATATCCTTCCAACCAATAGGTGTCTTTTAATTTGTTTCATGTCGTTAAATACGTACGAGAGCTACAATGTTTAAGATATCTATACAAATAAACACAAAAATAATATTTTAATTGTTTATTTCGTTTTATAGTGTACTCGCATTGTCACATATTTTTGTCGTTGGCGTACAGGGCATGCGCTTGCTTGTCACGTATATGTGACGTTGGCGTTCAAAAGGCTAAGAACACGGCTGTAAACCAAAGATTGTCGCGTAAAAAGAGCATTATTCCGTGTACCGTACATACGCGGTGATTTTTAATTCACTGTTAACTTTCCAGGGCGTGAAAGTACCAATGATAATTATGATATACATTTTTTTGTTATTTCGTAGTTGGTCCAATAATGAAATTTGTTTATATTCATGCGTACTCTCATCTTCTGAAAGGTTAACACTGAACTAAAAATCACCGTGTATTATAATGTTATTTTGTATGTAAAATACTGCAATCTGACTGCATGCTGTTAGACTAGAAGCTGACCCCAACATCGTTAGGTTTAGAAAAAGCTAGGCAGATGTTGGTCTAATGTTATTTTGTAACAAAATAGACGTAATCAGTTCTAAACTGTTTCTTTACATAATGAAGTATTTATACAAAATCTGAGTATCTACTTTACATAATTTTAGATTAAATCAGAGTCGTTTTAAAATGTGCCATTTAGGGAACACAGAACCTCAACATGTCATTAAGTATTTTTCTTTGAACATTTTCGAGTACATACGGTATTTATATTGATCTTCTATAAGTATAAGCCCGCAATTCCATCTGAATAAAAAAAAACATAATTGGTACTTAAAAAAAAAATTGTTTCCCGATTTTCCAGCTTTAAAACGAAATATATCCATCAACTATTAGCTATACTGTATATTTATTTACTTAGTTATGATCCAGGCACAAACAGTAAATGCTTCCTAACCCCAAAAGGTGTCTAATCCGTATCCGAAATCCGTTTCAGGAGGGCGCAAGGAGGCCTTTCATTGCGGCTCACTTCCACGGCAACACGTCACACCTGAGCCCCGAAATACACGAACATTACAAAGGTAATATATTTACTGACAGCATACATTACTTCTGAGATGAGTACAAGGTACTATACACTTTGATCGCGTTTTATTTTCCAAACATGTAAACAACATGTTTACGGAAAATAAATTTTAAAATCCACACGTTATTCGTTTGAAAAAACATGAATTGAAAACATGATTTTGGAATAGACTTTACCTACGTTTTGACATGTATTTACTGATACTTAATGGGGTGAAACTGCAAACATGACTTAGCATAAATATCTATCAATGTGAGGACAGGTAAATTAATTGTTAAACAAATTGATTACCAACTTAATAAAAATTTATTATTTGACAGTTGTAAGTGGTGACAATTTGTGCATTTAATTAAGTATAATAAGTATACTTTTGTGAGGCTACTACTCAAATTTTACAACGTGTCGAAAACAGAATATATGGTCTTGACATGTAAATGGCGCCCGTACGAATCCGACACGGTCGCTCTAGCTAGATTTAATTACAGACCTTCTGATAATAATATGCAAAACATAATCATTCATTCATAATTTAAATTCATTCATGGTCCAAAAATAAATGCATTCTTATTCATAACTTAAATACCAAGAACGTGTTTAAATTAAAGAGCGCATTTTGTGCATATTTTATATTTGACTAGATTTTGCCTTCGATTTTGCCTGCCTGGAGGTTGGAAATTATCACATGGCAACGTTATACCAGGAAAAAGTCAAGCCAAGTCATGCTCTATCTGTGTACCAAATGTCATCCCAATGCGTTCAGCCATTTTTGCGTGGTTGAGTAACAAACCTCCCTCCTACTAATAACGTGAGAGTTTGTGAAGGTGTACGGATGTTTGTTACTTTCACACAAAAACTACTGAACGAATCCAGATGAAATCTGGCACAGAGATAGTTTTTATCCTGGATTAACACATAGGATACTTTGTCCCGGAAGTAAGGTCCCGTTAGATATATTCAGACATCCACGCAGGCGAAGCCGCTAGCAGAAGGTAGTGTATAATATTTCTTGCTTTACCCGCCCCGTCTTCACACGGATAGCAGTACTAAGTACAGAGGCCAGCACATCAAGTTACCACAATCTGTCAAATTTCTTTGATAGTATTTCAACTTTATTGCAAAGATATAAGGTTCATTTTTAATTGAGAAAATTTGACAGTTAGGGATAGCTTGATGTGCTGGCGTCTGTACCTACTTATCTATGGCGCACCACATACCTACCAACCCTACCTACATTCCTACCAACCTACTTTTCCGTTTGCTAATTTTTTTTTTTCATACTCACCTTTTCCTGACAATTACGAACACATAAAAAAATATCAGCCAAATCGGTCGAACCAATCTCAAGTAATTCTTTTTTATTTTTTGAGGGTGGGAAATCATCAAATAACTCCTCCCGCTCTGGATGGAGCGGAAGGGAGTGTCAGACTCGTACTGACTAAAACCCATCCATGTTCCTTCCTTAGCCCTTTATGTTCCGGGGTAGCGGTAACCCTTTCGGACAATCCCGCTTAGTCTCAAGTGATACTGCGCCATACATACATACATGTGGCAATCGATTTCTTTTTATATAGAGAGTAAGATATATTTTATTTATGATATAGATTATTCATAAGCTACGCAAAATGTCGCATATTTCATACGTTGACAGTAATGACATCATTTCTCAACCGAATATAAAATCATATAAAAATGAAACGTTTAAAAAAGCTTTTAATAAAAATGCTGGATAAAAAAACCATCTCATATCATATTGCGTCTAACTCTAGAATACGAATTACTCTCTCCAAGGCCACGAGAGAACAGAATACATTACGTTGGTACGGGTCTGTATTAATTCTGTGATAAATCTATTCTGTAATAATATCATTGTGGAAATGTAGGTAAGTTAGCTGTCTATAGTATACTATACTATATGACGACACGGTTGGCGCAGTGTTTGAGCGATTGACTGCTGCGCAGCATGTCGCGGGTTCGATTCCCGTACGGAACAAATATTTGTACGACCTACAAGTATTTGTCCCGGGTCTGGGTGTTTTTCTATCTATAATATGTATATATTTACAAAAAAAAAATGTATATAAGTAGTTTATCAGTCATCTCGTTACCATAACACAAGCATTAGGTTGCTTAGTTTGGGACTATATGGCGTATGTGAAATGTCCAAGGATATTATTATTATTCGTTTATTTATTTCTTTTCTTATTTAATACATTTTTAAATATTTCTTAGAAAAAAAAAACAAACAAAAACATTTAAAAATATAAAAAATAGTGGTCCGCCGGTGTCGGGAGCAGGGTCCAAGCTACCGGTGGTTAGGGCCGAAGAGACAAGAACCTCCTCACAATGCGAGCCGTATCGAGGAGTACTGCCTTCTGAATCTGGCTCTTGATCCAACCGCCTAACGAGAGCCTCGAAAGATGTTGGTCGAGGCTCTTGGCCATCAGGCCGTTGGCTGTTATGACAAGCGGTACAATGATAGCCGAGCTCGTTATTATTATTATTATAGTGTCAATCCCTAGCACTAGGTGGAACAACAGCTCATCTCACGCACACTTCACTTAAGTCTTCACGGTGAGATTATTACAGAATCGGCTGACTCTTCGTTTTCTCGAAGTCAGGCTTAGGTAGAATGACTCCCGGCCACCGTAGCCGCGGGCCTGCGGGCGGTGAGTAATGGGTGACTCACCGTCCGATCAGCACCAGACCCGTGCCGTACGGCGCGTATATGTTCCACGCGCGCCTCAAAGAGATGTCAGCATATGAAGGGGCCCCTCAGGGCCAAGCCTGCCGGGTAAGCGGGATTGTCCGAAAGGGTTTCCACTACACCAGAACATAAAGGGCTACGGAAGGAACATGGATGGGTTTTAGTCAGTGAGAGTCTGACACTCCCTACCGCTCCACCCAGAGCGGGAGCAGTCATTGGATGATTTCCCAGCCTTAAAAAAAAAAAAGGTAGAATATCTCAGGTATGCGGGAAAGTCCGAAAGGGTTTCCACTACACCAGAACATAAAGGACTACGGAAGGAATATGGATGGGTTTTAGTCAGTTATAGTCTGACACTCCCTTCACAAATTGATGGGTCTTCTACGGTAATAATACTTTGGAAGGAATCAATTCGAAGCATTTAATCTTTCACTAGCTGACAACACGCAGCCACATATTTTTACTAAGGTGTAGACTTTGTCAAGATAGGCCTTGTAGAGTTAGGGCATGTAGAGTTAGCTTGGCTCTACATGAGATCTGATAACTTTTTGACAGTGCGAGTCATATGGTCTCGTCTTGGCAACATAATTAACCTAAACAGGTTAAATAGGGGTTGTAATTCTTTAGGTAGTTCTTAATTTTTGCCGATGGTAAAACTTATAAAGGCTTTTGTTCTTTAATGGTAACCCAATAAAGCAATTTATAAAGCAGTCATGTTGTCAATATTAAAGTCGGTTACTTACTTCCCTTACCATACGGTAAATAATCAGAAACATTATGTACCATGTATCCACGTAATTTACTATTAATAACGTCAACGCAAAGTGAACTTAAATTGAAACCTCATCAAGTCGAGTTGAAATAGTCGGTTAAGCTAACTTCATTGGCTTCTATAAACTCCTACGCTAAAAGAATAAAACAAATTAATTAGCTTTAAGAACCTCAGGCATTGTTTGTAACTTGCCACTGCTAGCACACGGTTCTTTACCGTCTAGTATTCAGATTAACCTTTCTATTCTAATGAAGTATTGGGAAATGGGGTCAGTTTCTGTGTATTTGTTCTATCTGATGAACATAAATATTTTGGAAAATATAGACATAAAATATACCTATGTTGGACTAAAGTTTTTACAAAAACTAGCGAAAAGATTGTAGGAGGGGCGGGTGTGTGTATCGTAGTCATCGTAGTTTAACACTACGATGACATGGCCCGCCCCTCCAATATTCAAAACGTTTGAAAGAAATGAATCACTCTACCTATTAAAAAAAAACGCTTCAAAATCCGTTGCGTAGTTTTAAAGATTTAAGCATACATCGGGATATAGGGACAGAGAAAGCGACTTTGTTTTATACTATGTAGTGATAACCCGTTCAGAGAAACCAAGTGCTTTAATATAAACGAAGCTACAACTTCAGTTTGCCTCCAGTACGACTGAAGAGAGGTTGAATTCAATTGGACTACTCACGTTTCAAGGTACAGCAAAGCTGACTCAATTTGTCAATTGCTAGGACGGTAACTCAACGTTCAAACTTCATGCTCCAACGAATTGAGTTTGAAATTGAATCATCAGACGCTTTGCCCCGATTTCCTTCAGCCTATTCTATCGTCGCGTCTCATGTCAACCCGTGATTTGATTGGCTGCTGTTTTTCCGCTAACCGACGACACTTAAAGGGGAAGCGCCCGTCTAGCCCACAAAATTAAAATTTTCTTTTTTTTTTCAATTTTTTTTTGCCATTTGAAGGTTTGTTATAGGTTTTATGTTGATCAAAATATGATTCGGGGCCGTAGCAAGTATGTACGTATTTACACAACTGTAATTATTAAATCACCGATACAACCTAAGTTCATATAACCCTACGGAATTCCTATTTCATTAAATCATGACTTTTATGGAGAATTCTATCTTAAAGAGTTGTATTATTGGTTCTATGTTATTATGTAAATACTTATTTGCTATGGCGGCAAATCACATTTTTATTAACATACATCCTAAAAATGCCCTGCAAACTGCAAAAAAACCTATGAAATTTTGAATTTCGTGACCTACGCTTCATTCTTAAAGTGTCATTTAAATGTGCATTCTGAAAGATGGTCACATAAGTTGGTCACATAAGATGGTCGGATAAGTTGGTCACATAAGTAAGTCACATAAGTTGGTATCATAAGTTGGTCTCATAAGTTTGTCACATAAGTAGGTCACATAAGTTGATCACATAAGTGGGTCATATAAGTTGGTCACATTAGTTGATCACATAACATGTCATACGAGTTGGTCTCATAAGTTGGTTACATAAGATGGTCGGATAAGTTGGTCACATAAGTAAGTCACATAAGTTGGTATCATAAGTTGGTCACATAAGTTGGTCTCATACGTTTGTCACATAAGTAGGTCACATAAGTTGATCACATAAGTGGGTGATATAATTTGGTCACATTATTTGATCACATAACATGTCATACAAGTTGGTCACATAAGATGGTCACATAAGTTGGTCACATAAGTAGGTCACATAAGGTGGTTTCATTAGTGGGTCACATAAGTTGGTCACATAAGATGGTCATACAAGTTGGTCACTTAAGTGGGTCACATAAGTTAGTCACATAAGATGGTCCCATAATTTGGTCATATAAGATGGTCACACAAGTTAGTCACACAAGTTAGTCACACAAGTTTGCCCCCACTTGCGCCACGACTCTGTTCCACGTAAAACTCCTTTTGTATCAATAATTCAATTTATCTTTTCCAGGTAATGGCTTAGTCCGTGTGTCTCACGGGGCGGCTCACGACGTGTGGTACCCGGCGCCCTGGACGGTGGTGTCCCCGCACCCTCGCCCCACGCTCACGCGCAACGGGCACGTGCACGTCCATCATACAGGCGTGTACCTCGTCTATGTGCAGGTATTTCTCAGTAAATTACACATGTTAAGGTACTAGTTCCTGCCCGCGGTACCGCCTTTTTTTTTGAGGCTGGGAAATTATCCTATGGCTTTGGGTGGAGCGGAAGGGAGTGTCAGACTCTTACTGACAAAAACCTATCCATGTTCCTTCCTTAGCCCTTTATGTTCCGGGGTAGCGGTAACCCTTTCGGACAATTCCACCTGCGTCAAATTTGAACATTTTTCATACAGACTTCCACCCCCTATTTCACTCCTTTACGGTAGGTGTTTCTTAAAATCTTTTCTTAGCTGACTGTCTCCAACTCATAGTCTACCTCTGTGCCAAATTTCATCTTCGTTGGTCCAATAGTTTTTGAGATTTCGTGTTTAATCAATGAGTGAGTGAATGTATGGATTAGTGACCCTTCCGTTTGCCTGTACCTCTGTTACCAGGCTGTATCTCATGAACCGTGATAGTAAGACAGTTGCAATTTTCACAGATGATGTATTTCTGTTGCCGCTATAACAACAAAACCAAAAATAAATATTTAAGGGGGCTCCCATACAGCAAACGTGATATTTTTGCCGTTTTTATAAATAACGGACCCTAATAGGGAACCCTTCGCACGCGAGTCCGACTCGCACTTGGCAGGTTTTTATAATTGGAAGAGCATGGAGATATCTCGCTATCCGCTTACGGCACGGTGATTCAATAACCAAAACAACGACAGCCAAGCCAAGTTTGTATAGAACAGCAGTTCATGCTGTCCAGGCTTGTAATAAATTGCAAGTCATTGATTTTGATCCTGAGTGGACCGCTGCGAATATTGACGTTTAACCCAACTCTGAAGGCATCACGTCATCAATCACTACCCTTGGTCCATGAGTTCTAATTTGAAAATTAATTATTATTAATCTTGGGTTGAATTATAGAGAAGGCTATGTAATACAGTGTATTTTGCCATGAATTGGATGTCTAGACATTCCGAAATTAATGAACAACAAACAACTTCCATCTTGAATAGAATGGTCCTATAGAAATTCCTTTGAACTCGTTATCTTATTTAAATAGACTAGTTAAGACATTAAACAAATCCAGAGTCGGCAGATTTATAAGAGTTAAGTTTGGGTTTTGACTTACTTTACTCAGGGATAACTTTCTTGAGGATAAACAAGGCTACAAAACAGTTTAAAATATGACCTAAAATTTCTTAAGCCTGTACTTCAGTTACTAAAAACATTATTAAAGTTTGTCTGCCTTTTTATAGTATACTAGTTACGAAAATAAATACCAACAAAAAAGATTTCTATGTATTGAACCTTTTTAGTGGACGAAAAGATTGTTTTTTTTTTTTAAAGACACTTTCCTATTATTTGATTTTCCACAGATCTACTATCTGGACAGCCACGACATAATCTCCTGGGTACTTCACCGCACGAACGCTGAAATCGAGGGTCGGGAGACTCTCCTCCAGTGTGCTCAGTCTACCCACTCCACGGAACAAATCGACAAGCCCAATTCCTGCTTCTCAGCCGCCGCTCTGTTTCTAAAGGCTGGTGACAGACTAGCAGTCAGGAACACAGGGGGTGACAGACACTCCTTGATGCAGCCAGAGAAGAGCTTTATCGGCCTTGTCAAGCTGGCTGATGCAGAGGATCCTGTTCAGGAGATGTAGACTCTCTAACTCCATGTTCCGTTCTTCAGTAACTTTGTCTTAAAGTACGTCTAAGTTAATGGCAAGATGGTGAAAGACTTTGGTGTTTAAGAACTTTTTTTGGATAATGATTGGTTGTTTATCGAGTACTTTTACAGGAAAGTAGGGTGTAATTTCATGAAAATTGTCATTACATAAAGTAGACTTTCTTCACATTTTCAGGCACAGATTTAGCTCGTTCAAAGATCTAATCCTGATAAGTTACTATAAAACTTGGAACATTTTCTCCTAACTTGATGTTAGTATAGATTATTGTCTGATTATGTTTGTAATAGAACTTTACAAATGTATTGGAAAGTGATAATATTGTTATTTAAAATAGTCAAGAAAGTGCCATTGTTATGGGTTTACGAACTAGTAATATTATAAGAACAAATTAGTTCATTAGTTTTGGCATTATGTTGGCGTAATCGTTGAAACAGATACTTCATGGAATGGACCTCGTCGAATTTACTCTTATTGATTTTTTTGTCCTAGCAACATTTTGTATGTTGCCATTTTATTTTGATTAAAGAACGTCAATGCAAACTTTTTGGTACAATTTTATGAAAAGTATTGTAAAAGTTTAAAATTAATATTTTCGTGTTTTTTTTTTATTGTTTTGAAATATATGTTTACGTGTATTTTAGTAATATATCGAGGATTCAATCGAAAGATCTGTTATACCATTGATATTATAAGTACCTACTAACGTTAAAACTTAAAATAATTTATTGTACGTACATAGGTATTCTTATTTAATACAATAGAAGTTGAAATGCAACGATACATTTTTGATATTCATGTTTTGTAAGTGAAAAAAATAAATTGTATAAAAAATAATCTTTTGTGTTTTATGAGCGACATTATAACATTCGGAGTTCCCTAAAGTGTGTAGGGCAAGTAAACTGAACTGTGGCGTTCTCAGTAAACATTAAAATTGGGTAAGAATCTCACCTTGAAAACGTAAATGAAGTGAGTTTTAAAGTGAGCTGTTGATAATGTCAATCGCTAGCATTAGTAGAAACGACAGCTGATTTCACGATCACTTTACCAAAATTTCACGGTGGGATTTTTTGCAGAATCGGCCGACTGGTCATGTTTGTCGAAAGACCAATGACTGGTAGTTGAGTCCTGGAGTGAACCTTAAAAAGATGGCTGGGACTGAGGGTCAGGCTGAATGTGGAAGGCGGAGGACAGGGTGTTGTGGCGCAGTCTTGGAGAGGCCAATCTCCAGCAATTGAGTTCGATAGGCTGAGATAATTGAGAACTTAATTTATGGACCTTGGTGAGGCCTTTGCGCATAGGCAGGACAAGAAGCAGTGATAGCCTAGTGGTATGACCGTCGGACTGCCAAGTCTTAGGTCTCGAGATCGAACCCAAGGCACGCACCGCTGACTTCTCGTATACATGTGCGTATTGCATAATTATCACTTGCTTTAAAAATCAATGAAGGAAAACATCATGAGGAAACCGGCATGCCTGAGAGATGTTTCTCAACAGTATGTGATGCTAAGTCAGAGGCCCATGGGCAGCATCAAAACTCTGACACCAGGTTAGTCACTAACCACACGAAAAGAAGAAGACAGGCAGGACAGTGTGCCAATAAAATAAAACCTTAAAAGTTAAGTAAAATAATGCATCACCACGCTTGTAAGCCTAATATAGCCTTAAGCCGATAACGAGTAGGTATCTACTTTATCAGCCGCCTCATTACACCACTATCAGTCAAAGGATCTAATTAGTAAGTATCGTCAACACAAAATCGATTGTCCGATTACTGCACAATCACGTGTAAAAACACGATGTATTATTAAAAACAGCTGATACCAAGTAGACTTCGAATCATGTGGCTGGCGCCGTAAAGTAAACTACGTTGCCTTTTCATCAAAATTTAAAAAAAAATATATATATATATTATTTAGTAGTTAAATGACCATTTTTTCCATAACGAGACTCCTCCGTGCCGCGGAAAGCACGTTAAGCCAATGTCCCGGCTGTCATTCATAGATCTTCGGCAGTCGTTACGGGTTGTAAGAAGCCTGAAAGTCTGACAACCAGTCTTACCAAGAAGTGTCATAGTACCCAGTTACTGGGTTGTGAAGGTCAGATAGGCACTCGCGCCATGTTAAATACTGGTTTTCATTTACATCCTGTTAGACTGTAAGCAAACCCCAACATAGTTGGATGAGGCAGATTTATTGAGTCAAACAAAACTTAAATAGGTGACCCCTACATAACAGATTGGCGCGAAATGGAACTGAAAGAGTACTGTTGAAGTTCATCTAGGATATATGGGATTGCTACCTGAATTGAAATTGAAACCTAATATAATAGGCTATTAGTACCTTTAAGAAACTTAATGGTTTTACTGTTCGCCAAGCTGATACAATTGTAAGATAATCACCAAGGCTAGTACCGTATTTACCATAGGGTCAAACAGTGCCCGTGCCCTAACGTCAAGGGGGGCCCGAAACGCCTAACTTATTTCTAAGAACTTGCGCCATAGCGCCCAACACAGACAAAAAAAGAAAGGTATTGTCATTCACTTTTTTTACTTCTGAATTGACTATTTGAAACGGTCAAAAATTTAATATAAAATCAAATAGATAAAAGACCACTCCTCTTAAAAACTTCCATCACCGTACATAAATTAAATATTTTGCGAAGATATAATTGTATTTAATGCTAATAAGTATTCCAGTTGATTATAAAATACACAGCACAACACGCACAAATTCCGCGTTTTGACAATTCATAAATCGTAACGTTATTGCCCAAGGGCCCCGACATTGCATAAGATGGCTTTGGGCCATGAACTATGAACGGGTTTAAGTGCTGCGAGCCGACTCCCGACGACACAAAACAAGAGACATATTCCCTGAAGTTTCACCAATCCACTTTCACCGATCAAACGGAGATGCCATACCTAAGTAAGGCATGCGTAATAGGATCGAATTCGATATCCACAATACCTCCGATTTATAACATTTTATGAAACAAGGTATTTTGCCGACATACCCCGGATAAAAGGTTTTCCGTTGTCAAAAGTAATTGGAGAAAATAATGCCGATGTCGACACAGGTCCAATTAGTTACAGAGGATATTTGACAGGAAATACTAAGGTGTCCCGGGAAATATCGTTCACACAGGTGGATTTGAGGACCGTACGTGAATCATCATCATCATCATCTGCCTAGCCTTTTCCCAACTATGTTGAGGTCGGCTTCCAGTTTAACCGGATGCAGCTTATATTTTACATGGAGCGACTGCCTATCTGACCTCCACAACCCAGTAACTGGGCAATACGATACCCCTTGGTAAGACTGGCTGTCAGATTTTCGGGCTTCTGATGCCCCGTAACGACTGTTAAAGATGTACAAATGACAGCCGGGACCAACGGCTTAACGTGCTTTCTGAGGCACGGAGGACTCTCGTATTTAAAGATGGCCACCCATCCACGGCCAACCCCGGCAAGCGTAGCTTAACCTGATGGATAGACCGGTGCGGCTGTTAGTACTTAGCCACGAGCTCCTCGACCGTACGTGAATCCTGGAGGTAATAATCTAATTTGTTAGTGAGAAGAGAAGCAAAGTTGTTTGAAGGTCTGTCCTTTGCATGAAACAAGAAAACTAGAAGACAATAAAGTGAGAACGGCGGATTGTATTAAATAGCAGAATTATCTCGAAC
Source organism: Hyppa rectilinea (assembly GCA_951799385.1). Taxonomy (NCBI): domain Eukaryota; kingdom Metazoa; phylum Arthropoda; class Insecta; order Lepidoptera; family Noctuidae; genus Hyppa; species Hyppa rectilinea. The sequence goes on along the minus strand of OX637301.1, from coordinate 17,256,958 downwards.
CCAGTCACGCAGTAATTGAACCGGTGAAGCCGATCCTACCGATATATTCTGTAAAACACTTACCGTGAAAACCAACGTGAAGTGAGCTTCAAGTGAGCTGTCAACAGTGTCATTCTCTAGCTGGAAACTACATTTTGGAAGGGGCGACTAGAATCAATTCTATTTCTTGTTCATTTTGACGTTCAAAAGTGCCATTCTTGTGCCTATTTGAAATAAATGTTTTGACTTTGACTTTGATTAGCACTAGGTGGAAAGACAGCTCTAAGCCCTAAGTTATCACAATGTGATTTTTACAGAATCGATCGGCTGTTCTGTAAAAATCTCACCAAAACTTGAATGAAGGGAGCTGTCATGCCACCTTTTACCAGGGATTGACGCTATTGGCAGCTTACTTCGCTTAAGTTTTCACGGCAAGATTTTTACGTACCAGCTGCTCTTAGGGCGAAGTTCGATGTACAGAGGCCAGCACATCAAGTTACCACAATCTGTCAAATTTCTTTGATAGTATTTCAACTATATAACAAAGACATAAGGTTCATTTTTAATTGAGAAAATTTGACAGTTAGGGATAGCTTGATGTGCTGGCGTCTGTACAGCCAGCACATAAAGTTACCACAAAGTGTTAAATCTTCTCAATAGATTTTGAACTTTACAAACAACGTTTTATGGTTGACAAATTTAGAGAAATTTGACAGTTTGGTATAACTTGATGCGCTGACGACCGCACGACCAGGGCCGCTTAAAAAGTTTTATTAAACAGAAAAATTTCGTGACAAGACAAAAAGAATCGTGAATCGGTCGTGAATTTACCACCATGACAATTTTGTAGCCTATTAAACAGTAAAATTGTCGAATTGTCACTTTTTGACATATGTCTGACTTGTTTTATTGTTGGCTTTATTAAACAGGGCCCAGCACCCTAAACAAACAGTCTAGGGCACAAACACCACATAGCTGTTACGGTACAGCAAATAAACGTTCGGAATAACGTTAATAATACTATACCTCAAGCTACGTGTTTTATAACTAACGTAACGCAATAAACGTGCCCTATGTTTTATTATACGACATAAACATTGTCGGAGATGGGCTCATTGTTTTAACGACGTTTACTTGTATTTCCAGGAACCTAGGTAGCTACGACAAATAAACCGGATGGTACTAAGACTTTTATATCTTTTCATTTTATAAGGCTTGCGGAGCAGGCAATAACTTTACAAGAGTTTTAAAAATAGGTACTTTTCAGCACTTTTTTTTTGTAAAGAATAATAGTGAACATAGAGGGGTTGACTGACAACAGAGCGTTGAACTGGACGTCATCACTTTGGTCGATTCATACTAGCGCAGTAAATTGCGCAGCGCAGGATCTAACTACTTTAAGTTGCAAATTCACCCAGCTGAATTGATGACGTTACGAAACAACTTTCAAATTAATTTGGCGACATTAAAAAGTTGGAAAATTATTTAAAAGTTTGTGTCCTGAGAACTTCAGTATCAGCGGTAATAGCACCTTTGAAATCGAAGCTTGCATAATGTACTTGTATAATAATGTTTATGGACAAAAAGTAAAAAAAAAAAGTAAAAATTTAAAAACCCGAACGTTGGTTGTTCAGAGTCGTTAAAGGAACATTCACTGACAGCTTACAAATTCGACTGATACATTTTGTATGCCCATACAAAATATTCTGTAACGTGACTATGTTTTGTACCTATACGGACGGGATCAAATGTCTTTAATCAGTTTTTCTTAGTTTGACCTAACTAATATTTTACCCTACACGACTCAGAACAACCCCTTTCGACTCAGACATGAGTTTTGTTACACCCTGTAAATACGTAATATTTTATCCTCATGTCACCACTACTCAATACTAATCTTTTTCCCCAGTCTAGACCATAAACCAGTCACAACCCATCCAATTAATATCCCTGATCAATACTAAAACGATTAGTCTCATAATGGTCTCATACAAATATCATTCGATTACTGATTCAATTACCGCCGTCTATTAACTTCTATTGCATACAAGGGAAATTCATCAGCTGATGTTTAATGCTATATTTTGTCCATGACTTCGTCCGCGTTGTGGTCGGAAAATTGACCCACGGGAGTGTAATACCAGGATCGTCATGATTCTCCCGTATACTAAAACAAAATCCGTCCAGTTATTGCGGGAGTAGGTTTTGGGATTGTCCAAAAAGGGTTCCTTACCATTATTTATAAAAACGGCAAAAATATCACGTTTGCTGTATGGGAGCCCCCTTAAATATTTATTTTATTCTGTTTTTTTTGGTTTTTTTGTTATAGCGGCAACAGAAATACATCATCTGTGAAAATTGCAACTGTCTTACTATAACGGTTCATGAGCATACAGCCTGGTAACAGACGGACAGACGGAAGGGTCACTAATTCATACATTCACTCACTCACTGATTAAACACGAAATCTCAAAAACTTTTGGACCAACGTGGTTTAAATTTTGCACAAAGGCAGACTATGAGTTGGAGACGTCAGCTAAGAATGGATTTTAAGAAACACCTACCGTAAAGGAGTGAAATAGGGGGTGGAAGTATGTATGAAAAATGTTCAAATTTGACGCAGGTGGAATTATCCGAAAGGGTTACCGCTACCCCGGAACATAAAGGGCTAAGGAAGGAACATGGGTGGATTTTAGCCAGTAAGAATCTGATAATCCCTTCCACTCCACCCAGATCGGGACGAATCATTTAATGAATAAACACCCTCAAAAAAAAAATGGACAGTCAGACAGAATCTATAAGATAGTTTGCTATGTTTGTATGTTTGTTTGTTTGTTTGATTTATTTCTGGAGTTATGAAACAAAGAACACCGGCGAGATAATTGTTGATGAAATTATTAAGCGTCTACGTATGTCACCGTGATAGATACCGACGAAATAATTTTCTAAGTTTTATTAAATCAAGTTTAAGGCCTATTGAAGTCTGGAAAAAACATCGTCATAATTGAGAGCTTATTTGACTAGATAATGATGGTAATGGCTTTGTTTTTTTTTTGTTTCTGGCTTAACTTCATGACTTTTGGCAAAGCAGAGTACTGTTGTAGTTGTTTAGTTGGAAGACGAACTGTTGGGTGTTGCGCTCATTATACAATGACTGTTGTATGGTTTCTAGGATGGGCCAGACATTAACCAAATATCACGGCACCTGCAGGTTTTCTAGATGATATTGTAGTTAGAGAAGATGAGGAATAAATGTTTAAAAACAAAAAAAGTTTTTTTTTGTCTAAATGTAACCAATGGCCTACCCTTCCTATGTTATGAATCATATAATAAATCTTTAATTAACTGCTAAGATAGTTGATTATGATCATTACAATAAATACCTATTCTTCTGAACGTTTATTTAAGTAGATAGACCTGCCTACTAACATAAGTAAGTAGGCCATGTGGCAGATCTACGCACGTCAGTTAGACCTAATGTTCTGAATACGTAGTCCGTAGTTTATTTTGTATTTAATATCTAGGTATTTTATTTTTCTTTTTCGATTAACTTCTGTTGATGACAAGACATAACCTCTAAAACTTCAAACTGAAATATCTTTAATTCCTGACTTCCTAGAAAAGTATAACAGAAGACAAAACTGTTCAGGAATTCAAACTCTATACTTTTATATATTTTTCATAGGCAGACGCAAAAAAAAAATGTCAACAAAAATTTGTTTGGAGTTCGCCACTGTTCTTTCGCCAGTTATGTTTAAATACCAAGTCATAAGAGGCAAGCCTATGGCCATCATAATCAACCTATAATGTTCCCACTGCTGGGACTCAGGCCTCTTCTCTAAGAGAGGGAATGGGCCATAATCTACCACGCGGGCCCAGTGCGCGTTGGCGGATGTCACATGTTTTCGAAGTTTTGTTTGGCCAGTTTCCTCACGATATTTTTCTTCACCGTTTTGAGAGGACACGTCATGAAATTAAAAACACAAAGTAAAGTGCCTGCTTGAGTTCGAACCTTACGACCTACAACTCTTAAGTCGAGGCCGATACCACTAGGACACCACTGCTCTACTCCTATTGCCATCAACCGGGCACAAAAAAGATTCCCGGCTACTACAGAAAAATCCCAAATGGAAAAACATGATACCATATACCTTGTCCGACCCGGGAACCGAACCCAATTTCTCTTGCTCAGCAATAGACCTTGCGACCACTAGAGTAACGAGGCAGCATTTACCAACCTTACCTGACCATCTTATTACTATAAATGTTGGTGAACTTTCCCTCACTTAATCAAATTCAGTATATCTAACTACATACAAGTACTTAATACAAAAACATTAAGAACACTTAGGCGTCGAAGGACTCATCCGCATCGCCGTCGTCCGAAAACGTGCACAGAAGACTGGCAGCATTGCCACGTTGAATGGCAATGCTAATTCTTTAGTCAAAGAACAGTCCAGCTCTCTGGCCATAAGCGGGATAGTCCGAAAGGGTTACCGCTATCCCGGAACATAAAGGGCTAAGGAAGGAACATGGATGGGTTTTAGTCAGTAAGAGTCTGACACTCCCTTCCGCTCGACCCAGAGCGGGAGAAGTCATTGGATGATTGCCATGATTAAAAAAAAATCAAAATCCTTCTGGTCACGTGAAGTCGACCAATCAGCGAGAAATTCAGTATTGGATCGGAAATATAAATCTGGCAACAATTCCTTAGCATTCCTCCCTCAATGATTCAATTATTTGTCTGCAGTGATCAATGATGGCTCTCAGATCGTTATTAGATCGGTGTGGTGTTCCTGTAATCACCGCTGTAGGGTATCAGGGTCGCCCTCGACTCTCGCCGACAATTTCATTAGATTGAGACGCGCCGCCATTCTTGCGTCTGGAATCTTGTGTACAGCCCCACACAACACTGTTAATGAGAGTGCCTTTTAAATTAATGTTCTTTGCAGTGTTGTACGTTTAGATTTTTTTTTCTACGTACATTTTTCTTCAAGATATTGGGGTCCCGCAATAGTGTTGTAACTTCAGCAGTAGTTACTTTATAAATAATTGTACTGTACAGGTTTTAACAGAATTTGTTTTCGGTCCGAAAGCTCGTTGTTCAGTGTTGTTTTAGGAACAAATATTGGCAAGTATTTTTATGCCCTCGCAAAATGTTCTGCCACGTGACTACATACACTTTGTATCGGAATCAAATCTTTTAAATATTTTTTTTTAGTTTAATGTGTTCGTATACGGCACTGAACAATCCCGTTTTGGGTGGGACACGAGTATTCTTACACCCTATATGTATACCTACTTTTCTTTTCACTGGCAAGCTGTAGCAGTGGTAGCAAAGCGAAAATGCCCAGTTATTCATAGAACTGCCTCAACGCCTGAACCTGTGCTTCGTCGTACAAGTAGTAGATAGATTCGTGCAACTTTAACTAGGTCAATGATAACAGACCAACGTAAACTTAAATCTAATACTTAATAGATAGCAATATAGTTTAGTTTTATTAAAGATATGGAATTCATCAAATAACTCCCGCCGTTCTGCGTGGAGCGGAAGGGAGTATCCAACTCTTAGTCACTCCCTGCCGGGTTTTAACCCATGCAAGTTCCTTCCTTAGAAAAAGTCAAAACCAAATCACAGCAGCAGCAGTCTTAGCTCATTTTACGTACCGGGGCAGCGGTAACCCTTTCGGACAATCCCGCTGACTCAGCCGGCCTTGACAGGTCAGATGATAGAAATTAGGCACACAGATAACAATAGATATTTTTCGAAATCCACGCGGGCAACGCCGCTGCCAAAAGCTAGTTGAATTATTAAACAATAACTTAATTAAGAATACGTGGAACGCAAGCTTATAAAAAACACGAACCATGATACTTTTATTAGTTGACTCAATTACGTTCATGATGAAAGCGTAACATGAAAGTCGTGATATGATTCCATTAATATAGACATTGCCGTACAAAAACTAAAACAACGCATGTAAACGTTATTATTTATGGATTTATTTAAAATGTTGGAAAATAGCATCTTAGAGCAACCTGTACTTAAAAAATGAATTAGGATAGTAAATAGATTATGGTACGGTACTGCAATAAAGACGCTTTGGTTTGTTTTCGATTTATTTTAACCTATCAACAATTAGGGCGAGACTCCACCAAAGCGGAGATGTGTGCGGTGTGCTGTGTGCTGTGCGAGAAAAGATGTTTTTCAGCTCGAGGGACTCCAACAAAGCGGAGATGTGTGCTGTGTGCTGTGTGAGAAGAGATGTTTTTCAGCTCGGGGGACTCCAACAAAGCGGAGATGTGTGCGGTGTGCTCACATCTCTGGTCTCCACTGCGCGTCGTCCGCGCACAGCTCACATCTCCGCTTCCATCGCGCCATACAAATGTTCAAATCTCCGCACAGCGATCTCCACTGAAGCTGAGAGGAGAGGAGATGTATCAATAACAAAATTCTATTGGTTGTTTAAAAACATCTCCTCTCCGCTCGTGTCGTCTCCGCTTTGGTGGAGTCTCGCCCTTATATGATTAACTAGCTTTTGCCCGCGGCTACGCACGCGTTAAATTCGTAGTAAAAAAATTCGTTATTATGCATATAAACCTTCCTCTTGAATCACTCTATCTATTAAAAAAAACCGTATCCGTTGTGTAGTTTTAAAAATCTAAGATCATATCATACATACATACAGACATTAGGACAGACGCGGGAAGCGACTTTGCTTTATACTATGTAGTGATGGGCACTAGCCCTACCCGTGTGTTAAGTTAATGTCACCATTCTAGCGCCACGTTGTATACAGAGTTGATATGACAGAGGGGCATTAAATTACACTACGTATACTATACGTGTTTAGTATTAACTCGGTACGGTATAAAAATAAAAAGCACCAAAAATGAGGTTTTTATTTTTTCAAACAAACTAAATAGCTTACAAATCAGAGTAAAACGCAACCACCTTTGTAAATAAAAACTGACCTTGTAACGCAGCGGCACCGACGCGCGCGCGCCGGAGCGCTGTTAGGAAAGATACATCGTGTTCAAACGGGGCAAAAACTAAAAAAAATCATTTGCGACTAAACTACTGCTCCTATTTAATTGATTTTTGGTACAGAGCTTGAAAATGGTCCCTAGTATAAGCTGTTTAAAGGAAAGCCCCTCTGTCGTATCAACTCTGTATAATCACATTTTCACAACGTTCATCATTTGTATTATTTTCAGACTTGTATCTATAGTATAGTATAATCAGTCAATAATGACTACTGCTGGGACACCGGCCTCCTCTCTTCGAAGATGGAATAGGCTCTAATCCACCACGCAGGCCCAGTGCGGATTGGTAGAAATAACGTCTTCGAATTTTTGGTTCTAGGACATGCTGGTTCCTCACAATGTTTTCCTTCACCGTTTTAAGAGCAATGGTGATGAAATTATTTACACAAACCAACTTGAATTCCTACCGTTACTTCCTTTCATAAATATCTATTGTTTTCGTCTAAAGTTCCAACTTCAAATAACGTTAAATAACGAAGATGAAACAATAAATTCTCGCTTTACCAAAACTTGGGAACAATATTCTTGTTTTTGATATTTCTTAGCTGCTGCTATAATTTATTTGTTGTTGTATTTTGTTGTCGTCTGTACCAAATTGTAGAATACTTAACAAGGAGTTGATATTCCCAGTCGCGTGTATGTCATAGCTATAGCGAGATTATTACACAGTTTGTAGGAGGAATTTGAAGGGTCGTTTAGAATATTTCAGAAGGACATTAATTAGTTTTTGACACACCATCGTATATCTTGTAGTTAGGTACCTTCCTTGTAACTTGTACAGACGCCATCACATCAAGCTATCCCAAACTGTCATCTTTTCAATTATAACATTTTTGGCTATATATCTGTCTGTTTTGATTTTATGTATTGTTGATTTTGACGGGACTTTCACTGACCGATAGCTTATGTTGTAAGGCTACATATATTAATAAAAAAAATAAGGGCTAGTTATTACATAAAAAACTGAGGTGAACAGATATGAAATAAAAGTAAACGTGCGATCTTTCATAGAATGAACTAATATTATTATGGTTCTCCAAAATTAAGTCCACTTGTCAAAATCTATAGACCTAAACTTACCTAGCTACACTTGGACTCGTCGACACTCGGTAGGTCCTGAAACAAACAAAAATCTCACCTGAAATCGTCTATATAACAAGAGATTAAACACAAGTCTAAAACTAAGCCCTGGCTGGATGGAGGCCTTAATTTATTGAGACACCAAAAAGCAAGTCCGGTCAAGCAGTATACATATAGGTTGAACTGCAAGATGCCATTAAAAAAAAAAGGAAAAAGTCTAAAACATGCTAACACGTCGAATAAAAACCACGTACATATCAAAAGATTCACACAGCAAAATCTTATTGAAGCAGGAAATAGCGAAGTTGAAAATGCAAATAAAAATAGTTTCAAAGCAAGAGACGCGTCGACACGTCTCCAACAATGGCAGACACTTTTCTGCATTGGCATAAAAGCGATGTGAAATCCCACAACAATAGTGGGGATTTTTATTCGCTCGCTGCCGATGCCTGGTTCAATATGGACGCCGATACGGGCTGTCTAGCTGTCAGTCATGATTTCACTGGATTTTCCACTAGCGTTTTGAAAATGGATGTGTTACAACGTAAATCGGATATCGAAAATTCAGGGCGGTATATATAGGTTTATAGTAGTAGATAAATGTGACAGTCGTTACAGGTCGTCAGAAGGTCGAAAATCTAACATATGGATGTGTTACAACGTAAATCGTATATCGAAAATTCAGGGCGGTACATATAGTTTTATAGTGGTAGATAAATGTGACAGTCGTTGCGGGTCGTCAGAAGCCCGAAAATCTGACATCCAGTTTTACCAAGGGGTATCGTACTACCCAGTTGCTGGGTTGTGGAGGTCAGTTAGGCTGTCGCTCCATGTAAAATACTGGTATCCAGCTGTATCTGGTTAGACTGGAAGCCGACCACAACATAGACGGCCAAAGACTAGGCAGATTTTTTTTAAGTGGAAGATGAGTGGCACAATAAATTTGATTAAACAATGATCAGAGTATCTTATAGTAGTAATAGTAGTTGTAACCAGTAGTAGAGTAATAACTGAAAAAGAAAATTCTAATAAAATTGACAATTCATAGGTTCACCACTACGCTTGAAAAACTAAAACACGCATACTATACGACGACGACGACGATCAAAATATCACACTTAAGGAAAATTACAAAAAAAAATAGTAGTCCAGCAGACTGAATTTTAAATAAACCTAGCCTTAGAATAATCGAGAGAAGTCCTGAACTTCTGTGTGGACTAATCCACATCAGAGGGAATCTTTCCTTTATGATCTAACTAATTCAGCTGATTCTATTCATATTCTTCTTCCTAGCGTGTCTATGGCAATCTAAATGGACTCGGCCCAGAATTCGGCTACGTGTTTGGCGACATCACTAGCGTATTCATATTTAAACCTGATCGGTAGGACACATTTGTTTTCTGTTCAAGAAAACTGAGGAGCTCGTGGCTAAATAATATCAGCCGCACGGATTGATCCTTCAGGTTAAGCTACGGATGCCGGGGTTGGTCTGTAGATCGGTGAACATCTTTAGATATCAAGACTCCTCCGTGCCTCGGAAAGCACGTTAAGCCGTTGGTCCCGGCTGCCATTCGTGGATATTTGACAGTCGTTACGGGTAGTCAGAAGCCAGAAAGTCTGACAGCCAGTCTTACCAAGGGGTATCGTGTTACCTAGTTACTGGGTTGTGGAGGTCAGATAGGCAGTCGCGCCATGTAAAATGCTGGTATTCAGCTGCATCCGGTTAGACTGGAAGCCGACTCCAACATAGTTGGGAAAGGGCTAAGCAGAATGAATGAATTCTGTTCGAGAAAAAATCGCTCGACTTAGCTCGAATTGTGCCGAGCAGACGAGAACATGAACTTGTACATGAGAGTTGGTGGCGAACCAAAATTGCCGAATGGCATGAGCCGAATAAGTGTACTAGGTAATTGCGTCGTGTCAGCTTAGTTGATGAACAAATACTGCCGAATCGAATGTGTGTGTAGCACTCCTCATTGAATACACAAATTGTTTGGCAAAGACGTCACTAAATAGCTTTTACGGTCCCAAACAATGTTCTCTTTAAAAAAAAGTTACGAAATCTTCCTCATTCTTCTTCTTCCACGTCAAAATTAAACAAAAGTTATACCAACAAGGCTTCACAATCCACAAAGTTATTTTCAAACGTAACGGTTTTGTCATAAATAGCTTTGTATTACATAACAATAAAGAGGTTCCATACACTTATTCTAAAGCCTGATCTACACCCACGGGACTTAAAAGATTGAAAGCCCCTTTCAATAGATTTACGTCACGAAGTAATAAGATAAATTTAATCTTTTCCATAAAAAATTCAGGATTGTTTTAGGAGATTGGGTTATTGGAAGTCCAGAATAATTTTCATAATGATACCAGCTATATCATGATTATTGCGAGAAAAAAACGTCTTTTTCGGACGACGGAAACTTGAATCCTAATTGGCTAGAGTATCGGTCTAACTTTGTATTGTATGTGTTGTGTGGAGCTCATGTCTAAGTACTAACAACCGCACAGGTCGATCCACCAGGTTAAGCTACGCTGGCCGGGGTTGGCCGTGGATGGGGATCTTTACATACCGATACTCCTGCGTGCCTCGGAAAGCACGTTAAGCCGCTGGTCCCGGCTGTCATTTGTGCATCTTTGACAGTCGTTACGTGTCGTTACAAGCCCGAAAACCTGACAGCCAGTGTTACCAAGGGGTATAGTATTGCCCAGTTACTGGGTTGTGGAGGTCAGATAGGCAGTCGCTCTATGTAAAATACTGGTATTCAGCTGCATACGGTTAGACTGGAAGCCGACCCCAATATAGGGAAAAGGCTAGGCAGATATATATGTGTTGGGTACCTGCTTATTTCATGAACATGGTCAAGGGTCTTCAAGTCACGAGTGAATAGGTTTCTTCTAGGCAAGCGTGCTTCAAAGTCGACCACATCATCGCTTATCTTATCAGGGGCCCAATTCTTCAAAATAACCAACTTGTCAATAGTGTGTCGGTAGTGTATGAAAAGTGTCTCAATATACTAATCATTGACTAATAGTAATCTACAAATTATTTATGGTCATTGACTTACCACCGTAGTGCCATTGAAGCGCCATAATAAGTCTGCTCCACAATAATGTGACAATGTTATTGAGACGGCCAAAGTTAAGGTAGTCTCTAAATATTTTAACACTGAAAACTATTGTACTGCCACACTATCGACATACTGTCAACACACTACTGAGCTACCACTGAAAGGCCATTGAAGTTGTTTGCAGAATACCAAATGTGCAACAATCGCAATATAATGTCTGTAGTGTGTCGATAAAGTGTCAATGTCGTGATGCTTAACTCAAAGTTACAGAATTGTTGGTCAAGAGCGAACCTAATATCAATCAAATAAAAATAAAAGATTATAGGGTATTTGTACTGCAGCGTTTTAATTTCTATTGACCGGCGACTTGTGGGAGTTGTGGGTGGCGCAAACTGTAAAATATATACATAAGTTTAATGTAGCTGATAACTGAATGTAAATGATGAGGTTTATATCAATCGATTATCTTTTATCTTCATACTCATCATCGCTGTTCGCTGTTAACCTAAATTAAACTGGATTTTTGCAGGACTTTTAATTTTCAAATCTTTTTTTTTTTCAAATAATCGGGTTTTTTTTTGCAGGAATCCTAAGTTTTGTAGAAAGATTCCATTTTTCCCATTACCCTGTGACGTAACGCGCAAGTTCTACTTTATGCATCTAGTGAATATCTATCGTTTCAGTCCACTCCTTTCGGAGGGGCCTCCCACGCGAATGCCGATGGTAATCAGGTCCTGACTCTATGATGTGATTACATCAGCGTTTTTTACCTAAGGGTTCCCTTTCTATAGTAATGAGAAACATGTCAGATAGGCAGTCGCTCCATATAAAATAGTGGTATTCAGCTGCATCCGGTTAGACTGTAAGCCGACCCCAACATACACACATCAAAAGTGTCTAGGGATCAACATATATTTTTGCAATAACTTTTCTCTTGATTGATATTAATTTAAATTTTCTTTAAGGATTCATCAAATAAAGTGTTTTCGTTTGTCACAGTAACGATAAACCAAGTCACCTTTGCATTAATAAAGAAATTTGCCATTTTCCTAATAAAGGGATTTTTGACATTTGAACCACTAACATTAAAGTTCGAAAAAAAGACTGAAATAACAGTTTTCTTTAAAATTTTATTGGGTAACTTAAACAATTAATAATCCTTGTTTCTACCGCGAACACTAACAACACAAGAACATCGGTTTGGCATACTCAAAATGAGTTCATCCAAATCACGCTGTGGAATGGCCGCCCATGTTCGTTGCAACAACAAAAAAAGGTCTTCTTGCAACTGGATACCCTCCATATTCGGCAGAGCTCTTCTCTGTAGCATATCCCATGCATGCTCAATCGGGTTCAAGTCTGGCGACTGAGCAGGCCAGGGCAGGACATTGATGTTAGCTGCGGCGAGAGTCTGTCTTACAACTCTTGCGGTGTGCGGTCGTGCATTATCATGCATTAACTGAAATAAGGGACCGATTTGCACTTGTAGAGGAACGATGACGTCAGATACAATCGTCTCAGCATAAATTTGAGCGTTGAGGTTGCCTCTGATCCAAATCAACTCAGTTCTTCCGCCGATCCAAATACCCGCCCATACCATGATGGTTCCACCACTATAAGGATGGACTTCCTGGCAGGATTTTAATCGCTGTTGGCGTCCAGGGGTTCTCCAGTGTCGTATACGTCTTGTATCCGGTCTCATACCAAAACGAGACTCATCAGAAAAGCACACGAAACGCCATTGTTCTTCTGCCCAATTTCTGTGTTCAAGAGCCCATTGATATCGAATCCTACGATTGTGCATTGCTATAGGTGGTACCCGTAGCGGTCTTCGGGAATGAAGGTTCACTTCATGCAAGCGGTTTCTGACTGTTTGGTCGCTGGTATTTCAGTTAATGCATGATAATGCACGACCGCACACCGCAAGAGTTGTAAGACAGACTCTCGCCGCAGCTAACATCAATGTCCTGCCCTGGCCTGCTCAGTCGCCAGACTTGAACCCGATTGAGCATGCATGGGATATGCTACAGAGAAGAGCTCTGCCGAATATGGAGGGTATCCAGTTGCAAGAAGACCTTTTTTTGTTGTTGCAACGAACATGGGCGGCCATTCCACAGCGTGATTTGGATGAACTCATTTTGAGTATGCTAAACCGATGTTCTTGTGTTGTTAGTGTTCGCGGTAGAAACACGGATTATTAATTGTTTAAGTTACCCAATAAAATTTTAAAGAAAACTGTTATTTCAGTCTTTTTTTCGAACTTTAATGTTAGTGGTTCAAATGTCAAAAATCCCTTTATTAGGAAAATGGCAAATTTCTTTATTAATGCAAAGGTGACTTGGTTTATCGTTACTGTGACAAACGAAAACACTTTATTTGATGAATCCTTAAAGAAAATTTAAATTAATATCAATCAAGAGAAAAGTTATTGCAAAAATATATGTTGATCCCTAGACACTTTTGATGTGTGTAGTTAGAAAAAGGCTAGGCAGATAATGAAACATGTTAGAAGGACATAGACTTGAGAAGCAATATCAGTCTTCTTTATTGTCTATGAATAAAATGAAGAAAAAGTTATGCTCCTATTTCTTTTGCAATATGCATCACCTTTGTTCGTATTTTTCTGTTGTGTTCTTCTTGTCTGTTTATAAGAGTGTACATTAAAAAGTTTTTTAAGAACTAAGGAAGACACCTAATATCTAACCAGATGTATCCTTAAAACTCATCTCTCAGCTATATTTTTAAGTTTGGGGCAATTAAGACAGTTTAGTTTATTTCGATTAATGATATCTTCTACCAAAAGCGGCAACAGCGACTTTTTTATATTGGCAACATAATGATTCGACGCCATTTTATCGACCTTTTGCTGTCACTAACCCACTGTAGAAAAAAGTATCTGTGTTTTGTAGAAATTATCATCTAACGGAAAAACCCACCCACTCGTAATTTCCACAATCTATAACATAAAGATGAAGGATTTGTATGTAAGTATGTTTACAACGATTAAACTCAAAAACTTGTTAACGGGTCTGGATGAAACTACTTTTACACTAGCTCTATAAATATTGACCCTGTATTTATTAAGTTCTCTAAGATCATCAATACAATGCAAGTACTTTCCGTGTTTCATTTCAGAACAAACAAATTATCCGAGGACTAACAAAATGGATGGACATGTCACCTTTCAAAACGCCAACCTCACACTGGGGTGCGGCGGTGCATGCAACGTTGCGATAAAGCTGTGCGGTCATCAATTTGCGTCCTATCATAGCGACTACGTGGTTACGGGACTTACGGGTTTACTTCATTTTCAAGGCAAACCGGCGCGACATCGTTCAGCTTTGGTAGTGTATTAGGACCATTATAGCTTGTACAAGGATAGCTTTAATTATATAGATATACAATTAATTCCTTAAAATGGTATTTACAATATACTAAGTGAAGCAGGTCGTTCGACATTTTTTTAAACCACGTTAAGAGTGTCATGTCCTTAACCCGTATACAAAAATCAACCAAATCCAATGAATACTTTAGCCACAGGAAATTATTTTTCATTTTCATACTTTACAACATGATGTAGATCTGAGTCCGTAATAATAAATAAACATTGTAAGGTCAAGAACCTGTGCAAACACGTACGATTCAATTCTCTACGTCTCAATATCCTTGAAAGACAGAGAAAGGTGTCATACTATTCTACTCTGACGCGCCCCGTCCACTCCCACAAAATACCACAATTAGAAAGAAAAAGAAATATTACTTCCGCAAATAATGCATTAGTGGTGCATAAAATTGCGAGTGTGTGTGTGAGCGGAATTTTTTCGGCAAAAAGTCCTTGACTCGGTTACTATGTCAGTCAGTAAATAGCGGCGCCCTTTTGAGGACACGCGCCTTCTAGTTTTTTATCACAAGAAGAGCCGCGCGCGCATTGTCGTGATTAATTTATGAAAAGTTTTAGTTGTTATTATGTTTAAAGACGATTTATGATAGTTGGATTAGTTCATAGGTAAGTGTGACTTATTGTTAAGTGTTAGTGTAATATTAGTTAGTTGATTAGGCATTTAATAGGTAGCTAGTTTTGTGATTTAGGTTAGGTTTGTAAGTTATTTAGTTTAATTTTATTAAGACGATTCCGTGAAAATTTAATAAGACGATGTCGCTTGTGCATAATGAACGGGGGACACTTTGAAAATGTTAAAATTTGACTAGGTATTGGTGATTTAAATTCTGATTGTGATGTGATATTATGTGATTAATTATTCAATCAGTGATCTTTTATTAATCAATAACGCGCAACTTAGTGAGTTTATGCTGCTGGATTGTTGATCTCCGACTAAAGTACCTACCTACGTCCACCTAGGTACATCCCGCGCCCTGCACCACGCCGCGCGACAGGTCAGTGACTTTTCGTAGATAAAGCGTGTTTACGTTTTATGCAGTTGATTCTGCTATTTATTCTGTTTGAAAATTGAATTTTTTTAATTTTCCATTAACTACTAATCTTCGTGTTTTAAAATGTTTCGATGGACTAGTACTGGGCTCGTTTTAATTTAATGTCGTAATGCCGGATCCACATTGTATAATTTAACACTAAAATAATCATATTTACATTTAAAAGCTAAATATTCATAATAATATCTACAGAAATAGTATGTATAGGTATAGATAGGATAGCTTTTTTTTTCAGGCTGGGAAATCATCCAATGACTTCTCCCGCTCTGGGTGGAGCGGAAGGGAGTGTCAGACTCTTACTGACTAAAACCCATCCATGTTCCTTCCCTTTATGTTCCGGGGTAGCGGTAACCCTTTCGGACAATCCCGCTTACCATAGATAGGATAGCTTAACATCAATTCGAAATTCGAAAGGTATCTAGTCTGTGAATCCGCCACGATTTACTTCAATAATATTCTACGTACAGACGCCGCCAGCACATCAAGCTATACCTAACTGTCAAATTTTCTCAATTGAAAATGAACCTTAGGTATGTCTTTGCAATAAAGTTGAAATACTATCAAAGAAATTTGACAGATTGTGGTAACTTGATGTGCTGGCCTCTGTACTTTCCTATTGAAGCCGTCGAGTAGAAATATGTTTTTGAATTTTGTGCATTTGAGTGAAATTCGTATAAAACTTTACTGAACACGACTGAAAAGTTCGACACGCCGCGCGCCGCGCCGTAAGTAGGACCAAGTTTAAAATGCTTTCAAACGAAACTTGGGAAACATCATCATAATTCCCTTCTCAAGGATCCCCAATTTATTTGGGGTCAGCGCACATACTCGACAACACGGTTGGCGCAGTGGTTGAGCGATTGACTGCTGCGCACTATGTCGCGGGTTCGATTCCCGCACGGAACAAATATTTGTACGACCTGCAAGTATTTGTTACGAGTCTGGGTGTTTTTCTATCTATAATATGTATGTATTTACAAAAAAAAATGTATATAAGTAGTATATCAGCCATCTCGTTACCATAACACAAGCATTAGGTTGCTTAGCTTGGGACGATATGGCGCTGTGTGAAATGTCCAAGGATATTATTATTATATTTACTATATACAGTGTGTTAGGTTAAACGAGGGACATAATTTTAGGTTGTATAATACTCATGAAAATCAACAACTTTGTCCACGGGACCAATTCTAAAATATGAAAAAAAATATATATCAGCTGTTCCATACATTTTAATTTGACGAATTATGCGAACATAAATGTACTGAATAGCTGATTTTTTTTCGTAATCTGAGGTACAGTTCCATAGTCAAAGTTGTTCATTTTCATGAGTATAGTACCCCCTGAAAGTATGTCCCTCGTTTGACCTAACACACGGTATACATTAATACACTAAATCAAAACTCTAGACTCCACGATACGTTGTTTCCTCGCTAAATTTCTCATGACGCATATGGCTGGAGGCTTTGATATATCACAGCTGAACTAAACATGCCAGTCTCAACCCACGGGCGAGTATAATTATGAATCCGTCGCTACGGTCACATGACGCAAATGCTGACTAATCAAATCAATCAAAAGTCATTTATTCAAATTAGGCTGAAGATCAGCACTTTTTGAAGGTCAAAGTTACATAAGACAGTCCCCCAAAAACGCCCACCCTTCACCACTTCCTAGTGCTTTAGCTGGGAAGAAGAAGTGGCGCAACAAACTCCCCAGCAGCACAGCTGTCTGTTTAGTTGGAAGAACTTGACTCTACACACATTTATCGCATGAGAAGTAATTAACATTACGAAACACATCACATTAAAATCAATCATTTGCCACATGTCAGCTAGCACACGTCAATATACCAATTAAAACATTAAAACTGACTGTACTCAAGCGTAAATTTAAAAAGAAAAAAAAAGAGCCTCCAGGTAAAAGTGCGTGCCCGCTTACATGTGCAATGCTGTACTATGTCCATACAGCCGTAACTCGAAGTTACAAATGATAAACTAGGACCATCGAAGTAAAATCAATCAATTAATTGCTAATGATTACTAACTAGGATCAAGATAAATAAATATGATCAACTGTCGAGGTCTCTAGCTAACCACATTTTGCAATACAACTCATTAAAAAAAAACATAGTAATGAGTAGATTATGTCAACAATAAATGGCTAATAAAAAAAAATAAAAACAACCAAAACAATGAATTGAATACATAATAAAAATAATTTTATGAAGCTAATTCTGGAGAAAGAACATAAACATTGTCTTGTGTTAATCACAGCGACCAACTATTCTTGTCATTTAAGTAGTCGTTGGTAGTATAGTAAGCCTTTGAACAAAGGATAGATTTTACTTTAGATTTAAACGTATTAAAAGGCAATTCTAGCAAAGAAGAGGGCAGCTTGTTATAAAAGGTTATACCAAGCCCCACAAATGAGTTATGAACCTTATGAAGCCGATGAAAGGGAGCACGTAGTTTAATGAGAATAACACCTAGATATGCTGATTATCCCAACTAATATTGTGAATGCGAATGTGAGTTTGTTTGTTACGCTTTCACGCTGAAACTGCTGAACGGATTTGGATGAAATTCATCATATAATATCCTTGGATATTTCACACACACAACGCCATGTAGTCCCAAGCTAAGCAACCTAATGCATGTGTTATGGTAACGAGATGGATGATTAAACTACTTATATATATTTTTTTTTTAAATACATACATATCATAGATAGAAAAACACTCAGACCCGGAACAAATACGTGCGGGGGGCGTACAAATATTTGTTCCGTGCGGGAATCAAACCCGCGACATGCTGCGCAGCAGTCAATCGCTGCGCCAACCGTGTCGTCAAATTGAAAAATATTTATAACACAAACATTATTTTTCACCATTTCAGGTATATACCGACGACTTGGTGTGTGTGTGTGTGTGTTTTATATCTTTTCTGGAGAAAGGGTAAATTATTTCCGTTTCGTAAATTTAGCTTAAAGGGTTTTTCCGGGATGAATCATGGAAGAAATACCTGTCGCCGTCTCTGTTAAACGCAGCTTAGCGAGGATGAAGCCCTTACACGTTTCGCTTCCGACAAAACAAAAGAGAAGTTTAAGGGTTCATGCTTTCAGCGATCGTTTTCTGTTTTATAGTACTGATTCAGAATTTTGCCTTCTACTATTTAAAGTGTCATTTAATATGTTTTTAAAATTAGTTCCAGAATATTTGTGGAGGTCTGATAAACAGTCAGCATTTAACTAACCTAAATCAAGCAACGTAAAAACAAACAAAAAAACTAATTTTGAGTACCTATTGTGTGCACAATTGTGATGCATCAGTTAGTGAATGTATGAATGAGTGACCTTTCGCTTTTATTTTTTTATATTTCTTTACTAGCTGACCCGACAGACGTCCTCTTGCCTTAACTATTATATATATGGTAGGGTAGGTTACCTACCCTACCTACCCACCTAAGTTTTTTCACCTGGACAACACCAAATCAGCTAAATCCGCCCAGCCATTCTCGAGTTTTACCGAGACTAACGAACAGCAATTGATTTTTATTTATATAGATTTGTACTTACCACCATGGACAAGCGATGATATGCGCATAAAATAAATAACTCTAAAAGTAAAAGCTACCCTCATTAGGGCCACTGAATAAAAATAGTAAGCCATAGTCCACGTTTATTTTACATTCAACCTGACTTCAAACGTTTGCCAGAACTAGAAGGTAGAACATAATTCTCGTCCACAATTACCTAAGAAGCCTAAACGACCTTTCCTTTCGCCACATTGCCCAAATTATCTAACACGGTCTGGCCCAAACCGTGCTCATTGCCAAATGAACTCAGGTCCTTAGGGTATTAAAAAATCTACCCTAATCTTGCAGACATGATATTGGTAATATTCCTGGAACCAAAATTACGCAAAATACTAATTAAGCTCTTCGAATACCGACGTGTTTATTAATGGCCAAATTAACTTGTACGAAATTAACTAATTTACTTAGTGAAGCTCTATTTAATCTTGCGAATATTACCGAAATTAGTTTGGAATAGCAAATGTGTATTATTTTCAAACTATTATTTGTGGGATAGTTTGATGTGCATCAAGCTATCCCAAACTATCAAATTTTCCCAATTGAACATGAACCTTATACTTTTGTAATAAAGTTTTAAATCGATCAAAGAAATTTAACATATTGGGGTAGTTTTATGTGCTGTCCTTTCTGTACTTAATGTACGATTGTAAATAATCAGATGACTATAAATTAGATACATATCTCGATATGTGGATTGATCAATGATAAATAATGTTTGAACAAACTTTTAGACATTTCAATCATATTTTAAAAACAAGATGAGGTGGCTTGATAAGAAAGGCCAAAAAAAAACTAAGAAGTAAGTCAGTCTCTTTTAATGTCCTGATAAAATCTTGGTCAGATCATGTAAAAGCCATTTAGTTTGATGTCATTCTTTGAGGGTGGGAAATCATCAAATGACCTCTCCAGCTCCGGGTGGAGCGGCAGGGAGTGTCAGACTCTTACTCAATTCAATTTTTTCAATTCAATTCAATTCAATTCAATTCAATTTTATTCAGTAGCAATTTACACTGCGTTCGAAATAATCCAGCATGGAACATGATTACAAATTTATAAATAGACAAACATAATTAAATTTCATTTCATAATAAATAGTACTAATAATAATAATTGTAAAATGTCATGCAACTAAAAATTACACAAAACCATACGCATGTCAATAAATTAATAACAATAATGAAAAAAATAATAATAATACTTAATAATTAAAAGTTACACGAAACAAAAACATGTCAGATATACATAATCAAAATGTTACAAATCGTCTATAGAGTAGAGACATCTTTCCAACAGGAATTCCCTGAGCCTTGACTTAAATGAGCCTGTGTACAGAATGCTTTTTAACTCAAGCGGTAATTTATTAAATATTTTAACTGCCTGATACTGTGGGCTATGTTTCACTATTCCAAAAGTCGGGGTTATTCTGTTTCCGAAGTCTTTCCTACGCGTTTTTTCCCTTACCAGTCTGTCCTCGTCCGTTTCGTAGTCATTAATATATTTTTTAAATGTGCTTAACAGTACTACGACATATAGGCTAGGTACTGTGAGAATACCAAGCTCTTTAAAATATGGTTTGCAGGTGTCACGTTGTGAAATGCGGACAATGGTTCGGATTGCTCTTTTTTGGAGAATGAAGGCCCTGTGCCAGTTATAATGGTAACTGTTTCCCCAAAACTGTATACTATATCTAAGTTTGGACTCAATTAGCGCGTAGTATACCATTTTTAAGTGTTCTATACTCACTTCATCCCTAAGAATTCTCAAAGCATAGCAAGCAGATGATATTGATGAATCCAATGCTGCTAATTCTTTCTTCCAATTTAACAATTCATCAATATAAATTCCTAGAAACTTAACTTCCCTGACAAGTTCAATTTTAACTTTATTTAATTCTATGTCCATTTGATCTTTGCAACGTGCCGTAGTTTTAAACAACACATAATGTTTGTTTTAGTAATATTAATTATAAGCCTATTAGCATTAAACCAACAATAAAATTTATCAAGAGCTGCATTCACCTTGACAGTAAGGTCTTGGATGTTGTTTGCTGCAACTATAGCATTTGTGTCATCCGCAAAGACTACAAGTTGTATGTCAGGTAAAAGATTGTGAATGAAATTGATTAAATCATTCGTAAATAATATATATAATAATGGGCCTAAAATTGATCCTTGAGGCACGCCGGCTGTAATATTTGTCATAAATGACCTGTGATTATTTCTATACCCATTTGGTTGCGTAGCATCAAGTTCGACAAACATTTTCCTATTTTTGAGGTAAGAAGAGAAGAGCTGTAAAGCTCTACCTCTAACGCCATAGTGCTCCATTTTTGTGATGAGTAGTTTATGGTCAATAGTATCGAAAGCCGCGCTTAAATCCAAGTATATACCAGCTACCTTCATTTTACGACTTATTTTATTCACTACATCATTTAGTAACGTATAAATAGCATCACCTGTACCAACATTCTTCTGGTATCCAAATTGTCTTAGATTAATAACTTTATTCAATTTCAGATGTTTACATAGGCGGTCTTTTAAAACTTTTTCGAAAATTTTTGCCAATGTGGGCAACAAAGAAATGGGCCTGTAGTTAGTTGGATCAGTTTTTGTGCCCTTTTTATGAATTGGAATAATCTTAGCAATTTTTAGTTGTTCCGGGAAAATGCCTTCTACAATGCATTTATTATAAAAAGTTGAGAGTGGTTCGGCTAGAATTGGTAAATTATCTTTAACTACAGATATAGGAATTTCATCATAGCCACACGATTTCTTATTTTGCATACTTTTCACTATTTTTGAGATTTCATTCGGAGTAGTAAGCGAGACATCCATATCGTTTTCCACCCTTTTAGGGCTTTGTTGAAGAAAAACTACAGCATCTCGACCGTCATTACCGGGCATGGTGGACTTGTGATCGAATTGCTTTACTAGAGTGTCAGCTATTTCCTCTGGGTTATCTATTATTTGATTATTGATTTTAAGTCGAATTTCCGCCCGCTTTGTTTTAACCCTATTTGTACTCTTATTTATAACTTTCCAAATTTCCCTACTAGAATTTTTCGACTGATCAATTTTGTCACTGACTGTAAGTTTTTTAGCATTCGAAATTACCCTTCTATAAATTCTAACATAATTATTCTTGTATTGAAGGACACTTGCATCCAGTTTATTTCCACTAGAGCATAAGAGTCGTTTCATCTTACTTGATGTTTTCACACCTCTAGTAATCCACTTTAATTGAAAATTACATCCTAACTTAATTCTTTGTACACGTTTTCTATAACTGTACTGAAATATCTTACCAAAAGTCTTTACTGACTAAAACCCATCCATTTGCCTTCCTTAGCTCTTTATGTTCCGGGGTAGCAGCCCTGTTGGACAATCCAGCTTACCCGGCAGGAATATAGCAGTGATAGCCTTGTGTGACCGTCGGACTGCCAAGTCGTAGGTCTCGAGTTTGAACCCAAGACACGCTTCTCCGATTTTATGAATTCATGTGCGTATATCACTTGCTTAAAAATCGGTGAAGGAAAACATCGTGAGGAAACCAGCATGTCTGAGAGATATTCTCAACAATATGTGAAACTAAGTCAGAGGCCCATGGGCAGCATAAAAACTGACACCAGGTTAGTCACTAACCACACGATAAGAGAAGATACCTAATTCCCATAATATTTGATACATGAAGATACCATTAAAGGAACATTAAATGTGAACAAATCCTTTTTCCAAACACCCAGAAAGGTAGGCCAGCAAACATACGTAATGTCCCATTATTTAAGTCAACATTAGTCTAACAAACCCGTAATAAATCAAATCCCATTTAATTGTTAAATTAACGCGCTCCCATTAGGCGTAATAACAAAATCCATGTAAAATGTTATAAACGCTCTGTCATCATGCCTGACAGTCAACCTCGTTTCATAAATTGAAAAGAATATTGGTTTTGCTGTGAAAATGTTCATAAAAATCTCTCGACATTTCAATCATTTTAATTGAATGATATTATTTATTGTTTGGTCCTTCGATCCGTATTGTAAAAACATTGGTCGCACTCATTGCTCGTTACTCGTTTTAGTAGGTACAGAGGCCAGCACATCAAGTTACCTCAATCTGTCAAATTTCTTTGATAGTATTTCAACTTTATTGCAAAGACATAAGGTTCATTTTTAATTGAGAAATTTTGACAGTTAGGGATAGTTTGATGTGCTGGCGTCTGTACCTAAAATAATTCTCACCTTGCTTTTTATTTTTTTATTAAACACTAATATTAAATTAATTTATTTACCGCGCCTCTTTTTATGAACCATAAATAATTCTTATGTTGAGATCCTAAAAACACTAAAAACCAAGTATTTGCGCCCAACTTGGATGTAGCGCTCGCCGGACGCTGCCGCGGCACCGCTCGCTTTGCTTGCTCGGCTCGCGCGTACTTACCTAACCATACTTACTCCAGCTTATTTACCGCGAGCAATTGTGCGAGTGAAGCCAAAAAAATAAAAAGAGACTCATTTAATTTTAAAAAAAGTGCGTCAGAAAAAGCTGAATTTTTAGGGTTTCATTAATTTAAAAAAGCTTACATCATGAAAACACAAGAAGTTTTTAGAGCTTTAATAAAATGTTTCCCTTATTTTGTCATGTTTTAGAGAAGAGAATATCATAAGCAAAATCATATTAAGGTTAGATTCGACACAACTGACGAAGGCCAAGGGTGTAATTTTATATTTTGTGTAACACTGCCAATCACAATTTGAATGATTTTGAAGGATATTGTTAATCCATTACATGTTCCAAAAATTTGTCTGCTCAACAAACGCAATGAAAATATTCTTGAAATGTCAAAATGAAAGCTATTGCTACGGTAAGTGTCCCATGATCCCGCTGTTCAGAATTTATTTTCAGCATTCCTGTACGTGTCCTAAATAGAACATCTTTCTTTTCTTTTGTTTAGATTAGGTACATTAATACTTCATTTTGACTTACACGAATAAGTTCAAATTAATTTTAATTGTATGAAACGGCTCGTTGGCCGTGCACGTCTTATTTAATGGGCCTCCAAAAGAATAGGAGGCTTATCACTTATTGTTAGACCCCGTCCATAAGGAATTTGGTTTTGGCAGAAGAAGTCGGTAGTTACTTTCTGTATATCAATGGTTAATGGAATGGAAAATGGTTTGTGACAGCTACGCCGCCATGTTTCTTTTGGGTTACCAAATTGACGTTTCGATTTGATATTATGTTTACAAACAATTTCCATAATACTAAAGCCTGAAATATACAAAAAAGCTTTTGAAATTGAGCTTTTCCGACCATTTTCCATCCAACTACACGCTACAAGTGCAACAACTAACAAAGCTTGTCATTCAAAACGGATAGCTGTAACAAACGCCGCAATAAAACAAAGAGTATTACCCGCCGATGTATAGTTCCCCGATAAAAAGTAAAAATGGTTATGCTCGCGCCCTACGCTCGCGCCCGCCCCCGGTATCGATCGGGCGCGTTATATAACCCTTCCCCGCGCGCCCCGCCGCGCCCCGACTAACACAAAATACCTTTCGCAGGCTATATCATTCATAAGTCAGGTTCCGCAGCCGGCGGTCCGCGCTCGCTCCTTCTCGAAGCCTCAACCCTCTCACTGCGCATCCTGCGCTGCGCAAGTTGCCCAACACTGACTCTCAGTTGTTTTCCAAGTCCCAGAGAGTGCGAACGCTTGGCACTACTTTCGGCAGTGTTTTGTTGTGGACATTCGCGATAAATGTTCTAAGGTAAGTGTCTAACATATTACCAGTTTGTTTTTCAGCCATTTCTCTGGATTGATTTGTGTACGCCATCATGGATATTGTATCTCGACGGGTCATTCTGTTAGCTCGTTTTATAGGGCAATAAAAAAAGTAATTAATCAGGTCATGTCAGAATGCGGCGCCAGGGTAATTGATTGTTAAACCAGCTGTTATCTGATTAAGCTACAATTGCTATGTATCATGGAAACGGACAATCAAGGGTTGTTTTTGGAATTAAGGTGTTGTATTTCTATTAATAATAATGGTTGCGCATGTCATATCAATTAATTGCGGCTTCCCTGATGCGTGCCGTCATTTACAGATTCCGAAGCGTCTACCGTCTGTCAGCGCCGTCGCCGATGATCCAAATATTTAGAAACATGCCAATTAACAAATATGTCGGCATCGCTTATTTGTTCCACGTAATATATTGCACGCCGGTTTCTTCTAAAACCTAAACATTATGAACACAATTTGTTTTTGTGTTGGTAACCGGGATACCGAATGTCGATCACTTGTTTGAATAAAATGATTCTGCGGAAAATTGGACATGAATCGTTTTTAATAGCGTGTAATTAACACAGTTTACTTAATAATTTAAACTACATTTTTTTCTCTTCAAATTCTATTTACAAAACTAACAACTAAGTATATACTAGTATATAAAACGGGAGAAATAAAAAAAAGTTCTAACTTTATATACAATAGTAATAGTACTTAGTACATAGCTATCGCATATTGAGGTTGATTATCAGTTCAACCACAGATAATAATGCAGCGGAAGCGCAAAACAAACATTTTACACGCGTTAAAAGCTATGATTCTATGCATCTAGTACTGCATTGCTTGCAAAACTGAAGGGCTTTTTAGTTTGTTTGTTTATCTATCATTCTCTGAACCTCCAGTCGGATTTGAAAAAAATCTTTTTGCATTCTATAGTCCTGATCTTGAGAAAGGCTAAGGATAAATATCATGACAAAAAATCAGCGAGAACAAAGTAATATCGCGGGCAGACAATGCGATGCGACGGGTTAGGGCCAGGGAACAAGAAATTTCACGCGGGTAGAAGCTTGTCCGAGCCAGCCTGTCTTTTGCTGTCCTCCCCCAGCGACGCCCTTTTTTTTTTTTTAAGGCTGGGAAATCATCCAATGACTGCTCCCGCTCTGGGTGGAGCGGAAGGGAGTGTCAGACTCTTACTGACTAAAACCCATCCATGTTCCTTCCGTAGCCCTTTATGTTCCGGGGTAGCGGTAACCCTTTCGGACAATCCCGCTTACCCGGCAGGCTTGGCCCTGAGGGGCCCCTTCATAACGCTGACATCTCTTTGAGGCGCGCGTGGAATAAGCCGAGGTCCGTACCCCAGAGAAGGTGCCCTTAGCGTGTAGTAGCTTAGTTTGTATGTTTTTATAAGGCCTGGTTTTTTTTTCTTGAGGTTGGGCAATCATCCAATGACTTCTCCCGCTCTGGGTGGAGTGGAAGGGAGTGTCAGACTCTTACTGACTAAAACCCATCCATATTCCTTCCTTAGCCCTTTATGTTCCGGGGTAACGGTAACCCTTTCGGACAATCCCGCTTAATAAGCCCTGGCTGGAGGCTGCAATTTATTGTGGCATCCACAGGCAAGTCCGGTTTAGCAGACCCTTGGGTGGAACAGCAAGAAGCCATTTAAAAAAAATGTGGGTAACTTATGAAGTATATGATAATAAAATTCTTTACAAACCAGCCAGGATTAAAATTGTAAAATGAGAAACATTAAAATATTGTTTATAGTTTGTTTTTGCATTTTAAACGAGCTACAAGTTGTTCGACTACTTATTTTACATATTTACTTTCGTTATTTATATAATTACAAGCTTTTGATTGCAGCTTTGCCCGCGTGCAGGTGAAAAAGTATCGGATCTGTTAACCCACTATCTGTGTGCCGAATTATTGCTGGCACGACTGTATTTCAGATCTTTTTGGCTAGAATCTAACACTAACTAACGTAGATTCAGCGGGATTATCCGAATCGGTCACTGCTACCCCGCAACATAAAGGGCTAAGGAAGGAACATGGATGGGTTTTAGTCAGTAAGAGTCTGAGACTGCCTTCCACTCCACCCAGAGCAGGCGGGTCATTAGATAATTGCCCACCGTCAAAAAATATATATGTAGGATATTAAACACAAGTTTATAAAGGAAAATAAATAAAATGAAGAGCTCTTTGGACAACAAAAATTCGTGGGATTAAAATTCATTATTTTCTATAGTCTTGTAATAAAGAAGCCAGCACATCAAGCTACCCCAATCTGTCAAATTTCTTTGACAGTTTTTCAACTTTAATACAAAAGCATAAGGTTATATTTCAATTGGAAAAATTCTACAGTTTGAGATAGCTTCATATCTGTTCGTGGTCACATTTTTTTAATTAATTCAAACTTTTCTTCAAATTGGGATTTTGGTCCGCCGATCCGACAGGGCTTTGTTTATTGGATTAAATTTTTTTTCACCTCACAGGCTCAGAAAGAGTCTGTTTGTCATTCGAAATCTGAGCCGAAAATCGATTTTTGCTCTCTAGCGTGGAAAGAGGTTTTAAAATTCGAACCTTTCTATTTAATAATTTTCTATACTGCCAGTCCACTGAAAATGCATGACACGGTCTAAAATAAAATATTAAATAATACCGCTCACCTTAAAAACTTCCATCACAGTACAGAAATTAAATATTTTGCGAGGATATAATTGTAAAATTAGAATTATAGTTAATAAGTATTCCATTTGATTAAAAAAATCTGTGACGTCACATTTGAATATGCCATAAAAATACTACCCTGTCAAATACCCAATTGTGTAGTAATTTAAGTTTAATTTTTTAAATAAAATAAATACTAATATAATATCTTATTTAATCCTTTGCTTGGCAAAAATAAATATGTATTAAATAAAATTAGTTAGTTATTTGTATTAAATTAGTTTTTTTTTTTTCATTCTCCTTAGAGGACAAGTAGGATATAGAATTAATTACAGGGTATTTAATTTTGGAGATATTCTATGTAACTCATAAGATTCTAGGGTTGAACCACTCGCTTCGCTCATGGTTCAACCCTAGAATCCTTCGCTTACTCAGGTTTCAATAGAAGTACTCGCGCCAAAAATCAACTTTCCAGCCTTGCATAACAAATAACTATTAGTTGCCGCTTGACGAATTTGAAAGGCAATTTAAAGCTATTTCATCTAATTTATATGAGGACATACCAAATCAAACGGGGTAGGTTTGAAGGATTAAGCCGGATTTGTATGCGGCCTTCGCTTAATCTATTACTGCAGCGACTGAGAGATTAGCCACAAACTATCACTCTATGAAGAACAGACGCCAGCACATCAAGCTATCCCAAACTGTCAAATTTTCCCAATTGAAAATGAACCTTACGCTTTTGTAATTAAGTTGACAAACTATCAAAGAAATTTGACAGGTTGGGGTAACTTGATGTGCTGGCCTCTGTAAATTATTCCAAGGTCTACGGTGCCTTATGTCAGAATGATGAATGTCTAGAAAGGGACTGACTACCAAGATGACGACTAATAGAGTTGCCATCATCGGCCTAGCCTTTTTCCAACTATTTTGATGCCAGTCAGTCTTACCAGATACAGCTGAATACCAGTACATTTTTACATGGAGCGACTGGTTACCTCTACAACAAAGTTACTGGGTAACTCCATACCCATTGGTAGGACTGGTTGACAGACTTTCGGGTTTCTGACAACCCGTAGCAAATGATAGCTGGGACCAACGCCCCACGTGCTTTTCGAGTCACCCATCTACGGACCCACCGTGGCAAGCGTAGCCTAACCCGAGCCGGTAGCGATTGACCCTTGGAGCTGGTATTACTTAACCACAAGCCCCTCAGACGACGGCTAATAGAGAAGTATGGAAACAAAAAGACACGTTGTCCTGACCCCAAATAAATTGGGATAAGGGCAGGAGAATGATGAATCATGATGACTCTGCCTTATGTTAGAGCTCATCTCATCGGTTCGGGCTTTCTAGGACGCGCATGATACTTACAGAACTATTGACATGATAAAAAACATGTTTTACGCGAAACCACCTGTAAGAATTTTCCTTTGCCCTAAAAGCAATTTTCCTTTTTCTTGTTTTCTACTAGCTACTGCCCGAGGCTAAGCCCGCGTAGTCCATAATTCTTTTTCTAAAATAAAAGTAGCCTAAATTACTTCTTTTCGTCCAGCCGTTTGGGAGATAGCCGAAACAAACAGGCTGACAGACAGACAAACAATTTTTGTTATTTTTTTTTTGTTAAAGTATATACGGTAGGAATACTTAAATTAAATGACTATCTAACTAACTATATACAAATAAATCCAAAAAAGAAATGGGACACTTAGGCGTCGAAGTACTCATCCGCATCGCTGTCGTTCGGAAACGTGCCCAGAAGACTGGCAGCATTGCCATTTTGGCCAATTCTTTGGCCAAAGAAAGAACGGTAGGTACTTTCTTGTGCATTTAGCAAAAAGTTGTTATTTGGTCATAACAAACAAACACTTCAATTATATTTATTTGTACATAGATTACCTAGTCAAGCAAGTCCGTCACCACCGCCAGGACGACCCTGTCCTGGAACTAATTCAATAAACGTAACACAAATTACAAAGACAAAGTATGTCCTCCCTTTTAATTAAAGTAATGGACTCAAACGTTTTACCTACTTCGTCTGCCCATTCTGGAGTAAAAGGAATACAGTGCCGACTGCGTGACTGTGTAAGACATAATTACATAAATTAGGTTTGTCATTAACAAAGAGGTTTCATTTATATGAGACTTAGATCTCTTTTGCTTTTATACCTATTCTAAAGATTTGGCTTGTCGTATATGACCTTACTATTACTTCTTTATATAGCTGTACGCCATACAAACACAATAAAATAAAATAAATTCATCATTCATCTTACCATCTACGTCTACGTCTACCATCTTACGGCAAACTACTTTTTTTGTTTTATTCGTATTAAAATGAAAAAAAAACCTAACACATTGTCACTTTTAATATTAGAAACAGCTAAAAATTTTAATCTCTCAAATAAGCCAGTACTTACCCATAACAAAAATATTGTAAGTAACAAAAAAAAGAAATACAAATGAGATCTTTTTGTGAGCAAAGAGAACCATTAAAAAAAGGTTAAAAGTTTCCTAATCCCGAATTATCCGGGCCAACTGGCTGGAAAATTGAAATAGGAATGACAAAACAAAACTAATTTGTAATAGAAGTCAGGAATTGAGACCTTAATCCCTACACATTTATGTACCTTATACCTAAGCAATCGTTGGGACTTAGGGTACCTGTCAGATGAGAAAAGGGTTTAAGGGTATCTTCGGCTCGGGTGTCAGTTTATATTGAGGCCACCTTTTCGAACTTATAGTCTAACATATTGTAAACCAATAAGGCTTTTTTGTGGTTTTACTACTGGTCTCAGTTCTGCAAGTAGCTCAATCATTCTTCAGGGCAGAACTAGTTAATATTGCATGAATATAAAAACAACATCAACGCCAATCCATAAAAACAGAAAACAGCTTCGAGCTCGGAATTCCGGGAACAAAATTGAAACGGAAATTCATTACTAGAAGCTGAATAATACTTTGAATTTCCACCGAGAAGTTGATTGACGCATCTATCTTATATCGATTAATGGAGGAAAAGCTACAGGTAAATAGATTCTAAACGCAAACTAACTGTGACATGACCTCTGTCATTTGATTTTGACACATCCGCGTGTCACTTGTTCTTGCTCTTTCTTGTTCACCGCTCTTTGGGGTTAACATTGTCCTCGTATGTAATTTTATCGAGTATATATAAATCACGTATAATCTCAACGTATTGATTTTAGAGTAGCTATTCCCTTCAGTAATCAATATATCATCCTATACATAATGTTAAAGAGGAATTAAGGATGTCAGTTTCGGAAGTTACAAATGACATTGCCCGGCTTTCATAAGTGAAGAAATTGTTCTGAACTCCGCAGTTGGCTGACAGAATTGATAAGCAGACATATCCTGCTACCAAATTACGAATATAACTCAGCTCAGGCTGTGATTGCTGCATTTCTTTAAAAGCTTTTAAATGTTCACATAAACTACGCGTGACAATGACGTCACGCAAAATCCTGCATCGCGCAAGTAGAGTTTACCGCGCGACTGGTGTGCAATATTCCGATATCAAACCATCTGGTCGGAAGATCTGCCGTTTTCTTTGGAAGATGAGTGAAGTTTACAGCCTGTTCCTCATACCTCAATACAAGGCAAGTGGTTATAAAATTTTGTCATGTTAAGATATTGACAACCGCTCCACAATGTGTCTTAGCAAGTAGAATACTTCAATTTAGATTAATTTCGTTGTTTATGCCTGTGTTGTTAAAATGGTCCTTTATGCCTGTGTTTTGCACTGCGTACGTTAACTTTGGTTCCTCGGGAATAAAACATGGAAGGGGCGTTTTTATGTTACGACCATAAAGTAAACGCACGATCTGAAGATAGCATTTCACTACATTACGTGAAAATGTATAAATTTTGGATTTATCAGCATATATTTTCTTATTTATTTTGTACGAAGGGAGATTTGTTTTAACACGAAACATATTATTGATGATTCATGGCTAAGTCAAAGGCCCCCATGGGCAGCTTAAAAACTCTGACACCAGGTTAGCCACTGACCACACGAAAAGAAGAAGAAGAAGATGATTCATACAAAATCTTATCACGGAAGTACAGTTTCCTGTGGGAGGGGCTCGCACGGGTCAATTGAAGGCTAAGCTACGCTTGCCGCGGTCAGTTCATGGATGGGTGTCCATACATTATAATTATATCGGGAACCTCCGGGACTTGGAAAGTACGTTAATCCATTAGTCTCAGCTATCATTCGAAGATCTTTGACAGTCGTTACGGGTAGTCAGAAATCTTACCACCAGTCTTACCAAGTGTTATCGTGTAACCCGCAGAAACTAGGTTGCGGAAGTTAGATAGACAGTCACTCCATGTAAAATACTGGTATTCAGCTGCATCTGGTTAGACTGAAAGCTGACTCCAACATAGTTACGAAAGGGCTAGGCTACCATTATGTAGGTAGATACAGTGTTCAGGGTTTTTTACCGGAAACTTAAACGCCACTGAATAATAGAAAATATCTTCATCCACGTACAAAACTGTCCCAAAATATTATCTAAAAAATAAAATAAACACAAAAGAAACGTGCCTTAAAATAAAACAAAAGGAAAGAAAAAGAAGTTTGGTCTCTAAATACAGACACGAAGCCTAACAAAATACTGCAAGAAAGAAGAAATAATAAACATTTCCTTTTCGTGTTTTAGTTCGTTACTTTCAGAGTTTTCCGATATAAAGAAGCTTTTCTTAATAACGACACAAAACTGTTATTCCATTGTTAAGACTTTTTCATATTTAATTTATATACACACATCAAAAGTGTCTAGGGATCAACATATATTTTTGCAATAACTTTTCTCTTGATTGATATTAATTTAAATTTTCTTTAAGGATTCATCAAATAAAGTGTTTTCGTTTGTCACAGTAACGATAAACCAAGTCACCTTTGCATTAATAAAGAAATTTGCCATTTTCCTAATAAAGGGATTTTTGACATTTGAACCACTAACATTAAAGTTCGAAAAAAAGACTGAAATAACAGTTTTCTTTAAAATTTTATTGGGTAACTTAAACAATTAATAATCCGTGTTTCTACCGCGAACACTAACAACACAAGAACATCGGTTTGGCATACTCAAAATGAGTTCATCCAAATCACGCTGTGGAATGGCCGCCCATGTTCGTTGCAACAACAAAAAAAGGTCTTCTTGCAACTGGATACCCTCCATATTCGGCAGAGCTCTTCTCTGTAGCATATCCCATGCATGCTCAATCGGGTTCAAGTCTGGCGACTGAGCAGGCCAGGGCAGGACATTGATGTTAGCTGCGGCGAGAGTCTGTCTTACAACTCTTGCGGTGTGCGGTCGTGCATTATCATGCATTAACTGAAATAAGGGACCGATTTGCACTTGTAGAGGAACGATGACGTCAGATACAATCGTCTCAGCATAAATTTGAGCGTTGAGGTTGCCTCTGATCCAAATCAACTCAGTTCTTCCGCCGATCCAAATACCCGCCCATACCATGATGGTTCCACCACTATAAGGATGGACTTCCTGGCAGGATTTTAATCGCTGTTGGCGTCCAGGGGTTCTCCAGTGTCGTATACGTCTTGTATCCGGTCTCATACCAAAACGAGACTCATCAGAAAAGCACACGAAACGCCATTGTTCTTCTGCCCAATTTCTGTGTTCAAGAGCCCATTGATATCGAATCCTACGATTGTGCATTGCTATAGGTGGTACCCGTAGCGGTCTTCGGGAATGAAGGTTCACTTCATGCAAGCGGTTTCTGACTGTTTGGTCGCTAATTAAGTTCTCTGAAGAGTGATGAAGCCTCACGGCTAACATCATGGCGGTTATTGTTGGAGCTCTTCGAGTTAAGATTTGAATGTATCGGTCTTGTCTCCGTGTGGTGCAGCGATACCGTCCTTCATGGCGCTCAGCCACGGTACCAGTGCTTCGGTAACGTGTCCAAAGTCGACTGATAACACCTTTTTTTGTTGTTGCAACGAACATGGGCGGCCATTCCACAGCGTGATTTGGATGAACTCATTTTGAGTATGCCAAACCGATGTTCTTGTGTTGTTAGTGTTCGCGGTAGAAACACGGATTATTAATTGTTTAAGTTACCCAATAAAATTTTAAAGAAAACTGTTATTTCAGTCTTTTTTTCGAACTTTAATGTTAGTGGTTCAAATGTCAAAAATCCCTTTATTAGGAAAATGGCAAATTTCTTTATTAATGCAAAGGTGACTTGGTTTATCGTTACTGTGACAAACGAAAACACTTTATTTGATGAATCCTTAAAGAAAATTTAAATTAATATCAATCAAGAGAAAAGTTATTGCAAAAATATATGTTGATCCCTAGACACTTTTGATGTGTGTATATAGGCTTTCAACTCCTGAAGGAAGAAAAGATTCATTAATTTTTTATTTTTTTTATTTTTGGTCGTTCATCAACTTGTATTAACAACTACAATAAAATAACATCACGCCTTGCATTTCACGACAGGTTAAGCAGAGGTGTACCTATAGTACCCACATTTCGCCAGTTATGTTTAAGTACCATGCAATAAAGGCACTTGCTAGTTACAGGGCAGTATCAGCATACCATCACAGGTCTTTTTTGTTTGTTGAGGAGATCGTGGCTTAGGAGTAGCAGTCGCATGGGTCGATCCATCAGGTTAAGCTACGCTTGCCGGGGTTGGTCCGTAGATAGGTGACCATCTTTATATACGGATACTCCTCCGTTCCTCGGAAAGCACGTTAAGCTGTTGGTCCTGTGTTTTTGTGCATCTTTGACAGTCGTTACGGGTAGTCAGAAACCCGAAAATCTGACAGCTAGTCTTAACAATAGGTATTGAATTATCCAGTTACTGGGTTGTGGACGTTAGATAGGCAGTCGTTCCATGTAAAATACTGATATTCAACTGTATTTGGCTAGACTGGGCGAATATTGATTGATGTTAATTTTCTTAGTTTTCAACATTCTATACTTTACTGTTTGTATTTCCCGTCCCCAAGAAAATAGTTTTCTTTTTTTTCTTACAGGAAGGTTACTGTTGAAGGTTTATTTCCTGAGAAACATGTTTCGTAGTCAACAATGGGTTTCTCCCGGACGGCACACACAATACACATTTCATAACGCGGTCCCGTGAAAACTGAATATGACAGCTTTATATGAAAACTGTCAAGACATTCCCGTTTGCCTTTTATCGTTCGAAAACATTTTCACTTTATTTATAGCAGAATTATTTTGTTGAGTATCAGAGCCAGCCTTTTATCGAATAAATTATCTATACTTATAATAATATTATAAAGAGGAAAGATTTGTATGTATGTTTGTAAGGAATAAACTCAAAAACTACTTACCTACCACACTTTTTGACGACACGGTTGGCGCAGTGGTTGAGCGATTGACTGCTGCGCAACATGTCGCTGGTTCGATTCCCGCACGGAACAAATATTTGTACGACCTACAAGTATTTGTTACGGGTCTGGGTGTTTTTCTATCTATAATATGTATGTATTTACAAAAAAAAATGTATATAAGTAGTTTATCAGCCATCTAGTTACCATAACACAGGCATTAAGTTGCTTAGCTTGGGACTATATGGCGTTGTGTGAAATGTCCATGGATATTATTATTATTATTACTTAACGGGTCTGTATGAAACTTGGCACAAAGATAGATTATAGTCTGGAATAGCATAGTATAAGCTTTTTATCTTGGAAAAATATACGGTTCCCGTGGGATAATTTAACGAAGGCGAAGCCACTGGCAAAAATGTCAATCATTAAACACTAGTTTAATGATTGACATAGCTAAAGTTGTTTCATTTGTATCACATGTCTTCGAATTTTTGGCTCTAGTGCCGGTTTCCTCACGGTGTTTTCCTGATTTCGAGGGATACACATCGTTGTCTAATAATGGTATAAAAACCCTTATAGGAACTAATATTCCCTTTATTAGAATGATATACTGCTTAACGTTGTATCTATGTACAGAGGCCAGCTCATCAAGTTACCACTATCTGTCAAATTTCTTTGATAGTATTTCAACTTTATTGCAAAGACATAAGGTTCATTTTTAATTGAGAAAATTTGACAGTTAGGGATAGCTTGATGTGCTGGCGTCTGAACTATGTAGTTAATCATAGCCGGTATATAGCAACATGATTGATGATTATGTCAGAAGTAACGTTACGTCACGTTATTTAATAATGATAGCTCGACTTATCTAGCAGATGACTCTGTCAAATATCGGAGCTTATAATTTCAGGGTACTTTGGACAGTTATATTATTACAGCAAGGTGAAGGGTCAGTGAGCTCATTAGAAAAAGGACAGTATTTAACAACACACACACACACACAACATACACACACACCACACACACACACACCACACACGAACACACACACAAACTTACCTACACATATTTTCAGAATTTCAAGATAAACTTGACATTCAGAGGTTGTTGCTTCAACTACTGAAATTAGAACCTTCTTATAAACTACTAGCTGCTCCCGCACGGCGTCACCCGCTGCTCGGCTCCTATTGGTCGCAGCGTGATGTTATAGCCTATATATAGCCTTCATCGATAAATGGACTATCCAACACAAAAAAAAAACAATTCGGACCAGTAGTTCCAGAGATAGCGCATTCAAACAAACAAACTCTTCAGCTTTATAATCTTACTAGCTGACCCGACAGACGTTGTCCTGTCTTAACTGTGATACCTACCCTACCTACCTACCTACCTGCCGACCTACCCTACCTACCTACCCTAGCTACCCTACCCTACCTACCCTAGCTACCCTACCCTACCTACCCTAGCTACCCTACCTACCCTACCTACCCACCCTACCTACCCTACCTACCTACCCTACCTACCTACCCTACATACCTACCTACCCTACCTACCCTACCTACCTACCCTACCTACCTCTCACCCTACCTACCTACCTACCTACCCTACCTACCCTACCTACCTACCTACCCTACCTACCTACCCTACCTACCTACCCTACCTACCTACCTACCCTACCTACCTACCTACCCTACCCTACCTACCTACCTACCCTACCTACCTACCTACCCTACCTACCCTACCTACCTACCTACCCTACCTACCTACCTACCCTACCTACCTACCTACCTAACCTACCCTACCTACCTACCCTACCTAAAAAAAAAAAAAAAAAAAAATGTATTCTGCTACTCAGGGCAGAGACAAATCCAACGAAACAAATACCATGAAAATTGGTCCAGCAGATCTCGAGTTATAACGAAGGGAACAAACCCGACTTTCTTTTATATATATAGATATATAAAATTTCCATGTCACAATGTTAGTTACCGTACTCCTCCGAAACGGCTTGACCGATTTTTATGAAATTTTATATGCATATTCAGTAGGTCTGAGAATCGGCTACTATCTATTTTTCATACCCCTAGGTAGGTATCATAGTTAAGGCAGGACGACGTCTGCCGGGTCAGCTAGTATTAGTATAGATTTACCCTCTAAACGCTTATATCAGACGCGAAGACGTGAAGGTTCCTTTTTGTTTCATTGACATAAGAGTAGAACCCTGAACCTCCCGCTCAGCAGTATTGCTAATTACGACCATTAGACCAACGATGCAGTTTTGTCAATTATTCATTAGACAGGGTGAAATTGAATTCATGGGCAATAGTTTAAGGGGTCATGATGAGTATCATTATGAACAACTTTTACTATGGGAACAAATCTGAAATCGCGAAAAAAAATTAGCTATTCACATTATGCTCGCATAACTCGTCAAAATGTAGGGAACAGCTGATTTTTTTTCGCGATTTCAGGTGTGTTCCCATATAATTTCAATTTCAGCCTGTATAACTCAACAAATTACAAGCAACAAAACAACAGTATGGCCGCAACATTGCCAGTGGCGGAACTAAACCATCTGAGGCCCTTGGCAAATCCATTGCATGGGGCCCCAAATTTAAATTTTTCACTAGATTTTGTTAAAATGTTAGGTCAGTTTTGAGCTCGCAGCCTCTCAAGCCCTATCATGCCGGGGGCCCGTGGCATTTTGCCAGTCCTGCCACCCTATAGTTTTACGCCACTGAACATTGCCTAAGTGAATGACGTCATGGAACCGTAGGAGTTTGACAATAAAACGCAATACATCACGTCCTTCATGAAATATTCATGACCCTTCGCCTGATATCTCTTCGTCGAGGACTAAGATACGCTGGCCTTAATATAAAGGACATTCTCACGTTCCTCGGAGTCGAATAACTAGCAAGAATGGGACGTCAGATGAATTTAATTTTCATAATAGATTTGTGTCTTTGAATCGTTGAAGTTTGTACTGTTAATCCAATTTTAAATTTAAATAATATGCTCTTTATTGACTCGCGTCTTTTGTCTAATGCAGGGGTTCCCAAACTTATTTCGTCTAATGCCTACTTTGAGAATATCTTTTTTTGCGCCCCCACCTACTTAAAAACAACTATCTAGATGGAATTACAAATCGCCCCTTAAGCATCCACACAACGCCCCCATTATTCTGTCTCTTTCTCTTAGGCCTGCAGCGCTGCCGGGTAAGCGGGATTTTCCGAAAGGGTTACCGCTATCCCGGAACATAAATGGCTAAGGAAGGAACATGGATGAGTTTTAGTCAGTAAGAGTCTGACACTCCCTTCCGCTCCACCCAGAGCGGGGGAAGTCAAGGGATGATTTCCCAGCCTTAAAAAAATAAAGGCCTGCAGCGCCCACACGGGACGTTATCGCCAACTTTGGGAAAGGCTGGGATGAGATCTTGGATTCTCAAGTCGGACAAAGTGTTAGTGTTTCTTTTTTTTATTATTTTTGTAATTTCTTCTCAAATTTCTCAGTAGCAGCTTAGTGTGTTTGTGCCCGGTTGCTGGCAATTGGCATGCCCCTTGTGATATGGAACTATGTAGGCACTGAAGGTACACCACTACTTTACCCTTCGCGGATTATAATAATATTTTTCAAGGAAATCTCATGTTAAATAATATACCTAGGTACTGATAAAATTTATGACTACAAAAGGCTTTACGGCGCGTCAGGCTACCTAATAATGAAATATAATGTCTATGATTTATTACTCATACGTTGTCTGGCTTTCTTAACAGCGATCGTTCAGGGTTCCGTACCCGAAGGTTGCCTAACGGAAACTTATTACTAAGACTATGCTATACTTCCTTCCGTCTATCCGTCAGCAGGATGTATCTGATGAACCGTAATCGCATTTTGCAGATTGTGTTATATTTATATTGCCTCTATAACCACAAATAATAAAGATAAATTAAATATAAAAATTAAAGAGAATAAGAGAGGCAAAATACGACACATGTTTTTTTTTAAACTAGAGTAGGATAGAGTAGGTACTTTTTGGAATACATAGTGTTACATTTTATACGTGGTACGGAACACTTCGTGTGCAAACGCGACTCACATGTGGCGGGTTTAATATTCAGCATTTTTCTAGCGTCTTCTTTTATTTCATCAATATAACAAGTCATCAACAAACGCGATTTTTGACGAAAGGTGTGTACCTATAGTAAATAAATACATATAAAGTGATAAAAAATTTAACTCTACGAACATTTTATTGAGTTATGTGTGCATAAATGTATGGAACAGCTCATATTTTTTTCGCGATTCCAGGGTTCATCCCATAGTAAAAGTTGTTCGTAACAATGAGTACAATGCTCCCACGAAATTCTTTTAGTTAATTTTTACGACCCACATTTCGCTTGTTATATTTAAGTCCCATGTGTCATCAACGGGCTATAAAATAGCTTATTGCGGGTAGATTACCATATCTATACATATAATAAAACAGTAAAAAAACTGTGTCTGTACATTGAATATATTAAAAAAATAATAATTGAGGGGGGTTTAGTAACAGTAATAGAGCTCGAATCCAAAAAAAAATTTTTGTCTGTTTGTCTGTATGTCTGTTTGTCTGTTTGTTTGTACACGCTAATCTTCGGAACTACTGGACGGATTGGAATGTTTTTTTTTTGTTGTATAGGTATAAGGTCTGGGCAACATATAGGCTATAATTTATCTTGGAAACTTGAACACCTGATGCAGAACCACAACAGACCAGCTAAACTATAAGAGATACAAAAATGATACATTAGCAAAAATTGTTCCACGTGATTAGCATTTTCTGCTGAGAGAATAAATTGAAGATCTGGAACACCTGATGTGGAACTCCAAGAGCCCAGCTACACTGTAACATATATAGGAATGACGTCTTAGCAAAAGTTGTTCAGCCTGATGAACACTCTCTGTTGACGTATATAAAATTGAAGATCTGGAACACCTGTTGTGGAACTCCAAGAGCCTAGCTACACCATAACACATATAGGAATGACGTCTTAGCAAAAGTGGTTCGGTCTGATGGGCATTTCCTGTTGACTTATAAAAATCGAAGATCTGGAACACCTGTTGTGGAACTCTAAGAGCCTAGCTACACCATAACACATATAGGAATGACGTCTTAGCGAAAGTTGTTCAGCCTGGTAAGCACTCTCTGTTGACGTATAAAAATTGAAGATCTGGAACACCTGTTGTGGAACTCCAAGAGCCTAGCTACACCATAACACATATAGGAATAACGTCTTAGTACAAGTTGTTCAATCTGATGAGCACTCTCTGTTGACTTATAAAAATCGAAGATCTGGAACACCTGTTGTGGAACTCCAAGAGCCTAGCTACAACATAACACATATAGGAATGACGTCTAAGCAAAAGTTGTTCAATCTGATGGGCATTTCCTGTTGACTTATAAAAATCGAAGATCAGAAACATCTGATGTGGAAATCAAAGCTATCACTAATTTTACGTGTAATTATAAAATAACATAAACTGGGAGTACCTGCACGCGGCGAAGGCGGTAACAGTTTAGGACTGATTTTCGATGACGATGGTATATCATTGAAAATGTGACTCTACTGGCCAAAACTCCTATTTATTTTTTTATTTTATCGTATGAATATGCCTTCGGGCTTATGTTGTTTTTCCTTTTCCATTTATCTTCGTGACACGGTAGCCTATCCGGTAACGCAGGGGAGCAGTCATTTTAATTTAGATTTTTATTGATCAGGTATCTTCACAATAAAACTATGACCATGCCTAGAAAGAGGTCAAATATTTCCCAATGTTCCAAGAGAGCTAAAAGATTGAGGATCATAAGATCCCAAGAATCTACCGAAGAGTGTCAGGAGAGACTTGATGCTGTTCGAGAACATTAGGCTGCAACTCGCTCCGTGGAAACCTCTTCGGGTCGCGAAGCACGCCTGCGTTCTCAGCGTATTCATTAGGTCTCTAGATACCAGTGAAGAATATGATGCGCGACTGACCGCTGATCGTGAACGTCATGTATTGTCTCGCAAGTCGGAGACGATCACGGATAGAGAATTGTGCTTGAGTTCTAACCGTATCTACGCATTGACTTCTAGGTCTCTAGAGACAAGTGGGGAATATAATAATGCGGTTACCAAAATGAAAACGATGACAAATGGACTGTATGTTTTGGTGGTTGTTGGAATGAAATAAAACTAAAGCTCAGTGCGATAAAAGATTTAAATGGGAAAAATGATAAAAAATAACATAAATGGCGACCCCGTTGTTGCTGGCATAAGCAACAGGGTCCGCGTACGAAGTCGCGGGCAGAAGCTAGTCTTTAAAATAATAACACAATTTGATGGCATAATTTTGGTAATTTAATTCCGCACTAAATATAGGTTTGTATTTAATCGAACTTACTCATTTCCATTTTGCGCTATGTCCATCATTGGAAAGTCAATAAGTTTTTAAGAGGATCATATCAATATTTCACATACCTAAATATAATTCCAAAATATTAAAGGTTGGAATATCCATTTGCATAAAATTTTAAGACCTAATATAACTTAGCATAATTTTGTTTGGCATAATTATATTTTCGCATAATATAATTACGCATAACAGCTTACGCATAATTTTTTTAAGCATAATTTTTCTAACCATAATAATGATTAAGCATAAATTTATTATGCCCCCCTCCACCCAGGCACCACTCCCATGATAAGGTAACTCACCATTGCCAAGAAAAATTACTTTTTGTAACCTAACCTCACAACACTCAAAAGTTGCTTAAAAAGCGTAGTCTGAGCCCCGCGAAGCGGGGCTCAGACTACGCTTTTTGGGTGGTAAATGAAAATTTACCACGAACGGGGATGGGACCACTTCTAACCTAACCTGTCCGAGTCTGGGTAGAGCAAGGCGGTTTTGGGTATTTTTCGGATATTCATATAGCGAGAATAAAACACATGAAAAAATGGACAAAATCGTTATGCCGAAGTATATTAGGACAAAGAACATTATGCGAAAAGAAGGGATCCCATATAAAATAACTAGCTTCTGGCAGCGCCTTCGCCCGCGTGGATGTCAGAAAGTATCCCAAGGGAACGTAATACCGGGATAAAAAGTATCCTGTGTTAATCTAGGTCATAAACTAC
Source organism: Hyppa rectilinea (assembly GCA_951799385.1). Taxonomy (NCBI): domain Eukaryota; kingdom Metazoa; phylum Arthropoda; class Insecta; order Lepidoptera; family Noctuidae; genus Hyppa; species Hyppa rectilinea. The sequence continues at coordinate 17,214,767 of OX637301.1, read as the reverse complement.
CTCCATGTAATTTTTTTTTCCAGATGCGTTTAGCCGTTTCTGCGGCAAACATACAAACACACAGACTCAAAAACATTCGCCTATATAATATTAGTGTGATGGTTATGCCATATTTATAAAACATAGCTGACATAAGACAGCGGACCAGAAAGACTTACCTCGGAACTTGATATCCGCCTTACAGACCTAAGTGAACATTCAATAAAGGAACCACAGATAATAGATCAAGCTATAATACCTATGCATATTTATATCTATGATTGGAACCGATTGGAACCTTATTTAAATAATACCTTATTTAAATTCGCCCACAGGCACGTGTCCAGATCAGATCAGGATATTGCGAAAATTATTGAAGTACGTGCAACGCATTCTGTGGTATGATGGAGAAGGAATTTAGATTGGATTCGGATCTTAGTTGATCTAATAATTATTTTGTTTATCAAACGGCCTTAAGATCTAGCTTCTTCTAGATCTAGCTTTCTAGAAAATACACTCAAACAACAAAAATAAGTGTACATAGAAAAAAAACGTTGCCTATCATAACTGGCGTAGATGAACTTCTAGTATTATGACTATCATTTCTATTCATAAGCTCGTTTTCAGTTAGTAGGTACTTTACGTGTTAAGAGAATTACATTTACTTATTTTGATAATAATATTAAGTTCTTAATTTCTGTTTTCTTCAAGTAAACGCTTTGATAAATATTTAGTATGTACTTAATAAGCAAACAAACAGAAGAATAGCGAACGAAGAAGTTCGGTAAATATTTATAGTTTTCAGGGGTTTTAAAACGAAATGGAGCAACATGTTAGTGATCGCCAAACAATGAATTCAATCTCAACCTTAACCTTTTGACCGCCACAGTCGTGTATAGACGACAAACCAAAATGTGCCCAGCACGCCACGGTCGCGACTGGGTGACAGAATTTTAAACGTAAATAAATAATAATAATAATTTCGACCTCACTACTATTTTGTAGGTATTAAAGGATGAATTCGGAGCTTGGCGCTGAGGGCACGCTTTTTAATTTTTGACGTGGCGGTCAAAAGGTTAAAGCATTTATTTCAAACTAGCTTCTGCCCGCGGCTTCGCCCGCTTGGATGACGGAAATTGCATGTTATTTTACATATAAACCTTCCTCTTCAATCACTCTATCTATTAAAAAACTGCATCAAAATCCGTTATGTAGTTTTAAGGATCTAAGCATACAGTATGCAGACATTAGGACAGACGCGGGAAGCGATTTTGCTTTATTAAATACTATGTAGTGATAAACCAATTACAGATACTTTTGTTTTGTGAAACGATCGCGTGGTCAGTCAGATCGATAAAGCTAGATGCCCATTCCAAAGCAGTAGCTACCTATGGAGAGGAACGGACAAGAAACTCCAAGGACATTCCTTTTTTAAAATACAGAGAACCGTCTTCAAATAATGCGTGCGTAAGTGCATAAAATAACAAAGCTACCCTCTCCCTTCCCCATCAGTGACATTGACAGTTAAAACTTGTCAAAAATTTATTGACAAAAACTTTACCGTCCTCATCTAGTTTTTAAAATATTATTTAAAAAAAAGTGTAACAACCTAGTTATAAAAATAAAATAAAATCATTTAACAATAAAAAAAAGAAACAAAAGCTTCCTTGACATATTCGAGTCTACTCAATTTTTATAATTAAAAAAGAAAATGGAGGCATGACGTCCTCTACTGTCTAGTAGGCCCTTCTCCAGGATGACCACCAGGATTACTTTTGCGGGAAAGGAAATACCCTAGGAGGGTTCTAAAAAAGTGTTTTCAGAGGCTCATTTTAAGTACAGGCGCCAGCACTAAATTACCCCAAACTGTCAAAATTTCCCAATTGAAAACGAACCTTATGCTTTTGTAATAAAGTTGAAAGCCTATCAAAGAAATTTGACAGATTGCGGTACCTTGATGTGCTGGCCTGCACAAGTCTTGTACGTATTATTTTACCAAATGGTAACTAATCTAATTTCTTTCACCCATTTTCCAGACACCCCTTTGACAACAATGCGCCTAACATGGCTACTTTTGGCGGCGTGCGCGCTGTCATGCGCGAGCGCCGACCGCGGTGGTTCATCACTACGCGGTGCGCTTGAGGCGCTGCAACGTCGGCAGCGCGGGCGAATGCACGGACCTATCCTACCACAACCGGACTACGAATCTCTATATGAATTCGTACCACCGCAAGGATACCCTGGTGTGTACACTGCACAGTGCTTACAATTATCACCACCTTTATTCATAGGTATAGGGAGTAAAAAGACCTACCAGATCTTATCCACGCATTCTGTACAGACGCCAGCACATCAAGCTATCCCTAACTGTCAAATTTTTTAAATTAAAAATGAACGTTATGTCTTTGCAATAAAGTTGAAATACTATCAAAGAAATTTTACAGATTGTGTTAACTTGATGTGCTGGCCTCTGTACATCAAACTAAGTAAAATTGAGTAAGAAATTGTCGGTTTCGATAGTCGTCTTTTTAGTTAGTTATTTCAGTGTACTGCTGTGACAAACTGTTCTTAACACTTACATCTTATGCGCTATTCTTTAGTACGGTACGAGTAGTTCGGGTTTTGGTGTAGCAATCCATACAATTGTATTTGTTTTAGCTAGATTTAAGTAATTTTTAAGTTATAACATTTTCATATCCTTTCTTATTTCAGAACCTGATTACGCTGTCGATGTTGAAGACATTGAAGAGGAACCAAATCAGAAATTCATTGTGAAGTTACTTGATAACGATGAAAGGCCACCTGAAGCGTATGAATACAAACTGATCAAGAAAAAGAACACCGTTAATTCAGCGCCTAAGAAAGAATCTGCTTTCCGTGAGAGGAGTCATCACTCTGACAATGACAGGCTACGAGAATTGTTCATGGATAAAAACGAAGTTGAGGAGAAGAAAGAACTTGAAGATGGACCCGACAATGACGCTGAGTACGCGCTACTTCTAGGACAACTTTGGTCAAAGTACAAATACAACAAAGAACATGCTAACAATGTCGAGATTGCCCCTCAAGGCGTTGTCAAACTTTACAAAGAGAAAGTCGTTAAGAAACGATACCCAGATAATTGGGGTCCTATTGCTTTCAAAAGGAAACGAAGTTCCGACTCCGATTCCGATCGACCCATCATGTTCGATTATGAGAACAGGAAGAGTCAGGTTCCAGGGCCTGTTGATCCCAATAATTACAACACTTATGATGTTTCTGATGATGATAAAGATGATCTACGTGAAGAATACGCCATTGCATTCCAACCACTAGATGATGATAGTTTGTCTGATATGGCTGATGAAGATCAATACACATACGATGCAGTGGAGAAGCGTTTTCCTGTCACCAAACGCAGTAGTGGCTCTTACAGTCTCAACAGCCAAAAGAAAAGGTTTGCTCCTAATCAAAACAAACGTGATACAGCGAAATCATTCCGAAGCAGCACCGGTACTGATCCGAAGCTAATAAAAGATCTTTCAAAAATTTTTGGTGACTCCGAGATTGAAATTATCAAAAACCCTGTTAAACGGAATACGGATCATGAGGAGCATGAACATGACGTAAAGCCGCCAATGCTAAAACCAGCGCACAATCTCACCCATGAACACAACACTTCAGCGGTACATGACGATGATAGCCACGAACATCATGGTCATAACATTCATCATCCAGGCATTTCCGGAAAAGAAGAAGAACACGTGCAGGAGCATGCCCATGACAGCCATTCACACGATCATGACCACACACATGACCATGATCATGCGCAGGATCACAGTCACAACAATAAAGACAAGCCAATTATCGTCAGAAAGAAGTCTATTGATTGGTCCGATTACTTCGGTATTGACAAACGCACTAACAAGCCAGTTTCTTTTGTAAACGGCTTAACCCAAGATAGACTGCGGAAACAGTACTTCGACACCTTCAACAAGGAAGTGATTTATCCCTTAAATTCATTTCGCAAACACAGCTATGTAAAAAGGAACTACGTTGAGACGAAGCAGCCCAACGAAGAAACCGAAATTCAAATAGACAGGGCTCATCTTGCAGTACAGAATGAAGATAAGAGGAGTACAGCTTCGGACAACGACTCAAAACTCGACAATATTGACAAGAAACTAAGAAACATGGAAGGACTGATTGTTGACGAGGCTCTGCATTATTCAAACGTCGGAGAAGAACTTGATTCTAAAGAGGAGCAGGAAATGAAAGAAAAGTTATTGTCTCGCTTAGCGGCCGCTTATAGCTTGGAAAAGATGAGAAAGGCTTTGAAAGAGTTTAAACAAAGTTTGCAAATCCAAAAGACGAAGCCGAACGCGCAACCTGGTCCCATTCCCACTGATGAGTCTAAAGCCAAACGCGTAGCCGTAAAGAAGGAGAAAGTGGAAATCATGACCAATGATATTCCAGGATTCGAAAAGGGAGATGAAAGGAATAATGACTTTGAAGATGAGCAAGGAGCTGGTCACTACTTAAACGGAAAAACTGAAGAGCAATACTCCGAAGGTTACATGGGCGGCAGTGGTAGACATCGCATTCCCGCAATGGCTACAGGTAATTATTACAAAATAAAAGAACATCGTCGATCATTGTTAACAAAGACAATATTTAACAAATTGCATTTTATAGTAGGTGCGTCAGGTGCGTGCCCGGTTCTCGCGAAGATTGTGCAGCGCTGCCGAGGAGTAGACATGCTGGCTGGCGACCGCGGACAGCTGTTCCTTCCGCTTTGTAGCTTGCATCAGATCTGCTATCTTTGCGTAAGAAGTTCTTTTCATTCATCGGGTACCATTCATTAGTAGATATTTTCTTGACATCTAATATTTGTCTTTCATTATAGGGAGAGGCCCCCCCAACGACCTGCGACCTGGTATTCCTTTCTGAAGCTGATACGACATGCGAGGGAGACATGAGTTGTCAACGGGCTGCTCGCTCTGCACTGATGGCACTTCGAGAGCTTCACGACAACCTGGCTGACGAGCTCGACGGAGAATGTGAGGCCAGTCCCTGTCTGCCTGCAACTCTCAAGCTCAACCTGGGCTGGCAGCGAGCCTTCCAGCGATAGACTACCAACACACGCATGCGATCATTACTCAAGGCGAGAATTACTTCAGCCACGTCACATTGAATGGACTAAGGCTTTCTATCCATGTCTCCCAGCGAGCTGAACTCGTGACCGATGGTATTATCTACTTTCTTTTAAATCGTCACCTAAAGGTATATCATTTCACCATTAGTATTATCTAGTTAAAACTTTGTTATGGTATTCGTACGAGTCTAACCAGCCATAGACCCGTAGGGATATAGCGTTAAGAGTCACACAAAGTTGATCTCAATAGTTACGTCAGCTAGCTGTTATTTATGCGATAATTCTACGCTTTCATTGTTAAATGTAATTTGAAATTATTATTATTATATTATATTGAACGTTGTATGGACTTTTGCTAGATATGTTTTTTGCGATTGTATTTCAAGTGTAGACTCATATAATATAATGTGGACTCGGGACAGGACTAGACGTGAGGTTTCCGAAAAATCGATGTGTTTATAAATGTATTGGGATCGTAACTTTATTGTTGTTAAGTATTTACTTACGTATATTTGTATTTAAGTGTGTCCACGTAAGTATTGAAACTAATCAAAATACTAAATGTATAATAAATTTAATTCCAAAAATATGAGACTATTATAAACGGAAGTATATTCCAATGTATTGAGAAAATGAGAAATATCATATAGGTACATTTTACATAGATGTGTACCTTTATTTATATCTATATTTTCTATTCGTTTAATTAAAATTTTATATAGGAATAAAGAATTGGAAGAGTGAATCAAAAACAGTATTGCTTTGTCAGATCGCCCCACAGTGAAGCCATCAGGCCCGAGATTGAGAGCGCACTTGCATTAGTCGCGGCATGTAGACTATATACTAGGACAATAATCGTTTCGTGCACACGCGTGACGCCGGCTCCGGTCTGGCGTCACCAAGTGTCTTTAAGCGAGTGGATATTGCACTCGGCCTCTAAGTCTTCCGATCAAAATTTAGCTTCAATTGTGTCCTTCGAACCGCATCTGACCGCGTCGTTTACAACTCCCTATGCGAAATTTACAATGTTTTATCTCGACATTTACAATAAATGTTAGTTGGAGTGATGAGAATTAGATAGAATATATGAATGTAATTTATTAAAAGATACTGTACGGTTTTACCGGTCATTTTAACGACTTGAATGTTATCACTTTACTCAAGTAATTATTACTAACACCCGAATATAAATGGTTTTCAATAAAAATCGTTTCAATCACATCTTAATTTTTCTGCACCCTGTGTTTCTACTTAAACTACTGATCCTCCTGAAATAAGTGAAAGAAAAACCTAGAAAGTAGGATAGGAAAAGAATATGTAAGACAAATGGCAGGGCACGCTATGCAGTAGCGGCGGGAAGATCTGTAATGAAGGAACGGCTATTCTAACCTAACCACAGCAGATACAGCGGGCACCGGAGGGTGCACAGTGATCTCCTGCTGCCATAGGGTGTGGCCTGCGGGTAGCACTCTTAGGGAGTTTGTAGCCCGAACAGAAACGTGGTTCGCGCGCGCCTCTGAAGAGGAACAGCGGCCGTTTACGAACATAGAGGGTGACGAGGTCCGTATCGAAATCATGCAAGCCAAAGCCTGGCTGGGGCACCATGACGAACTGCGCTAGTCATCCATGGCGTCGGCCTAAGGGACGTTTAGGAAACTGTGTCGTTTTAGTCGGTCAGAATCTGATAGTCGTTCCACCCATTCCAGGGCGGAAAACATCCATGAGATTTCCATAAGAAAAACAAAATGTAAGACAGATTTTGGCAATTTAGGATGATGATTATGATTGTAAAACCTAGTTAGAAAACTAGATATTAATTTCATAATAAATATCGAAAACAACTAAGTTTCTAAGTAAAAACATAAACACCATGACTCTAGTTACACATATGATTACAATTGATGTAATTAATGTACCAATCGCAGTACCTACAACACATCGATGTCTACTCGATAATAACGCTGAGATATCTTTTATTGATAACTCGATAACGACGAGTAAAAATTGCCGATAGCACAGTTTGACTACGCGTTGACAACAAATAACAACTAACTGTAAAGTGAATCGAATGTGAAAAATTGTGCGAAAACAGAAGTTATTTAAAAAATGGGTGACAGTGGAACTACAGAAATAACGACAGAGGTTCGAGGGATTGATAATCATGGCGCAACTGAAGGTGATTACGTTAATGATGGTGTAAAATACCAAATAGATAAAGAGTCTATAGATTACAACTTCGTACACAAAATAATTGTTGAAACAAAAGCCGGGGAAATTGAGTGTAATTAAGATAATTTGCTACAGCATCGATCAAGGAAAATCATTAACTTTGAGGTATTTGTTGTTAGTTCACGTAATGTCTCAATAGGTTTTCCAAGTAAAATGTAGTCTTGAGGACATGTGCTGTAATGTTTTCCCGTATAAAATTCCTAGCAGACAATGTAGGTACTCATAAGCTATACTTAGAATGGGTACAAAGGCCGTAGAACTTAATAAAGCGCATACATTTGAACTGACAGACAATTGATTCGATGATAAAAATCTTTCCACAGATGATGGAACACCCGTGAGACCAGATTTAGTTATAAGTGTGCAACCTACAATCGGTAAGTTAGAAACCCATTGTCTTAAGATTCATAAACCAATTGATGAGAAAGCTAGAGAAAAGATTAATACAGATGAAGCTACTATATCTCTACCATTAGATTCCATTGAATGAGGAGCCGAGACTATAAAAATGAAATGACTGAGAGCCTATTCACCGATATTATCATACCTCATAACACTCAATAAATGAATATGACGTTTGATATGCCAGCTACCGGGCCTGCGGACGAACAAAAGTGGATAGCCCACCGTCTGATCAGGCCCGTGCGTGCCGCAAGGCGCGTTCGTGTTCCAGGCGCGCCTCAAAGAGATGCCAGCATCATTAATGGGGGCCGTTAGGGCCAAAGCCTGCCGGGTATGAAAGACTCTCCAAAGGGGTAACCGCTGCCCCGGAATAGGGCTAAGGAAGAAACATGGATGGGTTTTAGTCAGTAAAAGTCTGGCACTCTTTTTCGCTGTACGATCCACAGCGGGATTCATTTTATGGTTTCCATAGACTAAAAACAAAAGTCTACAGAGGTTCGGCAAAGAGTAATCCGAAAAACCTAATGGAAGCTATGCTTGAACAGGAAGTCTTATGCTTATAATAATATCTTTCTACCGCCCGCTCCTATCTCCTATTTTTTTTTGAAAAAAAAAGAAATTCAATATAAAAGCTTTATATAGGTACTGAAATAAGATTCTTTAGGAACCGATCGTGCCCAACTGCCCGTGTCCACACTGGACTGGCGCTCAAATAATCGAGGCCAGTTCATTCCGGTTCATGGGCTGGACTTCCTCATCGGTGTCTCCAGCCTGCTGATCCAGCAAACCGTGGAGCTGACTGATCGTAAGTATCGTCAAATAAATAGTTTCCAGAATTTTACTAAAAATACATAGGTGAATGAAAATAATGGTTTTGTATGTAATTAAATGGGATTCACCAAATGAAGAACAAAAATAATTCTTTGTTTATGGGCTGATTTTCCAATAGTCAGATATCTTTTATCCGAAGAATAATATTATTTATTTAGGATCTCCAACAAAAGATGTACACAATACATGACACATTAATAAAGAGTTACATCAGGTAATAAGTAAGTGTACTCCTTCACTTAAAGGAGGCCACAACATGCACAAAGTTAAACAACTAAGCTAACAAGGGCTTTGGAAAAGTTAATTTATTATAAATATTGCAGTTTGACAGCTTTAGTATGGGATATCAAACTGTCATATTAAATTCTTCAAATGACAGTTACAGCTGCGTATTGAATAATGCATCAGACATCTATACTAATATATTTTAAAGAGGAAAGATTTGATTTTTTGTTTGTTTGTTTGAAATGAATAGGCTCCGAAACTACTGGACCGATTTAAAAAATTCTTTCACCGTTGGAAAGCTTAGTTTTCTAGGCTTTTAATCCCGGGAAAAATAACGAGTCCCACGGGAAAGACCACACGTGAAAGATCAAAATATTTTATTTCACACTAGCTTCTGCCCACGGCTTCGCCCGCGTGGACGTCGGAAATTGTTACATTATTGGAGTTTTAGTAACGATCCCTATTTTTTTGATAATATAATATAGCCTATGTCACCCAGGGATAGTGTAGCTTCCCAACAGATAAACAATTTTTCAAATCGTTTCAGTAGTTTCGGACCCTATTCAATGCAAACAAACAAAAAATCGAATCTTTCCTCTTTATAATACTAGTATACTTAGATAAACTTACATAAGCACTTATGACACGTCACAAGCTATACGACTGGCACGGCTTCAACTGGTCTTTTCCTATGGAGAAGAGCCGGCGAGAAACGGCTCCACTCCACGGCTACTTTCAAAATAATTGACTTTTACAGTTTCAAATTACAGTGATAAGTGATATGTATGGGAAGTGTAGGTACAATGAAGGCTTGTCAACATGTACCGTGGAGTTTCTTGCCTGTTCCTCTCCATAGGTACCTACAACGTTTCGGAATGGACGATAGATAAGCCTCGTCTTTCTGACTGACCGACCCCTTGAAAATTCAAAAGTGCCTGTAAATATTTTATCACACTAATATGATAAAGGCGAAAGTTTGTGAGTGAGTGTGTGTGTATGTTTGTCCTTCCTTCACGGTCAAATGGTTCGACTGATCCGGATGAAAGGACATGGCCAGTATTTGCCCCAAGCTGTACATAATTAAAAGTATTACAATTAATTAAATTCAAATAAACAAAGAACTTGTAATATCTAATAATATTTCATAGCAGTCTCTGAATAAAATACTAAAATAAAAGAATTGTAAGCGATTTTATCCGTTCAATGTCACTTTAAAGTATCTTCAATGTTGCCATTTAATAATATTAATGCTTAGAGGAAAATATAACTAAACGCATGTAGCAATTAAAATATTCATAACAAAATATTTATTTAAATATATTTTTGACGGTAAGTAATCCATCAAACCAACCTTCTCGTTATGATTTTATAGATCAAAAGTAAAAGTACGCAGACTGATAGCATATTTTAATACAGTTACGTCGTGTATTCTAGCATTACAATATTGACATAAAGGTATTACTTGACTTAATTACTAGTAACATTCAATGAATCCGTCAAACGTCAAAACTGGTGGTGTTGGTGTGTCACCAGTCCTATATTTCATTAAAAGAATTGCTAATGCAGTTTTCGAGTTTTTGGAAACAACCGACTGTATTGGTATGCTAGTATGCAATTCTATGAATTCTTGTGTAGTGCGCCCTGTCCAATAGTGACATATATGACTAGGCATTGATTCCATGTTTTCAAAATCAATAACATTTTCTTCTTGTTTATTATCTAATAAACTTTCAATTTGAATAGCTGTGATAGTATTTGTTAAACTTGTATTATCCAATAATAATTCCCATACATAACATTAAATGATTAAATGGATATAAAAATGCACTTATGTGGTTTTATTGTGTCTAGTATACACAAAAGTGTGTTGTGTTTTGTCTACAAAAAAGTTCAGTATCTGCTGTGCCAGTTTTTCCAAGTTATAATATGATATTAACTCATTACCTAAGACAAATATATATACACCTCAACCTATTAAACGGTCAGGAAATTATAATTTTATGAATACATCGTAAAATCATGGTGAAACCCGAGTGAAAAAATCAAGACTTTCAAATCTTCATAACTTTGTTCCACGACTGCATAGCTATAAGTAACTTACAATTCTTAATAATTGAAGATATGACCTATTGAACGACACTAATTTCATCTCTGTACATTCTGGGGCACAGGTCCTAAGAGATTCTGGCCATCTCCTTTAGCACAGAGGTAGTTTATGACCTGGATAAACGTTTTATTTCGGTAGTACAGACGCCAGCACATCAAGCTATCCCTAACTGTCAAATTTTCTCAATTAAAAATGAACCTTATATCTTTGCAATAAAGTTGAAATACTATCAAAGAAATTTGACAGATTGTGGTAACTTGATGTGCTGGCCTATGTACGTTCCCCTGGGATAATTTCCGATATCCACGCGGATATAGTTTGAAATAAATGCTTTGATATAGAGTTTACCATGCATTTAACAAAAAAAACGCGTCTTAAGTCGCATTTTTCAAAGTATACATCGAATGGCGCAAACCACTGGTATTTGCTTACGTAGGTGATATTTATTCGACTCTGACTTAGAAGGAATTTCGTTTATCTTGAAGAATTTAACTCAAACAAATGACTCACAAACAACACTACGTCAGCACACTATTACTCATTGCAAAATGTCGTCTATTTTATTTGCGTAATTTGCAATTTAAAGGTCATTTAGTATTTATCGTGAAACTACATATAAGTATTATTGTGTACGAGATCAAGACAATTAATAATCGTTTTATAAACATAAGACAATCAAACACGTCTTTGCCACAAACGGTCAAATTTATCAATCGATTTTGTACTTAACTGTCAACGTTTTAAGGTTTAAATCTTTTAGAGAAATTTGACAGTTTTAACGTGATTGCGCTGGCGTCCGTACACAAAAGGATCAGAGCAGATAAGTCTGTTCCTAATAGCTGATAAAATTAATCAAAGTACTTGCGTACAATTTTATTGCTCAATGTTATGATTATGTGAGTCTGAAATAAAAAAAATAAGGGTACTTTCAAAATCACTATAAACCCGATATTTCAGTTACCTACTTTCAAATCACCTTCTTAACATTCATGACTGATAGGTATAGTTCCTTTGAATACCGAAAAGAAATCTTCCAAAGATGCAGAAATCGATCCAGAAGGTTGAAATGTGAAATAACCTTAACTAGGTATAGACCACAACAAGAAGCTATCCCAAACTGTCAAATATTCCCAATTGAACATGCAACTTACAATTTTGTCGTAAAGTTGAAAATCTATCAAAGAAGTTTGACGGATTGGGGTAGCTTGATGTGCTGGCCTTTGCACAAATCTTCCTAACTTCACATCCTTTAAGAAGTACCTAATTGCTCTCAAGGCGTATGGTTTGTGCTTTCAGCACATCCAAACTGTTTTCAAGAGCAGTTTCAAAATTAATGTAGAATTTTCGCACTGACATCTCTAGAACGCGGCGTAGAAATGGTGAACGCGTTCAGTATAAATTGGTTAACTCTGCACTTTGTTGCTACTGTTGGAAATATCCATCCAGCTCAAAAATATTTCACCAATTTTCAGTGACATCTAGAATTGAATCAGAAAACCGGTACATAGTAAGGATACCAAACGGTGAGGCGCTGTACATTGCGAGCGAGATATCCAGCTCCACCCAGCGATGCCTGTGTGGGACAGGCCGAGCCTTTAGCCTCCACCTCCATGACAACACCAGACAAGAAGCCATGGTGCTCACCAGAAGACTTGCAGCCTCCTCGTGTTGCTTCCCTTGCAGATTGCAGGTGAATTTTTCTTATGGAGTCGCTAATATGTCGTACCACTTAAAGTTTTCAAATAACTGTAATTTTAACGAGCACGGGAAAAGTAGTGTAGGATATTGCCCGAACTAAGTAGGTAAGCCTGCAGCTAAGTCAACGGGATTGTCCGAAAGGGTTACCACTACCCCGGAACATAAGGGGAAGGAACATGGATGCGTTTTAGTCAGTATGAATCTGACACTTCCTTTCGCACCACCCAGAGTGGGAGGGGTCATTTGATGATTTTGCACCATTCAAAAAAGAAACGGCTACGTGTTTTGCAGCTGAAGCACTAACTATAATAAAAAACTTGGTTCATTCAACGGATCATTGCAAGTTGATTTCAGATATGGAACTTTCTCATCAGTCATCGTAAATCACATAGTGCGGTGCAAAAAAAAATTCATTTAATGTATTGTGTTTCGTAATATTAATTACTTTCATATCGTTTACTGTATAGTTTCAAGTTCTTCCAAATGAACAGGCATCTATGCTGCTGGGGAGTTTGTTGCGCCACTTCTTCTTCCTAGCTAAAGCACTAGGAAGTGTTGTCTGGGCGTTTTGGAGGATTTTCTTATGTTTGGCCTTCAAAAAATAATAATTTTTAGCCTTGTTTGAATAAATGACTTTAGATTTTGAAAATACTAATGATAATCTTATTATTAGTCCAAACTAAGGTTTACATTTCATCATGCCATTTGGAGTATGATGAAGAAGCTGACAGGATTAAATAGTATTTTTAATCAATCTTTTTGTGTTATCTTTAAACCAAAGCTATAAAGCCAACTCTCCATGTGAGCGCGTCCTGTACATCTTGAAGTCACAAACATTTAGATGATCAAACGAAAGAAAGAAACGTTTGAAATATGCCCCGTTTCTTTTTCCAGGAAATACAAGTGGTAACTCCCCCTGGTGACTACGTGGGCCGCGTGCAGCAGCAGTGCACATGGATGGTGCCCTTCTTCCTGGTCCGGGATGCCCACGACCAGGTGCTGTTCGTGGTGGAGGGACCTGCCGTCATGCAGAAGAGTGCCTTGCTGCTCTCTGAGTTTAAGGTAGGTTTCTGAGTATTAACACGTTAGACACAAAAGAGTTTTTCTATTGTGTCTGCTGCCTGGCAGTCAAGGACTTTATGATGATATGTTAGAGCTAGGTCTAGTGCTGTTTAGATCGCATTCATATCCTAGATTCGCAAGGTTTTTAAGACTCGTTAAAAAGCCAAATATTCTTCCATACGACACGACATGAAAAAAAAAATTGCTGTTTGTATAGCGTCAAAATGTAGAGCACAACTGATTCTTTTTCGCTATTTAGGTGTGTTCCCATGGTAAAAGTTGTTTATAATAATGAGTACAAAGACCCCTTAAAATATTGCCCATGAACTCAACTTCAACCTGTATATATAATTATGTACAAGTATAGAAAACTTTTAAGTAACTTAAATACGACGTCAAAAAATTCCTCCAAATTGCTGTCCACTGCTAAAGTACCCAAGAGATGGCATGGTATGGCAATGCTTAGCCTCTGACCAAGGTAATATCCAGACTGTTGGCCTAATTCGGTAAACAAACTATAAACACTAAATAAAAAAATAAACTCTGCATAACTTAAACCATGTTACTATACTTTTCCAGATAATGACGGGCGACTCCCTTCGCGAGGTAGGCAAGATAGCCCACGGCTGGGACAGAGAGTTGAATAGCTTCACGACCACAGTAGAGGTACCACACTCCGCGGTTCAGCCGAAACACAAAGCTTTGATGTTGGCTGCTGCTTTCCTATTGGTAAGATTTTGATATTAAAACTTTATCTTGAACCGGATAAAACTGGCGCAGTGCGGCTTTTTGTTTGCGTGTCCGGTCAAATCAGACGGTGACCGGGCTGTCAGCATTTTGTTAGGTTTTTTAAGTAGGAATCTTCGATCAATATGATCGAAGGTAGGAATAGTAAATGATAAAAAAGTCTTATTTACTTATTTTTTTAATTGGGTATTTGACGGGGTAGTCTATAACGTAACTTTTTATGAACTGTCAAAACGCGGAATTTGTACGTGATTTGTTTGAAATATAACAATGTGAAGTCCCAGATTTTTAGAAGCAAATGGCATACTTATTAGTATTAAACGCAATTTTACAATTATATCTTCGCATTATATTTAATTTCTGTACGGTGATGGAAATTTTTGTGACGAGCGGTCTTTTTTCCATGTGATTTCTTATTTTATTTTAAACCGTTTCAAATAGTCAATTGTCAAATACTAGGACAAAAAATTTGGAGATCTAGCTTTTTTAGGTACCCTAAGTTTCGGCTAGAATGGCTAATCTGTCCTAAATTTCGGTATTAACCCTAGCTACGTGTTTATCACTGATGACGAAGGGTCTTGGTGAAAGAATTATTCAGCCGCACTTTCTCACATTTCACCGATTGTAAGAGGATTTACCGGGTGTGGAGTGTGTGTGTGTGTGTATAATAGGGAAACCGAAATAGAAAATATAAAACTAACTAAGAATTAAATAACACGATGCGATTTAATTCCCTGTGGCATATAAAAGCTGGACCATGAACTGTTTAGGCGACGCAAGAAATTTATTGCTTAAATTTTATTATATGCCATAGGCAAGAAAATTGCGTCATGTAAGTAAATTATACGATTATTTTCATTTCAATCTTAAGTGATATCATTAAGTTAGTAATAGAGAAGAAGCCTGAGTCCCAGCAATGGGAACATTATAGGCTGATTATGTATGTATGTTCATTGTGCCTTGCCTTTTCCCAACTATGTTGGGGTCGGCTTCCAGTCTAACCGAATGCAGCTGAATAGTATTTTACATAGAGCGACTGCCTATCTGACCTCCACAACCCAGTAGTTACTGATTATGCATGTATGTATGTAATGGTAATTAATTGTTATATTCTTTTGTTACAGGAATACACTTACTTCGAAAGCGGAAAATCTAGTTGTTGTCGATGTTGTTAAGAAGAGATAACGTTAAGATAACTCATCATCACGTATTTGCCGAAAGGATAGACAGAGGTGTACTTGGGGGAACCAATGTTATAATACTCCACCAATAAAATTGGTATATAATAAGTTTTACTGACGGAGTAGCAATAGACAATAAGTAAACAGTACCTACAACATTTTTAATAAATAAAATAATCTTATGATTGTATATTTCATATTGTGTATTTTTTTTTAAATAAAATAAATGATTTTAATAATTATGAGTCTTACTATGCAAAACGTACGTACGCAAATCACTTACTGCACGCACAGGTACCTACTGCAACATACTGCAGTTTAAGAAGTAATAATAATAATATCCATGGACATTTCACACAACGCCATATAGTCCCAAGCTAAGCAACTTAATGCTTGTGTTATGGTAACTAGATGGCTGATAAACTACTTATATATTTTTTTTTTTGTAAATACATACATATTATAGATAGAAAAACACCCAGACCCGTAACAAATACTTGTAGGTCGTACAAATATTTGTTCCGTGCGGGAATCGAACCCGCGACATGTTGCGCAGCAGTCAATCGCTCAACCACTGCGCCAACCGTGTCGTCAAAAAGTACTTAGTCAATTGTTAGGTAACAAAAATCTCCCGCTCGCTAAATTCAAATTCAAATTCAAAATTTTTATTTCAGATCAAAGGGATCCATATAGTGTTAGTATGAGCTTAGCCTATGTTAGTACACTCATAAAACATAACTTAAATATACTAATTGGCTACATGAACATGTGCACGCACATGTCTGCCAGCCCAGAGCCTGATAAAAGGTCCATCGACCTTGTCCGCCAGTGTAGCTAAAATACTGTTCGGGCTGCCCCTGAATCGCCGTAACATCGAAGCACTCCTTTTGCGCATGATGGCATGAAAGTCATCTACTCGCGCTTTCGCAAACATGCCCGATGCACTGCAAAACCGAGGCAGCCCCAGCAGTATCCTCAGTGCATTATTATACTGCACGCGCAGAGCGTTGTAAGCCTTTTGCGTATAGCTAACCCACAAGCTGCACGAGTAAAATGACTGGCAGTAGGCTCTGAAGAGCGTCAGTTTTACCTCATCAGTGCACCGCGCAAACCTGCGGGCAAGCATATTGCATCGGGCTGCCAACGCTCTGCGCTCCCTGTCTATGTCCTGGTCGTCCGTGAGAGAACCCGTGACTACATGACCGAGGTATTTAAAATGATTAACTACTTTTTAAAATATGGACATGCTGAAAATGTGGTCATTACATGGTAGAACATGCAACCCAAACATATTCTTTGTTTAAAATGCCAGAATTAATACACAGATAAAAAAAACTTTTGTCAAGAGAAATAACGACCAGTAGAGGACACACACATTCAACAGCCAATAAAATAAGGTATTAATCAAAATCGATTCTAAGAAGTCCTCTCCATTCCATTCACCCACAGATTTATTTTGCTATCAAAATTGACATTTCATACAGCTGTCAAAACTATTATTGTAAACAATCACAACATTTCGAATAATTTACACGAAACTGCTATTTATTTTATGCAAACCAAGTGATCTGATGTGAAACACGTAAACTGGTATTTATATAACTATACATAGGGATCTGATGTACTTCCACCATGCCCTGCGATCCGCCGCAGACCAATGCCGAACCGAAGTGGCTTTATGAGGAGTACTACATCGGGGAGAGAGATAAGGAGGATAGAAAGAATGGACAGGGAGTGCATCACTGGAGTGGCGCTGAGGTTACTGTTATTGTAGCATAATTTGAACATATAAAATTCATAGTCCTGACTGACTGACTGATATATCAACGCACAGCCTAAGGCCTGAAATTGCGTTAAGCGGGCGCCCGCGACGAGCAACCGTCGCGTGTCTACGCGGTTGGGCTCTGTGGGAACGCTACGGGCCCCCGTTTTATTTACGCAGTTTTTTTTGTTACTGGCATCTCGCAGTTCAACCATAGGGTTATCTACTGCTTAACTAGACTTGCCTGTGGATGCCACAAAAGAATTGTAGCCTCCAGCCAGGGCCTAAAAAAACTTAATCGACTACACGCTAAGGGCACCCCCTGTGGGGTACGGACCTCGGCGTAGGGCGTCGCTGGGGGAGGACAGCAAGGGGCAAGCTGGCTCGAGCAAGTATTTACGTAGTGTCGCTAGTTCAAATTTAACAGTGTGCATGTACAGTCCCGTGAGTGCCCCGCGCGGGTATCCGTCGCGCGGAGGTGGGCACCGTTGCGCTGGCGCAGGGCCCGCTTCCCCGCAACGTACACCCGTGGGACAGTGCACTTTTGTATGGTACCGCGTGGGCGTCCGCTTAACGCAGTTTCAGACCTAAGCCACTGGTCTAAGCATAAAATTACAGGCACGTAAGATATTTCCGAAATAACTGCCTGGAAGATCAAAAGATAGAATTGGGTAGGAAAGGAAGAGGGAGGCCTTTGCCCTGCAGTCTAAGCAGATAAGAAATACAGGCTAGTTAGATTGGATTCCAAGATATTTCATTTTCCCGGATGGCAACGCACCTGCAATGCTTCTGGTATAGCATATTATGATAGTAGGTAGGTTTGATGTGCACTTCGGAGAGGCAGCACCAGTAGATGGATCATCAGCTTAATCGCATCAAATATAATTATATAGAGATGCTTATAATAATAACCATCATATGAATGTATATTACAACGTATGCATGCTTGTAAAAATTCTCTCTATTCGGAAGTATACATCGTAGAAAGCGTCGGGTAGCTCCGACTAACAAGTTGTAGGTCGTGGTTTTGAACCCAGCCAGGCGATTTAATGTACGTAATAACGACAGAAGTCCCACTTACGTACCCGGTGGAATATGAAACGTTGTTGTGAAGATTCTTCTAGTCCAATACTTTACTTACCTGTGGTCGAATGGGCGTCTTTGTTTTGTTGTGCCTATATAAGGATCGCGGAAAAAATAAGAGCATTTTATGCACACGTAACTCAATAAAATGTATGAAACAGCTCATATTTTTTTCGCGATTTCTGGGTTCATCCTATGTAAAAGTTGTTCGTAACGATGAGTACAATGCGCCCACGAAATTCTTAGAGTTAATTTATTAACACCTTATTTCTTCTTATCGTCGAAGGCAATATAAATGGACTCGGTCTAGAATTTGGCTACGTGTTTGACGCTATCACTAGCGTCCGCGGAAACACGCAGAACACGATAGCTATTAAAATGTTCATTTTCTCATTTACAATGTTACAGTCTTTAGAGTGGTACAAAGGCCAGATGCTACGCGATACGATGCATGGCGACGGTGACTACCGCTGGCGGTACCTAGAACCCGAGCACTTGGCCACCACATATGAGGGTCGGTTCTACAACAACTCCATGCATGGCTACGGCCTCATGTCCTATCCTGATGGACGTGTATTTAAAGTTAGTATACTTTTATTTTTAACCTGTAATTATTAAGTAACTAGCTTCTACCAGCGGTTTCACCCGCATGGTAGTAGGAAATTATCCCGCGGGCACGTACTACCGTGGTTAAAAAGTATCCTATGTTTTATAGTATACTTACTATATGTATGCTGTATTTAGATCCGTTCAGCTATTCTGTCGTGATTGAGTAACAAACATCCCTCCAAACTTTCGCATTTATAATATTAATAAGGATTAGTATAAATGAGGAGCTCGTGGCTAAGTAATAACAGCCGCAAGGATCGATCCATCAGGTTAAGCTACGCTTGCTGGGGTTATTCCGATGGGTGACCATGTTTACATATCGAGACTCCTCCGTGCCTCAGAAAGCACGTTAAGCCGTTGGTCCTGGCTGTCATTCCTGGATCTTTGACAGTCGTTACGGGTAGTCAGAAGCCCGAAAGTCTGACAGCCAGTATTACCAAGTGGTATCGTATTACCCAGTTACTGGCTGGGTTGTGGAGGATAGATAGGCAGTCGCTCCAAGTAAAATACTGGTATTCAACTGCATCCAGTTACACTGGAAGCCGACTCCAACAAAGTGGAGAAAAGGCTAGGAAGATTGATTTTTAGTATAGGTTACATGGTCTAGCTAGAGGCGAGACTATTGTAAAGTTCGCACGTAGAATTCGTTACTGTAAACAATGACGTGAAATTATAATAAAAATGTATGTTACTTAAAAGGGAATTGTAACTTACGTGATCATTATATCCTGGACAAACTCTTGACTGTCAAGTCTGAGCCAAAAAACAAGAGAAAATTCTCTTCTATCGTTGCGATAATATCGACGACAGCAACGTAGAAAAGTCAACTGCGCTTTTTACACAATTCACTTTTTCACTTACTTCACCTCTCAAATGTCGTATGAACCCCATAGGGTCATAAGAAAAATTCGTATGAACCCCATAGGGTCATAAGAAAAATTCTCCCGAAACGACAAAAAAATATAACCGTAATAATCTTGAGCTCTTATAAGCAAACGGTTTCTTGTAGGAGAACACCCAATGGGTTAATTCGATTCAGAATTCTTTGTTTTTATCATAAGATTTCTATTTCCATTTAAAAATATACAAACAATTTCACCTATTTTTCACAAAGTGACGATGTAGACACAGACATATACCATTAGTCCGTGTATACATCGGAAATTTGGCGCGTTTACCAGTTGTAAAATAGCAGTTCTAACGTCAGATTTTTACACTTTCGTAAACGTAAACACACACAAACACACGTCCTCTTCAATTTTCACTTGAAATATAAAAAATACAATTGTTCTACACCCATTTTCGGCGACGGCGGCGCACACGCGGCGCGTTGGCGTTCCACTAAGTAGGCACCAATCGGAGACTAGTGAATACATATTCAAAGTGCATATCCTAGTCAAATAGCCAGGCGGGTCTGCCATTGGTCAGTTCATACGTCTGTAACATTTCGTTTCATTTGAATTTGGAATATACCAACAAAATGCCACAATTTAAGTTTTTTCTTTGTAGCGTTCCCTTGTTCACTAAATATCCCATCGTGGCTAAGTAATAACAGCCATATGGGCTGATCCATATGGTTAAGCTATGTTTGCCGGGGTTGGTCCGTGGATGGGTGACAATCTTTACATAGCGAGACTCCTCCGTGCCTCGGAAAGCACGTTAAGCCGTTTGTCCCGGCTGTCATTTGTGAATCTTTGACAGTCGTTACGGGTCATCAGAAGCCCGAAAGTCTGACATCCAGTCTTACCAAGGGGTATCGTGTTACCAATTACTGGGTTGTGGAGGTCAGATAGGCAGTCGCTCTATATAAAATACTGGTATTCAGCTGCTTCCGGTTAGACTGGAAGCCGACCCCAACATAGTTGGGAAAAAGCTGGGCAGATTGATTGTATTTTTTATGCTCGGCTCAGGGTCTATTTCATAAGAACATCCGCTGGGGTCCTGGCGTGGAGACCCATGCATGTCTTCAAGAGGACGTAGGACTCTGGTATGGGTACCAACTCATACGACTGGCGTGGCGGCCAGCTGTGCCCAGCGTGGCTATTGATCTGGTGTCGACCCCTGTTGGAGCTGCCACGATCGCGCCGCATCAGACTCTATTGACGAAGAACTTGAAGATTGTTAGTAGACTGTTCTGTATAACTTAACATTACCCGTAGGTACCGTCAAACGGGGTGAGTAGGGATGCAGGGGTGAATCGGAACGAAAATTTAAAAGGGATTTTGACCTTGAAATAATATAGTTTATGGTCAAAAAGGATCCGCAATGTGTTTACTGTATTATAGTCAAAGTCAAAGTCAAATCATTTATTTCAAATAAGCACAATTAAGGCACTTTTGAACGTCAAAATGAACAAGAAATAGAATTGATTCTAGTCGCCCCTTCCAAAAGGTAATTTCGTGTGGAGAAGAATGGGCAAGAAAGTCCACCGTTACTCTTTTAAAATGAAAAATGTTTTACAATGTTTCGTATAGATGAATTATAACATTAGGTATACGTGAATTAACAATTAATGTGTCCTTATTGGCTACAAACTACTATTATTTCAATGTTAAAATCCATTATAAAGTTTCGTCCCGATTCACCCTGTGTCCCTATTCACCCTGTTTGACTGTATTCCCCGAAACGTTCAACCCTGGACTCTTCTAAATAATAAAAACAGGGTAAACTGGTAAGGGAGTGAGGGAGAAGTGATCTTTTATCACATCAAAATAAACTGAGAGAATACATCGTAATATTTAGTAGCCCACACAATGGAGACTCAGATAACGCAAACCCACATTTGTTTAACAGTACAGACGCCACATCTAGCTATGCCAAACTGTCAAATATTCCCAATCGAACATGAACCTTTTTATTTTTTATTTTATTTTTATTTTATTTTATTTTGGCAACAAACAGTCATGTACTTACAAACAATATTATTTATGAAAGAATTGGTTCCTTACAAAAGACCTATAGTGCCGACAATGTGGTATAGTTCTAAAAATATGTACAATAAACTCTTAACAAGGAAAGACGTGAAAGAAATACATATATTAATTTTTGTGTCAGAATTACTAATGTTCAATGCAACTTAATTTACAAAGTAAACTGAAGGTAGACAAAGTAAAAAAAATAGAATGAGTTAAAATTTTGTGACATATCTACTTTTAAGTTTCTGTTTAAGGCTATTAAGAGAAATGTTAAAAAGATCTATGTCTGTAAATTCTCTATTATAATTGTTAGTGGAACGGTATATAAATGAGTTACGAGTGTATGTTTTATGCAGTCGAGGAGGAACAAAAAGTGGTATTGTACGTGAGGGGCGTACGGGTAGGCGAGCGTGTGCTCTTACTGATATTTTACCAAGTAGTGATGGTGAATCAGTAAATGAGTTTAAAATCTTGAACAGTTGAATGATGTCGAACATATTACGTCTGTTACGTAGACTTATCAGTTTATGCCTACGCATTGCGTCTTCATACGCAGCGTCGTAAGTATTATTGCGGTAGTTAAGTGATTTTAAAAACTTTTTTTGGATCCTTTCTATCCTATTTATATGTATATTAAAACATGGGCTCCATACAGTACTACAAAAGTCCAGAATAGAACGCACAAATGAAAAATAAAGAATTTTTAAAGTGATAGCTTTTTTAAATGGTTTACTAATTCGTAGTATAAAGCCAAGGCTACGAAATGCGGAGCTAACTATATGGTCTATATGATGGGTGAATGTTAATTTGGAGTCCATAATGATCCCCAGGTCTCTGATGGTAGAAACTCTTTTAAGAGTTAAGCCATTTATGGCGTAGTTAAAATTTAATGGGTGTGTTTTACGTGTATATGACATAATGAAACATTTGTCTATGTTGAGAAAGAGTTGATTTATTGTACAGTAATTATGCAAATTTAGTAAATCACTTTGTAATTTAGAGCAATCTCTGACGGACTCCACCACTCGGAATATTTTAGTGTCATCAGCGTAAAGTAAGTGATTACTGTGGTCAAATATGGTTCCTATGTCGTTAATGTAGAGGGTAAAGAGCAAGGGTCCCAAGTGGGAACCTTGGGGAACTCCGGAGGGAACAGGGAGAAATTGAGATGAGTAACCTTTAACACAAACCGCCTGACTTCGATTTTTTATATAGGACTGGATCCATCGCAGTAAGTTGCCGTGCACACCGGCCCTCGCTAGTTTCTCAATAAGCATATCATGATTAATTTTGTCAAACGCTTTCGAAAAGTCGGTGTACACGACATCTACCTGTAGATTCTTATCCATAGCGTTCACGAGAAATTCCGAGAAATTTAGCATGTTACTATCTACGCTACGATGTTTAAAGAAACCGTGCTGTTGCTGAGAAATATGATTACGAACAGCGAATGAAATTTGAGATGTTACCATTTTTTCTAATATTTTTCCTAGAACACACAATTTAGAGATCGGTCTGTATTCAGTCACAATGTCTTTTCTATTGTTTTTGGGAATAGGGGTTATAATTGATTTTTTCCATTTACTGGGAAACACTCCAGTTTCAATAGACGTGCGAAATATGAATGTTATTGGTCCTGCAAGTACCTCAGCACACTTAGATAAGAAAAATGGATGAAGGTCATCGGATCCGGCACCTTTTTTAATATTAACCTTTTTTAATTCACTCAGTACTTGTTCAAAAGTAACGTTGATTGTGCTTATGTCCACAGTAGAAGATGTGTTGTAGCTACAAGGGTAGGTTTGAGATGTGGACGAAACAAAAACTGAATTGAAGTACTCATTAAAAGCATCACAAATGTCCTCGCCAGTAGAGAGTACTTTACCGTTGTACATCATTCTTTCAGGGATGGTGTTAGATGCATTTTTTGACTTGACGAATGACCAAAAAGAATTGGAATCTTTTTTTATATTATCTTCAGAATATTTAATAAAATTTTGATAACAATCTTTAGACATTTTTTTAAGTCTACTTCGTAATAATGAGAACATGCGATAGTCTTGAAGGTTACCATATGTTTTCCATTTGCGATGTAACTTGCATTTTTCGTTAGATAACTTAATAAGAGGTTTAGTGTACCAAGGTGGGTATTTATGTGTAGAATTTAAATTGCAGGTTGGCACAAATTCGTCCAAAATATTTTGGAGGACACTATAGAAGTAATCAATCATGGAATCTACATGGGTCATACTAGAAAAAATAGTCTCCCAATCTATTGACGCAAGGGCAGTTTTAATTGAGTCATAGTTTGCTTTATAATATTGTCTTTTCCTTACAGACGGGAGCTTGAGTGCAGGACAGAAGTTTAATTTTAAGTCAATTTCTAACGGGCTGTGATGCAAATCTTGTGGTACAAATGGATGTTTACACTGTGAGATAAGGCACAATTCGTTACAAAAAATTAAATCTAATATTCTATTATTATGGTTAAACTGATTATTGTATTGTGATAAGGAAGAGAAATTCATGAAATCGGCAGTCAGGCTAGCCAGCTTGTCATTATTAGTATATATATCCATAGAATTTGAGTCATAATTGCAAGACCAACAAGCGTGTGATACATTAAAGTCTCCCAGTATAAGAAATTTATCATTATAGTTACGTAAAACAAATTCACTCACTCTGTCGTAAAAGGATGCTAGTAATGATTCATGATTAGTACCGTGCGATATATACGTAGCTATAATATGTAAGTAATTAGGTGAACCGATATTGTTTTGGCCCGCCGACGATTGCGTGCGCAGTGGCAGGGAGACCCATACCTCGTCCGACAGCGGTGACGTATGCATGTCACTGCGCTGCCAGGGACAGAGCTCGCGACGCACGGCAATCATAACACCTCCACCGCGATCGCCGCCGGTCGCTTGGTAATTACGGTCACAACGGTATAATTCGTATCGGCTATCAACGTATTCGCTACTGTTAAAGTTCTCATTAAGCCAGGTCTCTGTGATACATATGACGTCAAAATTGTTCCGCAGAACTTCGGAAAGAAATATGTGTGATTTAGTGCGTAATCCCCTCACGTTTTGATAGTAAATGGACAAGTTATTGTTATCGAACATTGATAATAATTAGGACCGCTATGAGTAAACAAGTTCCACTAACATTACATTTAAGGGTTATAATTGTTAATAATGAACGGTATTGAGCCTCATTAATGAATGCACATTCCTTCTTAATATCGAAACAACAAAGTATTTGACAGTAAAGTACTACAAGTAATATCGTAGTATGTAATAAAATAAGTATGCAGATATAATTGATATGAGTGGATAGTCATTTTATTTTAGCTAAATCAGTATCACTGGACACACACATGGTTTTGGACGTATCATTTTTTTTCAGTAAGATTTTACAATCTGACAACCATACGTACTTATAGTCACTTTCTTTTGCAAGAAGACGGGCTTGCTTATATAGTTGTTTATTCTGCGGAGTTAAGTGGTCGTTAATGAAAATGGGTTTCGCCGGACCATCCAATCCAGCGTCAGCTGTTGTCATACCTCGTCGCGCGCGGACAGCAGCCAACATATCACTTTTGCGTTTCCTCTGAGTGAACTTGACGATGATATTCGGGATGGGTGTAACATTTGAAGCCGACTCACCGATAGGTACACTAGAATTATTTGCTTTAAAGCGTCGAACACGATGGACATAATCGATGTCAGTCATTGTAATGGGAAAATTAATCTTTTTGGCTATGTTATGTACGATGTTGATTAAATTTTCACCCTTTGTGACAGGAATTCCAGCCATTTCAAGGTTATTGATTCTTCCCTGCTGTTCTTTAACACGCAGCTGATCAGATAAGTTTGCAACGGTCGCCTGAAGCGCTACGAGTTCATGTGATACAGTCTGTATTTTGCTATTGTTGATAGTATTTTTTGACTGCAAATCGCTCACATCCTTTTTAATGCATGTTTGTTCTTCGGATAACATAAGAATTTTGCTATTTACCGTTTCCAAATCGTGTCTAAACCCATTTACATCCTGACGCAATGATTCCAAAGTGGTAATGATGTTTTGATTTTGAGCTTCAAGAGTGGATGTAATCGTCTGCATAATTTTATTTTGAAATTCAAGTAATGCCTCTGAGTGATCACAGTTACATCCGGTATGTTTCCTCTTTCTAAACGTGATACTAGTGGGTCCATCACGCAGTTTGGAAAGGTCTGGATGTGATCCCGTGCTTACCATGGGAGGAGATTTTTGGCCGCTCATTATGCCGCTGCAGACAATATCCAAGAAGTCGGTAGATCTTGAGAAAAGTTGGCGGTATCTGTGACTAAGTGACCGCGCCGACGCCAAGCAGCGAGCAGGACGAAACGATGGATGTACCGTTCCCACGTATTACGAATGTTTACATTCACCGCACGAGTCGACACGAGCGTTTCCGACGTTTGTGGTGACGGAGATAAACAGTTAGACCTCTCACTTGTTTAAAGAATGTTTTGACAGTGAATTAACAACCGTATAGCGCATGAGCAGAGTTCCGAATGCGAAAACAACTATTTGAATAAAAAATATAAAATCGAACACACGTCTGTCCGGACAAGAGCTTTGAGCAGACTGACCTTATCCTATTGTCATAAAATTGAAAATTTATCAAAGAAATTTGACAGATTGAGGTAACTTGATCCTGTACCTGACCTCTGTACTTAGACAAGCTTCGATGAGGATTTACATCTCTCCCCAGATCGGCGAAGTAAACTCAGCGTTAGAACTGCTGAAAAAATCTGGTTGTGAGCCGCTAGCAGCTGCAGACAAGTGGTCCAAGCTGTACCCAAAGAACTGCACAGACCTGTCCAGCCGACTGTGCCAGGTCGACGCGTTTGACAAGGCTTATTATGTCAACGGAATCAATACGCTCAATGAGATTACACCTGTTGAGCGTGACAAGGTATTTATTAGAATCAGAACTAAAAAATGTTGCTGTTCACCCTTAGATAGTCTGTTAGCTATTTTTTATGGGTCATTCAAAAATAACGAGGTCAAAGTCAAATCATTTATTTCAAAAAAGGCAAATGCATAAATGGTACAGACGCCAGCACATCAAGCTATACCTAACTGTCAAATTTTCTCAATTAAAAATGAACCTTATAAAATAAATAAAATAATAATAATAAATTTATTGAAATAATAATAAGTTCACAGAAAAAAATAAAAATTGTATGTATCGATCAGTAGTAGGTATGTATAAATCTAGGTCTATTAAATGGAATTATAGAAATCTGGATATAAACTATGGTATGACAAATATGAGATACAGTCAAAAATAGAGCTACAAATGTAATGTAGTGCGTTGCCTGATCTAGGTTTATTTAAACCTGTGTTTCAGGCCATCTCTCTACGAAAGTACTTGGTAAATAGTACAGTCATTAAATTAAGTAAACTATTAACTATTATTAATTACTAGCTTCTGCCCGCGACTTCGTACGCGGACCCTGTTGCTTATGCCAGCGACAACGGGGTCGCCGTTTATGTTATTTTTTATCATTTTTCCCATTTAAATCTTTTATCACACTGAGCTTTAGTTTTATTTCATTCCAACAACCACCAAAACATACAGTCCATTTGTCATCGTTTTCATTTTGGTAACCGCATTATTATATTCCCCACTTGTCTCTAGAGACCTAGAAGTCAATGCGTAGATACGGTTGGAACTCAAGCACAATTCTCTATCCGTGAACGTCTCCGACTCGCGAGACAATGCAATATAACGTTCACGATCAGCGGTCAGTCGCACATCACGTGCCCCACTTGTCTCTAGAGACCTAGAAGTCGATGCGTAGATACGCTTGGAACTCAAGCGTAATTCTCTTTCCGTGAACGTCTCTGACTCGCGAGACAATACATGACGTTCACGATCAGCGGTCAGTCGCGCATCATATTCTTCACTGGTCTCTAGAGACCTAATGAATACGCTGAGAACGCAGGCGTGCTTCGCGACCCGAAGTGGTTTCCACGGAGCGAGTTGCACCCTAATGTTCTCGAACAGCATCAAGTCTCTCCTGACGCTCTTCGGTAGATTCTTGGAATTTTATGATCCTCAATCTTTTAGCTCTCTTGGAACATTGGGAAAGATTTGACCTCTTTCTAGGCATGGTCATAGTTTTATTGTGAAGATACCTGATTAATAAAAATCTAAATTAAAATGACTGCGCCCCTGCGTTACCGGGTAGGCTACCGTGTCACGAAGATAAATGGAAAAGGAAATTAAACACTCAAACAACATAAGCCCGAAGGCATATTCATACGATAAAATAAAAAAATAAATAGGAGCTTTGGCCAGTAGAGTCAAATTTTCAATGATATACCATCGTCATCGAAAATCAGTCCTAAACTGTTACCGCCTTCACCGCGTGCAGGTACTCCCAGTTTATGTTATTTTATAATTACACAGTAAAATTAGTGATAGCTTTGATTTCCACATCAGATGTTTCTGATCTTCGATTTTTATAAGTCAACAGAGAGTGCTCATCATATTGAACAACTTGTGCTAAGACGTTATTCCTATATGTGTTATGGTGTAGCTAGGCTCTTGGAGTTCCACAACAGGTGTTCCAGATCTTCAATTTTTATACGTCAACAGAGAGTGCTCATCAGGCTGAACAACTTTCGCTAAGACGTCATTCCTATATGTGTTATGGTGTAGCTAGGCTCTTGGAGTTCCACAACAGGTGTTCCAGATCTTCGATTTTTATAAGTCAACAGGAAATGCCCATCAGGCTGAACAACTTTCGCTAAGACGTCATTCCTATATGTGTTATGGTGTAGCTAGGCTCTTGGAGTTCCACAACAGGTGTTCCAGATCTTCAATTTTAATACGTCAACAGATAGTGCTCATCAGGCTGAACAACTTTCGCTAAGACGTCATTCTTATATGTGTTATGGTGTAGCTAGGCTCTTGGAGTTCCACAACAGGTGTTCCAGATCTTCGATTTTTATAAGTCAACAGGAAATGCCCATCAGACCGAACAACTTTTGCTAAGACGTCATTCCTATATATGTTACAGTGTAGCTGGGCTCTTGGAGTTCCACATCAGGTGTTCCAGATCTTCAAATTTATTCTCTCAGCAGAAAATGCTAATCACGTGGAACATTTTTGCTAAAGTATAATTTTTGTATCTCTTATAGTTTAGCTGGTCTGTTGCGGTTCTGCATCAGGTGTTCAAGTTTCCAAGATAAATTATAGCCTATATGTTGCCCAGACTTAATACCTATACAACAAAAAATCCAATCCGTCCAGTAGTTCCGAAGATTAGCGTGTACAAACAAACAGACAAACAGACAAACAGACAAACAGACAAACAGACAAACAGACAAACAGACAAACAGACAAACAGACAAACAGACAAACAGACAAACAGACATACAGACAAACAGACAAACAGACAATTTTTTTTTTTTGGATTCGTGCTCCTGCTCTATTATTGATTCTAAACCCCCCTCAATTATTATTTTTTTAATATATTCAATGTACAGACACAGTTTTTTTACTGTTTTATTATATGTATAGAAGTAAATTAGTAAATATAATATATGTTCAATATCTAAGTTATACAATATTTTGCGTAACCTTATTATAAGTTAGGCTTATGGGATATATTAATATCAATAACTAAAACTATTACAAAATAATATTAGGTTAGGTACGAAATTACAGTTAAGTCAGCTACTTTAGTTCAGCACCGCTAGTAGCTTTTCCGTGTCCGAGTAATTTAGTTTTGCTAAATAATCAAATAACATTATATTACACCTGTTATAGCTTACATTATACATCTTAAGCAATTTGTTTAATTTATTATATAAGAAAGGTCCTAGAAATAAATAAAATCTTTTTGAGAAAGCATGTTTAGTCTGAGGGTTCATGCAGACCAGATCCTTTCTTCTCTTGTCTGAAGGTACAGGATTAAAATCTAGTTCAGTGTGTTGTAGTAAAACTATATTTAGAACAAAAAGTTGTCGAACTGTTAGCACCTTGCATGCCAAATAAAGCTGGTGTGTGGGAAATCTGAATGGGCGACGTAGGTGGCGACTTTTAGAATTGCTCTTTGGGCACGCTCTAGTATTATTAAAGTTGATTTTGCGGCACCACCCCAAGAAGTTATGCAGTATGCAAGAATAGATTGACACAAAGCCAAGTAAACCTGTTTAACTAATTTGAAGTCGGCTATGTCCCGTAAATTCTTAAAAATATATATTAACTTACGCACTCTAGTGCATAATAAGTCGATGTGATTTGATGTGATGTATGTCGATGTGATTATGTCTTTACAATAAAGTTGAAATACTATCAAAGAAATTTGACAGATTGTGGTAACTTGATGTGCTGGCCTATGGACTTTAGAACGCCAAATAAAAAAAAAATTAACTCTAGTGGCCCCTTCAAAAAGGTACTACAATATATAAGTAAAATGTTTTACAATATTTTGAACGTATTATTTTGTATTTAATAGGTAATTATATGTGAAGACTATACCATAAAATGTAAATACAAAAAAAAAACAAATAGGTACAGCAATGACAGATAACTATTAAGTGAACTACACAATTTACAAACATTTTAATAGTAGACAATTTTTCGCGGCGTCAAATAAGTGCTGAAGTAGAATATCACAACTTTTCAATTTTTAATTCTCTATTCCGGAACTGAGTAGCTACCTATTAGGGTTAACAATATAAAAAGAGGCCCTTGGGTCATCCACGGGTCACTACGAAAGACACGTCTCTTTCTTTTCCTCCATACGCCAGCAAATCGGCAGTAAATAAATTATAGTACCTAATTAAAACACTGCGTCACTTTTTACCCAGAGGAGAAGCCCCAGCAGCTCTGAAATTAATGACCCTGATAAATCAACGTATTACGCGTGGAATAATAATAAAATAATTACTCACATGATGAAACATTCCTATACTCACGAAGATCAGAGGAGCAATTACCAGCTCAGCCTCGAGAATATCCTTTCTGGGCCTAGAACCTCTTTTAAACCAGCTGGCAAGCATGAACTGGATTGCAGGTTTGTAGATTAGCTTCTTCTTTCGTGTCTTGAACACCATTAAGCCAGTAGGCAATTTTGGTTTCCATAGGTATGCCGACAAATCCTTCATGATGTTTGTAACAAGCCAACCCGCACCTAAACCTAACCGGATTGTCCGGAAGGGTTACCGCTACCCCGGAACATAAAAGGCTAAGGAACGAACGTGGATGGGTTTTAGTCAGTATGAGTCCGACTCTCCCTTCCGCTCCACCCAGAGCGGGAGGAGTCATTTGATGATTTCCCACCCTCAAAAAAAAATGGCTACCTGCACTAGAGCAAATTACCGCTTTTCCTTCTTATAAGATCAAGACCAGTGTCTGTGGGAACATTAAAGGCTGTTTACGCTTATTCATTTAAATGTTCAGTTCTGTACGTTAGTATCGAAGATAGTAAAGAACCTAGTATTTCCAGGACATTATTATTGGCAAGCTATTTGGGGCACATTTCAAAGGTTGCCACGCTTATAAATGAATACGACGTTTCAGCTGACGTCACTGATGTACAAGGAAACTCGGTTATAATGTATGCAGCAGTGAGTATGACTCCTTAATAATAAGCTAAGGTAAGAAATGGGCTACCAAACCCAGAAGCTTCAAGCCGATTGCCGTCATCAATCAATTTGTTGTCAGACTTTTTCATGTGTGTGCTGTTTCGTCAGCTTTAACAAAATTTAAGCCGAAAGCCCCAACATAGTTGGGAAAAGGCAGAAAGTTGAGGGAATAAAGCAACCGGGCAACAATAAACAAAGCATGGAAAATTGGTTAACAAAATCTGGACTTCCTTAAATAAGGTGTAGGCATCGTTTTACCAGCTGTGGGCAAACAAAGTGTTCTCTATCATGATTATCATTGATCTATCATATCAGATAACGGAAGTTTGGATACTTGTCTACGATGCCAGGTTAGGGACTAAAGCGGGAGAGATCTTAAATGCTAATCCATATAACTTTTGGTCAAATCAGCGGCGTAACTGGATTCATTTGAAGATACTTTTGTAGTGATTTATGTTTTATTGACAGTGTGGGGATCAACCTGAGACAATACATTTCCTGGTTGACGCCGGCGCTCAGATTGACGCGTACAATGACGCCTGCTGCACAGCGCTGGGCATTGCCTTGTTAAGATATGCGCTTAAGAAGCGGGATGTGGAATACAATGCAATGCTCCAGGCTCTGCTACCACCCCCAGCCACTGTTGCAGCATCGCGTAAGTATTAAATACTTATTTATTTTTATTTATTGATATATTTGATCTACCAAAAATAGTTTACACTAAGATGTTACTTGAGAAACATACATTTAAAACTTTATACAGTACTAGTACTAGCTAGCTATTCCCGCGCGGTTTTACCAGCTGCTCGGCTGCTATTGGTTGTAGCGTGATGTTACATATTACATAGCCAGATATAGCTCGTTCAAACAAACAAACTCTTCAGCTTTATAATATTAGTATAGATAACAATTACTTAAGTAAACACCACTTAACAAAAAAAAATACATTATTGGCTACAGATACCAGTAAAATATACAAGCTTACTTAAAACTAAACATATACTAAAGATTTGCTTAATGAAAGAAAAAAGTTTTCTTTTTAGTAGCCGCACCAACTGCACGATCAGTAAAAGAGTGGTAGTATTCTTTGAGAGTTACCACACGTTATACTAAAACAATTCGAAAAGAGTACCAACTACCTAAAAAATAACGACATTACATGAGGATTTTCAAAAATATTTGTCCAATTTTAGCACCACCACAGGAAAATATACTTGATTGGGAAATTAGCCGAGAATGCCGAGACACGGTACCAACTAACGTGGTAACCACAGCTAAACCAAATTATTTAAAACCGAATTTACCGGCTAAGAAGGCCTCTGTAAAAGATCTGAGTATTAAAAAGAAACTTGAGGTAATTTCAAAACAAGAATTGCAAAAATCTACTGATAAACCTGTAAATACGACTTCCGCTGCGTCTACCAAAGATAAGCACATGTTTGATACTATCAATAATGAATATTTGATAAGAGTGGCTGAAGCGTTCTCAGAGCTAAGTGAGGTTAATCCTATACCATACATTTTTGAAGTAAACGACATGTGTAAAGACGTAGATTTATTAACTGAAGAAAAAGTAACAGAGAAGATTGTAAAGAAAACTGTATCCAAAATTATT
The DNA here is from genome assembly GCA_951799385.1 of Hyppa rectilinea. Lineage (NCBI taxonomy): Eukaryota > Metazoa > Arthropoda > Insecta > Lepidoptera > Noctuidae > Hyppa > Hyppa rectilinea. Next base: position 17,181,534 of record OX637301.1, on the reverse strand, counting down.
AAAGAATTGCCGACAAAGGCCAGCAGAGACACCATGTTTCAGGATAAGGAGGATACCTATGTGGATGCTTTACAACAAAAGAAACAACAAAAGTGAGTACTACATTTTATTAATGAATTAAATGTTGTGCATCACTATGTGAAATTGTCAATGGAGCTAAAAAGAAATGTGACGAGTATGCAAAACATATTTAAAATGGTTATTATGACAATGTTGTCAGGAAAGTTTTCAGTATGAATGTGGATGGCTATACAAGTAGACGAAAACCAAAGAAACGATAGATAGATTGTGTGAAAGATGATATGGCTAGAAAGGAAGTGCCTACCGAGATGACGTCTAATAGAGAAGTATGGAAGACAAAGACATGTTGCGCCGACCCCAAATAAATTGGGATGAGGGGTGGAGAATGGTGATGATATGATGATAATATTAATAAGTTTGGTGTACCCACCGTAAGTTCATTAGTAGTAGGTAGATTGTCTTGAATAGAATCGTACTCGAATCCCAATAACAAGTATTAAATCACACCTATTATTATTGAATTATTGTCACTGTTATTTAACCTCTTCTATTGCTCCTGTCTTGTTATGTGCCTATTATGACAGTTTAATCGTTACTCAGTCGAATCATTTATTGCATTCCACGACTTGTGTTAACTTGTGGTGGTAACTTAGATAATATTGATGAGATCTTGGAATCATGGATTGAATCGTGGTGACATAAAAGGTCTTAAATATATTTTTCTTAACTCATTAAGGCTGCAACAAAATATCTTAAAATAAGATTATATACAAAACACATCAATTTTTATTGTATAGGTATATTAAATTCAATTAATACTATTGTTATCATATTGTGGTAAAAACAAATATTTAAAATTATTTTATATTTGCTGAAAATTAACACCTAACCTAAACATCGAATCCTCTCTTTCAGTCGTCAAAAATTTGACTTTTGAAAAAAGACAAAGCGTTGTGCATACAGACACTGGTTACACACTATCCCTCTTACGAATAAATGTTGTATAGTGTCTGTCAATATTGTAGGAAAACCGATTTTACCCCTACCTTAAAATGTTACCAATACATACAATACAAGTAAATACAACGACCACCTTCCGGCTACCTGTCTGCGTCTAGGCGCTCCTTGCGTGGCTCCGCATCGCTGCCAATGCGGTGAAGATGTCGACTGCCTCGGACACGCCAGCATCAATGACATCATCCGTCGTGCTCTTGTCACCGCCGAGGTGCCAGCTGTTTTAGAACCTAAGGGCTTGGCACGCGACGATGGGAAGAGACCTGACGGAATGACACTGATGCCTTGGAAGGTGGGTAGGCCTTTGGTGTGGGACGCAACGTGTGTCGACACCCTTGCGCCATCCCACCTTTCTAGTACGCCGGGCTGTGCTGGTGCAGCCGCTGCAGGTGCAGAAAACCTCAAACGGCGCAAATACTCCAACCTTATTGGGACTTACATGTTCGAGCCGTTTGGGGTTGAAACACTAGGGCCATGGGGTCGAGTGCACACTACGTTTTCCGAGACATCGCCAAGCGGTTGATCGACTCTTCACGCGACCAGAGGGCTGGCCTATTTTTTGGTCAAAGAATCAGCATTGCCATACAACACGGCAATGCTGCCAGCCTTTTGGGAACTTTTCCTGTTGACAGCGATGTGGACGAATTTTTTGATGCTCTTTGATTATATACTTATTATTTCTGTATATATTACTATGAATATTTAGCTTTTAAATGTAAATACAAAGAGTTGTATTATTAATTATAATGAGTAAATAAATAGTAAATACAAATATCTTTATTAATCACAAATTGGACATCAATCTTACATGACGATGGCGCGACGGTAGCTAGAAAGAAATGCGGTGATCTATAATTTTATTAGATATTAGGTCTTAATTATTAGGGTCTTCGCTACCCCCACAAAAATTTTGATTTACCTAGGGGTTAATTACCCCCAGGTTCGGCACCACTGGTTTAGGGCATACAACATCATCACCATCATTCTCCTGCTCTTATCCCAATTTATTTGGGGTCGGCGCAACATGTCTTCTTCTTCCATACTTCTCTATTAGTCGTCATCTCGGTAGTCACTCCCTTTCCACACAATCCATCCATCGTTTCTTTGGTCTCCTTGTACTTGTACAGCCATCCACATTCATGCTCACAACTAGTCACAACTTTCCTGACAACATTTTTCTCATTCCTCCGCATAACATGACAACCGATTTCCACACAACTTTTCAGTCACCGGTGTCACTTTCAGACTGCCTCTTTTGACTAAAAATATACCGTATTCAATCCATTCGCGTAACACCACACATCTGTCTTGGCATTCTCATCTCAGCTGCGTGCAATTGTCTTTCATTGATTCCTTTTGTGGTCCAACACTCTGATTCATACAAGACGGCAGGTCTAACCATACAACATTTGTTATCGTAAGCTTAGTCTATCTTTTCGCGTATTGCAGGTTGTATCGGATATTGTTGACAATCCGCCAGCTGTTATCGGACGGTGCGAACCCGCTTAAAGTCCGGTGTCCTCAACCGCCGCTGTTCATCGCTGCCGTGTCCGGTTGTGCAGAGCTGATAGAAATTTTATTCATGAATGGTGCTGATATTAATGAAGTTTATCCACAAGTAACTATGTTATCCTTAATTTCGATTTCCGTCTGAAGCTTTTTCGCTAAGAAGCTATGGAGCCATGGCCCTGCAGACTGAAAACTGAATATAAAACCTTCATTCCCAAGACTCATAAATAAGCCATAATTACTCATGATTTACGGTTCATGCAGTCATGAGCCAGAAACCATAAGGTAACAGCGTTTGATTATTTATAATAACCATAAAGTCAAAGTCAAATCATTTATTTCAAATAGGCACAAGAAAAAAAACGAAAAAAAAAAAATGAACAAAAAAAAAAATGAACTGAACAAAAAAAATGTACTGAACTTGACTTAATGTTCCAAATAAACACTTTTTCATTTTTTTTTTTTTTTCTTAAACGTCACCACACTTTTCTAATCCACAATGACTTCACAGGTGTACGGATACTCAACTTTAGATATAGCAGTGAGCGGTCCGCTGACAAACGACAATTTGGAAGTTATTCGAGCTTTACTTGAGTGTGGAGCAGACCCAGATCACAGGCTGAAGGCCTTTCCGCCACCGGTACAACCAACCACTCCTGCTCCTCAGCCTCCATGTCCAGAAACTGAAGTCGAGGGCCCAACATTGTTGCATGCGGTGCTTGCAAAAAAAATAGAACCTGAAGGGGATGCTCGCCTCATTGACGTAAGTAAATAATAATCTATGATACTAATATTATAAAGCTGAAGATTTTGTTTGTTTGAACGCGCTTATCTCTGGAACTACAGATCCGAATTTAAAAATTCTTTTTGTGTTGGATAGTCCATTTATCGAGGAAGGCTATAGGCTAAGTAACATCACGCTACGACCAATAGGAGCCGAGCAGCGGGTGAAATTGCGCGGGAGCAGCTAGTTAGTAATATAAAGATACTTGTGGTTCCTGCCCCATCGTAGGACACAGTGACGACCGCCGACAGATTTGGGATTTTTTCTCAAGTTGGTAATCGTCGCCCCGTGTATACTAAATGGGAGGTGTCAAGTAAATTGTACAGGTCTCCAAAAGTGATCATGCGCATAGAAATCTTCGCCACTGTTCGGCAACGGTCGTATTTCCCGAGCGTCGGAAGACGATATGTATATAGAGTGGTTAAGTGCATTTTCTTCATGCATAATTTAGTGTGATTATGTGTTTTGTCCTAAAAGAGATAAATATTGATTTATCAGTAACGAAATTTGATTCCATATTTCCATGTAAGTAAATAGCGAGCTATAATTCATATAAGCCTAAATCTGATTTTTAATATGCTTTTTCTAGTACTTAATATGTATTTTACGTTGGTATTTTTAATTTTTTAGTATTGAAAAAACGTGAAAAATGTTAGTATATTTATATATTTTACAAAATTAACTATTTCAATTTGAATAAGATAATTAAAGTTGAAATTAAATTCACCTTTAAAACAAAACCAAGAAAGGTGTGTAATAGTAGCTATATATAATTCCAGACAAAGAGAACACGTGCAGTCACCACCAATATGACAAGACGACTGACGGACCTTTGACTGACCGCCGACCGCCCGAATTGTTTTCGATTGTGTACACATGAAATTGACTCCTATTTCTTTCGAACAAGGTGCAAAATGCAAGGGACTCGAACGATTCAATGATTCGGGTGTTTCCGGGAATACGACAATTAGCGAAGATCTGCATGTGCATTATTAATTTGGGAGTACTGTACCTAGTTTTTAATTCTGCTATTGATAGCCTAGTTGTGTGACCATCGGACTGCCAAGTCACAGGTCTCGAGTTCGAACCTAAGGCACGCACCTGTGATTTTACAGATTTATGTGCGTATTGTATAATTATCACTTGCTTAAAAATCGGTGAAGGAAAACATCGTGAGGAAACCAGCATGTCTGACAGTTTCTCAACAGCAGTTGAAGCTAAGTTAGAGGCCCATGGGCAGCATAAAAACTCTGACACCAGGTTAGTTAGTCACTTAGTCACTAACCACACGAAAAGAAGAAGATTAGAAGAAAATATTTGTTATTTAACCATTTATGTACACACATAAAAACAGAAAAGAAGAATGGAACAGAAACTACAGTTGCCAGCACACCAAGTTACCCCAATCTGTCAAATTTCTTTGATAGGTAGTTTTTCACCTTTATACAAAAGGATAGGCTTCATTTTCAATTAGGGAAATTTGACAGTTTGGGATAGGTTCATATGCTGGTGTCTGTGTAAAGGTGATGCTTATTTCTAAATGAATTTACTGTCGTGGTTTGTTTTGTATGGCTCAGTCATACCCTTGATACCAAGACAGCCTTTTTATTTTTGTTGAGGGTGCGAAATCATCAAATGAACCCGCTCCCCGCTCTGGGTGGAGCGGAAGGGAGTGCCAGACTCTTACTAACTTACATCCATCCATGTTCCTTCCTTAGGGCTAAGGAAGGAACATGGATGGGTTCCCTTACATAAAGGGCTCCCTTTATGTTCCGGGGTAGCGGTAACCCTTTCGTACAATCCCGCTGACCCGGCAGGCTTCGTCCCAAACGGGCCCCTTCCCTATTGCTGACATCTATTTGAGACGCGCGTGGAACACGTACGCGCCGTCCGGCATGGACCTGGTCTTGATCGGACGGTGAGCTACCCATTACTCACCGTCCGCAGGCCCGCGCCTACGGTGGCCGGGAGTCGTCACGCGGCTCCCAACGCTCGAAGCGTCTCCCGCGGCGGTTGGGACGTGTGGCCCTGTCCCTCCACCATCCCGCCACCTTCTTTGCTAGTATGACTGCTTCGCAGAATGAGGTGACTGTCTTCCACTCCCTCTCGCTCCGGACCGTGGCTTGAACCAGGGAAGAAGACAGGATGTCGTCATTTAACGTAAAGTCCGATTTATTTCCGAATTTAGACTGAGATTTTATAGCCGTTTCTTTTCAGCTTCGTAACCGTCTCCTGGAGTTGCTTCTTCAATATGGCTGCGATCCGATTGCCCAATACAAAGGTCGTTCTGCAGTAGAAATGGCGTTGAATAAAAGTTTGGATATATTTGACATCTTCTTAAACAGCCCGAATACGGATCTCAATGCCGTCATCAATGATTCTAATCAGACTATATTGGTGAAAATGTTCTCTATGCCCTTTTGCAAAATGATCCCTCACTCGGAAAAATTACAAGTGGTTGGTACATGCTCGCTCATTAATTATAACCCCATTAACTTTGTTTTTACTACCTTTTGAAACGGTTATATAGACTAATTCTTCAACGTTTTATACCAAGTACACATAATTTCTTAACATTCTTTTTACTTTCGTTTGACATTTTCAGCTGACGAGTCTGCTTCTGTTTGGTGCAGACCCTTTACTAAAGTGTCAGAATGGAAAAGAAGAGTATGGAAACCTATTCGTTTTCTTAAAAAGCGTTTTAAGTGAAATTTATTCACCGATGGCTGCTAGAGATTCAAGTCCGTCAGGATTAAGTACCTATTTACTATCTCATAATAATGGAATATATTCTTTGATTGTGAAGGTGTAGGCAACATTCCATGTAAAATACTGGTATTCCGCTGCATCTGGTTAGGCTTTTTTTTTTAAGGCTGGGAAATCATCCAATGACTTCTCCCGCTCTGGGTGGAGCGGAAGGGAGTGTCAGACTCTTATTGAGTGACTAAAACCCATCCATGTTCCTTCCTTAGCCCTTTGTGTTCCGGGGTAGCGGTAACCCTTTGGACAATCCCGCTTACCTGGCAGGCCTGGCCCTGAGGGGCCCCTTCATATGCTGACATCTCTTTGAGGCGCGCGTGGAACATATACGCGCCGTCCGGCACGTTCTGGTTAGGCTAGAGACGACTCCAACATAGTTGGAAAAAGTCACTTTACCTACCCTAAATTTATCCTTAGTAATTTTATGATTAGAATGTTGTTTGGCTCCTAATTTCGTTACCACCCTGAGGTTAAAAATGTCACTTGCACACCATAAAACGACAATGCGTATTTGTCTGTGATGCCAAATAGATAGGTACTTGTACTTTCAAGTTCAGTGAAAATTGTTGTCTAAAGTGGTAGGTAAAGCAATTACGGGGCCAAAAATACCCAAAGAGCAAGGTGGCAGGGACATCGACGCGCAACCTGCGTACCATGGATTCAGTAGTGTACCTACTCATGATTCTAGACTCCCTTTTTTTAAGGACTTCCTAGTGTTGAAATTTTTCGGCGGCTAAAATATTTTTCTATGAAACAGCATATTTTTTTGTGTCCTGAATAATTCACGCTCACAGTTTACGCGTCGATGTACTGCCACCTTGTACCTAATACATAACTAATGCATGGACATTGTATTGACTAATAACATAAACGGGTGGCTCATGTTCGGATTATAGAGGCTCCAAAAAAAGTCAAGAGCGAAGTAAAGCCAAAGAAACCTGCGAAGGCTACAGTATCAAAGAATATCAGTACAAAGGCTACAACAAAGCCATCGGCGAAAGTAATCGATGATACTCATGGCGATTACAAACAAGCTGTCGACCTGGTGGTAGAGTGCGCAAGACTACTGCACATAAGATGGGTGCAGGCCACGTTGTTGAAGGAGCTAATTGAAGTTGCTTCCAAGTATGTATTGTTCAAGTTCTTTTTTATCTATTTTGCAATCCTAAGTTCCTATCAAAGGATTAAAAGCGCTGAGCCAATTGCCAGTTAATCGCAACGGGTTTCATTTGACAGTTCAGCCACGTTCATTGCGTTGTCTACGTTGTTGAGCAGACAAATTTTTCAAACCAATGAAGTAATGGATTACCTGGGATTACCTACCTATTATATCCTTTAAAACTGTAATTGTGATCGAAACTTTTTTGCGCAAATAGGGTGTTAGTTTATAAGCTATTTACGAAGTGATTCATGCATCCTTTCGCCCGTAAACCACTTGAACAGACGTAGACGATCCAATTATGCCTGAAAGTAACGACTGTGTTTGTTTGTTAAGGTACAATGTACGCGATTGGACCATGATTATAAAAGAACATAAAAATAAGAAGTGTACAAGCCTCTGGTTGACTGCAGCTCGCAGCCTGGAAATTTGGGACATACTAAAAACAACTAAGAAAAAAAAATACCAGGATAAAAAGGTTTTAAAACAAGTGCTGTGTATAATACACTTTTATTTTATTAGGACGAAAATCCTACGATTTACCTCTATCACAAAAGATTGGCGACGTCCCCCTATCACGTTTCAAGAGAAAGAATTCATAGAAAGTGAAGTGGCGGAGTTTACGCGTGACCATAGATGGGCAACCATGTCGACTCCGGACATGGTGCCAGCTATACGGCCGTACGTGACACCCGAGCTTACGGCCAAAGAGGTACCTTCTTATATTTTTTTGTGTACATAGTAGATAGATACCTATTTGTCACAGTGAGTACAGCTGCTACAGGTTTGAAGATAAAGGTAATCTCGAAATTCAAACAGGAACTAAGCCGTATAAACGAGTGATTGTTGTCATTTTAAATCGGAGGTGTTCGTCGTAATAGGCATTATTGGCCATACGTAGGTACTCAAAATAGTTAGTCATAATAAATAGACATCGGTACTTACCAGTCACGCAAAGAACTGTAGGTATGAAACATTTGCCTACGAGAACAATAACAGCCGGTCTATACTGTAGAAAGCTCGTCGTGAAAACTTAGGTGAAGTGAGCATGAAGAGAGATAACAATAGTGTCAATAATTAGCATCAGGTGAAATGACAGGTCACTTCATCTTAGTTTTCTCGGTGAGACTACTACCCTATTTTATGTTGTCAACCGTCAAACCGTCAAACCAAACCTACCTACCTACCCTATTTTATGTTGTCAACCGATTTAGGTATCTTTTCAGCGAGTTTCTTCGGTCTGCCGTATATACTCGGTTAAATTTTAGTCGTTTTAATCCCCTTAAGGGGTCATTGTACACATTATAACGAGCAACTTTTACTATGGGACCGAACCTGAAATCGCAAAAAAATAATCAGATTTTCAGTACATTTATGTTATCCTAACTCGTCAAAATGTACTGCACAGCTGATTTTTTTTTCGCGATTTCAAGTTCGTTCCCATAGTAAAAGTTGCTCGTTATAATGTGTACAATGACCCCTTAAGGGGATTAAAACGACTAAAATTTAACAGAGTATATTTTAATGTTTTATTTATATGTTTCCAGGAAGAAAAGTTCAACGTGTGCTTCGAATGTA